>JAVMKO010000001.1:152312051-152912051 GCA_032164245.1 Sternotherus odoratus | reverse complement strand
TGTGGTTTAATTAGGTCACATTATTCCTTAAAATATATGGGATTACCCAGCTACAAACTGGACAGTGCAGGTCATCATTTCCTTAATTACTTCCACATAATCCCCAATCTGGTCCCAGCTATCCCACTGTTGGAATCCAGCCCCTTTCCCCTCCTATGAGGATTAAGGGGGCTATAAAAGGAGGGATGGTGGCTCCCTGCTGATCCAGATGCAGAAGCCCCAAACCTCCTTTCCTCAGCGCCATTAAGGGATGCTTTCTGCTAAATCCCCTTTGAATACATTGTATCAGATAATTATAACCCTTCCATATCAACTGCCTGCACTGAACATCTGCCAGAGGTTTTACATGCCGGGTTGCAACCTTATAACCTACCCGTTTTTCTCCTCCCGATTGGGTCCCAAACCTGCTGTCTCTTCTGTGACAGATATGACAATACCCTGGATGAACCTTATGGAAGTAATATAAACATCACTGACTTAAGTTCAATGCCTTTTGGATCCATTTATTAAAAATACAATTGTTTATGTGTTATTGTGAGATTGTATGCAATTTAGGTCATGCCAATGTAATTTCTCTGGTTATCAGAGCCCCCCAAAAAAGATTTTAGATAAATAACCTGGTTTTAAACAGGGCTTTTTTCCTGATTCAGCAAGTGGACAGGACTTCTGATCCTTGAATGACCCCAATTCTTCACAAAGGGTTGGAAGGATTGGGCCTACTGAGGCCCCATAAGAGTGAGTGAGTGTTGTCAGAGAAGCTGTGCCCAACTTGAAACCACAATGAAACCCCTTGGATGGAGTTTTGAAGGACTGCTCCCCACCAGAGACCATGTTAGGGTTGGTAAACTAATTAATGTGTGTGTAGTTTCTTTTCTTGGTTTTAATGCGTTTTCTCTGCAATGCTTTTTGCCTTAAGAGTAACAGTAGGCTTACATAGGAAGTGCTGTGGGGTAACTTAAAACTTTTGGCAACTATACTGTGTACCATCTCTGCGGGGAAAAGCAAGCAGGCCTATTCAGGCACTCTGTCTCGTGCTGGAAAAATCACAGAATGGTCAGGGAATGATGCAACCTGTAGACAGCCTGGCCAGGAGGTAGTGAGATGCAGGTCTCTACCCAAGAGAGGTGACAGCCAGGAGAGTCAGAAGTCTATAAATGGGTGCCCTCTTGCTGAACCAATAAGGGAAAATACTATTTCAGTTGCCCCATACTGTAACAGCTCCCTCATAGTGGGGCAAAAACCCCCACCCTGCCTCAGCCAATCTAGCAGTGACAGGAAAATTCCTTCCTAGTCCCCAAAGAAAAATGGGTGACTGGCATAATGCCTGCAGCAGACCAGGAAGGAACCCTGCCCTCTTTCAGCTTTCATGGGTGAGTGGGTATTGCCACCTGATCTAAGTGAGAAAGAAGGCTTCTCTGTGATCGCATGGGGTATAAATATCACCCCCTCTTCCGGTCAGCTGGAAGGGCAGTGACACCCCTCTCTGATCAGGTCCAGCTACTTCCTGCTTCTGCTCACTCCATCTGTGTAAAACTTTCTCCTCTCTCCCTCTCTGCTGCCAATTTCACAGGGAACCCATAAAGAAGCAACAATGCCTTTTCTTCCAGCCACCCAGACAAGGATCCACCACATACAGTTGAGATGAGCACATTTATCATGTTTCCACAAAGTCATTCTCTTCTAACTACAGACACCTTGTCATAAGTGTAAAGTGCTGGAGAGGGTTAATGTTACCTGAGAACAAGTGACATAAGAGCTTCCTTGCCACGAGGCAAGGAGGGAGTTTTTTAGTTTCAGTTTGGCTTGCCATGTAGCTGGCAAGGGTCCCGGAGCATCTCTGGCTAATGAGAATGATTCTACTTTCCTTCTTATACTTCTAATTAGCTGACTGTAAGTGATGTTGATTTTTTCTAAGTTTTGTACCTATTTGGGGTGTCTCTATCCTTTTCAGAGGGGGAGTTATAGAACTCTAAATTGTAAGTTGTACTGTAGCCTATGTTCTAATCTTTTTTCTTTATTAAATCTTGTTAGTTATAAAAAGTGTTTGGTTTATTTCCCCTAAGTTTTTCTCTGCTTCCAGACTGGGAAGAGAGGAGGGAGGTCAGTAGGTAAAAGGACCAGCTCAGTGTAGGAGCTGAGAAGCGGAGTCTGTCTCTACCTTCAGCCGAGAAGGGGGAGGGGAAACAGCCTCCAAGTGTCTGGCTCTCAGAGTTAGGGTTTTGGGGAATCTGAGTACCCTACTCCAGGGCTTCAGAGATTTACTCAGATGGTGGCAGCCGGGGGTCCCCAAGTTCCCAGCTGGTAAAGTGTGGGAGTCTGGGGGTGTAGAGAATTAACTTAAACTGGGGAGCAGTTAAAGTTAGTGGTCTGGCATACAAGAGTCCCTTTCTCTGTACTCAAGAGCACAGGGACCGGGTAGCACACTCTTACACACCTGTATTAAATATATACAATAGTGTTGTGTACAGTAGCCATCATGATGTGGTGTGTCTAACAATAGCTTGTTTTGGTCAGTGGGAACTCAACCACACTGCCTCCTTATCACGTGAGTCACTGCCCCACACACACATTTCCAAGAACAGCAAAAATAATTAGCCCTTTGCACTTCTATGGTGCCTTTCATCAGAAGACTATGAAATATTTTCTAAACACTAATTATGGCATGTGAGAAAATATACCTTTGTCACAGATGTGAAAATGGCGGCACAGAAAAGTTAAGTGACTTGCCCAAGATAACACAGGAAGCTTTTGGTAGAGATAGAAATGGAATCCACAATTCCTGACTCTCAGTGCTATTTTCTAACCACCAAAAAGCATGGTATTCTTTAGACGACCTGAAAGTCCCATTGGGCTTTTAAAGTGGAGAAAACACTTCAAAACATATTTCTTCCCCATCTTCCCACAGCCAAGAAAAAAATAATCTACCGACACTGACTGAGAGGGTAAGCATTTGGAAGGGTGTTTCCGGATCCTAAGTCCACATTCCTTTCCCTCCATTCATTTAAAAAAAACACGTATTCTGAAATTTCAAAAAAAAAAAAAAAATACACTCAAGTTTACTGTTCAAGGACCCAACCTATGCTTGCTCTTTCAGGCAGTCTGAGACTTCGGTCCAAGTCCCACACTAAACTGGATAGGAATCCAACCAACAATAAGAACATGAGGCATGGCATCTGTGCAGAACGTTACCTTACATTTCAGAAGCTCTCTCTCAGACTTGGTTGGAGCCATTTACATTTCGTAGAAAAAAATCCGCCAGTTTTTTGTTTGTTTGTTTTGTTTTACACTATTAAGTCTGCCGGGCAGATGGGAGACCTTTAGGTTGGCAGACAAGAATGAGCATAACAGGTGAACGACAGTGAACTTGTCTGCTTGGAAGGGCTTGCTCTCCAGAGTTTGCATTTCTGGCAAACACTTTTGACTCAGACCAGAAACACCATCTTTAAGAACAGGCATCCTGCTAAATATTATTTTCTTTTCCAAATGAGTTTATTAACTTAAAAAAGGAAATGCTACAAATAAGAAATGCTGTTGTCCTTTATGTAAATATTTCAGCTAACTTATTTATGTTATTCAATAAGATTATCCTGCTAAAGGATTGTTTTTCTCTTTAACCCAACATAAATGATTTATAGTTCCAACACTTCTCCAGTACTTTCCAAATTTAGCAATTTACTCTCTGAAAACAAAGCCCATAAATTTAAAAAAGGGTTATGCTGAATCCCATTTTGTACTTAATTGTATTTTCATTACCATGGGAAAAGGAGTTAGGTTTGTTTGTTTTTTAAATAGCAGGCATTTTAAATGAACATCACACACAGAGTAACTTTGAAATGCAGGGATGATTTACTAGGCTACATTTTATCAACTCAGCAATTTTTGCAAACATATTTCTAATGATACTCTCGACTTGTAATGTTACATACAGTTGCCTGGTTAATAAAACTGCTTTTATTCAAACTAACTCAATGGCTGAAATAACCTTGTGATTTTGATTATGTTTATTACCATTACATAGGATAATTTTGTTAGCATATATTTGAAACAACATTTCCTAAAGAATCCTATAGCACTCAAGATAAAAACACGAAATCCCACAAAACCTTGTCTTCAATACATTTTTAACCTGTATAAAATCAAAGTATCTCAGATCTCTCTAACATTTTCAGAAATATGTGCACAAATAAAAATCCTTCATATTGAGATAGAAGTCAGAACCACTGAATGTTGCCACAAGATAAAATTATGTGCATGACAACAAAGAAATGCAAAAAGCTGTAATAAAACTCGTCAATGAAATAAATATGGACAAAAGTGGATCCCCCCAAAATATGACTGTCAGAAGAACAAAGCACACACAACAAAGAGAGTGCAACCCTGGATTCAAAATACGTATATTTAAAAAGGATGAGGACATATGGTTTTCTATTTTAGCTTGAAAAATAAGGGGGCACAGCAATGAGTCTTGCTGGCAGGCAGATAACTCACAGGCCCTGACCCTTCAACTCACCAGGAATTCAAACACAAAGCTCTTTTCATAGTGACCGTGCCATACATTCTCAAGATAAGGCGGCAAAATAAGGCGTACTGGAGAAATGCCACAAAGCTCACACTACATGCACTGTTGATAGATTGTTGTTCTCATATTCACCTATATGTTTGCTGAAACCCTGATGCTGCTTACACACAGCTATTTTGCACCAAATATGAAGCTACAGCACTGTGGTTTAGAAATGGGACACACCAAACACATGTACAAGCAGAAAGGAAAGTATTATTCCCTACCCAGTTTTCTACAGCTCAGAATTAACATTCACCGCAGGACAAATAATCTGCAAAACAGTGAGTTTCCAAAAAGGGTTGCTTTGTTAAAACCGACGGGTTTGTAAAAACAACAACAATAGGTACATTTAAAACAATGTTTCAAATCTGGACTCACCACAAGAAAGCAACAGTTGCCTGAAGTTAGTGTGCTATTTTCTGCCCTGTTCCATTTCATTTTGCCTACAGTTGTCCAACACTTAGTAGCTCAGAGGTGCCACACAGAGCCCCCTGACTTATTAGCCTGTCAATTTGAGTCCCAGCTTCTGTATTATGCAGCTCTGCACTTTGCTGAAGTTCTAATATAATTTCCATATGCTCCCTCCCTGCCTGAAGTAGGCAGTTTGTTCTCCCTGTTTCATAAATACTCAGATCACTTTTCTGGTACTCACAGGGATAAAGCTTTAAGTTGTTAGTCTTCTAGTTAAGGAGTTCTCACTAAGTAGTGGGTGGAGAAAACTAAGCGCAGTACAAGGAAACTCTGCGCACAATCACAACTGGAAGAAACTTCCTCCCTTTCTCCCCCACCCCATGCTTGCGAGGCTAAGCTGCCGGTGCCTCCTTCACAGAATTTAGGAATGTAAAGGGAGGACTCAAAGAGGCCCAGTCAGACAAGCCTTTCTCAATCAATTAGCTTGCAGCCATTACTTGTGACCTTAGGTCACACAACATAAGTGTGTGGGGTGTGCCGTTAGGGGTACCAAAGCTGCTTATTACAACTTTCATAGTCAAAAAATGTTTTAAAAAATAAAATAAGCCCTTTGAAAGTGGGAAAATATTTTCCAGTACTATATACGTGCAGGAAGAACACTGTTCAACCAAAGAAACAGTAAATTGCTCTCCCAATAATACATCTGCAAATAAAGGTCTCTCTGTGAAAAATCAGAAAAGAATATTTTGTGAGCTGGATCAAGCAAGTGTTAGAGAGGAGAAAGTAATGTTTGCTTTAAAGTACATACAACGGCATACATAAATGCCAGAGTGACTGAGTGGTTTAAGGAGACGCATGGTTTTATTGTCTAAAATGTGACTATATTGTAGCTAACTGTGAAGGGACAGCGTGTTTGTAGTGATCAGTGTTTTATTCAATGGATGAAATCCATTATAAATATGCCAACAAATGGGTGCAGCAAAAAGGCAGGATTCTCCCATTCCCATTTTATGTTCAGAATCCACTTTTTCATTTGAATACTCTACCAAGACTAATAATACAATGGCTCTCAAACATTTAAGTGCTTTGATATGGTTTCCTAATTCTTAACACATGGTGGGGAGAGGATGCACCTTAATTCCCACACATGAAAATTGCACTCCTTGGTGTAAAAGAAAACTTGAAAAAGATCTTTAGATTCATATTCTGCCAGCCCAATGACATGGAGATGATTCTCTGATAACACCACGAAGGAGTCCTGATTTCAGATCTAGGACTCCACCTTTCTGGGGAGACTAGATTAATGCATTGCGGGGGTGATGCATTTTAATCTCAGGATACATCACAAAACACCTCTTCCTAGTTCCACAAACCAAGGCTTGTCCCTGGTTTGATGAAAGCTAATTCAGCCAAACTCCACTCTAATCATAAAGTGAAAGACTGACAGGTGTGAGAAACCAGGAAAAAGAGCCAGAAAAACACACACACAAAATGAATGGGAAGGTAAAGATGAGGCATAAAAATTCATTTCCATCTGAGGGCCTGCACAAAGGATTGTTCTCCACTAAAATCCCAAGTAAAAACCCTCAAAATAGTCCGCGGCACTCTGTAAATTCAGACAATCACCTGTATGGAGGTTCAGGGTCTTAGATTGTAAGACTGTAAATTACTCGTGTCTCATACACAGAACTGCCACACTAGTCAATTAAATCAGGTTTAAATCCCAGGGAAGTGAAAATTGTGGGACCTTTTGTTTGGAAATAGGGTGACCAGATGTCCCGATTTTATAGGGACAGTCACGATTATTGGGTCTTTTTCTTATATGGGCTCCTATTATTCCCTCCCCTCCTCCACTCCCACACCTACCCCCCCTCCCCCGTCCCAATTTTTCACATTTGCTGTCTGGTCACCCTATTTGGAAGAAAAGATGGGCTTGTGGTTAAGACACTGGCCTAGCCCTGGGTTCAATTCCTGGCTCTGCCACAGACAGACTATGATCTTGGGCAAGTCATTTAGGATGCGTCTTCACCGTATACTGGTACGTATCTGCATAGCCCCCCCCCCCCCCGGTATAAATAGCCATGTAGCCAATGAAGGATGGCTTCAGTAAGTAGATCATAGATGTGGAGTGGGTATGTATGTGAGTACACATCCTACATGCTCTCCACTTGACCAAGCAACAACTCCTCACCTACACTCCTATTTTTAGGAGTGTAGCATACTGCTGCCTCCTCAGTACTGGAGTCTTTCCTTGCTACATGAAAAGACTCCTCCAGTGGGATAAGACTCAAGTGGGAAGGGAGGGGAAAGCGGGGAAAGGCTCTGCCAGCTCCCTGCTGCTGGAGCATTTCTCCTCTGTGGGGAAAAGGCTCTGGCAGAAAGGAAGGGAAAAGCTTCAGCAGGTCCCCATCCCTGGAGTCAATGGAGGAGTTAGAGTTGGAGGGGCCCTGTACTCAGCTTCCCTCCTTGGGACCCAGACAAGAGAAAGAACATTCTCTCTTATCTTCCCTCCCCTCCCCCCCCCCACACACCACTCCCGTTTTTCATTCTTTTCTTCATCCTCCTATAAATAGTATGAAGTAAATGAAAATAAAGTGAGGTACTTGATTGTTTTTGTAGTCTAACATTTTTTCCCAGACCACTTGAAAATTGCCGAGGGCCTTGGTGATCTTTCCAACTACTGTTTGTACCATTATAGTATTTACTATTGTAAAATGGTTTGGATAGGAGCGCTTTATACAAAACAAATTTAAAACATTGGGGTGCGGGGTCTGCCCAGGACTTAGAGTGCAGGAGGGGAACCATGGCAGGGGTGCAGGGAGGAAGTTAGGGTGCAGGAGCAGGCTGGGGTTGGAGTGCAAGGTCTGGCCAGGAGTTAGGGTGTGGGAGGGAGCTAAGGGCAGGGGCAGAGGGTTGGGGTATGAAGTGCTTACCTGGGACAGCTCCTGTTTGGTGCAAGGGGTGCAGATGGGGATGCGGTGTCCAGAATCTCTTGTTTGGTGCTGGGGGAGGGGATGTGGAGGGATGCAGAATTCAGGAAGGCAAGGGGCTGGAGGTGTGTGAGTGGGGTGCAGGAGTCAGGGTTGGGGGTGCAAGGTCTGGAAAGGAGTGAGGACACAAAAGGACTCAGGATTGGGGCAGGAGTTTGGGGTGTAGAGCTCTTATCTAGGGCAGCTCCCATTTGGTGTGAGGGGTGCAGATGGGAATGGGGGGTACAGGAGCTGGATATGTGCAAGGATTCAGGGAGCTCCTGTTTGGTGCTCCGGGTGGGGGTGGGGGTGGGGGTGGGGATGTCTGAAGAGTGTGCAGAAGTCAGGGAGAGCAGGTGACTACGGGGTGTGTGAGGGGGTGCAGGAGTCAGGGCAGGGGGCTGGGGTCATGGGAGTGCCCCCTGCCCTGAGCGGATCACAGCAAGGGGCTGGGGGAGGGAAGTTTGTGTGTAGGGAGAGTGCAGAAGCCCCGCCTTTGCTCCACCCTGTCCCGATTCCACCCCCTTCCCCAAGGCCCCACCCTTGCCTCCGCCTCTTCTCCGCTTCCTTCCTCGAGTGTGCTGCGGCCCCATTCCTCCCCCTCCCTCCCGGAGTGACCGGAGCACCAACAAACACCTATTTGGAAGCAGGGGAAGCACAGGTACATCGCACACTTAGGGGTTTCGGAAGTGGGGTGGGGAAAGCTTGGCACACTTAGGGGTGGGGGGAGTGCGGATCCTACAGCAGGAGCCCCAGCAGCAGGCAGGACCAAGCTTCTGCCCCCACAGCTGCCCGGCCATGGGGCCACCTGTCATTGGGAGGCCCCGTGCCAGGGCACCCTGTGTTTCACTGTAAATCCACCTCTGCCTGGAATCTTTCCGTGCTGCTGGGAAAGGATCTGGCAGAAAGGAGCTGCTGAAACCTTCTCCCGCTGCCTCCCTTCAGCCAGAGCCTTTCACTGACACATGTAGTAGCTACCACACTGCAAGGTGGGCGCAACCTCCTTTTTACTGCAGGATGTACTCTACATGACACCACCAGTGGTATGTAGTATAGATGTAACCTTAATCTCTCTTCATATTCTTCCTGTACCATGCAGGAGATCAGAGTATATTATAATAATTCCTTCTATCTTTAATATTTATGATTGAATAAATAATATTTAATATACAGAACCCTTCAACCATGGTTCACAGTAGATGCACTATACAGCTGAATTAACATTATAATATGATTGTATCCATAGGTATACACACAGCTTGCCTACACATGTAAGGACTTCCAGGTAATTTAAAGCAAGACAGCTAGTTAAGACAACCCTCATCAACTGCAGTTCAATCAAGTTCTGCTATTGGGTTTCATATGCATATATGTATACTCTCCAGGAGAACAAATACAAATTTAGGGCACAATTCTGGAAACTCTCAAGCATGAGAGTAACTTTATGCATATTGTTCCTTCTGTTGAGTTTAATAAGGCTACCCTCAAAAATAAAGTTCAACACAGGCTAGAGTGCTTCAAGGATTGCATTATACAGCAAGAGGCTGGGGGGGGGAGGGGAGGCTTGATTTTATAAACTAAGCTTAGCAAACAAGAGGCAGGAATCCTGGAAGAGGGACAAAGGCAATTGTTTATGGCAGGGTTTAAGGAGTGGAGAATCCATTCTCCGTTCTCCCATCTGTGATCTTTCAGGAATCCTAAATTTGAGGAACTGCCTTTTATCTCAAGTTTCCCCCTAACACACAAACCTTAAACCAAGTCACTCCCCAAAGACTCCATTTGGAAACACATCATCGTATCACACTCATTTCTTTTGGAAGGATTAACGTGGAAAATATACCACACAACTAATGAGACATTTAAAGGATGTTTTTAATGTAACTTAAAACAATGCCTACACATTGGAAATAATAATAGAATAATGGCTTCTCTTGGCCCTGCTCATTTCCCTGGCTGATGGCTCTTCCTTTTCCTGATTTCTGGCTCTAACATTACCTCTCCGCTGGCTCCTCTCCATTGCTGCCACATTTCAGCTAAGCGAAGGCAACATGAACCATTTCAAAATAAGCTTTCGTAAAGCTATAAACTTGTAATAGGGACACATTCTTCGGAGGAGCAAATCCAAGATGATAGCCAGGATTTCACAGCTCCGTGGGGGGATCCTACAAGATTCCATCTCTCTCCTGTGACCAAATGGCACTGTTTAATTTACAGAATCAAATACTGGCTTAAGTAAGGGGTTCCTCATACCATTCCACAGGGTAATGGATCTTTTTTTTTTCCTCTTCTTGTCCTGAACGCTTTACATATAAACAGCTGTCATGGTCCATTCCAGAGGTGGCTGTATCTCAGTGAAGGGTGATGTGATTCCTTTCCATAGACTGTATAGGGCTATAGTCTCCTCTTCTATCTCCCAAACACCTGGCGGTTGAAGACCAATTAACCACCATTTATTTCTGTGGGTAGTTCAGCTCAATGTAATCATCCATGCAAATTCGTTCACTTTGAGAGGTGAATATTCTCACCGGGCACATATGTTCCTCAGTTTCTTCCTCCACAAGGACATCCCCAATCTTTTTTTAAAACTCATACTCAGCAAACAGGTGAAGGAAACCAGCCCATAGTCACTCTCTCCATCCAGCACTTATGGCCCAATTTGCTTGAGTTCAAAGGACCTTTGCTTCTTGCTCTGCACCATAGCTGGTGAAGTGTCCAGGGATCCTCAGTAATCAAAGGTGGTTTATACATCTAACAGATTACTTAAACACTCCCACCCCAAGTTCCGTGCAAGGGAACTTCATTTAATCCCAACTCCAAAAGATTAGCTTCATCGCCATGGGTAGGGGAACGGGGATCGAGGACTAAGATATGTGCATCTCAAGACACAGAAAAATCTTCAATAAGCAATACATAATATGGCCAGCCAGAGGACCAGTTCTATAGTTGTTGATACTTCTGTTGGCTTTACCCTCGGTAGGATATTATTTCCTAATTCTTAACAGAATTATTTTACATGAATGATGCAGACTTCTTCAAAAAGGAAATGGATATTTAATTTTAGCAAAAAGGGAAAGCTTGCAACTGAGCTACAGTACTTTGAACAGACCTTCCATACGATACGCCTCCTTAACCCTCCTCTCCCCCACCCCCTTTTCCTTTCAGGAAACAAAACTCAAAAAAGAGAGAGTCAAAAGGTTACAGCAGGCTTGTAACTGCAAAGAATGTGAGAGGCCCATTCTCCCTTAACACCTGACATCCCAGGGTATATTTTCTTCAGTATCTTGCTTGGTGGATTAGATATGCAGCTCCTATTGATAACAATAGAAGCTGTGCATCTAATTCACAAGGCATTAGTGTTTAAAACCCTACTTCTCCCCATTCTTCACAATTATATACCCAATTTTATGAAATTCACACCTTCTCAATTAGATCAACACACACAAATTAGAACCAGTAAAAAAAATAAAATGTTTACTGGGTCCTAGATGATAATCCAGAAGCTAATTCTTTGCAATTCAGATGATAAACATTACCCAGTGGCCAGTAAAATCATGTGTACTAATTCCTTAATTAAAAATACAGGGGAAAAAAAACCTTATATGAACTTAATAAATGTTGAAATGCTATAAAATCCGTAATGAGAGCCTTCAGAACATGACTGTACATTTCAGACTACCATTTGTCTGTCTCCCAAAAGCAGATTGAGATCTCCATGATTTTCAAACCTTAGCACAGTGCTCCCTCAGTAGGCCAAACAATGTCCAAGGCAGAGTATTCATGCTTAGAATGATTTGCAGAAGAATGAAAGAGGGTAAAAGTGAAATATTTCATCAAGAAAGTCCGCTTCAGCCACAGTCTAATCCAGAAAGAGCCCTCCATCTGCAATTTTGCATGTACAGCAGATAAGGTTGGACAATGGTGTAGGGCCTATACTGGCAATCAGTTGACCTGGCTGGGTACACAGTCCAGGAAAAAATGAAGGAAGACAAAGTGACATAACAGGACCGAAAACACAGGGCAAAGGACAGTACAGAAATAAGCTGGTTACAGTTATTGAGGTTGGGTTTTGATTGAGGTTGGCTTCTGAGAGGAAAAAGGGAGATGTATGCAGCAAAATCTTGCCTAGAAAATAATTCAGGTAAGATGCAGAAGTGGACCTAATATCTAAAAACAGGTTTAGATAAACCTTTCCCTTGGCAATTAGTTGAGATAGTTGCCAAGGGAAAGGTATGGCTGCACAAGGATTTCAGGTGTCTAAAAGAGAGGCGCAGGAAGTTTCTGATTTAACAGACCATCAGTTCTTAGCTCAAAGAACTGAGGGAAAAGTGGGACTCTAGAAAAGATCAGGATGTTGATCCTGATTGGTTGCTGAGCTCATAGGACTAGAATCCATAGCAATTCTCATGGGTGGAAAATCTTCCTGTGGTTTCTTGAATTCCATCCTCCCAGATGGTGTGAACTGATTTAAAGAAACCTCATTTCAGGGAAAGAGGTGATGCCATGAGTAAGAGCTCTTTTGAACAGTTATCACAAAATTAAGGAGTTGAAAGACATCTAAGTGTGGCAGCCAAAGATGGCAGCCATCTTGCCCACCACAGGAGATTGAATGGGGACCTCCATAGCTGAAAGCTTGAGCTAGAGAGACAAGTTTAGTAGTTGTGGGCTGAAACATTCACACCCTCTGTCATAGGTATGGAGGGTGCCTTGGCTGGGTTGGGCTATGTTATCTAATACAGTGTGCCTTGCCTGGGTGGGGGCTAGGTTGTCTGAGACAGGTGACGTGGGAGTTTCCCTGCCATGAGGGAGGGAGGAGCCTCAAGCCCATTGTAACGGGGTCACCACTCACCCCTGCGGCGCCTCCCGCTGGTCGTCTGGGGAATCAGCTCCTTCAGCGTCCAGAGCGCCCTCCGCAGGTTGATGCCCCGCTCCTTTGCTGGCCCCGTGTCCCTTCCGGACCCCGGTGCCCTCCAACTGTGGGTGCTGCATCCCTGCAGTACCCCTTTGGTGTGAGGGTCTCCCCTCCCCAGGGGAACCCTCTACCCCCTATCCCCACCTCGCCTCAGAATGTGCCACTGTCAGTCACCACTTGCCCCCGCTCACTGGGGCGGACTGCAGTATCATGGCTTCTCATCACAGGCAAGGAGGGTTGGCCTGCTGCTGCTATCTCCAGCCCTAGGCTGCCCAGTGCAACCCTGGTAGTTCTGGGTCGGACCTTGTATCAGGCCCGGAGGCCTGGGGCTCGTGGCTAGAGCCCACCCAGCTCCTTCTGCCCTGCCACAGCTCTGCCCTAACCCAGGTACCTGGCTCAGCTCCTGCAGCTAGGCCTGTCTCCCTCTGAATGCAGAGGAGACTGCTTCCCTCTAGGCCCCTGCCTCCCAGCCTTTATACTCTGGCTGGGAGTGTTTGGGGCGTGGCCGCCCAGCTGGGCCGAATGCCCCATCAGGCAAAGCCTGCTGGCTCCCAGCCTTAACCCCCTTCCAGGCTATTTCAAACCCCTTTTGGGGCTTTTCCAAGCCCCTTCTGGTGGTCACCCCGCCACACCCATGAAGAAGGGAGGAGCAAAACAGTCAGTTCCATCTTGGCTGGTCTCCAGGAAGGAGGCCAGGGCCAAGAGAGTTCCATCTTGGCTGCACATGAGGCAGGAAGCTTGCCAAGGTCGCTGGCAAGGGTTCTAGACCATTTTTGGCTATAAAGATGGCTCTACCTTTTTCTGATACTTCTACTGAGCTAATGTGAGTATAACCATTTGATTTTTATTAAGCTGTGCCTTTTGGGGTGTTCTTTCCTTTTCAGAAGAAAGTGGGGAACCCCAAATGTAAAGTGTCTGTATCTCTGCTTTAACCTTTTTCTTTATTAAATTTTCTAGTTATAAAACCGTCTGGTTTATTTTCCTTAAGGTTTTTCTCTCTTCACTGGGAAGAGAGGACGTAGGGGGAGGTGCATAGCCCCCAGGTATCTAACTTTGGCATCCAGGTAGGAAGACAGAGTCAGGGTTCAGGGAAGTCTGCCTTCAGCCGGGGAGGGTGAAGGGAAGCAGTCTCCAGGTGTCTGTCTCTCAGGTAGAGAGAGACAGGGTTAAGGGAGGAAGCAGTCTCCAGGTGTCTGTCTCTCAGATACAGAGAGACAGAGGGTGAAGGAAAGCAGCCTTCAGGTATCTGACTTTGAAACCCAGGGAGGGGGACAAAGTTGGGGTGGGGAAGATAGAGGGCCCCTCCAAGGTTTTGGAAGTATACTCGATTGGTGGCAGCGATTGGTACCCCAAAAACCCCAACTAGCAAAGTGGGGTGTGGGGGGGGAAGGACTTGTTGGTCTGGCATAGAAGAGGCCCAGCCTTTGTACTCAGGAGCATAAAGGCTGGGGTACCCCCTCTTACACCTCTGTAATTTGTATATGAAGGGGACACACGGCACACACAGAGTAGTGGTTTGCCACAGCACTCTCTGGGAGCCTCTGTACTACCTCAGGAACAAGTGGGCTTTCATCAGAAGGTTGTCTAAATAATGGAATAGCTGAATTCTCACCCAAGAGAACAGAATTATCAGATTCTTAGGAAAGACCAAAAGGAAGGGGAAACCATTGGTAATGTTACTTAGCTGGTTTCTTTGGCTTTTAGAAGTGCTGATCAATCTATGGAATACAAAAAGGTGTTGTGTGGGTCACGTGATCCAGTCACCCATAGACTGAGAAGAAAAAACCTGGCAGGATCATGCATTTATTAAGACACTCTTAAGATCCTGTCATTGTTAAAACTTCCCCAAGTGGAAGAAGGAGCAATTCATACTGCTGACCGTAGTAGTCTTTACCCACCAGTACTGATAAGCTCCAGCATTTCACATCATATTATCCTCCTTTCCCACCTTATCATAGCCTAAAACTCCCAATTTTTTCTCCTGGACCTTGATTTCCATTTGATTTCAAACTGCAATCCTTTGCAAAAGACTATAGAATATGGCGGGATATAGGGATGATTTTTCTTCCTTTTACTGGAACACAGATCAAGAGATTTGAGAATCACTTTATTATAGACTCTTTCTTGCATTTCTCAGAACTGCAGAAAGGTTTAGTCATAGCCTTGCAATTATTAAAAGGACAGGACATAGAATAATCAACACACAATGTTACTGAAGTAACTGGGGAAGGAAAATGTGGGTCCTTAAAATGATCAAAGGGTCAATCTAAATCTGATATTCAGTAGCCAAGCCCCTAAAACATGCTAATGAGATCATCCAGTTCTTCAGACTTCAAGATGTATGAAGAGTATATCAGGTAAGATATCTGGACAAAAGTCCAAAGAAAGGAGGTTTAGAGAGCAGACACCTAGAAATAGTTGGAGAGAGGTTTCACAAACACAGGTCTCACCCAGAGGAAGCTGATTTTAAACATTTTCTTCAATTGTAATGTGGTGAAGGACTAGAGGTTTTGGACTGATCATCATGCTTTACCACAATGTGGCTGGCAGCAGGTGAAAACAGGTGTCTTCAGGTCTGTCATATGGCACCTCACTGAAGGACCAATCAAATGCATTGTTTCTTGAGATACTTTGGTCTTGGGAGCATAACTAAATAAAAAGATGAAGATAAACGAGTGTGAAATTTTGGTGTGCAGGGAGACAAAAGGAAGCTGTAGCCATGACGCAGACATTTACCTGAGAGCTCTGTGATGTCTGCACACCTCACAAACAAGCTGGAATGTACCATCTCCAAACACAGTACAGCCACCTCTCTTCCCAGAATTTGTGGATTCATCCCAGTTATTCAGATGCCTTGGACCTTTTCATTCTTATGACATAAGAAAAGACCAGATATGCATGCATATACAGATATATATATGTGTGTGTGTGTGTGTGTTAGTTATACATGCACATATATACACATACAGAGACACATGTGTCTGTCTTATTTTAGGACCAATCATATACACAACAAATAAACATTCCTAACATACGATTGTTACCAGCAGTCCAATTTTAAAACCCTGAAATGATTGAAACAAGTGGTTTGTCACATGAAAATAAATTTTTCATCATTCAAGGCATAAGAAACCCACCTGCATCTTAGACACTAGACTGTGTCCTAGACACTAGAATCTTACAGGAGGTTTGATTTGACTCATTATAGAAGTAGAGCAGTTGTCAAATTTGGACCTTGATTTGGATTTGATTCTAATCTGCCAGTTCCCACCATTCTAAATTTGTGGGCATTTGAACCTGTATTTTTGCTTTCATTCCATCATTAACAAATACAGATATGAATCCCAGCAACTCTCTCCAGACAGCAGCAATTCAACTATTATATCAAGGAATTATTTCCAAGAATTCTAATGGGAGGTGTTGGTGCTTAGCAGTTTTGGAAATCAGAGCACTAAGGCTATATCACATCTCTGCAGACCAGGGACAAAGGTGGGTCATTAGAACTCAAAACATTCTATAAACATCTGAATGATAATGGGTTGAACTGGAACTGGGAGAAGATACTTCCTCCTGCTTGTCTGTAGGGAAGGGGAAAGGGAAGAGTGCAGAAAATTCCCAAATCAGCCACAGTGGCAAAGGTTACAAAGGAGGAATTTAAAACAACTTATGGGGGTGGGAGGGAAGTCAGACAGAGCCACATAGGAAGTTTACAGCAGGAGAGGGGATGGGCACAGACTGGCCAAGGTCAGAGGAGGCAAGCTGGAAAAGGAAGCACCATGTTTTTCAGAACACAAGCCATGCACGCAACAGAAGGACCCGGGATGATCCCAGAGGGCATTGAACCCAGCCCAAAGGTGGCTCTGGAGGAGTGAGGAAACAGATTGCTATTTTTGTACAGATCTGTATATTTATCAAGAAATTAAATAAACACCAGTGGTTTTAGAATTCTGTGCAAAGTCTGTGTTTCATCTGTTACACTGGCCACATGACCCTTTAAGAGGTAACCTGGGAACAACCACGACTGGTATTCTGGAAGAGGATGTTTTTAAGTTGTGGAGATGGGTCTGGCTCTAGGCGCTGGATCATGGGCTGCAAGGTTGCAATTCTCAGAACAG
The DNA here is from genome assembly GCA_032164245.1 of Sternotherus odoratus. NCBI lineage: Eukaryota > Metazoa > Chordata > Testudines > Kinosternidae > Sternotherus > Sternotherus odoratus. The sequence continues at coordinate 152,895,086 of JAVMKO010000001.1, read as the reverse complement.
GGTACTAAATGAGGATCTTCTCCCAAAGTGTGCTCCTTGATAGCAGCAGTGTCTAGATTTGGTTCAAACTTTGGGGACCTAAAGCACGTGCGATCCAGCAGCTGAATACCCTCACAGCAGCCTGATGAATGTCCAGCCAGGGGTGCTCAATTGGAGCTATGACACTGCCATTCTTGACAAGCCCTACCTCTGTTCTCAACAAAAGTTGGCAATTAATGCTAAAAGTTTCAGTGATTTTTAATATAAATTTATAAACAGAGTTGGATGGTCAAAATTATCACCTGTGCCAGCTGTGAACCTGCATTCCCAGAAATGAAAATCTAGTGTGTTAAACCATTGTTTACATAGACACACTTCTGTGCTAAACCAGTTACAGCCAAAAAACATACAAACAACAAAACCACCTGATCAGAACTTGGAAATTGTTATTCCTATTTATTTACCCTAAAAGTCCATGTGAATTTGTCAATTAACCACTCTCTGTTGGTGCCAAGAAAAACATGACCTTGCTGATGTTACTCAGCAAAAAGATATTCATAAAGTAGTCTCTCGCTTATCATGGAATGCTCCAATAATCAACTTCAATTTCTTTTGAAGACAAAAAGACATCTCTTTAGGGACAAAAATCAATCCCCAACTGTCAGCGGCAATGTACAAAGTTTAGCAATGTGCTTAATTCAGCACAAACAAGTGCTTGGAAATCATCAAGCCAATATTAGAGAGGTTGAGAAGTCACTCTTCCATTCAATAAAATTAGAAGTTAAACAAAAAACAGAATATGGATAACAAAATTATCAGCAATTGTATTTCATCCATCTGATCTCTATCCCATACATCAGTGCAAAAAATAATAATAAGGACCTTCACTTACTTCTTGTTTAAATTTCATGGGTATCAGGAACCTGGGGTTTTTAGCCTATGAATTTCAAAGTACTTGCTATGTTCTCTGATAAAGGGATCTGAAGCAAGAAGGAAGAAGAGGAAAGGCATTGTGGTTCCAGCACTTGCCTGGGATGGAAGATATTTCCATGCAATGCCCAGCTCAGCCACAGATTCCTATATGACAGGGGTCTCAAACATGCGGCCCGGGGGGCACATGCGGCCCACAAAGCCCTTCCCTGCGGCCTGCCAAGCTTCCTGGCGCCCCCCCTACCCCCCGGTCCCCCCATAGCAGTTTGCAGGACGGAGGGGCCAGAAGTGGAGGCTTCTCTGCTGCCTGGCTGGGCCGCGCGTGTTTCTAGCTCTGGACTTCCTATATTGCTCTTGCTTTGTTTGCCAAACAGCTGTTGGTGGTGCCTAGCACTTTCCAGGAGGGAATGGGGAGCTGCGTGCTCAGAGGAGGAGGTGGGGCAGGGGTGGGACCTCTTGGAAGGGGTGGAGTGGGGGCGGAGCCGGGGCAGCGAGGGCAGGGTGTGTGTCAGTGGTGCGGCCCTCGGGCCAGTGCACTAGTCCTCATGGAAGGGGTGGAGTGGGGGCAGAGCCGGGGCAGCGAGGGTATGTGTCAGTGATGCGGCCCTCGGGCCAGTGCACTAGTCCTCATGCGGCCCTCATGGTCATTTGAGTTTGAGACCCCTGCTATATGACCTTACTCTCTCAGTACCTCAGCTCCCCATCTGTAAAATTGGGATAATGCTTCTTTTCTCTTCCCCCCTTGTGTCTCTTGTCTTTTTAGATTGAAAACTGTTTGGGACAAAGACTCTCTCAATATAGGTTTTGACAGTGACTAGCACAATGGGGTTCTGAGCTCATTTGGGACCTCTAGCTTCTACTCTAATGTAAACAAACAAACAGTAACAAAGCCCTGACAAATGGAGCAGTTGCTGTTTATCAGAGTGGAGAAATAGGGTTTCTGAAAGACAGTCCTTATTTCATTAGGAAAAATGAAGAGGATCTTGAACACAATTAAAAAAATGAGAGATAATCTATATAATCATCTTATTTCAAAATATTTACATTATTATTTAAAATCTATGAGATAATAGTTAAAATACAACAAATTAAAAAATCCTTTAAAATTATGAATGGAATGAATTGAAAGGGACAATAGAAGTTTTGTAACAAAAAAGGAAAAACAAGAATGAGGATGAGAGGTGAAGATGATATATGTAGGGTCACCAGTGATAAGAAAAAAGGAGAAAATATTAAGATTTTTTTTTTAAAGCAGAGATAAATAGGACTGAGATGGCATCTAAGGGCAAGTAATTTCCATATTGAACATACACCTGGGGAAAAACACAATTGTGTGCTAACTTAAATATCATTTAGTCATAGTGGTGACATATGTCATTTCCCACATTTTTGGGTGAGCACACAAATACAGTGAAGTGGTTGGTTGGTTGGTTGGTGTGTGGGGGTTTAAGTGAAGGGAGAAAAGGTGCTAGCTAAGGCAAAAGTTGCCACTTGTTTGTGCCATTAGTTTCAATGAGAACAATAGAGTCAGGTTTCCACATACTGATGCAATGTGGCATGCAATTTTGCATACAGTATCTCAAGTGCCAGAAAGAGAATGCATATTACTATCCTTCAAATACCTTTATAATAAAGCTTCTTATGGAAATTACAAGGAATGGGGAAGGGAGGGAATTAGCTTTTCTTGGCCCCCATCAAGAAACTAGCAGGCATAAGCTATATGCAGCCAGGCACATTGCTGCTCCACTTCACGGTGTCACATGGCTACCAAATTAATGTTATGGTACACAAGATCAAAGAGTAAACTTAGGCCCTGCTCAGCAATCCAGAAGCAGCTCATTTTGGCAGTGTGGATTTGTGAGTTTGGTCCTTTGCTCCCCTAGCAGTGATGTGAGTTCTAGACAAACAAAAACAAAAGGCTCAAACTCTGTACTGCTCAACTGAGGAACATGGGGAAATGAACTGCAGAAGCTAATGGTTACCTTCTACTCAAAGATCAAAGCTTTTGTTAAGAAACAGTAACAGAGCCAAGAATCATAAATAGTAGCGATGTACAAGACCCCTCACTTTACCCCATTCCCCTTTCCTGCCAGTATATTTTCTACTATTTTACTTAGTATCTCAAGTGATAGGGTTTCCGTCACATTCCTTTGGGACACTTCTCCAGGGTATAATCTGTTAATGTCAGAACGCTTTCCTTAGTATGCAGCACACATTTTTCTTGTCTTAATTTTATTTCATTACTGCTAGTTATTCCTCCTTGAACCCTGCTAAGTAAATCCTCTCCCTCTTCGGTATTCATGATTTTCAAAGGTTTGTAACCAGTTATGTCCCTTCTGCAACCCCTCCCACACACATTGCCCATGCTTAGGTCTACAGCATGTAGTCAGGTCTTTTACAATAAAGACATTCTCAATAGGGCTTATTTTTTGGTGTTCTACTGTGAATTCCATCATTCCCCATGGAACTATTTCTTCCTAGGTGCCCAATTCCAGTGTTAAAGGCCAAACAAAGGGAAACTACCCAGGGTGGAAATAAAGTACTCCGGTGCCCTAGGGAAAACCCACATGGGGCCCACCACCCCACCATGGTCCCACCCTTCCAGAGGAGAGAACAGAGTTCAGAAATAAGATGAAGGGAGCCATTTACACCTCCTGGAGCCAGAGGCGCTGGAACACTTTTTATAGCAGGGGTGCTGAAAGCCAGGTAATGAAACTGCAAGCCAGGCCCGTTCAAAAGCAACATGAAAAAGCGCAATTCCCGCTCATACCACCTGGGTGCAGCACAGCTCCAGGATTCTCAAGAATCGGGAAATACTGCTACCTTCCTTCTTTCAGAACCTGCAACCTTTTCACTGTGAAACCTGGAGGTTCTGCAGCACCTGACGCACCCCTAGTTCCTGTGCCTATACCTGGAGCTACTATTTCAGGCTCTCTGCACACTCAAACAGCCACCGATTACACTCAGGTCACAATGTTAAACTTTGCATCCGTGAAAGCTAGAAACATGTTTTACAAGAACTGAGATTCGGATCTCATGCAACTCCAGGAGGTGGGGTCCTGGGGCCTATGCTTTAATCCAGCCCTGGGACTACCGCATCTCGGCTTCCTCATGTATCCCCTTGAACTAGGCAGCTTGAAAGAAACTGACTTTAAAAATAAAATGACTGATTAAACCTAATTAATTTAAACTGGGTTGGGCCATATATGATTAGCCTCATCTGGGGAAGTGCAACGCCCACAGCATCCCACGGGCCTCACCAGCACACTGCTACATCCATTTATGAAGTACAGGCTGCTCCTTGAGTGTGCTGGCCCTGCTGCTGTGTGGAGTGGTCCCGGAGACCAGGGCTCAATCTTCTCCTCTTCATCCTGGAGAAGTATGGAGGGAACAGGCCTAAAGCTCCCCTGAATACACTGCTCTCAAAAGAGGTAATGTGATCACAATCCACAAATGCCTACCTGGAGAAGAGATTAGACAGCTCAGAAATCTTGCTGGAAAAGGTCTTAAAAGATTCAATGGCTGGAAGCTGAAACTAGACAATTCAGACTAAAAGATGCACATTTTTAACAGTGGGGGCAATTACCCATTGGAATTATTTTCCTGGGGATGTGGTGAATTCTCCATCACTTGAAGTCTTTGAATCAAGACTGGATATCTTTCTAAAATATGTGCTTGATGCAGAAATTACTGTGTGAGGTTCTGTGACCTGTCATGAGGTCAGACTAAGTGATCATAATGGTCCCTTCTGACCTAAAAAATATATATCTATGAATCCTTCAAATGATATGGAGTGTGACATCAGCCAGAAACATCTGTACTTTGTTGTGTGTCATGTCATAAGGTACCAATAATATTGTTTGGAACTATAAAACCTGTTTTAAAATATGCTTCCTCAGTGTGTGAATTAGATAAACCATTTCATAAAACTGGATAAAACAAATTCTATCACAATCAATAGAAGGACAATGGTCATCATCAGAGTGTGAACCCTGGCCCTTCACTCCCCAGCATAGATCTCTAGTCTCATCAGCTACCAGAACAATTACTATATCCTGCTTGACCAGCCAGTAGAGGAGAACTTGACAGACACTTTGCCAGTGGGTTGCACAACTATTTGCTAAATAGTAGTAAAGTATCGGAGACCCTGAATTCTGGCTGTGATCCCTGGCCCTGGGAGTGTGGTGATTACACACAGGATAGTCAGAACACACATAGTCACATTCATTCTGCAATGCAGCAAGGCTGAGTGAATAAGACTTAGATTTGCCCTCTCAGAAACCTTGATTCTATTCCCAGTTCTGCCTGAAGTGATTATGACTAACCACTCTGCTAACTTACATTTTGAAATGCTGGTACTGGTACCCGATTGCCTTCTCGACTTCATGTACGAAGCTTCAATCAGTAATAAGACTGTGAAGTGCAGGAGGATGTACACAGCAGGCTAGCAGTGGTTAGATCTGAAATCTGGTCTCATAGAGTAGTGAACTTTCCCTTCCCTCAGCAAAACAGGAAACCCGATTTTACCAAAACAGGTAACATCCCTCGAATCCAATACACTTGAGAGTTCTGGCAGCATCTAAAAATGAGTGGAGACTGAAAAACCTGGTACACCGGAGACTGAGCCCTTAACACCATTATGGAAATTAGATGATCAGCCCACAATGACGAGCAGTTCTGGTTCTCCGGCTAGAAGCATTGGTACAGGCTGTTCCACCTTGTTCAATTTCCAACTTCCCAGGGTTACAAAAAGTGCAGTATTCCGAGCTGAATGACCTCCCCTCAGACCCACTGATTCTCATAATGCACCCTTTCTGCCCATATGAAGGATCAAGCCTCATATTTATATCACTCCACACAAAAAAACTCACTAAGGCAGAGTTAAGGTTGCTCAACTGTACTTCCTCACGACAACCCAAACACTAAAAACCAAGGGCATCATTGTTAAGGCACTATTCACACTCAAGACAAGACCAGCCTAAAAGGAAACCAGCACACTAGAACACACACTCCCCCAAACACACTCATTTCAGCAATGCCATTGACTTCAAAGCACACCAAAAAATATAAAATGAATTAGCTTAATAACCAAAAGGTTATCACTATAAAGTGATACATCAGCAATAATCATTGTGTTGACTTCAATGGAGGGATCTCACTGTAGGTCACAGGATGGGGTAGCTTTTAAAATAAGCAATATTCAGTCTTGGGGATTGATGAAAATTTTCTAACCTGAGTCAAAATTACCTAAGTGACTTAGAAGCCTAAGCTCCATTTTCAAAAATGACGAGTTCTGAATATGTGCAGGCTTGTGAGCTCCGAATGAGACTTTTGAGGGTGAGACTTAGGTGTGTAAGTCCCTTAGGCACTTTTGAAAATTTTACCCTTCATCTCTCTACTTACATTTAATGCACATCCCAGCTTATGCCGAGAGAGAGAGAAAGAGAGAGAGAGAGAGAGAGAGAGAGAGAGAGAGAGAGAGAGAGAGAGAGAGAGAGAGAGAGAGAGAGAGAGAGAGAGAGAGAGAGAGTTTTAAAGCCAACACCGGAATGAATTTTTAAAGGAGCATCCCCTCAGACTCACTACACTAACACACTTTATAACACCTCTGAATTGAGGAGAAAACACTACAAAGCTTTATTAAAAAAACAGATGAATAATGCAAAAACCAAAACTTCTATTTTGTATCATTCAAATATATTTCAGACCAAGTTACGCAGAAGTCAAAATGAATGTTATGTATTTTTGCATTTTAGCACATATGACAAATGGATTGACCTGCACTATGAATTACACTTTCCATGAACATGCGATTACTTTGCTTCATTCTGGGATCTGGACATAACAAAGATGGGAGAATGGGTGATCCACATTTATATTGTTGGAGTGGGAAGAAGGTAGCTGAATTCTCTGAATCCATTAAGAGAAACCAATTTATGTATCACAGTACAGGGGTACAGTCTCCATGTCAGCTCTTTTGGGTGCCACCTTTTTTTTTCTTCTTCACTAAATGGTCAAATGTGGAGAAATCCACCTAGCAGAAGAAGGCCCACTAAGTCCTCCCTGCAACTTACGTCCCATGGTAAGGCTGAAGGCACGAGTGGAGTTGCTGTGTAGATGGGCATTCAAACCTATGCCCAATGCAGTTTTGTACTGGGGCATGAAGGAAGAGGTACTGGCAGGGGTGGCTCTAATTACTCACACAAAGTCTGTGGCAGAGACCGGAATGGAATCCTGGGCATAGGAATAGAATCCCTCCATGGCAACAATCAACTTCCTTTACCCTGAGACCCTCCTTTCTCTTCCTGCAGTCCCGACTCACTCACTAAACAGCTTTCAATATGGCCTGAGTTCACTGGCCCTCTTCTTCTGTTGAGGGGGAGGGCTTTTAGCTATGGGTGGGCTTAGGCCCACCATCTCTCAGAACTACAACAGGTGCACACCTTCCAACTTCTGCAGCAAATGCAGCAGGCATCATGCAGACAACCGTCTCCTTCATTACCCAAGCCTGATTCATCCCCAGAGCAGGTCTGTCCTGTGCACTGAATGAGATGGGGTCCTGTGGAAAGAGAGTATATTATCACCTATTTACGGACTATATTGTAATGCATACACAAAAAGGGATGGAATTAAGTTTGCACAGGGAACCTTAATTCTGGCATGTCCTAATTTTTGAGTGTTTGACTTTACAACCTTAATAATGCTCGCTTTTAATGTAGTTTTTTTGTTAGTATAATTTTGATATAAATCCAGTATTCTGTGTGCACACAGACCTTGCATAGACTACAAATGGAAATTTTCGTTTGTAATACATGATCAAAAAATAAAAAATATGACTATATATATTATATTTGAAAGTTTTATATTTATTCACTGCTTAACTTTTGTTTTTACATGAAACTATGGAACTATTTCTATATGTATGCTTGCTAGTGTACATGCATTTAATTTCCTTCCACTTATTTGGGGGAAAAAAGTTCGTTTGATTCCAGAACTCGGTGAATATTTGGGTCAGTGCTGAAACGCACATGTAGCATAAAGTAACCCAGAGGTCACAGTATCCTAGCAGGACACACCATGTAATGACATACTACTTTTAAAAAATTGCAAACCGCTCTTTGAGAAAATTGTAACCAACAAGATTTAACCAGGTGGAAATTAATCCCATTCCACATAATAGCTGATAAATATCTCACAGCTTCAGTCTCCAGAATGAATGGAATTTTCTCTCTATTCATAGAGTGAAAAAGGTCTTGGTATGATCAAGCAAAATATACACATTTCACATATCCAAGGCTGGAGGGGGACTGTCTGATCTAAGAATTTATTTTTGGGGAACTACAGTTGAATGTGTGTGTCACAGAGCAACACTTGTGTCTAGTGGGCATTGTGCCTTTAAAAATCAAACAGCCAGCACCCTCTAGTGGTGAGCTCTCTAAGGGAGTTAGTCAGTCCAAAGCAAGAATGTTCTGGAAGATGGAGAGATCTCAGCCCTCTGAAGAACACTGTGATGTGGGCCAGTGGACACTAATAAGATGACTGAGCTTTTTTCCAGATTTGATGTCATGGAACAGAAAAGGAATGCTCAGTTCTCAGGATGCCAGGGAGCACTGAGGTTCTGTCCTTCCCTCCTTTGTTAAACTGCCACAGCACACAAACTGATCAGAGGAGAAAAGAAGAACTCCAAAAGTTCTACAAGAAGAAACTGTTCCGATATTTGCCCTAGTATGGGGTCAGGGACCCCTCAGAGTTAAATTGTGGTTCCAAGTATGCATATGTCAAGTTTGCATTAATTATTTGGATGAGTTTAATTTACTCAAACAAGAGTAAAATTAGATACTAATCAGGATATGTCCAAGCCAGGAGGAAGTGGCAAGAGAAAAAAGGAGCATTACATGTTCTTGTCATTTTCCGAGGTAATGAAACAATCCCATTGCAGGGGGGAAAATGCATGTGTACACACACACACCCTCGCCAAAAAAGGTACCACAATCAAACTGCTTGGGAACCTCACAGATTGGATTGGATCACAGGGGTTGGATTGCAATGAGCTTGTATGTCTATGTTTTCATTATGGTTCTATATTAAAGCCTTTGTGCAAGCAAAAATACAGAAGTGAGCCCCCACCGACTGACTGAAAATGCATTTTACTGTAAAATGAAATCAGTAATGTAAAGTTGATGCTCTAATTAAAACTTACACTTCGTTATATTCTGTTTCTTTCAGAAGTTTGTTTGCATTTACAATGCAAAATCAGGCACAGGGCTGAGAAGTTGAGAGGGCAAGTGCCTTGATGATTTTGTTTCTGACCAGCTAAGAAAATCTTTGAGACATCCTGAGGGATCTTTTAATATTAGTATGGGGTGAGCAAACTTTCTGGCCCAAGGGCCACATTGGGGTTCAAAATTGTGTGGAGGGCTGGGTAGGGAAAACTGTGCCTCCCCAAACTGCCTGTCCCTGCCCCTATCTAACCCCCTCAACGCTGAGGCTGCAGGGGGAGGAGGACAGCAAGGGAGGAGGAAGGAGCTAGCCTCCCCAGCCTGGAGCTCTGGGGGCCAGATAGAATTAGCCCATGGGCCAGATGTGGCCCGCGGGCCATAGTCTGCCCACCCCTGTATTAGTAGCATTATTTGTGTCCCAATGATGAGACTCTGCAATGATAATGGTTCTCATTAGATTAGTGAATTCGTTATGACATGTGCATCTCATTTAGTTCACTGTAGGGCTGCTTCTAGCTAGGCAACATTCTCCAAACAAGTCCATTGATATATTCTTCAGGGCAGCTCTTATGATTCTAACATTCCTTGGTTGACTACTGATTGAATGAATAGGATTCTAACATTCTTTGAATGAACATTCCGGTCATTCCTAAGCTAGAAAAAAAAAGGATGTGTTTTAAAGCATATTAGGTAACATTTTAACTAACATGATTTCAACCAACCCCATGCATAAGTCATATTTAAAAACATGTTAGCTAGTTATGGTCAATCCTATGGGTAAGATTTGAGATTAATCACAATTAGCTAACATTTTAAACACAATTTGCCCTGTCTACCCTAGGTGCAAACTCCTACTGACAATCATTTTCATTAAAATGTATTAGCTAACATGTTTTAAAATATGCTCTATTTTCCTAGTCTAGACATGGCCTCAGGCAAATACATCCTTTTGTTTTCTTTCCTTGCACTTCTGAGTTGCTGAAGCTATAATCAGAGGAGTACCACGACAGCAGGAATGACTAACCCCCCTCTCCCCATTTGTGCATGGTGAGCGCCACCTTTGATAATACCATTGCTGTGGGTATCATGGCTGGCCCAAACATGCATCCTACTCCAAAAGGCTCCAGTCTCTGGGACTTGGGAAAGATGCCCCTACACTCTCCCATGCAATAAGTAGAAACAAAATAAAATAGAAAATAAATGTGTCCATTACCCACATCAGGCATAGTGAACATTTTAACCCATTCCACAATGCAACTTAAGAGACTTCCCCGCCACACAATCATACATGAAAGGACAAGTCACAAGCAGTCATCCAAGCAAATGGGCAGTGGTAAAATTACAGATGGCTGTCCACAGATGCATGGGAGATACAGTTGTCTGGGCTACTGTTGGGGAACTCTTGTGATTATAGTCAATTATCTTCTAAATTTTTCCCCCAGGCTGTACAAGCTATACAATCACTCTTGTGATTATAGTCAATTATCTTCTAAATTTTTCCCCCGGGCTGTACCTGGTGACTGTACAAGCCATCCTTTTCATCAAGCGGTAAGCGTATTGTGGAAATGTTTCTTAAAACTCTGAATGTTATAAACCTCAAAACCCCTCTCTGGTAAAGATGTGTGGAAAGGTGGTGGCAGATCAACTCCAGCAACACCTGACACTTGAGTAACGCCTGCACTGAGCCTAGCAACTTGTATTTGAGTAAATTATAACTTTCTGAAAGGGATCAGATACAAAAGTGTATGGGCAATGGCAGTGACCTATGTGCATTTCTTATCACTTAATTTATCTGCTAACATGCTATAAAGTTTTTATTTTAGCTGCCTTGCCTGCCTGAACTAATGTCTTTGGCCTTCCACCTATTCGGTCTGTGATAAACACAAGTTCCATCTACCACTGACTTGTTCCTGCTGCCACTGCAGACTGGTCAGGGGCATTGTCCTAAATTCCGAATGACACCACAAAATTCAAAGATTCCCCTTTAACAGCCCTGCATGTTCTGAAATTGGAGGCATTTGTGTTTCCAAATTATGCACAACTCTACTACTCTGCTGCAGACAGTTTATACATCTTTCCAGTTATTTCTAGCTTTCACAGTCCACACTTCTGTGAGTTTAACTCTAGACAGAATTTCTGAAAGTGGTATGAAATCAGCTGTGCTTTCTGTAGTCTTATCAGACATGCCAGAGGAGTGGAACAACCATAGGAAATCTCAGCAATCTCTCTCTAAATTTAACACAGAGACATATGTCATCCATATTCATATTGGGACAAATCCTCTGCTAGTTCAAATTGGCATAGCTCAACTGAAGTCAGCTGAAAATGTGGCTTTTTATTATTCCAATAAAGAGGGGACAATAAAAATAAGATGAACTAAAGAGGTAGAGAATGAAGACACAACATTTAATTATACCTTCTGTCCACAAATGGGGCTCCTGATTCTGGTTCATATTATTTTCCCGACTTTGAAAAAAATCTTTATTTTTTTCTCATGACAGATCTAATATATCCACAAACAATTTTATCAATATAATCTGAAAAAACACTCCTTTAACTTATTACTGATCAGATGCATATAACAGAGCTAATAGGGAAAACTGGGGGAAAGAACCTGAAAACTGTTTACTTGAATTCAAACTTCTAAATGTCAAAATTCAAAAAAATTCAGTCAGCTCTAGAATTGGACAAATGTGAAGGGGGGAGGAGGAAAGTCATTGATCTTTTCCCTGGTTTTTTCCCCAAAATTTTGGGGAACAAAATGAAATTTGAAATATTTTGACCACCTGTAGTACACGTTATTTAAACTAAGGATGAACAAGTGTAGGGGAAAAGAAGTTCAGATCTGGCAACTGGCCACAAAGTTAGGCTACCCTGTATAACCCAAGCCCCACCAGTTGCTGCCATCACCCTGAGCTGTTAAAGATAGGCTCTCTCAGATCCAGGCTCTTCTGTATCTGCAGCAGGGAAAGGGCTGGTGACTCCTCTTTGCATTTCAGGGATGGGGTTCTATTGCACAGGGAGTTTCTGAGCCAGCAGCACGAAGTGTCATTTCCTAGGTAACCAACTTTGATCTGGACACTTATTAGTTATAATCACTTAAAATCTATCTTTCTGTAGTTAATACTTTTCTTTTCTATTTTACCTAAACAGTGGGTTTTGGTTGAAGTGCATGGGAAATCTGCTCAGGAACCAGAGCTGGTGCATGTCCTCTACACATTGAAGGAGGGGCAGACTAGGTAATAAACTGACACTGGTCAAGCTTGTGACCACGGCTAGATGGTACAGCTCTGGTGCCCTAGGCTTGTGGGGAGCTGTGAGGAATTGGCTGCAGCTTCTCTATTGTTAGTTCATGAGGGGCTATGAGATGTATTCATGTAACTCAGCTGGGTGTATCCTTGCCTGTGGATGTCTGGGTAAATGTAGGACCTGGAGAGGTTTGCAACTTGTTACAGCATCAGTGTGTGAGAGGGAGCCCAGGTTGGTAAGATAGAGGGCTCAATGGTACCGCAGTTCCAGGTTGCATCCTGGGGGAACGCATCACAACATCTATAGCTTTAAACAGAGACGTTCATTTACTTCAATGGAACTGCTCATATGCTTAAGTGCCTTCCTGAATTGTGTCTAATTCAGTGCAAATCCAACTTCAATGGAAACCAGCGCTGACGATATGGGTCTGCACTAACCCAAGTATCTACAAGACTGAGGCCTGTGTTTGGAATTTTTCTTTGAAGAGCTCAGGCAAGTAGCAAAAAAAGTGTGCTAGATCTTGTCCATTTATAGCATAGCAACTTTATAACAGTCTCACAGACAGTTGGCACTATATTAATGAATTCTAAAATGAGTATCTCATCTTTTGGTGTTCTGCTATGAACCTCTCTTCATAAAAATAATATTAGCTTTAGCCAGCTTTTAAACATACAACAAAGAATCAGCCAACTGCAATTTTGGTCAAAATGGAAACCTTGATAAAATTATCCTGTATAAAGAAAAAGGGTGAAATCATTGTACTAGTAACATGCCAAAATATTTGTGAGGTGAAAACATCCTGCAGAAAGTCTGCAAGAACTTTGCATAGTTATAGGATATAATTTGTTAAAGGAAACAAACTTTAGTGTAATTTTACCAGCTTGGGAATTAATTACTATCATATAATCTCTATGTAGAATGATAGTTTTACTAATTGGTTATATATTAGGCTGTATATAGCCTGTATGTTTATGTAAGTGTAACAAAATCCACATCAGGATTAAATTTGAAGAAGAAAGATTGAGGAGGGCAGGGACAAGAAGCACTAGAATTGTAGAATCAGGCTGTGTTCCATAGTACTCTGCTAGCAAATCATTTTGGGCAAAATTTCACATCCCTGATGACAGGAAAGTTATTTGCCTCCAATAGTGTTAAAAAGATCTAGATACTGTACTTAGACAAAATTTGCATTGTAAGAACCACGGGATAAACCACTACTGGCCTGAAGAGATGGACCCTAAACGACTGGCATTTTTGCGATGATAGGAAAATACTTGGAGTTAAAATAGGTAAAAATAAAAACTGTAAAATGAAATCAATAATGTAAAGCTGATGCTCTATGTCACAGGGTTCACACAGGGTGCTCCTACTCCCCCTGGGTCCTGTGTTCTGGTTCCACTACTAATAAAGTTTTCCACACCCTTTTTGGTGATTTCTGTGTCCTTTATTTACAGTGCAGATTCCAGTGCCAGCCAAAGTGCTCCCCTTGTCCCCCACAACAGTTACCTTCCCTGTCTTGGCTCTAAAGCCTCCAGGGCCCTGAGGCAATTGGCCCTCTGCAAGGAGACAGAGCAGCCCCCTGTCCTCCTCCTGGCCTGCCTCCCTTCTGACCAGGGCTTGGAGCTTTTCTAGCCCTCCCTGCTCCCAGCCCCCAGCTGTACCTCTTAGTCCAGCCTAGAGCTGTGGGCTACCCCTTGTTAGGGCTCCCAGCTGGTGGGCTCTAGCCTCTGCCCCTGGCCTTGCTGCCAGAAAGCAGGATTTAGCCTGCAGTGGCAGGGCAATCATAGGGTTTTTACCCTACCCCTGCCACACTCTAATTAAAACTTACACTTCATTTTATTCTGTTTCTTTCAGAGAAGCTACCCATTGGAAATACAAGTATTTCCATTGCAATCCAGTAATGGGGAACCATATTATCAATTATGTACATTTCATGAAAGTTGTGAATATTAACTTATACACATAGAGTAAGTTACATAGAGAGCGTCATTATACATACACAGAAATATTATGCTTATATAGAAATAACTGCACAATATACTGAAGTCTAATAAAGGTGGAAAGGTAATTCTTTGCATTTCTTATATCTATATTCAGCCCAATAATGCAGCACAGGCTGTGTATGTATATCCAGAAAGCATTTGTGAGAGACCTAACACGAAGAACTAGGAAAATGCTCTTTGGCCTCTCGTATCAGAGGTGTCATCCCTGGTGGTGCTTAAATCTGCCAAGAAAATGAGACAGGTGAAAATTTTCAAAAGCAACTGACTCAGAGCCTAAAACCTATTTTCAGTGGTGCCTAAATAGTGTACGAGTCTAAGGATAAAATGGTCTAAAGAATGTAAATCTGATTTTCAAAAATGAATGAGCAGAGTCTGTGCATCATTGGAAGTCAATGAGACATTGGCTTCTAAATAGCATTTGAAAATGGGACTTAGACCTCTAAATGCTTTTGAAACTTTTACCAGCTTCTTTGTTAGTGCTTGGCACTGGAAAGTGCTTGGCATCTGGGTGTTTAGAGATTATCAGAATGCCCAAGGTAATCTCTTCTCTAGACTTTCACATTAAGAGGACAGACTTTAAAGATTTGGGTTTGAGTGATCTCTCCCTGCTACACGAGTTCAGAAAGGGATGGAATGATTGTTCTACCTCCACTTTGTTCTCCCTGTGCCTGGATATGTTGGGAATAGAGTATTAGGTGGTAGTAGTGATGACGAGGGGAGGATGTCAGGAAGTAGAACACCACGTCCTGCAGTTTTGGTTACTCGGTTTCTGTGACAGCTCGGTTTCAACAACTTGCTGATAAACTTGTCAGTGGTGAAGAGCACACATCTTGTGTTGACCAGTTTTAAGACAAAGAACTACTGTCTGTCGGTTTGGGGCCGTGCCACATGAGGTAGCTTTTTGTTGATTGCATTGGATGTAGCTGACTGGTGATCTTCTTTCCATCCATCCATCAGTGTTTTCTTTTCTTTTACTGTTATGACTTATGATGGTGATGGATGTAAGTTGTTGAGTGTGTGTGTGTGGGGGGAAGTTAGCTTGCAGTCAACTTAATGGAACTTAAGAGGAATTAATTCTTAATGTCCCCTTTCTATTTAATAAGGGAATTAAATCATACTTAATTCAGAGATTTAATTAAGGTGAGTTGTTGGAGAATCAGCCCACTATCAAGTTTTGCTAAAACCTTCTCCTTTACTTCAGTGGGAATTCTGCAGGAAGATTGATAGCAGGTTGTGGCCTGACTTCAGACAGCCGCCATCTTGTGGGGAAAATGAAGAAGAATCATGCTTTATAAATGATCACTTCTGGCAATTAAGTTAGCCACTGTACATCAGCAAAAGTTCCAAGTTAAGCATTTGTCATGCTGATTGCTTAAAAGACCAGACCAGGACCATTTAATAAAGTCCAAAGTGGGACATACTAGTGAAAGATTATACTTTGTAATCTAACTTTCATTACTACATCAAAATATTAACATAATGCACCATTGAAATAATGGCACAGAATGTGGAAAAATGATAAAATGACATATGCACAATTTATGATGTTTTAGTTTCCTCTCTCAATTCTGGCTGGTTAATGCTTCATTATATAATCAAGAATCATTTGTGCCTTATTTTCAAAATCAGGCAAAAGATTAAAATCAAGCAAGCAAGATGTGATACAGGCACACGAATTTTTTAAAAAAGCAATATGACTGATTTGGCACAAGGATAATATTTACAAAAAAATAAAAAAAATAAATATGAGAAAGTGCAATGAAAACAGAGTGTGCCCTTGCCTGCAAGCAACTGCTATGTAAAATCTTTTCCTTGCAAAAGGAAAGCTAACTCAATTGTGAAATCATCTGAGTAGCATATTCATCCTTAGGCAATATTTTATAGCTATTGCTCGAGTTGCACTTCTGGCAGGCAAATGTCACTTTTAAATAATAAAACGTGGAATGCAAAGTAAGAGTCAGAGTTCAACCAGGCAGACGAGTGTGGAGCTCAGGGTTTAGTATGCGGGTCAGCTGGAACCAGCAGTCATATGTTTTCTTAGTAATCTCTATTGATTAAATAGATCGCTTTTGGTTCACAACAAAGACAGAGGCTCTGTCTGTCTTTATGACAGGTACATAGCAGCTCTAAAAACCAGGCACTACTGAAAAATATACTCACTGAGCTCAGTGCAGTATACCAGACATTCTCATGGTGAAACTCATTTCTAAAGCGTGATCCTCCTGCTGACAGCTGCCATCTTGTGGAAAAAAGTGACAGCAGGTCATATCCTGATATTAAGCTGCAAGTTCAAATGAATGGCAGGATAATGGCTCATCATTCGTAAAAATAATAAGGGAGCCCAGTTTTCCAAGTTGCAATGCAATTATCATCCTGCTTGCAAAATATTTTGACAATTAGAAATAGAACTGTTAAATCAGCATTTAAACTTAATATATGATGCTCTGTCCTGAAATGGGATTCCACTGAAAGGGCAGAATAGCATTTTGCCTTGCAATGACCCCATAACACATTTTCCCAGTTTACAAGTACAAATTTGAGATTCTGTCTGCAGCTACACCAACTTTATACTTTGGGCAGCTGAGATGATAGGGGTTTAAGAAGCGACAGTAAGAACTGGGTACGTTTTTGTGCTACCCAAGAACCCCGGTGATAGAAAAGAATACTCAGCTGCCCCATAAATGGAGCAAATGCATCTGGAACTATAGTTTTTCCAAATGCCATCATTGCACACTCAGTATGGGATCTGAAAGTCAGGCTCTATTCCTTACAATTCATGCATGATTAATAGTAATAAAGAATCTGACTGCTGAATTCTGGCTTCAGTTGCCCTTCCATCAATCCCGCTGACTAAAAAAAAATACTTCTTATCCTATTCTTCTTCCTTCCTCCCCAACTTCATCCTCTAAAAACATCCACAGTACTTGAAATGGTTTTCTAAAATGGAAATAAAATAATGAAAAATCCATTTATGTCAACAAGATAATTCAAGAAGCTACCAAAAGGGTTCCCTTGTATCACATATCCCTCTGTTAGGCAGAAAAAAGTTAAATACTTTGAATGATGGGGAAATGTTTACATTTTCTAATCCTTGAGCCAATCTTGGGTTTTATTTTTTGTTTTTTGCATGTTCCTGTTTGCAGCATGTAACTGAAGCTCTAGTCACAGAAAAAATCCACATGCATTCTTTTAGCTGTAGAATTATGGAGCACAGTGAGTCCTAACTCTTATTAAATTCAAGCATAACATTGTTTATACCTTCTGATATGGGGCTCTCACAAAAATGTCACTGTCAACAAGATGGGAGATGCCAGTTTCAGCTGCAAACTTTGCTTGTCTTCCTCATGTACATAGAGTCTTTGATTTAAACAGGAGCAGGATATGCCTCTTTTTAAATTTTGTAAATAAAATACCCAGATGAATGTATGTCAAGAAATGTAAAACTTGCAGTTGTTCTTTGCCTTCAGGAGAAAAAATTTCCTTGGCTATCCAATGTTAAACTCTCACACAAGGTCTTGACCTGGTACACACTTACTCACATGGGACTATCTGTATGAATACATTGAGGCACATAACACTATTAGCATCTGAATGATAAAGAGACTGTCCCTAAACCTTGCTCCTAATAATGACGAAGATGTGATCATAAGGACTCTTCTCCTTAAGACCTACTTCTGCCATGATACCCATAACAGGTAAGCTATTTGATGGTAAATTTGCTAGTAAATTTTGTAAATTGAGACCAGGAGCAATTTGGTGCATGGAACATGGGTGAAACCGTAGCCCTATTAAAGTCTTCAAGGAGTTTTGCACAATGAGTTCTCGATGCTGACTGGGTTTTATGGGTGCTGCAACAAATAAACAAATAGAAATATCTCTTAAGGAAAATAGCATTCCACAGTTAATGAAAGAAAATAGCATGCCCTTCTCCTTTCCATCCCAAGCTTCTATTTAAACTAAAATTTCAAGATTTTTTTTAAACCAAACGATATAAAATGTCATTAAAAATACAAAAACAGCTTAGTTTTTGCCTAATTTGTCATTTTATTGAGGTTTCCCTCCTTCATTATGTTAACATTCCTGTCCCTATTTCAATGCAAATAAATGGGCATTAGAAATGAATGACATTACCCATGACCCATACTAGTCACAGCAGGTAGTGACTGACAACTGAGACCTGTGTTCAAAATTTCCCACCGACCACCTCTCTATTTGCTATTTCCCAACATTTTTGGCCAAGCTCTCATTTAAATGTGACTACCTTAAGTAAGTGCCAGTATTTGTGAAGTCACTATATGTCACCAGATTAAAGACGACAGATTTTTTTGGTACTATTTTTCAAGGCTTGTGGGATTTTGTTGTGTGTGTTTTGGGAAGTGCTCTGTAGATGCTGGGAAGGTGCTTGGTAAAACCTGCCTCTGTTGGCGTACAATTGTTTTATACACTTTCCCCTTACTTCATTCTTTAGCGAACATCTCTGGAATAAGTAATTACTGTGGGAACACTTCTTTACAGCTATTCTCAAACAGCAAAATTGGCAGAAGTTGGTTTTATAAAGTTCACAAACTGAATGGTGCCTTATTGCCATAAACAAAGGGATTTTAACTACTAGCATTAAAATACACTAAGAACAACAGATAAGAGAATCTGTGAATAAAGATAAATCCTTAATTGACAAGAAAATGAAGGATTAAGCTAATGCAGCATTATAGCAATATGCCATGGATTCAAACTCTGGGCTACATCACCATTTTGGACTAAGTGATTATAAAAGCTTTTAAAAGACAGAAAGCTGGACTCCCCTGAGACATTTTCTGCCTAAAATTTGTCAAAATGTGTGCAACTGGTACTAAGCCTCAGTGTAGGCCTTCTAAATGAATACATAATTTATTTAGTTACTTAGGATAACTGAAGCCTTGCCAATTTAATTTAAAATACACCACTGAAGAGGAAAAATGAAAAATTTAAATCCCACCCACCATATTTCATAACATGATCGCAATTTGTACCATAGGATAAATAGTATGGGTTTGTGGTTTTTTACTACCTCTGTCTACTGATTTTAGTGAATTTTAGGGAAATTCAAAGGCCTTTTGCTTGAAAAGATGTATCAAACACAAAGTCCAGGGACCAAAACCTGCCTCAGGTAAAGCACTGGAAGGCTTGGCTAAATAAGGACTTTTGATCACAGCTAAACAGTCAAAGACTCCTTATGTTGTTTTCAGTTATGGACACTTCTTGTCCTTCAAGCCAGGCAGTGCTAAGCCAGACAAAAATTATTTATGAAAAAAATCAATTAAACCAAGTTTTGAGGTACCTTACAACATTAGTTTAAATTTCAGGGGATAATGAAGGCTAGTTCTTCTGTAATGTGAACTAGTTGGCCGAGTCCTTAAAAAAATAATAATTAAAAAAAAAATCTCCTCATAGAATTCAGCAAAAGTTAGCATGTCTAAGAATACATTTTGGTCATTACCAATGGCACACTTTCAGTCAACAATCCAGATAAGATTATAGCAGAAGGGGAAGTGAGACAATCTCTGTCTGCAAAAATGACTACAAGGGAATAGAATCAGAGAAGTAGCCGTGTTAGTCTGGAATAGCAGAGGTAACAGAGTCCTGTGGCACCTTAAAGACTAACTAAAGTATTGAAGCATAAGCTTGGGTATTAGCCCACGAAAGCTTATGCTTCAATACTTTAGTTAGTCTTTAAGGTGCCACAGGACTCTGTTACCTCTGCTACAAGGGAACAGTTTATTGTCTCTCTAATGGTAGAGAAGAGATTGTATTTGTGGGTGATGGATATACAGAGATTTCTTTACTCGGGCTGCTGGTTACAGGCAAGCCCCGGTTGTTTTTTCAGGCCCTCTAGTTCTTAGACTTATTTAAACACAGTACAGGGTTCCCCCAAACTCCTGCCTGCCCAGTCATGGAAGGAACCACTGACTATGGTTTTGGTACTGCAAGGGACTGAGCTCTCTGGTCTCAATCCATCAAAGCACTTAAGCATGTGCTTAACTTTATGCAAATACTTAAGTGCTCTGCTGGATTACCACCAGAAGGTTTCTCTCTTTCAGGATTGAGCTCTGTGCTACAACTGTTGTTCTCAACAATTTGTAAAACATTTTGCTGCATATTCTGCCACATTACATTGTGTGGTGTCTTACTCAACATGTAGTCACATTGAAATCAGTGGGGTTTATAGAGGAATAAAACACCACTCAACTTCAGTAAGATTGGCAGAAGGTGAACAACCCACCTCTATTCTGAATGGCAGATTACATGTGAGAAGTTGGACCAACTGAAAGTTACGTTAGGTTCAAAATTTAGAAAATTGAAGGTGATGGTGTAGAAACAATGGGGAGGAGGAATCAAGCTGCATCTGAGATCATATCTGGCCTCTGGGTGTCATCAGGAAGTGAAGGAACACTGAGGAACAAAACTTAGAAGAGCCAGAGTTATGAAGAAATGGGGTCCATCCTTCAAAATCTGCACCATGTGGTTTGAAAAGAGAAACAGCAAGTGCCACAAACTACAGAGAGAATGGTGAAGGGAAGATGAGGGAACAACAATTTGTTGGATTCAAAATATGAGAAGATTTTTCAGAACTATGAATAGGGTTTGCAGAATTTGTTTTTTTCTTTTTTTTTATAATATTGACAGTTAATATCAAAGTTTATCTTTAAATATTTTTACGTTTGTTGATTTAAATCTTCTCAGTTGAGGGAATGATGGTGAGTGTCAAAATAATTATGTAATGACAGTAGACATTGAGATTCAAATAGTTAAAGTTTTAAAATTGTTAAAAAAATGGTCAGTCACGTTATATCCAACTCTGCTAAGTTCTTAAGCAGCATTTTAGACTATATGTAAATTTCAATTATTGATGGAAATATCTTTGTTGATTTGTGTGTATACATTGAAATTGATGTTTACTAACTTTTAGTGATCTTATCCTTCCAAGCCTAGCTATTAATAAAAAAGAATAATGCATCTGAGTTTCCCCCTCAACCTGGTCATCATTAGTTGTCTGATTGATTTCCTGTACCTGTCACGCACAGGGGGTCTAAAGAAAATCATGGCCTTACTGATTAGCTCTGGGAAGGCTTTTCATCTATAAGGGGCAGTGGAGAAGAAAGAACAGAGAAGTAGACAAATGGTGTTCAAGGTTGGCATCATCGACATAGCACAGTGGACAAGAGGAGAGACGCAGTAAGAGAACAGTGGGTATATCAGGAGGCTCTAATTTAGTGCAGTGCCAGCAGCACTTGCTTTGACGCTCTGGGATGCGGCAAGTTTGACTAACATGTCTATCCAATTTAAACACCACTGCTTATATGGGAACAGCTCCATTCAAAACAATGGGTTTGTGAAGTGGGAGTGGAGGAGGCCATTCATGTTTTACCCATTTAGGCTAGATTTCAACTAAATCACAGCCCTTCTGAATATCCTAATAGCAGAGGGAATGAGGACTAGCACTCTCAACCAGTGTGTGTTAAAATCTGAATTGCCCTGGAGGGAGTGGGGAGAAACATGGGGCACCAGCTCTGCAGGTTTTTGGTTACTACAGCACTTGACTCTTCTACATAATGTAACATTCCTGGGACAAGGTAACAAAGACCATGAAGTGTAAAAATAAAACACATCCTATTACACAATTAACCTCTGAATACAATAAGAAATGTAGAAGATTAATATGTGTGCTTCAAATGTTTTAATGGGGAGTCCTTGCAGAAATTAGCATCGTTACCAAGTTCAATGTGCAGCAGTTTCCTGGTGTATCAGAAGGCAATGAATTTGGAATTAATTAAAGGAGTAAAGTGTGTTGCAAAATGGCTTCTGTCATGGGAGCAGTTTAACCTGATGAAGAACACTATGGACTAATCCTCAGATGAAGTAAATCAGAGTAGCTCCATTTAAATCAAATTTGCCAATTTACACCAGCTGAAAATTTGGCACAGTGAACTTTGAACTTTTTCAGCATTGGTAGCTGGAGTAAATATTAAGCTTGTTTGGCAAAATCCTGCTTTCCCTTATATTGGTGTAAACTTCCCTGATTTCTTGAGTTAGTTATTCTGGATTTATAGAGGTATTACTGCGAGTAGAATTTGGCCATTATAGTTAAATTAGTGTTAAGCCACACTGGCATCTTTTTTAGAAAAACAGGGGCCGTCTTTGTTCAAACACTGTGAATGTTCCTCGTATATTAGGGTTCCAAAACAAAGGATGTTGCTTCCTTATTTTGGTGCCAAATATAAAGCCAATCTTCAGTGCCCATTGTTTATGGGACTTTACAATTTGTCTTTATTACAGTGTTCCCTCAGTGTGTTTGCGCAAATGTGTTTAAAAGCTTATGACATTTTTCAGTCAAGTTTTCACCTGACTACGTTATTGTAGAGCTGCAGTACCCACTCGATAATTAAGGTTTGGGCATAATTTTTGGTACATTATAGAAACTTGATAAACGCTTTAGGTGAAAATATTCAAACTTGGCGGCCTACAATTAGACACTTACATCCATAATTAGACACCTAATTCAAAATGGCCTGGTTTTGTTGTTGTTGCAATTCTGATCAAACTCATGGGGACCTGCAGATGCTATTAACTCTAAACGCCTTCTTCTTTAGGTGTTTAACTTTAGGCATCTATCCTTGAAAATGTTGGCAGTTTAAAAAAAAATTCAGAATGACATTTCTTACACATTCTCTCAGAGTCAAGATAATCATAACACACGGGTAACAGCAATTATTTTCACTACTGTGTAAAATATTTCATTCTTGAGAGTCCTGAACTTGGAGAACTGAATGACTCGGGCCTTTTGTCTTAAAGTTACTTATCTGAATCTATCCTAAGCTGGTAATGGCTAGAAGTCATTACAAAAAAAAAAAAATCAATGGCTTTTCCATATGTGAGATAGTTTAACAGTCTAGCTTCCACACCACGGAAGCCATCATGTTTTGCATAAGTTGTGATGCTTTCTGGGATTCCCAACAGAGGGGCTAGGAGCTAAAAGGGCATCACAATTTAACCACAATCTCGCACTTTGAATAGGTCCCACCAGAACCGCCAGGGTTGAGGCACATTGGTAGAAGGGAGGGGAAGTTTGCAGACTTTGCCCACGTAGTGGAGAGAGAAATACTGTCTTTGGTGCTATGTAATCTCACTCATTTTTAGAGAAGTGTTGTTTGACCCATTGTATGAGGCTCATTGACTTTGATGGGTTTTGGACTGGACCTCAAATACAATACAATCAGAATCAATCAAAAACTGATAAGTAAGACCCATGCATTGGTATTGTCACAGCTGGCAAAAGTATCCATTTCTACTGAACTCTGAGTCACTGTGTCTCCATGTGGATACTTAGAATGAAGAGCATAATGGGAATATGCAAGGAAAGTCAAAAGAGATCTTGCCCAAATACAAATAGCTTGCTACTCGCAAGCTAATTGCACTGCTTTTGAGGTTACACCAGTAAGGCCAGATATCTCCAAAACTGTGTAGATTATTTGTGTGTGGTGTTTGAAACCTGAAATCACTTCAACAAGGGGTGAAATAATGCTCATATAGACAAGTAATAAAATACAGAAGAATGTGAGAAATGGAAAAAAGTAAGGGGGTATGTTGACTATGGCAGTTATTCTGTCTCCTTAACAGCTTTTCAGAGTATGTGAAAGTGCAATTTCATGTCTACATATACCCCAATACCAATGCAACTGGAAAGTGAAAAATCTGTAACATAGGTTTAAATCCATTAAAATGTAGGCTGAATTTATTTGGAATGGGGCCCCACACAACCACCTGCACTGGGTGAGCTAGGAGGAGTTACTGGGAAAATTGAGAAAGGGTGTTCGGTTCAGATTCAGAATTTGATATTATATTGTTTTCTGAGCTCAGCAAACAAAGATGATTTTGTGAAAAGATCTGGATTGATAGAAACTATTCCACATAAGATATTGCAGAAAAACAAAGCAAAGAAGAAAAAGGAAAGAGAAAAAAAAAGTAAAATAAAGATATGGCTGTTTTTGGAGCCATGAGGCCCAAGAAGTTTGAATTGGTTAGTTGGAGTAACTTTTTCAGCTTGGGAAAAGAAGCATTTTATCAACAGACCAAAGGGTATGGGCAATCAGTACTTAATGTTCTTAATGACACTGTAGAGCCTGGCATGTGACTAGTGCACCTGGAAAATAATGCATTTAATGTCACAACACAAAGATTAATCATTCTAATGTACACATCAAGACAGTCTTCATTTTTCACCACACACTGTTCAGTAAAAATGGTGTTCTTGTAGTGAATACAATGCATTGAAACACATGGAGGTTTACAAGAAGCCCTAAAGCACTCTGTAATAACAGAAAGAGAAATGAGAGCAAACAATTTAGGGACTTTTGTGGTGTGTCAGAATAATTTTACAAGGGACCATGGGGTTTTTATAATAGCCAGATGTCACCCATCTGATGTTGGCATGACTATATTTAATATGGTTTTACAAAATGACTGAGTTATCATAGGACCAGAAGATCTTATAAGCAACATCAGGACACAAAGCTTGATCACTGGATTATGAACCCATCCATTGTGTTCTAGTCTATCCAGGGGAATCTTGGTTTGGATAAAAAGGACTATTGGTTTGAGACAGGACTTGTGTAGTGTGCAGATAGAGGCCATGGGAACAGAGATATAGCCTTGTCTCTATTGGTGACAGAAGAAACATCTGGCTTGAATGGTGAGTAATACTTGTGTCATCAGAGTGAATAGAAGAAGATTATTCAAGGAAATTGCAGTGAACACAGATTCATGTACTGGCAGCTATGGTAATATATAAAAAGTTCTCTTCCTTTTTGAGGAGGTCTGGATGCTTGAGCAGACTTGGTTATAGGCTATAGAAGCATTCATCCTACATGACAGCTGCTTCTGGTGCTGATCATAATTGTCTCACTATTGCTTTGAGATCCTTCTTTCTGTTTGTTGTACTGATCTGTGAGATTATAAACTCTTTTGCAAGAGTCTCTTTGTGTTATATGCTTGTACCACTTCAGATTGGGGCCTCTAGATCAGGGGTGGGAAAACTACAGCCCAGGAGCCATATCCAGGCCTTTGGATGTTTTAATCCAGCCCTCGGGGGCTTGCCCCACTTTGGCACTCCAGCCAGGGGTTTGCCCCACTCCCTGTGGCTCCTGGAAGCAGAGGCATGTTCCCCCTCCAGCTCCTATGCAGAGTATCAACCAAGGAGCTTCGTAGCTTCCATTGGCCGGGAACCATAGCCAATAGGAGCCGTAGGGCGGTGCCTGCAAATGGGGCAGTGGGCTGAGCCACCTGGCTGCACCTGCGCATAGAAGCTGAAGGCGGGACAAGCTGCTACTTCCAGAAGATGCTTGAGATAAGCACTATCTGGAGACTGTACCCCTGACTCCCTCCTGTGCCCCAACCCCCTGCCCTTGCTCTGATCCCCCTCCCACTTTCCAAACTCCTTGGTCCCAGCCTGGAGCACCCTCCTGCACCCCCAATTCCGCATCCCCAGTCCCCCCCCCCCAAGTCTGTACTCCCAGCTGGAGCCCTTACCCCCTTGGCATTCCAACCCCCAATTTCATGAGCATTCATGGCCCGACATACAATTTCCATACTCAAATGTGGCCCTAGGGCCAAAAGGTTTGCCTACTCCTGTTCTAGATGCTACTGTGATACAAATAAATATGAATATTTGTTTAAAACACTGCAGTAACATTACTGACAACTGAAACTTTTAGAACCACAACTAACATGCCGTGGGGATATATATATATATATATTTGGCACTTTTAGGCTGCTCTTTACAATACACACTGAGTTGGTAAAGCAAAGGTAATTCAAGTAGTGAAGATCTCTGTTTTGGGGCTGATGACCACCATAAGTGTGTGGATTATTACATATCCATAAACCTTTACACATGATTTCCTTACCACAGGATTGAGGCTCAAAGGCAGGGTAGTGTGAGTTAGGCTGTACTACTGATATTTTGCTCAGTATAGAGATGACAATGTCCCAGTGCTGTTAATCCAGCATCCTTAACTAGATCCAAGTTGACTAAAACAAGAGTTTATCCCATTTAGCATATTTTGACTCAGAATGGACTCAAACACTCACCATTTTGTAAAAGATAAACTGCATGTGATCATTGGATTTTTTTCCCCCTTCAATCAATTTCTTTTTTAAACACTCCTTTGGGAATGTGAACAGTTACAATGCAGCTATTGCATGCTGTTCTTGATTTTCCAGGAATACATTTGAGAAGGCTGTTTATTTAGAGAAACGGATAGGTGTTAGCTGTCAGCCTTCCTTGTGCGACACAGCTTTAAAGCCCGTCTTGTTATTCCATTCTTTAAGAGATCCACTTTCTGTATACTCAGAAGTTTAAAGTCTGAGTTCTTCCACCACATATTACAGGCATGTATAATTTAACCATCTTCCAAACAATCACATTTAAAATTAGTTGAAAGTGCAGTGCTTTTTTTAATATGAAGTGCACCATTTCACTTATTGCTACTTAATGGTTATGTTTAAGAGTCAGATGTACAGTCTGAGGAAAATCCTGACTGGCCGCCTGGAGCCTCACGGCTTAGCTTGACTTTGCAGCCAAGGAGAAAAATGGCAATCCTGTGGCATGGATCCAGAGTAACTGTACAGAATCATTAACCTGTTCTCAGCTTCACAGGACTCTGAGAATGCTGTCAGAGAACCTCTGAACATATGCAGGAGACGCGCAGTCCAACAATATGTCAGCTAAAAGCTACAAAGGACACTTGTCGGCCAGGGTGGATGGGCTCCTCCATCTTGCAGCTATTCCCAATTACCTACAAGTCCCTCCATACCATGCATACCCTGTAGTGGGCCCTGTCTCCTCATCTCATGTCATGGCATTGCACTGCAAGCTCCCCAACCACAGTGCCCTCCTCATTCTCTATGTAAAGTATCCACCCAGTAACATGTTCACAGTCCAGACTACTTAAAGTTTCCCTTCCTGGGATTCAATTTATTATGTCCTTAGGGGAAACAGTCTATTTTGTCCCTTTGGGGCCCAAACTCTTCCCTCCTCAGGTTTTGAATTTCAGCCAGGTTCCAAGGTTTCGGGTTCTTGGTTCCCATACAGTTATCTACAAGTGAGGGAGCTCTCTAGGTCCCACTGTGGCCCTGTTTCTATGGAGAGAGTATTTTCCCAAGTCTCCTCCTGTTCAGGTCCTTGAACTCTCAACTCCAGCGTCCCTCTGGTTAAGGGATTCCACAGCCCTCCTTCCTGGGATGATTTATGATTCAAACAGGAAGGAAAGCTTCCCTGCCATTCTCCTCGCTAGACTGTCTGCCCTCTATCTCTCATCCCCCACCTTGGATCTCCCGGGGTTTCTGTTCTTTTCTCCATCCCAGAAGGCCTGATTTTAGTCACATGACCCACCTGTCATGCAACTTTCCTTATTTTCTTCAGCTGGGGAGGCATGTTAATTGTTACAGCTGCACCCATCCCCACACACATAGGGATGCACTGCACTCTCTTTCTTTCCACTCGTCTTCTCTGTCCCTCCATGCCATCTCTGCAAAGGTTACTGCAGCTACAGACCTGTCACTGCCTCCAGAGTTGGAGAATGAGCAAAGGGAGACAGGATCCATGAAAGGTCTGTCACAGGAGAAGTAGCTCATGCATTTAAGGGGTTTTATGAGTCCCAAGGGTAGAGCTGCTATAGAGCTGTTCCACAGTTCTTGCATCAGCCAAACTATCTTCAGGATCATTGAATTGTGCAGAATTCCCATATGCCAGAAGCAGTGACTCACATGCATCTTACTCCCAAGTAAAACAGAGCAGGAACCTGACACCCATTGGAGATACACGGAGAGTGTCCTCATTACATTACCAAGTTATCACAGTTCAGTAATAAATTTTGTAGCTCCAAGAAATGAAGCACAACTGATGGCAACAAAAATAAAATTTAGATGTTACTGAAAATACATCACGAAGATACAACAGACAAACTAATTATTCACCTCAAAGCCAAAAAAGGGAACTAAACTGAACATTAAGTACCATTTAAATAAATAAATTAATTAAAAAAACAGAAGTGCCATACAATTTCCATAGAAGTTAGTTTACTAATTTCCTGGGAAAGGCTATAAAAATCCAATTTTCATGCAGTGAAAAATCAAAGTATACCAGTAAAACTGAGATACTTATTACATGCTTCCAACTAGGTATTAAAGGTCAGGAATCAATTAGTGCACATGGATTCATTTTGGAATCCTTGCTGAAGGAGTTAAAAGAGCTTTATCAAAAGAGTTTTCTTTTGAACTTCTGTAAAGGTACAGTTGGTGGTGTCACGACAAATATAAGGCTCATGTTGTCAAACCCTCACTCATGTGAGTAGACACCATTAACTACAAAGGCATCTGAGAGTGCTAAGCATATCTTTAAATTCAATCACTTTAGTTAAGTACCTAACTATGGATTTTGATTCCTAACTTTAGGCATTGAAGTTTGAAGACTGGGCCTATGTTTTTACATAACATGAGAGAGAGAGAGAGAGAGAGAGAGAGAGAGAGAGAGAGAGAGAGAGAGAGAGAGAGAGAGACCAAATATTTGCAGGTGGAAACTTAACATAACTTACCATTTCAAACCATAGGATACCATGTGCATGAATAAGGAGCTCATCCTGTTTTTTTAATTGGATTCTGGTGGGGAGGGACAACAGAGTGCCCCAACATGGACAGCTCTAGCATACTGGGTTTACAGACCTTTTCAATACAGTTTTCAGTCTCTGTATTACTTGCTTTTAATATAAAGATAAACTCCATCTTTTTTCAATGGAAACTTTTTTTAAAAGAATAAAAACAAAAACCCTAAACAAATCTGAGCTAAATCACAAACGTTGATGATTTTTATATGACCATCAAATCTTAATAGTAAAGGTTTTTTATTTCTACTGCTTTCTACCACAATCTCAATTCAAAATTTCCTGTTTCAAATACTTAAAAAGCCAATGAAATGTTTCTAGAGAGCTTGTGCTAAGGAGAGTCAAATGAACCATGAAGAAAAGAGGATTCAATCAACATTTTTAAAAGAAAGCACAGACAAATGAAAATACTCAGCTATATATAACAGAGGCTAAGCCACAGTATTGCAGAGCTAGCAAGTGCCATACAAGCCCACTTCAAAATTGTCCTCAACTTGACTTGAATTCAAAAGGAACACTACCTGCTTAGCTCCGATTACCAGTCCATCAAGTTTCTAAATAGACACTGTTAGCAGTGAAAGCTTTCAAGCACTCAGTTATAACCTAAATGGATTCCAGAGGAAGGAGGCAGCTCTAATAAATGAAAAGACATGTCTGCCCATAGGCATGGAAAAAATCTGGTGTTCCACTGTGCAAAAAGTAACAGATAACTACAACTGTCATATACACACACACACATATATACATATACACATATCTACATATCTATTTATACATATCTATCTATATATGACACTATATAAGCCACTTTCTCCATAACGTATAAAAACATGCTAGAAATATAAAGAGAGGAATAGTTGATCTGATTTCAGAGGAAAGAGACAGTACTTAGACTTTAAATAAAACTGCAAATATGTATTTTAGCTGTATTTTATATTGAAAGTAAAAACCCATTAACAGTAACTTGCAGGAATGTATGGTACTCAACTTCTTTAAACTGAAAATACTCAGCTTTTATTTTACAAACTACAAATGATAGATCCTCTATGGAAAATCTACTAGTTTATCCACCTCTCAAACTTTTCAAAACACCCTTACCAAATCACTGAAGCCCCAATTCTGCCACCCTTATTCACCTTGAGTACCTCCTTGCTATACAAGTAATACCCATTCAACTCTATAGACTAATTGTATAGTAAGGTACTGCTCAAGATGAGAAAGAACAATAGAATCAGGCCCTAATGTACAAGACAGATCGACACAAAAATATATAAAGAATTGCTCAGATACAGATAATGCAGCATTACATGCCCTAGGAATAATTATTCAAGTAGAAAACTGAAAAAGGGACACAGAAAACCAAACACTTTTAGTGATAAGTGAATTGTTAAACTTATTTAAGGCAAGGATTTGATTACTAAATTGTGCTATCATCTGTCCATGTACCCTTTTGTTGGCAAATATTGAAACTTTGTGACTTTAGTAAATAGGGAAATGTGTAGATTAATTTTAAAAAACTCTAGAACCACATTGGAAAGCTTGGGTATATCTAAAGGCTGTGGATGCTGGGATCCGGGCAAATGCATTTTGCGCTTTGAATATTAGCAAACAAAATGTCACATATTAAATCATTCAACTTCAGAAGATGAACTGGAGACACTTCATGTCGTCTTTGGTATAGGCCTTTAGTGCATCTCCTTCCAGACTTGCAACTCCAAAACAAAAGAATTCAGTTTATTCAGAGTTAATAATTAGTGCCAGACTAAGAATCCTGGAGAATTACATTTTCTATCCATGGCAGAATTATTATACAGGCAGCAACAGTGCACAGATTCCTCCTATACCAATCTGCTAATGTGATGTTGACTTCCCACAAAGGGACTACCTGTATGGGAGGGTGAGTAATTCAGTCTTCCATGTCCATTCAGTCCATGGATTCTATGCTGAAACCGCCAAAAATTGTCAATAATCATGGTACATTTGAAAAAAAAAAAAATTATGTGGCAAACTAGGAACTAGGGTGTTCTAAGCCTTCCCCAGCAACAGAAAATGGGCTTGTAAGTCCTGATGCAAATAGCCAAAACAAAATGTTCTACAAAACTACCAGTGATTGTCACACTAAAAAAATGAACTGAACAAGGCACACAAAAACACAGAAATAACAACCATATGACAGAAGAATCATTTCTCCTCAGCAATGTCCATAAAACAATTCATGAATTTATGGAACCCACCATTATCAACCACAACTACAGCCTTCTGCATCGGCACTGGTCTGTTTTAACAATGACACTTGCTTTGTTCTCTGACTTGTCTCTTTTGCTTTAATTAGAGCAGGGACTAAATTAGAGGCAATAGGACAGCATGGGTGCTGACCCTGTGGGTGATCCAGCCCTGGAGCACCCAAGGAAAAAATAGTGAATGTACAGCACCCACCAGCCACAGCTGAAAGCAGTGCCACCAAACAGCTGATTGGCAGCTCAGAGAGGAGCTTGGGGGAGGGCAAAGAGTAGTGGGTCTCAGGGAGGGGATGAAGGGACAGGAAGAGCAAGAGCTAAGGCAGAACCTTGAGGGAGGGGGTGGAATAGGAACAGGCAAAGTGAGAGCGGGGCCTTGGGGAAATGGACAAAGAGTGGGGGACCATCTGATGATAGGACTGTCTCATTGCCTTGGGGTACAGCGGCCATGGAGCACCCCCAGAGAAAACAAAGTCAGCACCGATGTAGGACAGGATAAATTAGGAGGACACAGAAATCATTGGGAATACCCTCACTATGGCCACACTTATTACTAATTTCACTAAGTGTGTTCCTGCTGCTATTTCTTTGCTTCATGCTATTTTATTGTGGAGATTTAGGGAACTTGGTGGGAAGTCACTGTTCTTCCCTCACTCTGACTCTCTCCTCCAGTTCATTATTGTTCATTCTCCTGTCCAAGAAAGATGCTCCGTCATTTCACCTTATGTTTCCCTTCTCCCTTTTTACCCTACAAAACAAAATAGATCTCTTCACAATATTTTTTTCCCCAAATACTAAAGGAACAAACAGAATGTCAGAAGTTACATACAAGTAAAAGATTTTGGTGAATGTTTCAGGGATATTTTTGTTGGATGTCATCCATTGTTACAACACCCAATACAAATAAAAGTACTGCAGGTCTCGTGAGCAGCAATCGGATCAAAAACAATTTGCTTCAGGAACCTGAATTTTTTTTACCTTAGGCTTCAGTCTCCACCATGACAAACACAATTTGTTTCCACTATCTAAAAGCTGCCTTAGGGTTAAAGCTGAGTTTTGCAAAAACACGTCAAGGCAAAAGTGACCATCTGATGGTAGGACTGTCTCATTGTTTGATCTTGAAAGTCATTCTCAAGCTGCAAGTCAAACACCTTGCTATACACAAAGACAGTACTTCCCTCTAGCAATCCTGTGTGCCAGTCCAAAGGCAGATCCAGAAATAGCTAAGGTCTTCAGGGCAACTTTATATTTAAAAAAATATTTTGTAACTGAAATGGTTTCATGGACACAGTGCTGATCCTTCCTATCCATTCTCCTGTTACAACTTAAAAATCGTTAATCTTTACAAAAACATCAGAATTGCACATGTATGCTGTATGTAAGTCAACTCAGCTTTATTCAGCCTTCATCAAAAGTGCAATTTCTCCACCATAATTCTGTGTAGTTGAGCTACAGACCGATCATTCCTTTCCAATGGGATATAGCCCTTCCAGCCTTACTGGGGATTGAGATATCAACTTTAAAGTCCTCACACCTACAGCACTGAGTGATGTAGCTAGGACAATTTACATTTTAGGTATAGACCAGTCTTAAGTATGAGAGCTGGAAGAGAGGCAGGGCAGTTCATGGAGTCCCTCCTAAGCCCCCTCTCCCTCTAAAAGGAGATTTTGGTTTGTTTTCTGCTCTCTGAGGAGCTGAACAGCACAGGCAACTTGAGCACTGTACCTGTGGTGAACAGAAGCACAGTGAAAGAGATACAACCCAGCACTGGCTATCAAGAGCCAGCTGAGACCACAGGAGGATTCCAGATCAGGGAACCACTGAGCCTGGTTGGAGACATCAGAAGACCCTGGCTCACATATGGGTGAAGAAAAAGTAAGGGGATTTTTATTTAAGCTGGCCACTGCCACAGCATTGCAACACTCCATCTCAGGACATATGACCTTGGTCACACCATCCACCTTGGGAAATTGCCAGTGAGGAAGCTGGAACCATTTGAGAGTGTTAGGAGATGGGGGGATTGGCTTAATTTTAACTGTTGATTAATTTGCAGTTAACCTTAACCTCCTCCTTTCTCCAGATCTTATTTTCCTGTTCCCATAAAGTTCCCCTATTTGATATACTGTTATTTTTAGTGTGTCATTCTTTTGCTTAATTTACTTTATTTTCCCCTGTGTATAGGGACTTACACTCCCTGCCATCTTGTAGGATTAGAATTGAATTTGAAAGGCACAGCACTCCCGTGTATATACTACAATGGGGGATCAATATGAGTAGAGGCATCAGGCCCCGAGAAAAAGAAACTGGGATTCAACCTATGCAAGGAGAGTGGAGAAGCACTCCAAGTATCAGGGATGCCACACACCTGGGAGAGAAGAGGGAGGAGGCTTAAACCGCAGCTGCACACATAGAAGACTCATGGGTAATACCCATCCGAAAACTCAGTCTGATTAAACCTTTCTGCCATTACACCAATATGTATGTGGATATATTTCACAGATATACAAGAACATTAGAAAGGAGTCGTAATATAGATAAATCACAAAATATTATCAGAGAATACACACTTCCTCTTCTTTCTAGTAACATTTAAACACATTCTGTATATCTCTGGCACTTTTCAAAGGCCTTCTCCTGGTTTAAATTCAAGAGATTGTTCCTTCTTAGTATGCTGCCCACAGTAGAGGCTGCCCTTGGTACTCCCTGCATGAAGCTCCCAGGGAGATTTTGGATATCAAAATCCGAGCACATCTATAATTCCTTTTTCTCAAGGGGCAGAAATCCATTATCTCCCTCTGCAACCAGTTTTAAGACTTCTCATCTACCCTACAGCCCCCACAGAGTAAATAGGATGGAATTGGATCTTACATTATAAAGCGAGAAGGGATCACTGTGTATGATGCCAGCCATCGAACTTTCCTGAATTAATTCTGTTTGAACTAGAGCATATATTTTGGAGAAACATGCTATTGTTCGCTTGGCAACCTGCTACTGTCAATCCTTAACTTCCATCAACAAGATCATTTCCTGCAGACCTATAGGTTTTACTCCAAGTACTGTCCACAGGAGACCTTGTTTTGCTTGTGATTTAAAATCTATAGATATATATTAAATATTTATTAGGAAATGATAAGGTTTGATAACTTTTTAATTTTAGAAAGATCAAATCTAGTTTGGAGCTTACAACACATACAACGGAAATACATATTACTTAAACTATGTTGCATCAACAAAATGTATATATTACATAACCTTATTTACGGTTTACATCTTTTCTACCACCTATGCATAAAAGAGTTCATATAAAGTCAATAAAAGCCCTAAAATGAACAACAAAGAGAAAGCAAATAGGGAATCACACACAAATAACAACAGTAATCCCCTTGCTAGAAAACAACAATGCCTGAAAGCGTCCCACCATCTCTATCATGTTGGCCACGAAAAAGCTACCAAATTGCACTCTCTCTTGCAATAGCTCTCAAGGGTTATACTTGTCTGTAAAAGCAACTAATGCATTGTTGTGCTATACAAGAAACAAGGGCCATGCCATGTGTGAGAGCCATTTTTGACAGCATTCCTCTGTAAGTTATCTTTCTAGCAGTGAAATTGAATGGAAAGGCTGATATTCATTGTATAATTATATACAGTACATTGAAAGCTTACAAGCTGGGTAAATTCCATGTAGAATCCACACACTACAGAAAGTGTTGTATAGAGTTTTATACTTGCAGATACTATTTTTCTATGTTTCTACCCATAGAATTATATTAGAATTTCTGTTAGCAGGAAAAATGACCCAGGACAAGCATTTTCTGAAATCACATAAGTTTAAAGAATAAGTCTTTTAGGATTGGTCTGTGCATCAGAAGATGCTTCAGCTAATACAAAAGGGCATGTTGTGTAGTGTTGTAAAGAAGAGAAGAGAAGAGTGGAAATCTTTGCAGATTTACAGTCCTGAGGAGATACAATAGGCATATTTGATGCAGGTAACTGAAGACATTTCCCAAGTCTGGGACTTGTCTATGTGTAGGAAGAAGACAGTTACCTGGTACTTCAAACAAGTAGGATGGGAAAAAATAGACAAGTTGAAAGAGCCTAATGGAATAAACTCCTTTTTCTCTCTCCGTCTAGTAACTTCCTCAGAAGTCACTTTATAGAGAAAACTTTTTGCTATCTATAGGGAGCTTCAAAACCTTTTCTCTATAGAAGATAAACTTGTTTGTTTGAATGATGTAAGTTGCCTCATTGGAGCATTTTCTTCTAACATTCTACATGAATGGTGAGCTGGAATTTAGGAGATAAGTGCATTCTGCACATTGCTAAATTTTGTGTTCTAAAGCTTATCTAAGGAAAATACCTCAATCTCTATTCCACACTAACTCCCCATTGGTCACTTTTATTCCATACGAGAAGTGCTTTTGAGAGGTTTAGTTTAATCCATGTTGGAAGTGGATTAAGCTAAACTGCAGAAGTGAAGAATAAGATTGTGCACATGCGGAGTTAGGAATACCTATTACACTTTACATTTACACTATAGTTTATTTCACAACAACATGCCTGTTGCGAGAAGCCCTAAGTGGAAAATAAATCTATAGTTGTGCTGCTATTCTTCCTGCTTGGTAGACTCATTGTTAATATAGAAATGACCTCAATGGAATCTATTTGAAGAAAAATGGCTTGCAGCTTCCTTAGGAACCTATGTAACTACCTTAGAGTTGGATGGAAAGGGCAGCATCAAACTGAAATCACACACAGAGAAACCGTCAAAGTCATTCACCAAATTTAATAGGAAGAACATTAGCAATAAGCTGAAGTGTTCAAAGTACATACAGGCTTAGGTAAATGCAGAACTCTGAGATTAAATAAGAAGACGACAGAACTGTGGGACAGTCTCTGTAAAATAGCTTTGTTTGCTAGCCAGTTCACAAAGAATCCGAAAAGAACTGGCAAATTGAATAATTTACAGGTTTGTCACCTTTAACTTGTCCTTCTTTCACCTTACCACCACACCAAACCAGATAGGAGGATAAATTTTAAGTTTGGCACTGACTGAATTTCAAAATATAGATCTTCCTCACATGATTGGGACTCCTGAGCCCAATCAATATTCCTAAGCAGCACCTTTCAGATAATAGTCTCTTAATATAGTTCAGAAGACTCAATATTAGAAGATAAATCAAGCCTACATTCTTGCTCATGGGTGGTTCTCTCTCTCTGCTTTACTGTTTTCAAGCAGGACTTAGTATTCTCTTCTTATATTCACACACTTCAGTGATTTGGGATTATCGCTGTGAGTAGAAAAGCTCTTTAAATATAAAAGCTCAGAATTTTGCAGCTACTGGTAGGTGTCAGTATTGCCTGTATATACATACCACAAACAGAACCGGCCATCTTACTTAGCATTACTGATTTCTTATCAAGTGGAAGAAACTAAGTGTTCTATTGTGACATTAATAGTAGATGAAAAGCAAGTGAAAACGTTTTAAAATATGCGATATTCCTTGATACTGCTGTGGAACTCCTAGATCTGGTGTAGTCAATAGGTGGACCACAGGCCAAATCCAGACTGCCAGATGCTTTCAAATAGACCATGGAATCTTTTTATTTACTTATTATCATCATTATTATTGTTATTTATGTATTATTTTCTTTGGAGTCTGGACCATGACCAAGAAATTTGAACCATGCTTTCTTTTTGGCATCAGGACAAGGAGAGCATCTTGTTATGTTTTGTACAATGCCTAGCACATTTGAGCCCAGATTCTGTGGCTGCTACCATAATATGAATATTAAAAACAATAACAGTAATAATGAGAAGGTGGTTGTCAGGCAGGGAAGGCTGCTACAGAAGCTTGAATTTATTAAAAAGGTTTAATATATTTAAATACAATACAACATATGTCAATAAATAGGCACTTCAGAAGTGACAGGTGCAAAATAATGGTCTAAAGAGATCATAGAAATGTATAATACAGCTGTTATCAGGCCCTGCAAATATACATATTAAGTAAATAGTCAACAGACAGCCAGTCACTAGACCTGGGAAAAAAATGTCAACCAAGCTTTTGTTGGCTAAAAAATGTAGATTTGATAACAATGAAACATTCTGGAAATTTTTATCAGTTTCACTTAACTCTTTTGCTTGGGAAAAAAAAACAGTTATTGAAGAGAAACATTTTGATTTTTTAAATACAAAACAACTTTTGAAATTGCCTTTAATTTTACTGTAAATAATTAAAAAATTAAAAATGCTCAAAATCAAAATTATATGTTTTGGGGCATCAAATTAAATGTTATGTTATCCAAAAATGTTTTTTTTTCAATTTTTTTATTTGCCAAAAAAATTCACAAAATTTCAGTTTGGGTTTGAATTAAAACTGGGATGTTTTGGAATTGACAGAAAAATGAAAAATCCATTTGCCCAGCTCTCCTTATAACCTCTGGATTCTAATGAGCTCTACATGGGGCTGAAACTAGTGCAGAATGCCATGACGCGCTTCTTAAGTACAGTTGGATGTAAAGCAGTGCTTCGGGATGTACACTAGACTCCCAGTTTGTATCTGTGTAGAATACAAAGTGTTGGTTTTAACCTATGAAGGTTAAATGATTTGAGACCTAGTTACATGAGACTGCCTCGCCCTCCATGACTTAATGCCATAATTGGCCACCAATATGAATAAGAAGGGGATGCCTGCAGGGTGCACTCTGTGAGGGGTCCTCAACTAGGGAACTTGCTTCTCCTTTTGGTCTGCTAGATTTGTTAACCTTCCAGACACAGTGCAAAGCCTGTTTTTCTCTCTCTTTTATCAGGTTGTTTGGATGAGGCTTAGTTGATGGTCAGGCAGTTATATTCTAGGATAGTCCTCATATTATTTGGGGGGGGGGGGCAGGGGTTAACCCATGGGCTAGACAGGGGCACAATAAGGTGGATGCCTATAAGCTATATTTGATAAATATATATGTAATGATTTCTCTGTTTTTCAAACTGTTGTTAAAAGGTTAATGGAGTACATAAAGTCAATTTCTCTGCACTTGTCAAGGGAAGGTTATGCAGGTATATCAAGAAAGCAAACAAAGAAACAGAAAAGCCATTCTATGCCACCACATGCATCTGATTGCAAAACATCTCTTTTCTTTCCCAAACCTTACTGAAATGCCACAGAATAGAAATGTTGTGTGCTTCAGCACCTTTCGTTCACTAGATTCCATTTATGAATAATATTTCCTCCTTTTTGGTTAATCTGTTAGACCAGCACACTCACTCCACCTCTGAAGAGAAGATGGCTCACTCCCCTAGGAACATAGATTGTAGTTATCTGATTTCTCACAAGATAGGACATAAAAATAAAAAATAAAAGACTGCTGACAAAAATGTCTTTACAGTGCTTTGATCTTCCTGTAGATGGTGTGGACACATATATAAATAGATTCCTCTAATGGACTATTTAGCGTTTACTTTTTAATTGCTTAAAAATCTATTATGTGTAGCACAGTGCCTAATCTGACATAAATGTGTGCAAAGATACACATCTTAAAAAGCAGCGCTAGGCAAAAATGTCTTCTCTGTACTATAAAATATTTTATACTAGAAACCCCAAAGGATTAAGTAAATGCTCTGGTCTTGGAATTGCTCAGGTTTGCATCAGTCAAGAATCATAATCACCTAATTCTTCTAAAACAGCAGTCTTTACTATAGGATTTTAATATTCTACCATGCTTTGCTTTCTTAAAGGGATACTGTAATTTAGCCTATAAGAAACTAAATTATGACTCTTCCAGACTGTCTGGAAGCCCTCCTTTCACGTACCCCACAAACAGTTAGACAAAGAATGAGCAGCAGAGAATAAGTGGGAGGGCGACAATCTAAACATATAGATATTCCCACAGGATACGTGGTCTGTCAATATGCTTCCACAGGCATCAAAGGAACCCTAAATCCAATCATGGCACAGCTTTTGGAAAGAGGAGGATACTCCTATCCATCCTGCTCTGCTAGAGTCTAGATTAACTAGCAGCAGCATGGCTGCCAACCCTTAATTAATTATGTATCAGGTCCCAGCCTGCCAATCCATTCCCAAACATCCCTGAAAGTGAATTTGTACTACACCCTAAGAACTCCAACTA
Organism: Sternotherus odoratus; assembly: GCA_032164245.1. Taxonomy (NCBI): domain Eukaryota; kingdom Metazoa; phylum Chordata; order Testudines; family Kinosternidae; genus Sternotherus; species Sternotherus odoratus. The sequence continues at coordinate 152,855,652 of JAVMKO010000001.1, read as the reverse complement.
GGCAGCAGATGGAGGAAGGCAACATGCCCATTTCCAGCTAACGATCTTAAAAGTAAGGCAACACCACTGTAATTTATAGCTAGGAGGCTGTCAGTTCTGCCGACACTACTGAAATAGTCTTCATAACTCACTCAGACACCATGGACCTTGCCCATTATATCATCACCCAGCAATACTGCTAAAGTTAAAAGGTCAGTTACTCTTTCTATTAACTCCCATTTTGGAGAGCTTTTTTTAACTTAGCTGTTTAATTCAGTTCTATCTGAAACTTAGAACATCTTTGCCTGAAATAATTTAATTTAATGTTCATTTTACATGGCTTCATTATTCCTCCCCGCCATTAGAAAGTGGAATCCACCCCCCTACCGCCACCCCCATTCTTCATGACTAAATGATGAAGTATGAGTCAAGAAAATATTAAGACTTTTCCTTTTCTGTAACTAACAATGGCATTTGTGATTACACTAGCTAGGACAAAAATTACAAGAATTATTAGTGCTCATGCTGCAAGGTATAAGCTCATCTCCATACATACCTTCAGGGCTAATGAAAGATGAATATATAATGCTGACAGTTCCGTCAGCAGGCAGGATTGAACCTTGGACCTCTGAAGTTTAGTGTATGAGCCTCTATTGTATGAGCTAAAAGCCACATGCTGGTTAGTGAAGGGCTTGTCTACACTGACAATTAACAGCACTGCAACTTTCTCACTCCTTTTTCTGGGCACGGTACTTATGCATATAACAAAAAGATGGTGTCTGTATCAAAGTCCTTACAATGTTAGTATAAGGCAAGAGAACAGGTAAATGGATTCAAGTGAGAGATGGGTAACACTAGAAATTCAAGCTTTTTTGAGCACAATTTTAATATTAAGCACTATATTAAGCACAATTCAAAAGGAAGTAGCAGCATTTACTCAGGAATGGTCCTTGCTTCAACTGAGCCAAAACCATGATATTATACTAATAGGTGCCCTATAACATCATAAAATGTATAAATACTAAAGATATGTTGAAATCTTCTCTAAAATTGGTTCATAAATCTGAGTTTAATATAACCAAACAAAAATACACAATAATTAGTATCACTCCACCAGCAATTATTTACAGTAACAGTATCTTGACCAAAAGGCATATTTTACATCAAAACTCCTAAATACGAATACACAGAAACCGATCAGCCTTTTCATCCGTGTTTATAATCATTGACCATTTCCCAAAACTAGAGAAAGCATAGCACTGATTCCTAATACTAAAACACAATAGGCTTGAGGCACAAAAGGAGTTAGGTGCCCAAGTCTATGTTTTAGTTTCGACTGTGATGTATAAAACTCCTGCCAATCCCATGATTAGCGCACTCACCCAAAATGTGGCTGATCCTGGTTCAATTCCCCCCCCCTCCCCCCCGTGTGCCAGAGGATTTGAACAGGGATCTCACACCTCTCAGGAGAGTGCTCTAATTATGCTATGGGATATTCTGATGTAGGTCACCCTCTGTCTCTCCTGTTGAAGCTGTTCCACTATGTATAATCAATGACAGAGTGATAGGATCTGGGAGCCTGGACCCTCCGACCTCCCACATGGTTGTTTTAACTGCTGGACGACAGAGTCATCCTCACACTGTGGCCCAATACCTATTTAAGTATTTATCCATAGCTCAGTGGTCAGAGCACTCTCTTGAGAGGTGGAGACCCCCATTCAAATCTTTTCTCTTCCTCTGGCAGAGACAGAACATGGGTCTCCCACGTTCCAGGAGACTGCTCTAACCACTGAACTAAAAGTTATAATTTAGGTGTCACCCCCATTTCCTGCTCTTCCTCCAATGGCATAGATTACACGGGAGTCATCATTGTGTGGGGAGCCAAGGTGCCTACTCACACATTGTGGATTGCAGTGATTTTCTAGGCAGCTAAAAGCAAGGCTCTGTGATGCTCAGCACCACAATACCTATCTTCTTTTGTACATCCAGTCCCTCCTTGCAGTCCAACAACTCTCCATATGGAAATAGATTCTACAAAACAAACAGATTTTCAAATCCTCATAGGCTTGTTTCCAGGTTTAACTAGTGCTTAGGTGCTGTTTACAGTGTCAATATTTTTCTGCTAGGTATACAGCACTCTCCTAATCAAAGCGCTAAGTCCATGTTTTGCAGGACAAGATGATCAAGGGAATAGTTTCAATTTTGTAGAAGTGTTTTAACACAAACTTAGCCTGTTTTGCTGGGTACTAGATCTATTTTGCTTCCAATAATGTAAGCATGTGCTGCCATAGGAAATATCTTAAATTAAGCCTCGTAATGATTAAAATAGTTCTTAGAGATAATTGAGTTCTTCTACCAGGAATAACCATAGAACATTGAAGTTTCATGAGAGAAATGGGTGAAAAAGATGGCAGAATCTAATCAAGAAGGCCTAGTGGGGAGGAGAACTGAACAGTCTCCACAGCCACTTGTCAGTTGGTGGGTCCCTCTCTGTTATGTTGCAGGCCATGGCAGCCTCTTCCTGTCCATAAAGAAGGGAACTGCAGCCATATTCATCCTACTGGACCTCTGTTGGCTCCAACAGTCTATAAGCCAGAGTTGTTTACTTGCTACCAAATCTTCCAGATCTCGGCCAGCATTGACTCTCAAGGTATCTCAACAATCTTAACCATAATCAAGAAGCCGTGGACAGTGGCCCATTCTTGAAAATCCTTTGGCTAAATGTCAAAGGTTTCTCCTTTCTCCTATTCTTAGTCTCCAAACATAATGTAGAAGTAATTCTGCCTTCCTGAGACACATATCAACTCCCTTTCTGCTAGCCACCTTAACATTAGAAGGTTGTGACCTTGTAAGTTACTCTCTATGTACAAAATATGTCTGTACTATCTGTGCTGGAATGGGTCTAGCTGACATGGATCCATTCCTGTCTACTTCAGACTTCTGTGATATTGTGAGAGTCATTTTAGAGTGGCAAATATGTAGATGCTCCCTAAAACCAACCCCTGGCTAACCCCAAATGTTCTTCGTAAGCTCCCACCACCTGCCATCTATGTTGGATATTTGAATAGGCACCATACCCCTGGAGATAAAGGGAGTCAATTCAAAATGGAGTTGATGCTTTGGATTGGACCTTGCTCCAGGACTTTAATCTTATCTATGACCCAAAACAAGGGAGTACTTTTCATTCCATCAGAAGGAAGCAAAACTATTTCCTAGGCCTCACCTGGACCACAGCACAATCATCTACTTCAAACAGCATATTAAAACACTCCCCACATAGCCATTATCATCCAATCCTTAGCAAAGTTGAAGAAACCATACCTACTGTGAGTTCCAATAAAAATCTTCCTTGAACTATCAGAAGACAAACTTGGTCAGTGAATTGTATAAAGCTGAGCATTATATCCCACACATCTCTATTGAAGAAAGTTACATGTGGTTCACAGAAGCCATTTACAAAGCTGCCACCAAGTCAATTCCAAGAGGTTGTTATAAGATCTACATTCTCTGCCTATATAAAGTGTGTGCAAAACTCCTCAAAGGATATGAAGACAGTGGTGATTCAGACATTGCCACACATCTGTTAGACAGCTGGACAGGGACGTCCCTAGCTATTCTGGGGCCCTATGCAGCCCCCCATGGGGGGAGGGCAGGCCTCCACAGAGGGGGCGGGCCCCAGGCTTCTGAGGGGGAGAAGCAGAGGGGCTGGCCCTAGGCCTTTTAGGGGAGAGGGCAGGCATGGGGGGCAGGGGAGAACCACCCCCCTAGCACTCACTGGTGGCGTGGCTGGGGCTGGGTTGCTGCACTTGTGGCTGCTGGTGATTGCAGGCCCGGCTCTGCTGCTGAGCTCAGGGGAATGTGGGCAGGGCTGGGGCAGAGCTGGGGTAGAAAGAAGTGGGGTGGGGGCCCTGGGGGAGAGCCAAAGCAGGGGCTGGAGCAGCACACAGCTGTGCAGGTCACCAGGAAATTTGGTGCCCCAAAAATTCCTGGTGACCTACACAGCTTCATACTTTGCTTATGAGTAAGGACAGTCCTGCAGCTGGAACACTTCTAGAAGAACAAGATGGTAGCAGGCTATGATGTAATGTTCAAGCTGTACAGTCTGGACACTAATTAGAAATCTTGGTGTGACTCAGAATCCTCCAGCAGAATGCTGGTCTCTCCAAACAGCATTTCTGCCCACTTGGTAAATGTTGCCAAGATGGATAAAGACAAAACGACTGAAGGAGAGGGGCATGGAAGAAATGGCAGCAACACAAACAGTGTATATTCCTGAAACCAAGGGCAACTTTCAGTCTTTCTCCACAGAAGAAATAGAAAGGGTGATCAAAACACTGAAAACAGGTAAAGCACAACATCTCCTCCGAATTCCCTAAGACTCTGGGAAAAGCTAGCAGACAATGGCTTGCCATCTTCCTATCTACACTCATCCAGAAAAATAAAATACCTAGTATCTGGCACAGAGCAAAAGTAATAGCCTTGCCAAAATCTGAGACAGACCAGCAACAAGTTGCTAATCTGAGTGTAGGTCAAGCAGGTTTCAGACTAAATTGCCTTATCTGTGATCAAATCCTGGGGCTCACCACCCAGAACAGCTTCCAGACCAGGCAGAAGACTGGTACAAGTAATATTGTGCATATGATACAATCTGGCCTACTGTACAAACTGTCCTTGGTCCTACTGAAGTGTGCTGTCATGACTGTGGAAGTATTGCTAACAGGCTGCCAGTTTCAGTTGGACAAAACACAGCTCCTGGTTGTTCAGCAACAACATTTTTCAACCCCTTCACAAATGATTTTCCAAAAACTACTGCCAGGTATTGTATTTGCACAGACAACATATGTCTGGCAGTACAGGACCAGTATTTCAGTTGTCTAGAAGAAGTTCTCAGTGCTGACATGAAAGATGTGACCTGCTATTGTAAAAAGATAGTTTCCTTATGCTTTCATCTATGTCACATAAAGGCCAACGAACATTTCTGAATGAACACAGGCTGGATCGTGAAAGTCTGAGCATCTAGATTTTACACTGCACTGTACCTTGATTTTCAGGGAACACTTTACCAAGACAAGAAACAACCGGATCAGCAAATAAGTAGGTTTTACTTGGGGACCCAATGTGCAGACTCTCAGAAATTCTGGACTTGTCTTTTGATATTCTCAAGGCCTTTGGTTTTCTGTTTTTATTTTGTTCAAAGTTTCCTGGGAATTTATTGGGGTGGTGGTGTTTTTTTCAAAACATTAAAAAAAATCGGTAAGCATGGGTGCAAAAAATTAACCTCACAGTTTTTGGAGTAAACATCGGGGTATGGAAGGATGAAAAAATACAACAACTAGAGGAAAGTAAGGCTATTGTTCTTTTTTGTATTTTTAAATATTCCAAAAAAAACCCTCCTGCTCTAAAACATGGGTGCGCAAACATTTTGGCCCCACAGCCACATCTGGGTATGGAAATTGTATGACGGGTCATGAATGCTCACGAAATTTGGGGTTGGAGTGTGGGAGGGGCTGAGGGCTCTGGCTGGGGGTACGGGCTTTGGGTGGGGCCAGAAATGAGGAGTTCAAGGTGCAGGAGGGGGCTCCAGACTGGGGTAAGGGGTTGGAGTGCAGGGTGGGGGGTGAGGGCTGGGGGTGTGGGCTCAGCAATGGGGCTGGGTTTGAGGGGTTGGGGGTGCAGGAGGGTGCTCTGGGCTGGGACCGAGGGGTTTGGAGGGCAGGAAGGAGATCAGGGATGGGGCAAAGGGTTGGGATATGGGAGGGGGTCATGGGTGCAGGCTCTGGGGGGCGCTTACCTCAAGCAGCTCCTGGAAGCAGCAGCATATCCGCCTTTTGGCTCCTATGTGGAGGCATGGCCAGGCAACTCTGCACTGCCCAGTCTGCAGGCACCATCTGCAGCTCCCATTGGACTTGGTTCCCAACCAATGGGAGCTGCGGGAGCAGCACTTGGGGCAAGGACAGCATGCGGAGCCCCTTGGCTGCCCCTACATATAGAAGCTGGAGGGGGGGGGGATGTGCCACTGTTTCCAGGAGCTGCACGGAGCCACAGCAAGCACAGAGCAGGGCAAGCCCCCAACCCCGCTCCCTGGTGGGAGCTCGAGGACTGGATTAAAATGTCTGAAGGGATGGATCCTCCCCCGGGCCGTAGTTTGCCCACCTCTGCTCTAAAACCTAGTCAGACATGGGTGTTGTTTTTAAAAAAAATCCATTTTACTAACTTCTCTTTGCTTTGACTGCAGCTAATATCCGCACTGTCTGGAAAGCTGGTAATCTGTATGTGGTGTGATTGACATTAACACTACATATAGCCGCATTCAAGACAATTGAGAAAAGTTCAGTTGTTTCCAATGTGGAGTGATCAGATGTACTGGTAATGACAGTAGTCAGGGCCTGATTCTTCCATTTGCCACTGTGACCAATTAGTAGATGTAGGCCACATATTTGCGGACTGCACCCATCAGCAAGGGTTGCCTGGTTTCCTCCTGCACTTCTACAAGACTCTTTCCTCGGCTCTTCAATGGTTAACATATTTGGGGCTTATCTTCACACACAGAACTACAGTGGTGCAGCTGCATTGCTGTAGCACTTCAGTGAAGACGCCCCTATGCCAATGGGAGAACATCTCCCAGCAGCATTGTTAATCCACCCCCAAGACACAGTAGCTAAGTCGATAGGAGAAGCTCTCCCACTGACATAGCGCTGTCTACACTGGCAGGGGGTTAGGTTGGTATAACTACATCACTCAGGAGTGTGGATTTTCACACCCTTGAGTGACATAGTTATACCGATATAGGTCTGGTAGTGTAGACATGGCCTTAGATTAAAGTGCTTGATTTGACTGTCTATGTAAATGTAATTGCAATATATATTTCCTGCCATTTTATTTGCCTCTTTTTTGTTTAGAGGCAAATATGCTTCTGAGCCTCTGTTTTATTTTTATGGAGCTACTGTGTACACTTAAATCTTTTTTAAAAATCACTTTCAAGCCATTTGGACTAACTCGCTCATTTAAAAAAATCCCCCATTTTTAGAGCCATTAGGATTTAAAATTTGCAACAGATATTACATTAAATGAGTCCTTTTACCCCCTTCAGAGATAGCTTTCCCTCCTTCTCTCTCTTGAATAAGCCTTTAAAAAAAAAAAAAAAGCTGACAGTTTTCTCCCAGTATATGACAAATGAAATCCTCCTAAAGACATTTTCCAACAAAGTAGATGACAGTGCGTGATTACAGAGTACTAAAGACTAATTTCATAGGTGGCTGAGGAGTAAAGTAAGAGCTTCAAAAGCCTTGTTTGTGTGTGTGTGTAGGGGGCACTTAACTCTTGGACTGAGGGCTTTTCTAAAGAAAAATATTTCTCTCATTTTAAATGATAAAAAGTTAGATTTTCACAAAAATATTCTTTCAGACAATATGAATCTTATAAAAATGAGCATGGCAGTGTCAAGAAAGCTTCAGAAAGCGCAATGTTCAAAGACAGGAAGACACTGTGAATGGACGCAAAGAGAAAGCTCAAACATGGAAAAGGACCAAGGGATTTTCCTTCTGGCCTCTAGTCTCACATACCTGTAGTTTTCTTAGTCAGATGTTTTCTATCTGGCTCTTTCCCACAATTCCTGCAGATTGCACAGAAAAATTACCCGGCAATTTATACTAGAAAGCTCAAAATTACATTTCCCAGAATTCCCTGAGGCAGGATTTCCTTTTTAAGGGCTTTATTAAACTGATTGATCTTGCCCAAATTATGAGGGATTGCTATTTGGATAAGAGTTCACTACAAAATCAGATAGATAAACCATGTTTCTTACCTTTAATTAGTCATCTAAAATCCTGTGGCTCCCATATCCCTTTATAGCTTTCCATTATTTAAGAGCCTTTCGGTATCTCAGAGATTCACCAGATACAAGTCTGACCCCCAGCATGAAAATTAAAACAATAATGAAAGAAGAAAATATCCAGTCACAGGAAATAAATGAACCACGAACACCAGTACATGTATTTCCCATTCCGCTGTTGAAAGTCCCAAATGTAAACTGTAAACACAGTGGGGGTTCAGGAAAACTGCAGAAAAAAAGAGAGAGTGAAACTTCCCTGTCAGGAGTATGAAGGGTGGGATTTACAAAAGGTCTCAGCATTAGCCTAACTGAACTGCCATTTAACTCAGTGGGAGAAGTGTTAAGCTAACACTATTCATTTTTGAAAATCCCGTCCTTGGTCTATGTAGGATTATTCTTGGATATCTGGTGAGCCCTTCCATAGTGACTTCTTTTTTTCCTCCCCGACTTCCAGGAAATAATCTTCAGTCCCTTCCGGGACTGCGAAAGGAAGAGAAGTTGAGATCTTCCATATCCCATATGAGCACGCTAACCCCTGGGCTATTGGCTATTCTGGGGTGAGCACTCTTGCTTTTCATGAGAAACTTTGAAAGATCGTGAGTTCATCCTGATGAGGAACGGGATTATTTTTAAATCTCAAAAATGCTGCAGGATGGGAAAACCATTTCACACCCTGCTCACTCTACATATAATGTTGTTTACTTATGACCATACTGAGATTCAGTTTTAAAATTTCTCCCAACTAAGCCTTTCCCTGCATGGACTTAAACATGGATGCTTCTTACTACTACTAAAAATAGAATACTAAGCATTTCAGGCTCAAAGAACATTTATAGGGAAAAGTGAAATACACATACACAAAACTTCAAAATATTAGAACAGATCCAGCTGGGCAGCTTGAATCCTGCACAGCTTTCTGCTTCTGCACTTTGAATGCACTACCAAGGGGTTTAGTGGGTCTCATAGTTAAATCCATTTTACCTATGAGCAAGGGAGGGTAGGGAGTCTTCACCTTGATTTTTGTTGTATTTTTAAAAAAAAAATAATTTACTGCTCATGAAAAGTAACATTGATAGCTCTGGAAAATGACATCAACTATCCACAGAACAAATGCATTCTAGGAAAAAAACAGTGAAAGCTTCCCCACCATAGGTCTCTCCCTGTTTTAGAGGAACCATTTAGAAAGATAAGTCATTTGCCTTGTCCGAGTTGTTTGGACTGCTAGCCAGGCTACTAACTAGTGCCACCCTTGATGGTGGTTTTCCGATATGGACACCTCTCTCCTGGGAACTGAACTGATATATATATATATATTTAAATCACTTATGATACCAAATAAAAAGTCTCTCTCCAGATACTGCCAACCAAGTTTGGTCTCAACCCCATGACCTAGAGGTGATGAGTTCTTCAATGATCATGCTTTATAAGTTTCAAGTATTCCCTGTTCTAGGAAATGGGAAATTTTTCTCAAACGGTGAAAAATCTAACATGGTAGAAATGATTAAATGCAGTCATTGTATCCACTTTACCAATCCTCTAAGTCATCCAACTCCACTCTTTTGATCATAAAAGTTCTAAGCTCAAGTGCAAAAAAAAAAAAAAAGAAAAAGAAAAAAAAAATCTATGTGCTATTTTATTCAGTAGCAAAGATAAGAAAGACAGAGTGTCCATTTCTTCCTGACGTAGATATTTTGGAGATGAAAATTAAATCGTCCATTTAAAGGAATCATGTAGAAGATGTAGAACACAGCAGGGGGTATAGCTCAGTGGTTTGCGCATTGGCCTGCTAAACCCAGGGTTGTGAGTTCAATCCTTGAGGGGGGCTATTTAAGGATCTGGGGCAAAAAATCTGTCAGGGGACAGTACTTGGTCCTGCTAGCGTAGGTAAGGGGCTGGACTCTATGACCTTTCAAGGTCCTTCCAACTCTATGAGATTGGCATATCTCCATACACACACACACATACATATATATATATACATATATATATATATATATATATATATATATACACACACACACACACACACACACACACACACACGTTGTCATGCTTTCTATCAACATGCAGAAACACCAAAGAATGGACATAATATACATTTGAAAAGGAGCAGAAAAGATGTGCAGTCTGCAGCCAATACTGCACCCACAACAGAAGGAAGTGTCTCTTCTCTTGACTAATGAGAGCTATTATGAGCTTAAAACCAGTACTCTACACTCTGTTCAGTCTACCTGTTCATGCCCAATGGCAGTTGTTACTGGAGAGATTATCTGTCTCCCTGTGTTCAGTCAGGATCGTTACGTTCTCCTGGGTTGCTCTTCCTCTTGGTTCCCAGGGCTGAAAACTCCAGAATTGTTTGCAGGGTGTTCTCAATGGAGTGTCAAGGCCTTTGAAGCTTGCTTTCTGGCAGTTTGGCAAGAGTAATGGTTTAGCAGCATAAGACACAGTGGGTCAAACACTTAATTGATCTTTGGACCTTATTAGAGACAGGATATGGCCTTTTTTTTTTAAAAAAATAGCCTTTTTATTTATAGCATTTTAAATTTGACAAAATTCTGGAAGGCACGCAGGTGCTGAGACAGCGGGCACAATTCACCATTAGTTCCAAAGCCACTTACATGTTCAGATCAATACTCCAGCCATATTCCTTCATTTTCCCAAGTCCCATAAGAAAGCATGTTCTTAAATATTGAATCAGCAACATTGAGTTTATTAATGATATCACCTTTAATATTTATTTCTTGAAGAAGGAAGAAAGGGGAGCAAAGGACAGCAAGAACCTCAATTTCCCCGGGTAGAGGAGAGATATAGGGGACTGACAGATGAGAAGCTGGAAAAATATAATTCCCTGAACTGAAACCAGAGGTGAGCCAGGGCAATTAAGGTAAAAATTGTGGTTCATCCTTAAAATTAATATAACTTCAAACTAGACTACAGTAACGTAACAAGACACAGTTTTGGTGGATTGGCTGTTGCTATAGTATTATTCTGCAGATAAACAGATGTAACCTACAGGACAAGTTCAACCAGCTAAAATCAGTCTTATTTCCTTCTCTCCTCCCACATGCTTAAAATAAAGACCCCCGTTATCTTCATCAAGAAATGCAGAAACTGTCAAAGCAATGTTTTTTAAAAAAATATGCAAAACAAATAACTGTTGGAGAATGGTTTAAAGGCACATTCTCTCTCCCCCCCACCCTTAATGTGGTTGAAGGAGGTGGTGCCTAGGAATGAGGGTAAGTGAAAACATAAGTGGTGGTGTTCCCAGATATGTTATGCCTCTCAGCATTTCACACCAAGATGGTGAAGTCTAGTGGGATTCATATTTTATCCCTCGATAACAAATTTTACTAGTACTGTGCTATGTAAGTAAGCCTCCTACAAACTGAAGTGGGGGAGGGGAAGTTCTATAAGCCCTTCCCTAAGCTGCTAATTTTTCAGATGTGTTGGAATTCTGGAATCATGCTGTTCATTCCCTCATGTTGAAGCCTCAGTATTTTCCATAATCTTTGCCTCTTTTCTGTACCACCTTTCTTCTCTCACTACAAACTGGCCAAACATCCTGTTGAATGCATCAAATTACCCTAGATTCCCACCTTGGGAAATGCATATACAGTCCCAACTGACCAGATATCATAGGCATAGTATCTGGAAAACCAGTCTGCCAGCAGAGTATAATTCACATTTGCAAAATGTAATAATTGGCAACTAAACTCGTAACATGAGACTGAAAAAGTTAAGTGAGAGCTAAAGGACAACCTCTAGGTGTTTGTGGTTGGGTTTTTTTTTTATCCCTCTCTCCCCATTAACCACACTGATAGTCTCTGTTCCAGAATTTCATCAGATGGCACACCCAATACACTCTTGATGAATTCCTTTAAATCTCAGTTTTTCATTCTTTTGTATTTTCAAGTAGTCCTGCTTCCAAGGAAGCCTAATTTATAATGTGGGGGAGGTTGCATATTTTTGGCACATGCAGTTGTGCAGATGTTATTCCTTAAGGAAGACCATCTTGATTGCCTACATGAATAATGGCTATGAGATGGCAAAGATCCAAGAGTTCTCTTATAGCAGAATGTATAAAACCACTCTCCTACTGAAAGAAGGCCCCCAGTAGGATAATATATTATTACGCATGATTCAAATTACAGGATCTGCAGCAGGGGAGCTAGTGGCTGTATCAGGACAGCCGCACACAGAATACTGATGATGGGATGATGGAATGCATCAGGCTTTGAAAGAGCCAAGGTTTAGTGTTTAAATGCTTGTATTCTTTTGAAAGTGACTACATGGCTTACCATACAACTAAAGCCTCAAACAAATTGTGCATTCTCATGATTTAAAAAACAACAACTTGTGTTCTAGCAGAAGTAATTGAGTGTGTTGCTTGTTTTAAATAAATAAATAATAAAAATAATAAACTTTACTTCTCTGGAGACTGAAGACTTCTTGAAGCCCACTGGAAATAGATACAGCATTAATTTAATAAGGCAATATTGAATTGTCTCATGTCTGATCCTTTTATAGCTACTAGGAAATGGTAGAACAAACATTTTCTTCACTAGATTATGACGATTTAAAACTCTCAATTCCCTGGTATTCTGGGCTGCTTTTAAATCACTTGCATAACAAATTACTTTACCCACAAAGAACTAAATCCAAACGTTCAACACAATCTTGGATCCCCAAATGTTTTTCACTTATAAATGAATGCAGCTCAGGAAAATGTGCATGTTAAAAAAAAAGATACAAACTATTTAATGATATAGAATGCTAGCTAGAAAGTATTGTTGCGGGCTAAGATCAAATATTTTCTCTATACCTATGCAACTGTTAAATACAAAAGGTTATAGCTAAACAAAAACTCTATATTTCGCTTTGCTGCAATATACCCTGAAGCAGTATGCAAGCTCTCCCTTAACTTCCTTTCATACTGGCTCTGGTATTCATTTATTCTGGTATATGGATGCAAATCAGGTGCATTGTGCTGAGGTGGGAGGAAGGGGGTGAAATTTTCTCAGAAATGACCTCAGTTCTATTCATTAGTAAAATGACATCTTGGCTGAAAGTGGCGGAAAATGAAATATAACAGTGCTGAACTTCACTCAGTTGTGACAGATGCATGTAAAAGCCTTCAGAGAAAGCCTGGTTTCTAAAATGGCCACTCCAATGTGAATTCTGAAGCATTAAAATAAGTACTTAGATGCTGATTGCGGCTAAAGATGCAAACTCCATGATACAGCACCCTCTTTACCTTTCAAGAATAGGCAAGGTGATGTCAGACATTAATGGAGGAAGCAATGCCACACTAGGCAAGGAATACAAGGAGACAAACATGTTAAAAAAAGAAATTATATGCCCAACATTTACAACAAAAGGCTATTTTAAAGGCTTAGTCGTGCTAAAAAAGAAATGGAACAGTGCCCATGGTTACCTGCAGAGACAGCACAGTTTAAAAAAAAAAACCCAGGGAAAATGTAGCCCTGTTTTGCATAGCGATTCAAATTATGCTGGCAGAATAATTAATGGATGGACCTAATCTCAGAGAAAAAAAGGATACGTTAAACAAAGTTCATTACTGCATGATGTAAATGAGTTTCTCACCAATGATGTCACTGATTGGCTGAGATGTGGAGCTGGTTTCGAACAGTGCAGCATGGCCGGATTGGCTGCTAGCTCTTCTGGTTACTGCCTGCTTGGGCAGCGGTCGAACCAGACACTTTCTGTCTCTCTTGTTGTCGTTTGAAGCAAATCTTGTTCAGCCCAGCTGTGTCTCCATAGTAGTGGCACCCTAAGAGAGTCTCCCTCCTGCTTCCCACAGCTCATCTGTAAGGCGGTCGCTGCTGTGAAATACCAGCCCTTGGCACGGAGCCCAGACTGCGTTGTTAGATCCGTCTATAATACAGAAAAGAATTTAAAAAAAAAAAGCAGTTCTTTCACCGAATTACATCCTGAGAAGGATTAGTAAGCACTGAATTGCAGCTGATTTGTGTACTTCTAAATCATGTAGCTAGCACACTTCCTGAAATAAAAGATCATCTAACCTGCAGTAACAGAACAGTGTTCATGTAAAAAAAGGAGAGAAAAATAAAACAACTCTTCTTTGTTTGCCTTGATTACAAAAAAAAAAAAAATCTTCATTTTTCCCTAGAACCGTGACTCATTTCTCAGTGCAACCCCAATCATTTTTTAAACTTATCAGGTTTCTTTTTACGTCCGAGTCATTATTTTCTGTTTAAGACAAGGGATCTTAATTAGCATTCTTTTTAACTGTGCAAACAGAGCAGGGCATGAAACAAAAATGCTGAATAAAGAATGAGAAAGAAAAAAAAAATCTGTGCAGCTTTTACAGTTCAGCTGTCTGACCTCCTGCAAAAAGAATGCAGTCATATCAACTTTACCAGACAATGGAGTACCTACAGGCTTTCCCCAGACAAGTCCTTTATAACCAGTCAGTATTATGTGCTGCAGACAGTGGCCAATCGGTAAGCTGCTTTTTACAGCAATGACACAATAGGTGCACTGGCCACACTGTCCTTCTAGCCCCTGACAGCAGTTCAGGTTCATTTATTGTGTACGGAATACACATACATCTGTAATCTTTCCACTGTAAAAATTATCAACCAAGGCTCCCTTTGTTTTATTATAATTACATCATCCTAATTACTGCATTCAAGCCGCAGTGCCACTATTCGCAGAGTGGCGCATAGGCATTTTGTCGTATAAATATGCATGAGCACGCCTGCTTATTTAAATAATAAAATGCATCAATTGTTTTTTTCTCCCCCACTTTTTCCCGACATACGAGTTAAGAACACAGTGAATATGATCACTGCCGCCTCTTATATATCTATCCAACATTGTTTAAAACATAATTTCTAGTCAGTTACTAAGAAATAATAAATATATCTTCAAACCCAAACAAATCTCAATCTAGAAGTGAAATTGTATTACAGACCTAGGGCATTTTTCTTCTTGTCACTAAACATCAGAGTAAGAGCCTGTAAGTAATTCTGCACGCAGTCCATCATAACCACACATCAGATGTCTAGTTCTTATTCAAAGCATGGGGTTCACCCAGCACATACATGCATGTAGCTTGTGTATTTGGGCATTCTGTAATTATAGCACCTCTTGTAATAATACCTGAAACCACTCATAGATTCAAAAGATTAAATCATCACTTTTCATGTATTAGATAGACATAATTGGGCAAGTTCTATTGTGGGAACTGCCATGCTAATTTTTGTGATTTTATGCATGGGATTTACATATTCATGAAGAGAATAGCTGTTATGACCGCCGACAGAGCAACATGAAAAGAAAAGAAACCATTCTCCAGCATACAGAGTATACAAAAATCTAGGGGGAAAACATGCAGCATATGGCGACAAGAAGGAGAAGTTGTTTGGTTTTTCAGGGTTATGTTGATTTCCTATTTGTAAAATTTCTGTGTAGACAGCTCACACAAAAAATGTAAGTATACTGAATTTGAAAGTAAAGTAAATCTGCATTTTTAATTATCATTCACTGGTAGTAGAAAGAAAATTGTTTTACAATTGGTGCCCACATTCTCCAAGTTTTGCCTTTGCAGTTATAGACCATTCTAAGTTTGTGAATGCTTAGACTGTGGACGCCCACTGATGCTGAAAACACTAATTAACAAAAACCTGTACTTCAGTTTTATATTTTAAACATTATTTCCTATTTTAATATTTGATTTATATTAGGGAATTGTATCTTGCCCAAGCAAGGTGGGGCTCTATGTTAGCATAGTTCATTTCCAGCTCATTATGATCACATGCTTTCCAAGTCTGAAAATGAAGGCTTAATGCAGCTTTGAGTTTCAATTGTTTTTTTTAAAGAAAAATGTCACCAATGGAAAGATAATTCCTACAGTATGATAAATACAGTGGGCACTGATTTTTGTAGTTCCTTCATCACAAAAGGCACTTCAACAATAACTCCATAGTTACTATATACCTTATTGTACATTAAGTATAAATAATGAAAGGTACTGTATAAAATTTGTCTATTTATTTGTGTGGTAGCTGCCCTTCTAAATGCCCCTATTTTTCCTTAAACAGCTAGATAACATTACATAGGCATTTTCACTGCTCCCTACATTTGGTACAGATAATGCTGCAAATAACGACATAATATTGTTTCATTCTTCAGGGAAGTTGAAAACTTTTTAGTATGTGTTTGACAGGCCTTGACTTAAAATAACTATTTCACACTACATACAATAATATCACGTAACTTAACTCCTGTTCATTATTAGTACTCTAAGCATTAATATTGAATAAAATAAGTTATTAGAATTTATTTTTTTAAAAGTTTGTTTTAAATATAGCAGCACTGAAAGAACAGTCGCAATGTAAAATTATAAAATCACATGAGAAATTGCTACTTGTTCTATGAAGTAATAGTTTCAAAAGTAAACAGCTATTTTAAAAAATATTAAGTTGCAGCTACATTAACTAATGTATATTTTGCTAGTCAAACTAATAATCAGGCAATAATCAGTTGGGTGTCATCTTTATACTTTTATCTATCTAGGATTCAAACTCCGGTGTCACTTGATATCCAATCAAACTATTAATTTGCCCACTCAGTTTAGGGTGATGTCTAGGCTATGACATCATATGGCACAAAAATAAGGTGCATCTTTGCAAGGTGGATAGTAGAACAATCATGTGCATCTATTTTTAAGATATGAAGTCTTCAGAACCTCAAAGTGGTCTTAATTTAAGGGGGGAAAAAAGACAAAGTATATTTCCACTAATTTAAAGCTGCTTTTAGAAGAGTATATCTGAAATCAAGTATTTATACATCAACAAAATCAAAAACACCAGGGGGGGGAAACAACACTAAAAGTGAGTTCATAATCACATAGGTTTTTCTTCTGTAGTATTGAACATGCCAAATTCTTCTTTCAGTTACATGGATAAATAAGTTATCAAACCAGAATTATAAAAGGAAATTTTAGATTAATAAACTTTACCAAAGTAATCAATGTATACATCAGAGATTGAAGGAAAAGATGTATAATAAAAGCAACCAACAACTGGAAAAGCATTGGACAATATAAAAAATTACTTGCCCCTAGAAGACATGCATAAAATATGTCATTTCCCTGTTTACTACTTAAATGTTACTACTTCTGACTATTGCTTGCTGCACTGATCATAATATTCTCAATTTCACCTTTTGCTTGCCTCCCGCATTCCTTTGTTGTAGTCACTTTTCCTCTCTTGCTATATACTTAAATTGTAAGCAGGGCCGGCAACAGAAATTTGGGGGCCCCCTACTCTGATAGTTTGGGCCCCCCCCCCAGCCCAGCCAGGCCCCCTCCAGCCCAGCCGACAGCGGCTGGGGGCCCCCCCAGCCCAGCCGGTGCTCCCCCCCAGCTGACAGCTGGCCGCAGCGGGAGCGAGAGCCCGGGAGCGGCGTGAGCCGCCCTTGCTGCTCCCCACTCCTCCCCGCCCTTTCTCCCCCGGACTGCGCCGCTGCCGCCAGCCGGGCTCACTGCTCCTGCCGGGGACACGCGCGCTCGTCCGGAGGAGAGCCGCACCGGATGACTACGGGTAGAGCTGTACCGGGGCCCCCCTAAAGTGCGGGGCCCAGTACAGCTCTACCCGTAGTACCCCCCCGTCGCCGGCCCTGATTGTAAGCGATGTGGGTGAGAGAATATCTTTTTGGTATGTGTTTGTACAGCACCTAGCAGAGTAGGCCCCAGTCTCTGACCAAGGCCTCTCAGCGTTCCCACAGTACAAGCTACGACAATTAATAATGTTTCTTTGCGCACACATAGTGAAGCCCTTTCCATTTTATCATCTGGAATGTATATTTGATATATGGGAACCATGTCCAAAATGTTCAGTCAGCCATGTATGGCCAGAGAGAAGAATATCAACATTTTTATGTACATGACTTCGAAACAGATTTTCTTGGACAAAATGAATAAATGTAATTAAAGAGCTATTCATTCTAATAAAATATTTTAAAAAAGAGGAAACTTGCATTTTTATTTTAGAATTTTTGTCTAAAAAAATGACACCTCTTTACATGCATTGCTGCACGACTAAATTCCTCAGATATTTTTTTATATCAGAAAAACTGTCCAATCCTCCATAAAGTCATTCGGTCATACATAATTTTACACAGTATTTATGAATACTGCACACAAACATTTAGAATGTGCTTACGTTAATTTAATTACTTTCAGAATAGAATGCATATAAAATATTGGTCTACTGGCCTTTATTTTAAAATAAATGTTATGTTAACAAATAGTTTAAAAATAGTTTTCAAACCTACCATTGTCCAGCCCTGCTGGAAGAAAGCCAGGAGGCAATGGATGACATTTAATTAGGCCATAACTTTATTCACCTAAAATATCTGGAAGAACTCTGGTGACCAGACACTCCTCTCTTATGGGGTTCATCTTATATAGGCAACCTATTATCCTGCCCACACAGACACAAACCCCCATCCATCCCAAATTTTCACACTTGCTATCTGGTCACCCTAGGAAGATCCCAGCAATAAATTGCATTGTGCAGGTTTTCATTTTTTGATCACTTCCACTGACTTGGGAGAGCTTCCCTTCCTGTTCTGCCTTGCCCCATCCAAGTAGCCAATCCCTTTCTTCCCCTCCATCTCCAACTGCTGAGGGAGCCTTTTCTTTTGGCAAGCCAAACAAAGGACCCACCACATACAGTTGCAGTGAGCACATTATTTGCTCCTCTCACTCTGAGATCTGATTTTGATTAATACTTTTGTTTTCTACTCAATCCCATCTTCCTGTCTCTTGTCCAGAATTCATCCATTCCTCTGTCACATTTTCTGCTTTCCCTCCTTCAGTATCGACACGCTCAATCCCTTCTCACCAGCCACCTGCCCATCAGTGATGAGAGGGGGTGGGGATTCAGTGGCCGATGATGGGGGTGGGGGTGCAAGGCTGGTGGTGCCCTGCTGGTCTGTCAGCACAGCCCCAGCTATGTGCTAGCCCTCGGCCAGCAGGGCCCCACCTCCTGTCCCATTCCCAGCTGGCGCTGCCCACCCATCAGCCCTTCATGTGCTCCTCATCTCACTGTCCTCTGCTTTGCCCCCTTTTCCTTCTTCAGCCCCACTGCTCGTCCATATCCCCTCCCCCTTCACCCCAGCAGGGCACCTCCTGCTCTCAGTTCTGTGTGGAGAACCAGCCCCTGGGCAGAGCGCTCAGCTCACCAACAGTCTGACAGGCAGGATCCTTCCTTCCCCCACTGCCTCTGGTTGGCCTGCCACCCCAGGAAAGCCCAAGATCCTCCATCCTGGGGTGCTGGCCAGGAGGAGCTGAGCCCTGCTGTACCAAAGCCCCACACAGCTCTCCCCCAGGCAGGGACTTAACACCCTCTTCGCCTGCCTCTCTCCACCACTCTGGGTCCTGCTGCCTAGGAGCATGGGGCTCCTCTGATTCCTAGGCACATTCCCCTGCTGAGCCACCTCTCTGGCTGGGCTTCACAGCCAATGATGCCCCTTCCTGCCCACACTGTAGCCAGGGGACAGGAGGTAGCTGGGTTATGTGGGTGGCCAGTAGCAGCCTGAGGTGTTCGCTGCCTTTCGACACTGTACAGGCAGGAAGGGAGAAGCTGCTTTCCACCACAAGGGGGAGAAGGGATGAGCTCCCCAAAGACATGGGCTTCCGTCATCTCTTCCTTCTCCCTCCCCTCCATTGCTGATAGCAGCAGCTCCTGTCCCTTCCCTCCTACACAGTACTGAAAGGTTGCTGCTGGCCACATTCTGGTGTGAACCCTGGAAGAAATCTTGGGGGTGGCATGTGACCCCACATGCTCTCCCCTCCACACACACACCCTGCATTGCCTCAGGAAGACAGGGTGTCAAGTACTGGGAGAAGCGAGTCCATCCCAGTAGGCTGACAGTCCCATTTTTTACATATTTTTTGACCGTCCCGTCTTTTTAATAAAAATATGAAATTTGTCCCGTTTTTCATTAAAAAACGGGACACTGCTTATTTCAGGGACCCACGGCCAGGTCCCACCTCCTCCCACAGCCCTTCAGTCCCTTCCCCTCCCCGGCCTGCTCCCCCCTCCCCTCCGCCGCAGCTGCTGCAGAGCCCGCGCGGCGCGATTGGCTGGGCTGCCCCCACGTATCGCGTGCCTGCTGCTGAGCAGCGGCGCGATTGGCTGGGCCGCCCCCATGTGTTGCAGGAGCGGCATAAGGGCAGAGTGGAGCTGCTGGCCAGGCAGGGGCTGCCTGGTGCCTCGCTCCCAACGACCCCCCCCCTTCACGTGGAGGAAACACTAAGCCCAGCATAGGTAGGGGCTGGGGAGGGGGGCTGCTGGCCGGGCAGGGGCTGCCTGGTGCCTCGCTCCCCCCCACCCCACGTGGAGGAAACGCGGAGCCCAGTGTAGGTGGTGGCTGGGGAGGGGGGCGCAGCGGCGCGGCCTGCAGGGGTGGGATGAGCTGGGGGGTCATGAGGGAGGTGGGAGGCTGTGGGGGGGGGCTGTGTTTTGAGGCTGTTGAGGGGGTCTGTGGGGGTGTATTGGTTGCTAGTGGGGGGCTATGGGGAGAGGTTGTGTAGGGAAGGCTGTGGGGGTGTAAGGGGCTGGGGGGTTGGTAGTGGGATGGTGTTGGGGGGCCTGGAGGTGGTTATGTGAGGGTTGGGTAGTGGTAACATTATGGCTGGGGGGGTGTTGTAGGGTTATATTTGGGGTCTGAAGGGAGTTATAACCCCGTCCCGTTTTTGCCATCCCAATGTCCCGTTTTTGTCACAAGGAAATATGGTCAGCCTAATCCCAGGCATGGAGGGCCGAGAGCGCTGGACAGAGAGGGACTGGGCTGTCAGTCGTGTGTGTGTGTGTGTGTGTGTGTGTGTGTGTGTGTGTGTGTGTGTGTGTGTGTGTGTGTGTGTGTGTGTGTGTGTGTGTGTGTGTGTGTGTGTGTGTGTGTGTGTGTGTGTGTGTGTGTGTGTGGTGATAGAGGAAGGCCAGGGAGCTGTGGCAGAGTGTTTGAGGGGAGATATATCAGCTCCAGGTTCATTAGGGCGTGGCTCCCTGTAGACTAGGGAAGCAGGCAGCAGGTTAATTAGGAGCACCTGCAGCCAATTAAGGCCTTAATAAAAACCCCTGCCACAGGCAGACAGGTGTGGGTGTTTGGATGGAGTTTGGAGGAGTTTGAGCAGAGAGCAGTTTGGAGAAGTTGGAGCAGAGAGAGTTTGAAGAAGTGCTGTGGTGAGCTAAGACCCAGACCTTAAGTAAAGGAACACCTGGCTTGTGTAGAGAGAGGGCAGGAAGCCCCCCACAAGCTGAAGGGTAGGAGAGGGAAGTAGTCCAGCGGAAGGAGTAGCTAATCCCAGTGGTTTACCGCTATCCTCAGGGCCCCTGGGCTGGGACCTGGAGTAGAGAGCGGGCCAGGGTCCCTCCCTCTCCCTTTCTCCCCTCTAGGATATTTGTGGAACAGTTAATACCCTGTTCAGAGGCAAGAAAAAGGCTCCCTGAATTCCCCCACAAGAAGAGAAAGTGCAGGACCCATCAATATCGTGGGAGTAATTTGCCACAGTGTGTATTAGAAATTCCTTTGCTTTACAGCCATAGAGACCAAAGTAAGAGCTAATGTGGAGAATGAATTATTCCACGTGTGTGTATGGTGGAGTTCTTTCACCGTCCTTGGTAAAATCTGACTCTGACATGTCAAACATGTCATGGGATCTTTACATATCACCTGAATGCCCACCAGAGATACACAGAAACGAGATCTTGGCTATATATTATGGTCCGGACATGATGCTTAACAGTGCAGCACGCAACTACTGAAATGTGGACGTTTACCCATGAGCTCTACATTCTAGTATATAACTTGATCCCAAAATCTGCCAGCCCAAAGATCTCAGAGACTTTCATAACATCCTTACCTTGTCTTGTTTTATTTACATATCCCAACACAATGCATGCTACATCCACTAAGCAAGTGATCTTATGTACAAGTGCTTCCTTAACTGGGTGCTACAAGGTCAGGAAAGAGACAGAGCATGCATTAACTACATTTCCTTTCTGTAATTGTTGCATGTTTCAGAATTGATTTCTTGGCCAGGGAAGGAGTGGAGGAGATCCTAATGAAGACATGTTCACAACAACAATCAGAAATTTAGCTATATGACTCTGATTCACCAGTGGGAATTGTTGAGGGATCTAGCTGCACAATGCTTTGAAAATGTACACCATAGTATTGATGGAAGGACATGGCTGCCCAGGATTTGTCTTTCCCTGCAATGCTTCCAATTTAAATATATTTCAATTAAAAACAAATACTTTTGCTAAGGAAATATAGAAAAACTGGAAATGTGAGTTCAGAAAATGCAGGAACTATCTAAAATACCTCCAATGTCCTTTTAAATATCCAACAATGATGTATTTAGCTGTTAAATGAGGCCCTAAGTTATGGACAGCAAATATATTTTAATCAGAGGAGCTGTGGTGATAAAAAGATCTTTTCAAATCAAAGAACTTGGACACTGTTATTTAAAGCAGTGATATGTACTTTACCCTAAAAATATGATCAACCCTGATATGCATTAAGAATGTGACATCCAAGAAACAATTAGCACTGGCTGCTGACCTCCAAAGGTAACTTGTAATGGAAGGGAACTGGGAAGGCTTATAATAGTTAAATGGGAGATCAAGGATCTTTATTGAGTGGTGAGGAAGGAAGACGCCCTGAGAAGCTGAAAAGAGATGGGGAAAGGCACAGAGCAGCAACTAAAGATACATAGATAAAGATAAATACATAGTCGATTAATGATGAAGGGGTTAAATATTTAGGATCATACCAAAGACTGGCAGTTTCAGATATGCTCATGGAGATGATCTGAGCAGGCTGAATCCTGCAAAATAACATTCACAGGCATTGTCTGAAGGGAAGGTGAATTAGAGAAGTTGCAGAGACTGCTGTATGAAAATCTATCCAGAAAAGATCTAGACTCTTATTTAATGGCCTACTGGGTGAGGGTAGTTATGGTTATAAATGTAGGTTTGGTTTCCCTACCCAAAAATCCAGATGGATTGTCCGCTCCCTCTTTCCTCTCCTGTCTGAGAAGAAAATAAAATGATCTGAAAAAATAAACATTTTCTAGGGGAAATTCCATGCCTTTGAGATTTTCCTTGGATTTTCACTGAGAAAAGAATAGATCCTTATGTGTTCAGAGCAAGACTGTGCCCAGCCCTGAGTAGGTACCTATTGGTGGAAAAGAGGACAAGAAGCCTCATTCCTTTACACACCCATACAGAAGATGGACATACTCTGATTCCAACAGTCCCCTGAGCACGAGTACTGTGTGAAGCTAGTGCTAATGGAGGAGGAAGCAACTTTAAAGTGAGTAGGGCTATAGCCTGGAACCCCACCATCTCGAGCACACCTACTGGCCAGAAATGCTGGGGAAGTTCAGTATATATATATATGGCTTGAAGTATGGTATTGAGATTTCGAGGCCCCTGCCTGTAGAATTCTTATTGACTTCACTGGGAGTATTGTGCGCAGAGAGCCTGCAGGATTTCGCCCAATAAAGTCAAAAAATTGCAGAGATTTTTTTCTTCTTGATTGTGTGAACTAGCCCATTTTATCTATTTGTTTTTTGTTGCTAGTCACCTATGGTGACTGATTGGTTAACTACTTCACAAGGAATCTCTTCTGTTCTCAGAAATTCTTAAATAGAAAAAGAACAAACATTGAATAATACCATTGTTCATTAGCAAATGTCCTTGTTTGGCTGTAGATTCATGTAGTTGTATGACGATTCCCTTCACAAATCGAATTGCAAGAGGGGGCATCAATTTAGTCTAAACACTCAGCAGTATGGAATTCAGATGAATGTTTGTGAATGTTATTTTGCAGGATTCAGCCTGCTCAGATCATCTCCATGAGCATATCTGAAACTGCCAGTCTTTGGTATGATCCTAAATATTTAACCCCTTCATCATTAATCGGCTATGTATTTCCAGCATAAGACTATCAAGTGTATGTACTTCTGAATTCATGAAGCAGTCAGAGATGCACTCATGTCCAAAAGATTAAAATAATGGCCCAGAATGAAAAAATACCTATTTAGCCCCTACTGGTGCCCTTCTGCACTAGAGGGAATTAATGTGTAAATTAAGGACACTGCAATTAGTTTCTAAGTGTGTGTGTCAGGGAAGGAGGCTTGAGATAAAAAGGGAGCATAAAGTTTGCTAGAGAGAGAGATGAATGTACAAGCAACAATGTATATGTAAGATATCTCTCTCTCTCCCTTCCCTGTATCTATATAATCTATATCTATGACAAATCCAGACATGGAGAAGATTTTCTTCTCCCTTCTGTTCAGACCGAGTACTTTTCAAAAACAAAAGGAGTAATTTCTTCACGTTTTCATTTGTTCAGTACAATTTTATTTTTGCCTACAAACTCCAGGGTTCCCAATGAACCAAGAGTTCACCATGCTGCTCAAAAATAGTGACAACCGGAGGTAGAGGCAAGAGAGTGATTGTGTGCCCTTTAATATCAGCACTAGAAGCCTGATTTTCATTTATTTCAAATGGAAGTGTGGGTGCTCAGGTCCCAGAATTCAATTTTAAGAGGGTGGAGAGAGAGAGAGAGAGAAACAGAACAGATGTAGGTTATGCAACTGATGATAATCTAGGTTTAGCAACCTGAGAAGGAGAAATGTAACTCACACCTTTAACTAACTCTCAATTACATATACATCTTGTCTGTTTCTGTTGGTATTCCCCCAAAAGGCTCTTCAGCCATTTGGATAGGAATGGACACGATCAGCATGGCTTCAAATCCCTTTGAGTCTCACATGACCATCAGTTGTATGCTCTTAAATGTCACACTCCCATTGCCATGCACTGTTTTGAATGCTACTTCCTGTTGTGCATGAATACCAACAGATTACTTCATCTTTATTGTCTCATGCTAAAAAGTCAAGACTTCAAAAATCTAAATAGTCAGTTTCCTTGTCACTGGAAATTTGATCAGATATTACTCCTTTGCAGCAATTAAGATCTTATTTCTCTAACAAAAACTACAAACAACAAAATCTTTCCAATAGTAAAGCTCTTACATAATTGACGAAAGTAACTTAAGCCAGCTGAAGCAAAGTACAAGATACATGGATAGTGTATTTGTTGTTAAAATGTTTGTGTTTTTGATAATAGAAGACATGCAGTGGAACTCAATTCTTTTTATGTTGTTGGACTCCGAATAGCTTCAGTTTCAAGTGCTACATTAAGTTCTGAGAATTTTGTACATCAGTGAGGTAAACGAAGGGACAAGACAAGACACTACAACACTAGAATCTTAACATAGTCCCTTTAACAATAAACAAGAAATTTGTTCACTTGAAATTAAAATGAGGGGAAAAAGGAGAGATTTGCTGTGCATCAGTAATAATTGAGTTTATTCACCATGTTACTGATATCAGCCACACTCCAATAAATATTACAGTAACAAATGAACCACAGTGTCTGTAAATGGCTATAAAACACCAGTCATGGTATTGAAAGTTAATATAGATGCATATCCAATTGTTTAGCTGAATTACTACAAGTAACTTCCTGTCCTCTTATCTATTCAAATAATCTACCCATGAAGAGTATTCAACTCAGAAATGTACAAATTGCTATTCCTCTGCAGCCAAAAGCAGACCTAGATGGGTGAAAGTAAGTACACACATCTGTTAACCAAATCCTCTGGACAGAGATGAAAATAAGATTCAGGGGTCATCTGGTAGGAACAGAGGTACCCCCACAGGAGAGCGAGCCCAGGCAGAAGAGAGAATGTGGCAGTCTGATATTTTGGTGATGGTGGAGTCATATAAATTAGATATGACCCAACAAGATAGAGGACACAACGTAGAGGGCCCAATGAGGGGAGAAGGCAGCAT
Source organism: Sternotherus odoratus (assembly GCA_032164245.1). Taxonomy (NCBI): domain Eukaryota; kingdom Metazoa; phylum Chordata; order Testudines; family Kinosternidae; genus Sternotherus; species Sternotherus odoratus. The sequence goes on along the minus strand of JAVMKO010000001.1, from coordinate 152,829,916 downwards.
TGAGGAAAGGTGAGTGGAATTCATCCTTTCAAAGAATGAAGGGCAGGCAGAGACCAGTGCAATTGTCAGTAAAAGGAAAGCCAAGGCTCATTGTTTTCCTGTGCTCCCCACTTGTTGGTCTGTTGGTAATATCCACTTATTATCCATAGTCTTCTACTGAGTCCAAGATCCTTTGGACAGGAAAGACCCCTTTTTTGTGTGTTTGTACACCACCTATCATTGTGGGACCTTGCCCTCTAGGCACTACTGCAAGACAAATAATAAATAAAGCCCTTTCCAGTACCAAAGCAATAAAAGTAGAAAAATCTTCCCCAAAAAAGGAGGAGGAAAAAGCAGGAAATAACAGGAGACATCAGAATTCCAAATGAAGATTAAGTTAATATATAGATTGGCCTTTCTCCTTCCCCCTGCTTTTCATTTATGGAAAGATATTTTTGTAGGGAAAAATAAAATTACAGTCCTATCAATTTTTGGCAGGAATTTCAGATCAGACTGAAAAGAAAAAATACAATTGAGAGTTTAGAGTAGCCATGCATTTCATCTGGCATATAGCATTAAGGCCTTGGGTATGCTCAAATTGCACTTTAAAATCAATTTAAAAACTGGCTTAGTTAAAGTGGTACAAAAGCCTGTGTGGCCTCACTCAATTCAGCTTAAACCTGATTTATGGTGAATTAGCTTAAATCAGTGAGGAATCAAGTTAAACTAAAATTAATATAAGCCAGGTATAAATCAAATAAAATGAGTCTGCACAGGGTTTTGTGCCACAAAATTGGTTTAAAATCACATCTTTACTTAAATCAGGACAAATCTGAATCTAGACAAAGCCTGTAGGTATAATGGATATAGAATAAATGGGCAAACCAAGGCCAAACGCAAATGTTTACACAACAGGAAAATGTCAATATTAGGATAAAGGATGAAGGAATAAAAGATGTTTAGGACAAAATATGTCTAACAAGCTTAATAGGGGATTTTTTTACATCTCAAGAAAAACATTTTTTCAAGGTTTTGTTTTTTAAGCAACAGATAAAGGCTAAAACAAGTCCAAAATGTTCTAAAGGCAGGATACCATGCTTCTATGCTTCTCCCCACCACATTCACAGTAAAAGACCAAATCTTAAGTGCTGAGTAGGTGCAACATTCCAAGAAGTCAGTGGGAGCTCTGGGCACTCAGCAATTCTGAGGACTTGACCCAAACCCCTCCATGTTGGAAAAGGCTTAAAAGAGGTGTCTTTCAAGAGCAAAAAAAATTACGTTTGTATAACCAGTTCCGGTAATCCTTTCTGAATCTATTTTGCAGGGGGTCCCAATGGGAAGGTTTGTTTCAGCAAATCTTATCAAATCTACGTTACAATCAAATATAGGTCATACTGATTACACTCACTCAGCCTAGACATGGGTCACCTGGCTTTTATTGAGCCTTACATTGTTCTTTCCCCTCATCATTTCTTTCTGCAACCCCCCTTCAGATTCTCCTCCTTTGGGATTCTTGAAGATACTACATTCTTTACTTACTTTCATACTTTTAGAATCATCGAACAGTGGACTTTTTGTATGAAGAGTTAACATTTCACTTTTAAATGGCCTTTATTCTCAAGGTTCTTATTAGCTTGACTCTAGTTTCTTACAAATTGTTACAATCCACTTAGAATTTGAGGTGTAAATGGCCCTGACTGAAACATCTCGCCCAGAATACCAGCCTCCCACAATGTATTTCTGAAATACTATCCCTTCATTATGAATACCGTCTCTCCCCACAAGGCCACTACTAAGAACTTACCCATATTAACAAATGAAACCTGAGACACAATTCTGAGCTGCTCAGGAGGTACAGCTACTGAGAGTGTCAAAAGCTTTGCTGAAATAGAGTATTATGAGAAAATCTTGCTAAACTCTCTCATGTATCAGACCTGATCACCCAATTAATTTCATTTGAGGAAAATCAGAAGTTATGGCTAGCTCATGTTTTATTAATGGAATTTTCCTCTCCCCAGTTCTCCAACAGAGGCGCACAAGTAATAACATCTTAAAAAAATTAAGTTGGCTGCTGTATGTCAGAGATGAGAACTATTTGTATATTATCAGCAGATGATTAAAAGTCTAGCTGACCCAAAAGGGTACTCCATTCTCATTGCCAGATACCATGTTACTGTTCCAGTCTTACAGTATTGCCTTCTGCTGTAAGAGCCATGATAGATACCCACCTACAAAAAAGTCCGTTTCTTTTCCAGTTCTGATTATTGGCTACTTATCTGAAGCTTGCACTTAAGGTGGCAATTCTAATAGATGGCTATTTTTCAACTTCCTTCGCCCTGATCTCTTTTTGGTGCAACTCTGATGAGACTATAATCAACTGTAGATGTACTTGATTTATTATTTTTTGCACATCCACTGGGAATTAGAATCCGAGAAGTTGCCACTGTATCATTGGTCCTTTCTGTTCCATTGTTTAATAAGTGTAAAAATACCAATTTATTCTTGATGAAAGACTGATGTTTCTCTGCAAAATACTAAAACACTAACTGGAAAAACAGTTTGTGACCATATTCAAAACTTTGCTGATAATTAATATATTGCAAATAAGTTAAATTCCTTTGTCTTTTCATGATAATTTCAAAAGAAAATATTGATCCTCTTCTCCTAATACTTGGTTGGTTGTTTTCTCTTTGACATGCTCTACAGTCACTGCAGCAACCCACTATGTTAGCCTGTATAAAATAATCATGGAATCTCAGAGCTGGAAGGGACATCAGGAGATCATCTAGTCCAATCCCCTTGATCAAAGCAGGACCAATCCCATTTTTTGGGCCATATCCCTAAATGGCCCCCTCAAAGGATTGAACTCACAACCCTGGGTTTAGCAAGCCAATGCTCAAACCACTAAGCTATCCCTCACCCCTAAATAAATGTATGTCTGTGCTATACCTTAATTTTCAAGGGATATAGGCTGATTATCTAGAGGCCTACTTGTTCAGGTAGCCAAGCAACTTCTTGTATATTCTTCAGAGAGCTGCAGCGATTAGTATTATTTTCTAGTAAACCACATTGAGATATAGTTTAGCTTTCTCATTTTCAACCATTTGACTGCATTTTCAAATCACAGCTAACAAGAGGGATGTTTCTTTTCTGGATGTGGGTCTCTGTGCAGAGCTGAAGTTAGCAGTTGCTAATCACTGAAGACTTTACTAAATTGGAAAAACAAAGATCTACAATTGCCACATTTAGACACCTTGCCTTTTAAAAAGATGGATTACCCTAAAGAAAGCACGACATGGATGCTAGGGGCTCTAGCCTGGGGTAGAAAGTTCTTAACATATGGTCAACATAGGGTTATCAATCAGCATAGATGCTCAGGCTCTGGGCTTTCTAACCCAGGGTAAGCTGACTCGACTGGGTTTACAGTGCAGTGTAGACATACCCTTAAATTTCTTTTTTGATCACTACTCTGTAAATTGCCAACAAATCATTCATTGAGCTAAACTTAAATTACGGTACTCAATGTCAATCTTGGGTACTTAGCAGCTAACACACTAAAAAGAAACTGAATGTTGGACTCACGGAAGGCAGAGAAGGCTAAGGGTGCCTGGGGTGTATAGAGTCAAGAACACAGAAGTCTGTCTATATCTCTGAGCGAAGGCCAGAGGACCCCTGTGGGGGCATAAGCTCCAATTCAGGTAAGGCAATGTGAGTAACACACTTGAATAGGCCCATTTATTTCAGTGACACTATTTATATATGTCTCAGTTCCTTACTGAATCTGGGCCACAAAGAAGGTCAGACAGTTAAATAGATTTTAAGGCCCAAAAGGAACATTATGATAATTTCATCTAATCTGTGTAACACATGCCATACAATTTCAATCAGCAATCCTGCATCGGGCCCAAAATATTTAGTTGACCAAATGCTTATTCTTTTAGAAAAAAACATGGAGTTTCGCCATTAATTTCATTGGGATCAGTATTTCACCCCAGTCCTGATCAGAAGGCCTCACATCATGAAGAATCAGGCTGACATTACAGAGTTTTGGTCATTTAAAAACAGAAGACGCTATCGCAGTAAGAAAATGAAAGACCTGGTACATAATTGTATGATGATCCCTTCTACTTAGTTTCTCGGGATCCAATGGTAAAGTTGCACAATCAGTCCTCAAACATCTTACCCTCTAGACTGAAAAGTAAACAGTAAAATATTTGTGAAGCTATTTATAGTTGCTCCTGGCTTCCCCGGCCACATCAGTTCAAACTGAAGACATTGAGGAATGCATCTGACCATTCCTCCTGCCAAAATTAGTTTTCAGCTAGCATTTCTAATAGGCCAAGTTATTAAACTAGTTAGTAGGCTGAGCTGTAAAATCTATCAAGTTGCTAAACCAGTCTCAGAAATACGACAGCTGAAGAAGCACCAAACATTTCTTATGCTCAGACAAGTTTGACTGTTTATTTTACAAGCTTACAAAACTGATAGTCTTTTATAAATCATTAGTTAATATAGGAGGACATATAAACTGTCATAGGGTCAGGCTACTCAGCTTACATTGCTTGAGCCCACCCCCACTATTTGCCAACCACAGCACAGCTGCAAGTAGTTTCAGTGACATTATAACATAATTTCACATTTTGATTGACAATCAAAACCACACAAGACACATTGTGCATTAGCCTAGCAGCAGATATATCCTAATGGCATAATAAAGATTTGTGCCTATATGTTCAGCTAACTAGAAATGAAATACACAAAAATTCATTTAATTTTTCACCATTATATCTAAGGCATCAATCACTGTGATATCTAAGCACAAGTATACTCATATAGAGACAGTCAATTGTCTATTCAATACAAGAATTGTTACCTGATTTCATGGATTCCTGGTAACTATTCACACCTTACACCATCTAATTCTCATCTTGCTACTTAGTGTTAGCCTTCTTTTGTTAGAATTTGATTTCTTGCCAGTGAGTTACTACTAAGACGACACACACACACATGGACTCATAGAACATTGCATTTGTTGCAATCCCAGATCCCTTTACATTTGATGGCAATAGGGCGAGGACAAAGGACTGATTGTCAGGACCACTGATTATGTACTGTGCGACTCTAAGCAAGTCTTCTACCGCCAAAATTCATCACATGTGGCTGTTGATTTTGTGTGGCTCATTTCTTGGTTGCTCAACTTGAGACACTGGGTAGGTCTACAATGCAATTAGACACCTGCAGCTGGCACATACCAACTGACCTGAGCTTGGGGGCTCAGGCAAAGGAGTGTAAATGTCCAGTGTAGATGTCCAGGCTCAGGCTGCATCCTGGGTTCTAGGACCCGGCAAAGTGGGAGGATCCCAGAGCTCAAACTGTAGCCCAAGCCTGAACATCTACACCACAGTTAAACATCCCCTTAGCCAAGTCTGAGAGCCTGAGTTAGCAGGCATGGGCCAGCCATGAGTTTGTAATCGCAGTGTAGGCATATCCACTGTGTGCCTGATTTTCAGATGTGCTTAAAGACCTACAGCTCCCAGAGACTTTAGTGGTAAAGAAGGTGAGTAGGGAAAGAGTGCAACAAAGATTAAAGAAAAGAAACTTAATGTGAGGCAAGCAATTCATTTTAATGCTGAGATTTTAACGTTAACAACAACAGTCAGGAAGGGAGGAATAGATGGCACTATGCTGGAGGAATTCCTAAAAGGAGAGATCCATCTGCTTTACAGTCCCTTCACATCAGTGGGGTAATGCAAAAGGGCAGAGAATTTGTCCTTATGACTGACCACTTAAAATATTTCAGGGCCTGGAGCAAGAAAATGACATCATCTCCAAATGGTGGGAGTACAGAAAATGTTTGCAAAGCCAGTTTTCCCTGCAAAATTATTTTGGAGACGAGTTTCAGCAAAGAAGGAGCGGGAATGTAGTAAAATTGTTTTTCATGTGGGCTTTTGAAAACAAACATTTTTTTCCTGACATAGAATTGGTGATTTTGATAGCAAAATAGCGTGTGTTGCCAGGAACGGGGAAACGAGACAACTTCAAATAAAAACAAAAGAAAAATATTGCAACAGAAAATCTTGACCTTCACAGTTCTCTTCATTGCTCTACCTCTATAACAAAAACAGCTAGCAAAACAATTATACAATGGTTTCGTATAATTGGGGGGAGGGGGGGAATATCTGTCATTCTGCCAAATGACCCACAAAATCGCTTTGGTAATACAAAGACACAAATAGTTCAAGAATAATTTCAGGGTTGTTTTTAAAGGCATAAAAGAGTAAATTTTATATTTAAAAAATCATTTTTGTACATTTAAAAATAATTGGAAATTATTCTTGAACTACTGTATATACACACACACACTCCCCTACTCCTAACATTAACATAAAGCAAGCAAAAGTATTTATCCAATTATAGACATGTAAGGCAGCAGCTTCATAATTAAATGTATGTTCTAAATGGATATAAATTCCTTTTCCCCCTAAATGTAGGTGGCCAATCATGTAAAATTGTACACAGGGATTCTGAGGGGAAGTGGGTAGAAGATATACCCCAAACCTAGTCCCATATTAACTCCTTCCTGGGGCTAAGTAGGTAGTGGTACATACACTACTTCATACAACTGTGGGGTGGGACCTACTTCCTGCAAGTGGGTCATATACAAATAATACAGCCACATCTCCTCATTGACAACTTCCCTTTAGTTATTATTATATTGAGTAACTGACCAGCACCAACGGAACTAAAATCTGATTTTGCAGTATCAACCTACTACTTGGCAGTGACACATGCAGCGTTGGCTGCCTCTTCCTTAAGTAAATCATCAATAATAGATATTTAACTCACCAACAACCTTACATTAAATACCATCAACCGAAGGGAAAGAATCCTTGCTAGTGAACACACCATGTAAAAAGTCATCAAAGGCATGCCCCATGGAATCAAAACTAGACATTGATATTGCTTAAATATTGCAGTAGTGCCTGTGGACTCCAAAGAGGGATAAAGGCCCCATTGTACTATATTTTTTTAAAAGAGCAGACTGTACTTTTACATTGACTCTATCACAAGTGACAAGGGCAGCCATAATCTTGATCACAGCAGTACCAGGAAGAGAGCTGCTTTCTAGCCAAAACCCCATCAGCAACTTGACTCAAATGAAGACTGAGGAAGATCGAAATACCCAAGTAGCACACCTTGAGTTGATTTGAACAGAAAAAATGAGGTGCACACTACACAGCCGTTACCCTTCCCGGCAGTGGAGTAATTTGACGTACACTCCAAACACACACTTTGTCATATTCACTTAGTAGAATCTTTTCCCTTCTTTTGTGGTATCCATCAGCTAATTATATCCATAAAAAAACGGGTTGACAGACCCAAATGTCGTGGTAAGATTTTATTTGGATTCTGCAACTTTGAATTCAAATTTGATTTACTAGCAACAGCATCTTGAATAAATAAAAATGAGTAATGGACAACATATGCTGGTTTAAAGAGAGAGAATTCCAACTCATGATGTGCAAATGTTCATGTATGCAATTGCTAACAGAGTCCACTGCTATTGGTGGAAGATATAGATCTATACATACAGAGACAGGGACACAATCCTGCAATGAGCTCCATGAAAGCAGAATCCTGTGTCCCTAAAGAACTCAGTGCAAGATCAGGGCCCTAATGTTCAATAGAAAACAAACAGTGGTGCTGCTCAGCCTTGTAGAGCTGCAGCATCAACAGAGCAATCTGCTGACTTAACATTGTGTTGTCCTAACACTAAGCACTGCAAATTGTTCCACTGACAATTTAAATGCAGCAACTTGTTACCATCACCTCTCCTTCAATTGATCTAGCCCAATAAAGAAACCTCAGATGGACATGGGGGAGCTGCAGCCACACCAGGCACCAACCTGAAGGTGACATGGCAGAGACCAGACCACTCTAATTGAAAGGAGTTAATATTCAAGCCACCCCTAAAGTCAAGTCAAAAGAATGAAAGATTTCCCTCTAAGTCAGCCATAAAAATGTCAGCATACTGTGGGGTCATGCGGGTATTTAGAACAACGCTTCCTTAGCTCTCACCTGTAACACCCCTACTCTACTTGTGCTACATTGATGACATCATCATCATCATCTAGATCCATGGAACAGAAGCCTTTGAGGAATTCCACCATCATTTCAACAATTTCCATCCCACCATCACCCTCAGCCTGGACCAATCCACACAAGCAATCCACTTCCTGGACACTACAGTACTAATAAGCAATGGTCACAAACACCACCCTATACCGGAAACCTACTGACCGCTGTACTTACCTACATGCCTCCAGCTTCCATCCAGGACACACCATATGATCCATTGTCTACAGCCAAGTTCTAAGTTACAACCACATTTGCTCCACTCACTCAGACAGAGACAAACACTTACAAGATCTACAAGCCCGGTGTCAACTCTGTCCATATATCTATTCAAGTGACATCATCATAGGACCTAAATCACATCAGCCATGCCATCAAGGGTTGGTTCACCTGCACATCTACCAATGTGATATATGCCATCCTGTGCCAGCAATGCCCCTCTGCCATGTACATTGGCCAAACCGGACAGTCTCTATGCAAAAGAATAAATGGACACAAATCTGACATCAGAAATCATAACATTAAAAAACCACTAGAAGAACACTTCAATCTTTCTGGTCACTCAAAAACAGACTTAAAAGTGGCAGTTCTGCAACAACAAATAAACTTCAAAAACAGACTCCAATGAGAAACTGCTGAATAGAATTAATTTGCAAATGGGATACCATTAAATTAGACTGGGAGTGGATGGGTCATTACACAATTTCCCCATGCTAATTTCCCCCCCTATTGTTTCTCACACCTTCTTGTCAACTGCTTGAAATAGGCCATCCTGATTATCACTACAAAAATGTTTTTCTCCTGATAATAGCTCATCTTAATTGATTAGTCACTTAAAGTTGGTATGGCCACCTCTCCATCTTTTCATGTTCTCTCGCTCTCTGTCTCGCTCACTCTCTCGCTCTGTATGTGTATGTCCCACTCCATGCATCTGATGAAGTGGGTTCTAGCCCACTTAAGCTTATGCCTAAATAAATTTGTTGGTGTCTGAGGTGCCACAAGTACTCCTCATTCTTCTTTCTCCTGGTTCAATTGAAGCCTGGTGTGACAGAATGGTGAATCAAGCCTAGTATTTGCAACATCTAGGATTTTTCTTTTTTTAATTCAGATTGCATCACCACTAGTAATCCAGAGACAATATAGAAGTCAATTTCCACTCCTCCCAAGCACTCCAATTAAAACCGCTATCATTTTTCTTTACTCTGAGATATCCAACAAAATATGAGTATGTCATAAAAATGTATTTATCACTTTAAAATGAATTGAAAGTCTTTTTCCTGCCAATACAAGGGTCTGTATCTTTTATATTACTGATGATATGGCCAGCATAAGGAATTACACCACAGCTAACAAATATTTCTCCAAGATGTGTCAGCCTATTGTGTGTTAAACAGAAATTGAAGACTATCTGTAAACGCATCACCTATCTAGTGACTCCTACTAGCGTTATATGCAACAGAAAAGAACTCTGTTTAGTATTTGATAGGCAAATAAATAATCTCTTAACATGAATATTTTCAAATTGTTAAATGCCTAAAATTTAGGCTTTGATTAAAAGAAGTTTCTAACGTTTTAATATTTGGCCTCAACCTACTTCCATTATGTCAAGAGCAAAACTCCCATAGATTTCAGGCACATTAGCAGAAACATGTTTATAATTTTTGTAAAACATTTCCATTAATGAGTTGTTTGGCATTGAATTTTTCCCTAAAGCATTTGCAATCCAAGCCCTGCAACTCCAGAGAACCAGAACGTGAAAATGACTACTTTCATTTCATTGTTCAAGCCAAGTGCAATGCAAGCAGTCTAGTAAAAATGGCTTAAAATAGTGTAAATTCAATTGTTAAAAAACCCTCTCATTTTGAATAATCTAAAGACATTAAAGATGAATGTATTTATTTTACATGATTTGTGTAATCTGATACTGTCTCTAAGATATTCACATAAGACTTGTGGTTAAAAGACAGTCAGCCATGGATGAAACAGGTCTAATTACATGTGTCTTTGTAAGTTTCTCAAAAGCATAAATATAAACACAAAGAAAATGGTTGTGTCTAAATGAGAGTAAATTACTATAATAAAAAGTTTACTTTTGTTTTAGATAATCAGCAAATTAATTGTGTTTGTCGCACATGCACAATGTATAATTACTACTACATCTGTGTCATTTAAACCAGCTGAGCAATTCTCATTGTATCATTACTTGAAAAATTTGAAGTGTACTTAATGTATTAATGATGCACAATGGGGAAAATTCTCATTAGTGGAAACTTTTGTCAATAACAGAGAAATTTTAAATGAATAAATCAGTCCTACGGCAATCTGTCAATTCTATATAGACTGAAAACCTTGCAAATAAATGCTTGATAAGACAGTAAGCCTGTTAAAGCAGTAATTAGGTGCATATCAAAGCTGGATGTTTGTCTGTACCATACTAGTTTAAACCTTTTAAAAACACAAAGGAAAACGCCAGGGATTATATAGACTATTTTAGATAGCTAGACAACAATTTACTTTGCCCAACCATTTTTAATAATCAAGTTTTTAATTGTGTAAAATGGGTTCAAAATTTGGGTTGCAAGGAGTCCTGATAAGAGATTCAGGTTATGGCTCACCCTTAATATTCAATAAAAAAAATAGTAAGTAGCTAGAGACAGACATGGGGCCCAGTGCTGGAGTTAGCCCCAGGTGCATTCGTGCAGTTCACAAATGTGGGGTGAAGGTGGCTGTGCATAGTCTTTGCACTCCATCAGCCCCCCAGGCTTAGCTTCTACCTCTGCCCCCTATAAATCACAGGAACTTCATGGTTGTTCTAATCTACCGTAATTAGTTTTCAACCTGTTCCCTCCAGCAGGTGGAGCTAGCTTCTCAGGGAACTTGTTAAGACAGCTTCCAGCTCACTTATACTATTGGTAGGGTGAAAAAGGGGGTGGAGCATGGACCAGAATCTTTAGGCTACATCCACACAGCAGCTGGGAATGTGCTTCCCAGAAAAGATTGACAGAAATACTACAAATAATAGTGTAGTTGGGGTTAGCACAGGCAACTCGTGTCGCATAAGAAGAACTGATAATATCCATGATAGGAATTGACTTTTCCAAACATCTTTGACAGTTTCCCCTGCACTCTGGCCACTAATCTATTTCTTCATTGATTACTTTTAATAATCCAAGCTGTCACTGTTTGGATTATTTTTCCTAAGCTTCCTCCCCCAAAATGGCAACCCACCCAAGAAATCTCTCTCTCTTTTTCCCTGATGAAGGAAGAAGGAATTTTATGCCCAACTTACAGTGGCCCAAGTTACAGGGTATGTAATATTCAGACTCAGACCAGCTGAAAGTTGAAAGCCTACTGTGTAGCGGTTGAGCTGGTCAAAAACATTTCAATCAACCAGCAGCACCTCAATTTTTTTTTTGTTTGTTTTTTTTAAATCACTTTCAGTACCCAAAAATGAAGATTTTAGCCAGTTGGGTGTTTAGATGCGATAAATTGATCCCCAAAGATGCTCCCCATTAATGCCGGAACTCCAGCTCGCCAAGAGGCACAAGCAGAGTTGACAGGAGCACACTGCCACCGTGAGGACACCAGGTAAGTCGACCTAAGATGCGTTGACTTCAGTTATGTCATTCAAATAGCTGAAGCTGCGTATCTTGGGTTGATGCTCCCCCCATAGCCATTATAGACCAAGCCAAAGAAAGAAGAACTTTTAGGAGGGGAGGGAGTTCCTAACCAGCTCTGGTCAGAATCCAAGAGAGGCAGAAACTGCTTTATACCATTAGGAATGAAGATTCACAGCTTTTGCTTCTAACCCTTGAAGGCCCTAGTTTGTCTGATGTTAAACAAGTTACATTTTTAGGTGTTAAAAAAACATTTTAGGTAACTCTTAGAGGTGTTCCATCATTATCTTTTCCCTCATAGATCGCGGTATCTGGTACCCAATAGGTCATATATAGAGTCATATATAGCCATTCCAAATTCATTCTGATAGAACCGTCATACACCAACATGTGATTTACACACATATTGCGCACACTTCACATTATGGCACCGATCCTACAATGAATTCCATGCAGAGCGACAGTGAAGGTAGTGGGGCTTCATGGGGAGATAATTGCAGTCTCAGGGCCTCTATAAATAAAATTCTCTCTAAAAAAAATGTTAAATTCCAAACTCTTCTATATTCAGTAAGTAGAGCTGGTATCTTACTAAAGCCCAAGAGTCTATCTAGTTGATGGAAAGATTCCCCCACTCCGTCCCATGACAGAACGAGCTCTGGATCAAACCCTTCTTTCACTGCAAGAGGCTCAGTTTGAAGATGTAACGTAGGGAAGAAAGAATCCGCTTCCCCCATTTAAAAAGAACTGAAAATCAGTTAAAAAAATTAAATACAGTCAATGTGTATACTATACATCTTTAATGGTGATTTAAAATAATGTTAATTTAATTAATTGTTTTTCAATGACAGGATTTAACTAGTATCAACTTTGAAGCCCTACTGTCTTCCGGTGTTTAAAAATAAAAGTGCATCCCTTTTTTCAAAGAACACCTTTGAAAGATGCAATTTTAATTGAGGCAAAAACTAACAATATAAAACCATTGTTTCCAAAAATCTCATCCAGTGCTTTACTGACTCTGAAGTAGACCCCATTTTCAGTTCTATAAAAAATAAAGTGGAATACTCTTTTCAAGTGGCCTTTGGAGTGGATTATTTATTGCTCTTTCCTGTTTTAGTTTTTATAGGGAGGTCAAGTGCCCAAGTGTTGTGCTATTCTGCCCAGGGACAATGATAAAAGCTAGGCTACAATTGGACAACAAGACTGGATCTAATAATTACAGAAAAGCAGTGCTTGGAATTCAGAGGGGTTTTTTTTCTGAACACAGATCTAAAATTTTATGAATGCAATTGACACTGTAAAAATGTGAATATCAGTCTCTTCACTGAACAGTATACAACAGGTGCTTACTTGGGGTTGTTATATATAAAGGAATATTTTAAGGGTGTGTGGGGGGGTGTGTGGGTGTGTGTGGGTGTACACACACCAACACAAATAAAATAACATACTTTTGTTTGTGCTAATATAAGCAAATGCCAGTAATGTGAACTGCAGTTCTCATTTAAACCCAGAGGCTAGCAGCTGTCATGAAACTAAAACTTAAACTCCCCCGTCTGGGCTGTCAGTGAGATCAATGATGACCCAAAGTAATGGTTGGTGGGTTGTTGTTTTTTTGTATGCAACAAGTAATTCAGCTTTCATATTCCAGCCTTCAGTTCTGGGCTTCTACTACTGAACAGAGACTGATAATGTTACCAGTGGGCATTAAGTACATGTTCTTACATAGTCAGCTGAGCTCTGAGGGAAGTTAATTTGAACATATACACTACATATGTACCATACGTGATTTATTTAAGGTGTTAAATGCAGTAATAATAGATTTATGTCCCTTGAGCCCTGCAATAAAGCAAACAGCTAGTTTGCTATAAACAGCCCCACACTGTGGGGAGACTTTTATTGAGGCTCGCTAAGTTAAATGGATGCCCTGTGGTGAAGGAAATCTTTGAGAGTTTCAGTGAAGAAGAAAGCCAGCCCAAAGTTGTTTAGTGAGCATCCTTGTAGGTTTCTTACATTCAGTTATTACAAGGGATGAGTGAACAGGGCTGGATTAAATCAGAGCTTCCCCCCAAAATTGTAAGCCAACATTTTTGAATCTCAAAAGTTTGGTTGATATTTTTGGCCATTGGATGTTTTCTGTACTCTTAAGTTTCTCCTGGAAGTTCAGAGCAAAGAATTGTAAGAAAGCATGTAATGTACAGCATTTAATGTGCTGAGTGCAATGAGACCAAGTAAAGCATCTGCAGGTGTATTCCTTAATGATGTTTTAACGGGGACACAGGTGTACATAAATAAGGATCACATGGAAAGGGGTTAGGATAGTGAACAGAGCAGCAGAGGCACAGTGTTTGGCAACTTATTATAAGAGCCATTAAAAATATCCATTACTCAAATGATTTCCAAAACAAAGAGTTTCACATAAAGATCGGATGGAGCACCTGAACCATCTGTCTGATGGCTGCAGACTTATCTTTTTCTGAATTTCAGAATTAAATCAGGTCAATTGTTTCGCAGGTTGGAGATCTTGATGTAACAATTTCATGGAAGAAAATACTTCTCCAGAGCCACAAATTTAGAGTCCTTTGTAAATCATATATTTTCATATACACTTGGGTAATCCAATATGCAACTAACTGAGGCAACATGGTTTTGAGTGTCTGAAGTGAAAGTGTTTGGACCTGTAGTGATCACAGTAGTAGTGTTATTTATTATTTGTATTCCCAGAGCACCAAGCAACCATAGTCATGGACAGGGCCTCACTGTGCTAGGTCCCTGCCCCAGAAAGCTTACAATCTAAGTATCAAAATGTGGGACAGCAGGCATTTCCCTCTACATCTGAGGTTACTATGGATTGTGCTTAATAAACTCTGAACCCAGGCTAAACAGCGATCGCCTGCAGGAGCCTGTGCCTTATTTACCAAGAACATTTTTCAGGGATAAATGAAAATGCCACTTTAAAAGACTGTGATGAGGATTCTCAGGATCCCAGAGGTCAGTGTGAAAGTACTGCAAGGACTCAGGGTAATATACCAAGTTATTAGCTAAAGGAAATTTTTGCAAATTTTTCAACATTTAATATTTTTGTCAATTCAAAAATTTTGAACAAGAAAAATAATCAAAATTTGAAAATAAATCAAAGTCCTATCTCCACACTGGATTCTCTTACTGGAACCCAAATCCGGTGACTGAAGTTCTTTTCTTCACCACACTCCACTCCTAGACCACACCTCTGGAAACCCCATTTTATATCCTGGAAAAAGTTCCCAGCTTAACGAACTCTCAAGAAATAACAGCTGATCACAATGAATGTTCCACCATATTTCTTTTATATCATCTGATAGGTGTTACGTTTTATGTATTTTTTTTTTTACTAGTGGGAAAGACATCTGGTTTATATGGCTATTCTCTGCACATACAGTTTAATGAGGAATACTGCCAGAACTACTATCTTACCAACTAGTATGAAGGTACAAGAATATTTTTAACTGTACCCATGGTACTTGGATAATTAAAATGAAGACAGTACCACTTAAGACCAGCAAAAGAATGAGCTGGCCCTATTAGAGAAGAGGAACTGACAGGCAACACGCCTAGCTGACAGAGTCAAAAGTGGAATTCCACCTCCCTGGCCTGTTAAGCCTCTTTCAAGATGTATAAAATGTCATATAAAGTGGAAAATGTCCTAGTATTATAACTGATCTACACTTTGTCAGCCAATTCAAGGTGCAGTTCTTGTTTTATAGCTGTACAAATGGCTATTCACTATCACATAGCAGCAAAAGACACATGTACTCATCATGAGCAGGTGTGGAAAAAATATATATAAAGAAGAGGATAGTACAAGTCTTGGACAGTGCCCAACTCGGGTCCATCGGAGGTGGGGAGGGGCAGAGAGCTGAGCGAGTGCGGGGTACGTTGGAGGGGGGAGGGGGCAGAGAGCTGAGTGAGTGCGTGGTCCTTTGGAGGGGGAAGGGGGCAGAGAGCTGACCGAGTGCGGGGTCCGTTGGAGGGGAGAGGGGCAGAGAGCTGAGTGCAGGGTCCGTTGGAGGGGGTATTATGACATCATAACTATGTCACAGAGAACAGCAGCTGTCCAGCTGATGTGATTGGCCTTTAAATAATTTCACCCCTGGGGGATGTCAGAGGTGAGATTTGAAAAATTTTCAACTCTTACCCTGATTAGGACCCTAAGACCTCTAACTGTACCAAACTTCAAGTCTCTAGCTCAAACGGTGTGGAAGGAGTAAGTGCACATACATAAACGCATACATACACGCACGCATACACCATTTGACTTTTATATATATAGATAGATGATTCAGCTACCAACATGGCAAGAAAACAAAAAATAAAAACAAAAGCACAGTTTTAAAAATAAGATATATAGCCAGAGTCTGATATCCTTATGTTGGGAATAACCTTACTCCAAAAGTAGCTCCGTTGACTTCAATATGTTCAACATGATTAAGGGTATCTTACTCTTAGTTACAAAGAGTCTTGTAGCACCTTATAGACTAACAGATTTTAGGGATCATGAGCTTTCGTGGGTTAAGACCCACTTCATCAGATGAATGTTGGGGAAATCTCCAGAGGCAGGCATAAATAGAGCCACATACCGTTGCAGGAGAATGATGTTTTCAGGGCCGGCTTGTCAGCCAATGTGCAACTCTACACCAGCAACTATACAACGTGGCCTCAAAAGACTGAACCTGCAGTCTTCACTGACACCATTAGCAATGCTGCTCCATGAGCGTGAGAAAATTTCCCTCACAACTCGATCCAAAGCGTCAGTGGACTTTAGTGAGATAAACATATAAATCTATGACAGGTTCAATAATAGCAGCCGTGTTAGTCTGTATCCGTAAAGAAAGTGAGGAATACTTGTAACACCTTAGGGACTAACTAGTTTATATCAGCATAAGCTTTTGTGGGCTATAGCTCACTTCATCGGATGCATAGAATGGAACAGAAGTAAGATGCACTTATACACACAGAAAGAAAGAAAAATGGTATGCTAATGTATTTTTTTTTCTTTCTTTCTGTGTGTATAATTGCATCTTACTTCTGTGCATCCGATGAAGTGAGCTATAGCCCACGAAAGCTTATGCTGAAATAAAGTAGTTAGTCTCTAAGGTGCTACAAGTATTCCCCTCCCCCTCCATACACACACACACACACACACACACACACACATATATAATTATTATAATATAGATAGATTTATATGTTTATCCCACTAAAGTATATTATATATTTCATTCCTCATATTTTATATATATAAAAACCAGGGGCCAGCAACCTTCAGAAGTGATGTGCCGAGTCTTCATTCATTATGGCTTCACGTGTCAGTCTGGGTTAGGCTGGGGCCAGCTCTGGCCGCAGGAAGGGGTAGGGCCTTGGGTGCAAGGGAAGGGCTGAGGGGGTCAGAGCCAGCCCCAGCCCCAGCCCCAGCCCACCCTGTAGGTAAGTGCCCCTTCCTCTTTTCTCCCCCCCCCCTCTTCCCGCTGGGGTAGCAGTGGCAGCCAGGGGCTCTTTAAAGGGCCCAGGGCAGTAGAGGCAGCAGGAGCCCCAGGCCCTTTAAAGAACCCCTGAAACCTCCCCCGCTACCCCTGGGCTATGGGGGCTATTTAAAAGGCCCAGGGCTCCCCTGTTTCTACTGCCCCAGCCCTTTAAATAGCTGCCCGAGCCCTGGGGAAGTAGCTGTGCTCCAGCGGCTATTTAAAGGGCTGGGGCTCCTGCTGCTTCTACCGTCCCGGACCTTTAAATAGCCACTCAGCCGGCCGCCGCTCTGCGGTTCCTACTGCGGGCTCCTGCTAGCTGGGGTCTCATCCCACTGCCAGCCTGGGTTCCTTCACCCAGGCCAGCAGCAGGCGCTGAGTGGGACCGGCAACAGGACCCCGGCTGGTAGGAGCCCATGGTGGGAACCCCAGAGCAGCGGTGGGCTGAACCTGCCACGTGCCATCCAAAATTGGTACACGTGCCATAGATTGCCGACTCCCGATATAAACAAACACCATTTCTTAAATAATAAAAATCACTACAAATAAGAGTCTGCCTGCTCAGGAAGAGAACTAACCTTCTCATAGAAAAGGTAGATTTGGATTTGTCACCTCTCACGTGCCAAGCATGGGGCATACAGTTTAAGATAATGCCATTTTATTTCTCATCTTCAAACCTCAATCCAGAGCTGCTTAGTTTCACATGGCTAGTGAGCTTTGTTCTCTCTTCTTATAAAAACGGGATTGAACAGCAATGTTAGTATGAAATCATTTCTACAGCGGTAAAGGGCTGGTTAAATATCATGCTTTATAACTGAAATTAAATGGAAAAAGACCCACTCAGTCACCTAATTCATCTCCCGGTGAGTTTAGGATCATTCCCAATGAGGACTGAAGGAGTTTTTCCACTCTAGTTATTAATGTCTCAACCAGAGACTTTAACTGCTTCCCTTTGGGGAGTAACGTCACAATCTGATAAAATCTTACTGTCAGGAAAATTTACATTGCAAAGCAAGAAAAGCTGATTTTGCTTCATTTTCATCCCATTATTTTCCACCCTAAGCAATTCATCTCTTTCTTGAATGTTTTATACTGTCGATAGCTAACTCAACCCCATTGTCTTCTTAGTAAGAGTCTAAGCAGCTGAACTTTGGGGACATAGTTGTTCCAGCTGTTTTGTGGTGCACACCAGTGGGAAGTGGTGGAAATAATGCAGGAACTAACCAAAGTGGCAGTTATCGGCTTTAGACAATGGGGACTGCTGTGGCTCCCTCTGTGTATGGGCACCAGCAATCCGGTGTGTGTAGCAGCTGTATACAAAAGGGGAGTGACACAAGGAGAGGAGATAGGGTTCACTGAAAGGTTGGCATGATACAGGACGTGAGCCAGTACATCATACACGCTTGCACTTCAGGCAGGAAGAAGAATGTATTGTTGGGAGAGAGCTTTAGATCTGTATTTATGAAAATCGCTAAAAATCCCATAAGGGGGTGCTCAAGAATAAGTAACATAGTTCCTGGATTTTGTAGGGCAACTTGTTGTGCACTACAAAGAGCTTCCTCCAACAACTCTTTACATCAGCTCTTAATGCAGCTTGGGGCGATTTCAAAGCGTGCCCCACAGTGCCAGCAGCCAATGGACTACACGCAGCAGGAGAGACATATCCTGTGGCCTGCCCTCTGTATGTTTCTTGAACACATGAGATCAGCAGGCTGGTTGTGTTCTGGAGTGTATGGTGGGGGGAGGGGAGATTGGTGAGTAAATAGTTTTCATTAGGCTTTTGGTGGCACTAAGGTACAAGACCACATGTACTCAGTGATTCTGCATTGTGGAACGTGCTGTGGAATTCACCACCTGCCCACAGAATTGTGCTCCAGAACCTGAACACTTATTTATTCTTTAAATATTATACTTCTAGTCTTCATGGTTGCAGACCATGATTAAAACATGATCATGCATAGAACATTAAATGGTCACACTGCAGGTTTCTCAACTAAACCTTTTCTGAGCACTCTTCAGTGGTACCATGCCAGGCACTTTGCACATCTTCTAGCATGGGCATCTTTCCCTAGTCATCACTCTATCACCAGCCAATAACTCCACTAAGTGGAAAAACAACAACAGGATAAACTATGGAAAACCTAAATGGATTTTCCAACCCCCGAAGTGTTCAAGTGGTGTAGACACAAGTATGAAGCTCTGGCGTATAAAACTACATGGCAGACCTACTCTCTTCAATGGCAGTGCTAATTCTTCAGGGTCACTCTTTCCCCCTTCCCATAGCCATCCTATAATATTTTTAAGTAATAAACTTGATAGCTCTGTCATTGGACTTTTCAAATCTGCTACTAAGACCTTACAGGAACAAAAATAAGCACACAGTGCTTTGGCTGTATGCTCAAATGTTTTGCATGCAACCGTAAGGATAAATGATGCAAGTTTTCCATGAATTTTCTAGTTTTGTAAGAGATCTGCCAATGTTACCCTGCCCTCTATTGACAGTAATAAGAACTCTCACAAATAGCAGTATAAAAATCTCTAAAGACACATCACTATACAAGTTCTAATTTATAATAAATATTTATCAAGACACATCATTGCCTTTTCTCTTCTCACTAGTAAGAAAAACAGGGGACTGATTAAACAAGGGTGGAGAGTAACAATATTATTAGAAACTAAAAGAGGATGCAAATAGTTATTTTTCTATATTTCAATAGTGGATCTAATTCTATCCGTTTTATTTAAAGTTAATTGAATGTGGGAGAGTGTTTTGCTTTGTTATTTGCTGATAAATTACCAAATTTTATTTTGGGGGCATTTAAAATTTGTCTCTCTAGAGGAGGAATGGAAGCCAAAGTGAACAGAATCAACAGTTACAAAAAGATACTAACAACATTCATAGACCACCACCTGAACCTAAAATAAATTCACAAAGCTACTCTAAAGTTTTAACGCAAGACTTTTTTTAAAAAAAATAATTACTCAATATTATCAAGAGAACAATTAACTCTTCTGGGTTCACACAAGAAACCAAGAATGCTGCACAATTCAATTATGCTAACTACTGAGAAATGCCAGGAAGTTAACAAATTTGGCAACTGTGACTGGAAATTGGCAGTCATGTTGAATTTCAATACCAAGAGCTAATATCATTTACTGATACATGAAAGGTGATAGACAGTTACAAAAATTCTGAGGTTACAGGCTAACTCAATATTTAGGATCACCCTTCAACTCCCTCTCTCTCTGTTCCAGAAGAAAAACATGAGAGAGTCAAAAGCATACAAAATAAATCTGCAAATCTGCATTGTCCTTATCAGCATTTATTATGTGTAGAGATCCGTCAAAATCAGAATGGTCAAACTCTGGCAAATAAGATAAAATGAAACCCTGGCCAATCCACTCATGTTTCAAGTTTGGTTTTGCAAAACTAAAATCTGACCAATGACATTTAAAAAAAAAAATCCACAATGAAACTGTCCTTCTTAAGACCATCTCTAGATATGGATTCCGGCCCAGATCCTCAACTGGTGTAAATCAGTGTCACACCATTGAAGAAAAGTGGAAGACAAAACCTCCCCATGTATAGGCTGACCATATTTCCTTTAGACAAAAACGGGACATTGGGATGGCAAAAACGGGACGGGGGGGCATGGCCCCACCCGGGCCCCCCAGCGCTGGGCGGGGGGAGGAAGAGGGGGGTCAGGGGGATGGATGAAGGAATAAGCAGAACAGAGATGGGGGATGAAGAGGATGGAGGGAGAGAGAGAAGGGGGGATGAGGGATGAAGAGGATGGAGGGGACGGAGGGAGAGAAGGCACAAAGGTGAGAAGGGAGAGGATGGATGATGAGAGAAGAGATGGGGGTAGGGAGAAGGGGGGATGGAGGAGGCAAGGGACAGCGAGAAGGAGGGATGGAGAGAAGGGAGATGGAAGAGGAGGCAGTGGACGGAGGGAGAGAGAGAAGGGAGGAAGGGAGGGATGGAGAAGGGGGATGGAGAGAAGGAAGAGAGGGATGGAGGGATAGAGAGAAGGGAGGAAGGAAGGGATGGAGGGATGGAGAAGGGGATAGAGAGAAGGGATGGAGGGAGCAAGAGGAGGCATCCTGCAACTGTGTGAACCCAGAGTAGCTTCACTGGAGTTCTGCCAGGCTGCCACGAGGCAGGATGACTGGGCTCAGCACCTGGCTCTCTGGAACCACTTCAGGATGTATGGATCCATCAAAATGGAAACACTTCCTGAAAGTGGGTCAATGTCACTTCAGAGGAAGATGCGGGGCGGGTGGGGGGGGAGGAGATTTCTGACAAAGTCAAACCACTTCTGTTTGGTTTTTAAGTGACTTTTCATTTAGAACGTTGTATTTTGTAGAATCGTGGCTAGCACTAGAATACAATCAAAAGAATACAAAGAATGGACGGAGGGAGCGAGCAGGGAGGAAGGGAGGGATGGAGAAGGGGGGTGGAGAGAAGAGAGGGATGGAGGGAAGGAGAAATAGAGAGGAGGCGGCGGCAGCGGGCGGCGGGCTGGAGGAGGCAGCAGATCGGAGCTGTCCGGAGCCGCAGCCGGGGGCCGAGCGCACCGGCGGGGGGGGCTGCCGGCCAGGTTTTATGAAGAGAGAAGGGATGGAGGGAGTGAGAGGAGGCAGTGGACGGAGGGAGAGAGCAGGGAGGAAGGGAGGGATGGAGAAGGGGGATAGAGAGAAGGGAGGGAAGGAGGAATAGAGAGGAGGAGGCGGCAGCGGGCGGCGGGCTGGAGGAGGCAGCAGATCGGAGCTGTCCGGAGCCGCAGCCGGGGGCCGAGCGCGCCGGCGGGGGGGCTGCCGGCCAGGTTTTATGAAGAGAGAAGGGATGGAGGGAGTGAGAGGAGGCAGTGGACGGAGGGAGAGAGCAGGGAGGAAGGGAGGGATGGAGAAGGGGGATAGAGAGAAGGGAGGGAAGGAGGAATAGAGAGGAGGAGGCGGCAGCGGGCGGCGGGCTGGAGGAGGCGGCAGATCAGAGCTGTCCGGCGCTGCAGCCGGGGGCCGAGCGCGGCGGTGGCGGGGAGGGGGACGTTTTATGACTCCATGTTTTATGGGTCCTGTTTTATGAGTCCACGTTTTAGGAGTCCTGCCCCCAAAATGGGACAAAATTGATATTTTGGACAAAAAGACGGGACGGTTAAAAAACACTAAAAAAACGGGACTGTCCCATTCAAAACAGGACGTATGGTCAGCCTACCCATGTAAGGGTGGTACCTGTGAAAATATCTCAAAGCCTTTAGACCTTGCAAGATTTTCCTTACAGCTTCAATAACTTGACTATGGACACTAAGTCCTATGCCTTAATGGATATAGATAGATCAGAGCTACAACCAGCACTAAAAATATTCCTGTCTCTCAGCCAAATCCTCATATGACCTTTGGGGCTATAATGAGGGACTTTGTCCACCAGGGCAATATTTAAGACATTAGAGCCACCAGAATACTGATGGTGGCCTCAGATCCAATTGCCTTCTCTAAAATAACCCCCCGCGATAGGAGCAAGAGTAAAGAAAGACCTGCCTAAGCAACAAGCATGTGGAAAATACAACAGGACAAGAATCCCTAGAATAGCCATCTGCCCACCTAAGCCATATGACCAAATGCTATGGTAAACCAGCCTTTGCATTTAAATGCAGTGACCTGCAGATTAGAAGGATGGAGGTCACTGTGTAGTGCAAAATTTGTAGTAGTCCGGGAGCCAGAATTTGAGTGGTTGCAACAAAACTGAAGTTCATGGAAATAGCAGAAGCTTTTCTGAGCTATTTGGAAAGAATACTACAAACAAGTCCTACATTATTTCAGCAGAATCTGATGATTTGGATGTAAATTAGTATTAAAAAACCCACTCGGAAGAATAATATCACCTGAGAAAATATCAGTATTAGGACATTTTCCCCAAACTCAAATCTAACACTATAAAAGTTTTAGAGGGGAAAAATGGCAATTAATTTTTGTGGATATAAATTATGGAGCATCTCAGCTCCCCACTCCCTTCCAAGGTAATATATAAAGTGGTAAAATTACTGGACATAAATCGAACTAGAAGAGTAGGAGCTTCCTCAACACATATTTAATCAATGGCAGGTCAGTCAGCTAAAGTTATATTTCAACCTCAACGAAGGGCAACATTATTTCCTGGAGTCAGTATGGAACTCAGAGCAGGGCAGTTTGTGAATTCTAATCCCCTGTATTACTGTACGTAAGTGCATGGCTGTGGGAAAGTTTCTCACTCAATTTTTCCACTGTATAACATGGATTATAATACTGGGGCTTATCTATATGAACACTTAGTTCTCAGCAACCTGATGTATAAATCTACCCCTCTCTTTGGTATATCTATACACCACGCTCGGGGGGTAATTCCCATCTTGGGTAGACCTACACATGTTATCTCTGATCATGCTAGCGGGCTAAAATTGAGGGAAGCTGTGGCAGCACCCCTCAAATATGTACCTGGCGAAGATGTGAGGCACCTACCCAGGATGGCTAGCTGCTCATACCAACATTGTTAGTTTTATTAGTAATTGGTAACAATGATAACATAATAATAAGTAGTACTCACTGAGGGTATTTCTTGTTTCTTTTTGTAGCGTTTTGCAACTCCTGACCTTGTTATACAGAGAGGAAAAAATAAGGGACGTCCCATGTAATAAGAGACGGATGGCAAGATCAAAGTGCACTATGAGATGTTTAGCACAGGGATGCAGAGTCCACATGGATACAACAGATTAGTGGGAGAGAGATTTTCACCCCAGATTGCCACAAACTGACTGTCCATGTAGACAAGGCCTTAGTCACCTCACAGTGGTTTTGAGGGGGATTTATACAGTGCCTAACATTGTGCTAGGTGCTTCACATACATAAAGTTTATCAGGTCTCTTCCCCGAATAGCTTACAATATAAGTAGACAAAATGCATACAATGTGTGGGGATGGGATGATGAAATCTTTGCATCTTTCTGCTCTGAACAGTTACTACAAAAATGCCAGTGAAGGGTTCCATGTTCCTTGTCCCTTAACAATTTCCATATCAAATATGCTTGGTGGAACAAGGCACTTAAAAAAAAATAATAATAATAATGAAGGAACACACAACTAGCCAGCCTTGCAAATTCAGTCTGGACCAAGAGTCAGCTTCACCTGTAAAAGATTTTACATGCCAAACCATGGCTTTGGTGACCTTTGTGTAACCATTACACTGAGGTCCATACACCAGTAGACTGAGCTCAACCCAGCACATAATTTGATCTGCAGAATTTTCAAAATTTGTATTTTTTTATATCTTTTCTTTTCTTTTTTGAGCACCAGCTCCCTCAGGTACCAGCCCAGAAGCGACAGCCAGGGGAAAATGACAAATGCAAATGTTAGTATGGTGAAATTTAGCAGGGAGTCTATCAGGAGGGTTTAGAAAAGAGAAGGTCCCCATAGAGTCTCAAAGGTCTGTCCAACCTGTGTTCCCAGTACAGAGCTTAAGGGGGCGAGGCCAGAGAGGAGAAGTTACCCAAGATGGGGACTGCAATGACATGCCAGAGAAACCAAACGCAGGTTGCAGACAGCTGGCATCTTGTTCAGAACCACGGATGTGCACTGATACTATGCAGGCAGGGCCGGGTCTCGGTTTTTTGCCACCCTAAGCAAAAACATTTTTGGCTGCCCCTCCCCTCCCACCCCCGTTTTGGCCAGAAATGTGCTGCCCCAAGCATATGCTTGCTTTTCTGGTGCCTGGAGCCAGTCCTGTGTAGGGGCATAGCATTCAGGGGAGGGGAAATAGCTATGGGAAGTCAGCGGCCAGCTGTCAAAGAGATGCAGCACTTCACTTATGCTTTGATAGAAGGGGAGAAGGACCAAAGACCTGAGGGCCCAGCAAGTGGAATAAGCGTACTGCATTGTTCTTGAAGACTAAGGCGGCCCAGGAGATGGGCTACATGTAGTAATTACATACCAGGCTTTGGGAGCTCTCCACAGATTCTTGAAGATTTCATACATAACAGGCTGTTCAACTGACCCACACAGAGCACTATCCTGGCAGATATTAATACAACAGACTCATGATACGCCTCCCTCTCCCTCCTTGTAGTGCTGGCACTTCGGGGAAAACATCTTTTTACCCATCTCAGTGATTTCTGCAGCAAACTGGGTCAGGGCAAACAAATAAAATTCCCTCAGTGAATACCATTCACACACTGCTTTACATTTTCAAAGTGATGCAGCTTGTATGGACTAAACCATTTTAAATCCCACCTGTCCAGTAGGAGGAAGTGATATTTTTACAAAAACTCAGTATCATAAAATAGAATTCACCTTAAGGATAAGAGAAAAATTCAGAGCACTGGAATTGATAAGTGCCACTGAATTTTCTCCATTTAATACTTCAGAGCAGTTTACTTTTCAGATGTGAGGACTAGACATTGCTGGATAGTTACTGTCAGTAACCCTCACTGGGATTACAGTGCATGGTTTCATTAAATGAATCAGAGAAGAGAGTTTAAATTTTAAGAATTAAGATAGCCTTCTCTATCTGGCTCTTCTCTGATTTTGATTCCTCTCTATGAAAATGGCTTTGTCTCTACAAAGGACAAACTTAACTATAAACCTAACATATTCTTGAGTGAATCTTCTAGTAAAAGCAGATCTGGAGAACTCTCTTCATTGCCAAATGGCTAACAGTATGTCTTGATGAAATTTAGATCCATAGTTCTTCTGTAGTCATCGCTGGTCAAGAAACTATACCTTCAGAATACCTACAACTATGGTGTCTTTCAACAAGAAGCTGAAATTAAATTATTGAAAGGTAAGAAACTTGACTATAGGCACATTCAGTTCAATAACTGGTTTGAACAGCACTCCACTGATATTGAAGACTAGCAAAGAGCAAGCAACAACAACAGAATCAGTGGATTTATGGTTTTGAAAAGCATTATTGTTAGAACCTAACCTATTTCCAATGATCTCCCCCAGCCAGCATTTTCATCTTTAAAATTTACAAATCCAAAGGGGCCATTTCAAAGACAGTAAATGATGAGAAAGGAGGATGATCCAATGGCTGGAATGGTACCCTGGGACTCTGGAGCCACAGGTTCAATCTGCTGCTTCAGAGACTTTCTGTCTCACCATGAGCCAACTAAGCCACTGGCATTGTTTCAATGGGAATTTGGTGCTAAGTACCTTTGTGGATCTGAGCCAAAAGTCTCTGCGCCTCAATTCCCCATTTGTAACATGTAGGTGCTGTAATGATAAACACTTTAAGAGTTGTGAGGCACTCACATACTACAGTGATAGCAGCCAGATGAAGTACCAGAAACTGATTAGATAACTAGAAAAGGTTCCTGGGAGACCTGCACCATTCTATATAGATAACAGAATAGATGTCCAGTTGCTAATTATATTTTTGACAGGAAAGCTACTTGGAGTTTAGTGTCCAACCATATATATAGTGGCAAAGGGAGGAAAATACAATGCATTTTAAGGCTTGAGAAACATTTCAAGTCATGTACTTTATTTCCAAAACTATCAGTTTTGTTTTGAAACCATGAAAGTCAGACAAGAAGCAGACAAGTATTCTTAACCACCTCTGCCTAATGAAACAAGATTACTTGTAGTTTAAGGATAAATGACAAATGTCTATTATAGTATTTCCAATTTGGAGAACTTTCACTACTTTGACATTTAAAAAGCCTAACAAGCTATTTATATAAAGGAAAAATAATATTTTATCTTGCTTGTCTGGAAAGTCCCTCAGGTCATCAATTTATTTTATGAATAGCTAATTCACAGTGGAAGATGGAGCCTGGAAACTTTATTCTCCTCAAAACTTAGGTCTACAAATATTTTATTTTTTTAAAGCTACATTAAAATCTTTGCTTTTCACATTTTGGATCCAATTCTGCAATCTTTACTTGCATAAGTAAATGTTGTTAGATCAGGTCCTCTCACACCTATGCTTACTCTACCATCTGCAAGTGTAGCCAAGGCCTTGGGTTTGATTCCCTCTACAGATGACTAGGCCAGGGACCTTACATAAATTTAAGGCTTTAAACACTTACCTCATGTGTTACTAATTTTGTAGGAGATGGACGGCAGGAGAGAGATCACTTGATCATTACCTGTTAGGTTCACTCCCTCTAGAGCACCTGGCATTGGCCACTGTCAGTAGACAGGATACTGGGCTGGATGGACTTCTGGTCTGACCCAGTACGGCCATTATTATGTTCTTGGATACAAACAACTCAAATATTTTGATCATAGAATCGAAGAAGATTAGGGTTGGACGAGACCTCAAAAGGTCATCTAGTTGAACCCCCTCCTCAAAGTCCCTCCTCAAAGCAAGACCAACACCAACTAAATCACCCTAGCCAGGGCTTTGTCAACCTGGGCCTTATAACACCTCCCTAGATAACTCATTCCAGTGCTTCATCACCCACCTAGTGAGATAGTATTTCCTAATATCCAACCTAGACCTCCCACTCATGCAAACTTACAAGTTGATTTGGCCATACAACAGAACAATGATAAAGTTGTTGGGAAGCATGTAGTCATTTTTGGGGATGAATGTATGGCATCACTAAATTCAGCTTTTAGAGAGCAAAGGGAATTTCCTAACTCTGTTCAAAATATGGTGACACATACATCCATTCAGAATGGCACTAAAATGAACACACACACACAGCAAAACCTGAATTATTATACACCCATATTCTGGCTGAAAAGGCTCCATTTCAAATACCTTCCATGCAGATTTCTTTTGACATATGATGGAATAATCTTTGAAGTTGTGTAATGTTGCTAAGCCAAATAATGTGCACATATGAACATGCAGATCATGCACCTTGACACATAGGCATTACGCTGGGCCACTCTTCTCCTGTTAATGTCTCAGAGGACCTGTAAAGCCTCTCTCTAAACCAGCTTGCAGAGTCAAAGAATGTTTGCATCTGTAATTTAAATAGTCATAAAATCTACTGGCATGATCCTGAAGACTGAAGTCAACGGGAGTTTTGTTTGAGCATAAACTACAGGATGGAGCCTGTAATCAGCTATGACTCAACAGGAATATTTATGCTATTAAAAAAGTCTGTGCAGTTTAATACTCCTACTCTTTACCAGTGCACACAGTTCTCAAATGCACAGACACATCTGTTATATTTCTTTCTATGAAACAGTATGTAATTTTACAGCAGGCTACTGATCATTGCTATTTTGTTCAGAACATATCTTTTCTCTTCAGAGAAATCTTATCTTTCAGCCAGGAGAGGTTGGAGAGAAGATGAGCAGTTCTAATTATAAACATGCTGTAGATGAAATTAACCCCTTTTCACAATTATTTGAAAATTATCCACAAAGTGTTAAACCCCAACTATTGATATACCCCTAAATCACTGCTCAGGGAAAAATGATCAACAGATACCAGCCTTTCAATGCATTTTTGTCTCTTAACGTGCATACTTTGGCACTACCCATAAGGAAAGGTCTGTCAAAAATTAGTCCTTACCTTGTAGACATAATTCCAAACACTGGAGCTATAATCTAATATGAAATTACAGGCAGGCTTTAGGAGAAAGTTATGTGTCAAGTATTTGTGAACATTCAGATGCATGAATTTGCAGACCATTCTGATTATTTTCCAGGGGTTCAGAGTACTCTGGCTTATGAGTTTTATCAAGTTGAACCTTAAGGCATTTATAATGGGGTTGAAAGTACATCGGAAGCAAAGGGATCAGAGAGCTCACTGCACAGGAGAATGTTAAGAGGCTAAATTGCATTCATGTCATGAGGTGTTTTTACGTTTTCAAAGGGACTAAGCTACAGCCATTCTCCTGTTACTACACTGCAAGAATGTTTTCTAAATTTTAAATTTAAAGAACATTATTGCAAGCAAGTGAAAACATAGCATCACCAACTGCTACAACCAATGGTCTGGTTTTTACCTTCTTTGGGGAGTGGGTGAGGGCATCAATTACAAATTACCTGAAATGCATTAAAAAAATTGCCAGACAGGGAATATACTCAATTAAATTCCCTTACATGTGCCAAGATCATTCTTATTTAAAAATGCATGGAGCTTCAGAAATAAGACTGCATTTGACAAATAAAATAAAGTTGGAACTTACCACTGTGCTGTGTGTGTTAGTCACTCCTTCCTCTTTTCCTCTTCTCTCCCTGGATAACAGAATTAGTTCATTTTATTTACAGTATAAATTCTCTTCCTACTGAGAACAACATTGTACCTCCCAGCAGAATGAGTTCAGTGCATTATTTATAGCCCAATTTTAATTATTTAATTTTTCATAACCCACTGAGAAAAAAATAGCTAAAAAGACAAGTGACTTAATTGTCCTAATTTTTCCTTCTGCAGACTCAAGAGGAGAATTCCACAGGGTTTACGTTCTCAGGAACAGAAAGGAAGCTAATGCTAAACCCCTAAAAAGAACAAAATGTGTGTGGAGATTAGTATTTCTTAAGAACATTTTATTATAGTCATACTATGTTCTGACCATTTCAAAAGAAGTGTATGTTTTAAAGTGCACTCCGAGTTTCTAAGGAAAAATAATTTTGTCAAGCTGGTAGCTTCAAAACACCCATGCACAGTTTTGAGAAAGAGGATAATTTGTTATTACAGAGGCAGTGAGTTGTGAAATCAGCCCTCAGGTAGAGAGCCATTTACACAACCAAATAAAATCCTCATTGGCTCATGTAAATGCCTGCAAACAAAAACCCAGCCCACTCAGAGAAAAAATAGCATTTTTTTTTCTTGGTGACAGACCATCCTGTCCTTTTCCTTGAAAAATAGAAGAAATAGTCATCTCTCTGCATCGCTCATGATTACAAAAACCAACCAACTAGTTTATTAAACCCAGGCAATGAAGGCTTTCTCTTTATCTATTACGCAATAATGTGCCTAATAAGACAAAAAAAAATCTGCTGTATGCAATGATCACCATCATAAAGAAATAGCCAAATCAAGAAGAGCTTCCAATCACAGTCAGTGAGAACTTCTTAAGAATTGCACAACAACCAACTAATCATCCTATAATTATCCAGAATAATCTTTTCTCAATCTCTGAGATTAAGTTATACTTCCTATTTTGGGACTTCGATTGTGTTATTTTAATATATGTGGAGGTTCAGACTCTTTATGAAAAGCTGTTTAAACTATAGCAGCTTTAAGATGCCAACAGATCTAGTGATCAGTGGTTCACATCATTCATTTTATTCCTTCGTAACACACACATTGAGATTTGCATTTTCTCATTTAAATAGCAATTTAGAATATAAAGACGTACTGTGCTATCATACCTGTTCCTGTGTGAATGATGATGACAGAATCCCAGGCTCACATTTTTAACCCTTTAAACACCAGCACTGGCTAGTAATGGAGGATATATACAGTATATGACCCCAAATTGCCACATGAATGGACCCCCTACATATGAGTGGGGCTCTATGCATGATTGAAGCCTATATTTCTGTATCTTTTTATTAAGTTAAGGTCAAATAAGTGCTTCAGCATTTTCTAATCACTAAGTCTGTTTGAATTAAACATTTATAATTTCTATGGTAACCGAAAGGAGTTCATACATTGCCAATTATTACAGTGAAATATTGCAGCATTTCCTTATTCTTTGGATAGGAGATAAGTGTGAAAACTTGTATACACATGTGGTACCCCATACATACTTGCTAGCTTTTTAATGGTGATCACAAGAGTTAACGTAATCTTTCCTTTGGCTGAACATTACAGTCAATAAATTCAACCTATTTTGGCCCCAGTTCTGCAAAATGAGGCATACAGATTGACCCCACCAGCCACAAAGAGTCCTACTGGGACCTGGATGCATGTAACGGTGTGCATAATCAGGGCCTTTCACTGTATCTAAACATAGTTACCATATTATTTTGACATTTATATTATGTCACCTATCCTCTGTCACCTATCCTTTTTTTCTTTCTGATAAATTCTGAGAACTTTTAGAAGTCAATAGGTTAAATACAGTCCATACTTAAAATGGCAGCTAGAATGGAAAAATTCAGAACATTCTTGATTAAGAAATGTTGTGACATTTTGAACAAAAGAAAATATTTTGACATTCTCAGATCAAAATATTTCTGTTTATGATTAAAGCACATGATTAAGTCTCAGGCCATCTGTCAAAGATTTAGTTAGAATATTAGCAAGTCTCTCAACCTTTTCACCTGAATTTCTTCATCTATAAACTGAGGAAAATACTTTAGTAGCTCACATAAAACTACTATTACTTATTTGGATTGCAGTTTCACCTAGGATGTAGTGCAGGCAGGGAGCTTGGGCAATCTCCCATGATGCCCCATGGTCTTCACTCTGGTTGAACTCCCATGGTGCATCACGGGAATTCCAGCATCACAGTGTAACATGGGAGATGTAGTCTGGGTAAAGAACCAGGCCTATAAGAGAGCATGAGGCACTCTCACGATCAGTCCCATAAGGGACCATGGCAGATCAGGCAGATGCAATTCAATGTCAAAGACAGTCAAAACTAAACATTGTGATTTGGTTCAACAAAATGGGGGGGGGGGGAGATTTGAGAATGTCCAAATATTTTGTTTTGATTAAAATGCTGGAACATTTCTGAATCAAATATTTTCTGAACTTTAGGTTTTGCAAAAAAAAAAAAAAGTAAAGTTTTTCATTTTTCATCTCAATTCAGAAAAACAATTAGAAATGTCCTGTGCCATGGAATTCTGATTTTTGACAAGATCTACTAATAACAAAAGAACTAGACAATTCGATCCCAAACCAAGTGCATGAGGTTTCAACTCTCTAAACTCTTCCATGTTCTAAATTCTTCCACTTTTTATTTATTTTTTTGGATGAAGTGTTGAAAAGAGCTCTTAGCTGCAAAAGAGAAATTCTTTCATTCTTCAAATGGAGTTTTAAAGTGATTCCTTACTGCTTCCACATTACAGCAGATAGATCTAAAAGAACAAGTATTCTTTGGCCAAAAAGGGCCATTAGATCCTGAAGCACCACTGGATTCTTCCATGCAGCCAGATGAAGGAATTTCTGAGACAGGCATAACCTTTGCTCCTCTAATAAACTGTGAATGAAAAATACTTTACATCTTTTGATTTTGTATTTAAACTTATGAAAGCTTCCCATGAGAGGACAGGAGATCAGATGGAAAAGTAATACACGAGGGAGAGAAGAGAGGAAGGAATAAGAGAAAAGATGAATAGCTTAAAGAAGGGATGAAAAGAGGGGAAAAGAAGAAGCAGTAAACAGGAGAGATACAAAGTTACTGAAAAAAATATATTTGTACAGTATTACCTCTCCCCCCCCCCCCCCACACACACACACAAAACCCAACACATCCTGTAGCAGAAAGAACACAAGAGAGGAGATGATGCAGGAGAGAAAAGGCAAGGTTTAGTCTGATTTTAAATTAATGAGCTTTGACTGGATTAAAACATGCAAACATCATCAGAAACGCCTGCATTCTAATTGGCCTACATATATTACTTTTTACAGTGGATAACTATTATTTACAATACACATTTATAAGCAAAAGTAGTTCTGATTTATTCTGATTTTCAAAGATCTAGTTACCAATCACAATGCAAGATTTCTTTATAGCATTTTAGAATGCACATTTATGTATCACATCTGGTTTCTGTCTGGAACTGGTTAACAGCTGCCATGGCACTGAAAGGATTAATACGACAGATAGTTTAATAACCTATGGAAAAACCAATATTTTACATGTAGATTACAAGAAAAACTATTATAAAATAGAGATTGACAAAGACTGACTGTAGATGCTGTAACAATGTCAGAGCTCTGATGATCTCAAACCTCTTGAGCATTACTATACAGTTTAAGTTACTGTATCACAGTCCTGAACAGAATTACAGCTTTGTAACTAATCTCTGTCAGTTACACTCTATGGAAACTGAGAAGTCCAAATACAAAGAGACTATACTATGAATGATTGCACTTCAAGACTTTTCCTCAACAATATTTGTGAGCTTGGGAGTGATAAATGGCACACTGATTATAAATGAGCAACAAAGTCAATGGAACCGAAAGGCAGGAGTTCAAAGAAAAGTCACAAATCTGAAGAGTTCAGGAAAAGTCCATAGACTGATGTTGCATACTGCTGTGTGATAAATGACCAGAAGTGTTATTCTGCAATTAGAGAAAGCAGTTGGTTGGTGAATAAGTGTGGCAATATCAACACCACCGGCTAGAACTATTTTTATCTGAATGACTTCACCAGTTTCCAAATATAACAGCTATTGACCAGGAAAAACACAAGATTTACCAGCGACATACATGATTTTTAATATTTTGAGCATAAGAAGAGAAGTATGTGTCAAAAAGGCCAATGGTGTGATGTCCAAAAATCATCCACACCTATAGACGTGAATATGATGACACAAAGTATAGGACAAGAGAGAAGCAGGCCCAGTATGTCAAAAAAAAAAAAAAAAAAAAAAAAAAAAAGCAAAATCCTCCGTTGGGGGAGATTTCGTATGTGAAGTAATGATAATGGGAAAAGACATGAAGCTATCAGATATTTGAAGATTCTAATAGCCTATACATAGACATTACCACTTTCTTTCTAGCAGCATCCCAACACAGTCCAAAATACTTTATTTGAGGCTGCCCAAATAAACAGATACAAATGTAAATATATCTGCTTTGAATAATTGCTTATAACAACAGTTCTAAGGCTCTGGGGTCAAGTGTAATATCTCCTCATCATGTACATTATGATTTTTCTCCTGACTTTAGTGAGAGCAGAATCAGGCCTATCGGAGCTTAAAATGTAATACAGCAGAATCCCATTTATCCAACCCTCCATTATCCGGCTCTCCCTGTTAACCCAGGGGTCTCCAAACTACGGCCCGCGGGCCGGATGCGGCCCGCGAGGCCCTCTCATCCGGCCCGTGGAGATCGGTCGGGAACCAGCCACGGGGCCGGGACGCGCCGCGTGCTCCGCGGCCGCCGCAGGGCTGGGACGCGCCGCGTGCTCCGCGGCCGCTGCCGGCTGGGACGCGCCGCGTACTCCGCGGCCGCCGCCGGCCAGGGATGGCTCAGAGCTGGGGCCGGGACACGCCGCACCGCCAGAAACAAGGAGCCACCCACTGCCAGGCGGCGAAACGGTCTGTGGGGAGAGACCGGGTTGAGCGGGTCCAGTTGGGGGGGGGGGGGAAGAGATCGGGTTGAGCGGGTCAGTTGGGGGGGGGGGGGAAGAGATCGGGTTGAGCGGGTCAGTTGGGGGGGGGGGAAGGGACCGGGTTGAGCGGGTCAGTTGGGGGGGGGGGTTGGAGGAAAGGAGGTTTTGGGGGGAGAGACCTGGCTGGGTGGATCAGTTGGGGGGGGGGTTGGAGGAAAGGAGGTTTGGGGGGAGAGACCTGGCTGGGTGGGTCAGTTGGGGGTTGGAGGAAAGGAGGTTTTGGGGGGAGAGACCTGGCTGGGTGGGTCAGTTGGGGGAGGGGGTTGGAGGAAAGGAGGTTTGGGGGGGAGAGACCTGGCTGGGTGGGTCAGTTGGGGGTTGGAGGAAAGGAGGTTTGGGGGGGAGAGACCTGGCTGGGTGGGTCAATTGGGGGGGGGGGGTTGGAGGAAAGGAGGTTTGGGGGGGAGAGACCTGGCTGGGTGGGTCAATTGGGGGGGGGGGTTGGAGGAAAGGAGGTTTTGGGGGGAGAGACCTGGCTGGGTGGGTCAGTTGGGGGTTGGAGGAAAGGAGGTTTTGGGGGGAGAGTCCTGGCTGGGTGGGTCAGTTGGGGGGTTGATGTGTAGTGAACAGGTGTTCATGTGTAGTGTTCATGTGTAGTGAACAGGTGTTCATGTGTAGTGTATCAATGTGTTATTAAATAATAACTGAATAAAATAATATTAAATAAATAATTAAAAACAACATCCATGTTTTGATTCTTTTTTATTTGGACCTCGAGTGTGTTGTCGGCCCCCGAACTGCTATTTGATAGTTAATGCGGCCCTCGGGCTGAAAAGTTTGGAGACCCCTGTGTTAACCGAACATCCAGCACACGAAGGTCCTGAAGTGGGTGATCTCTCCTATGACCACCAGATGGCACTACAGCCTCACATTTTTCCATTATCTGAATTTTTGATCATCTGATCTGGCCCTGGTCCCAGTTAGATTGGACAAATGGGGTTCTTGTTGTATCTGCACACAGTCCTTCCAATTAAACTTCTGAATGGAAGGCAGCAGGGACGACAGTCTCCCAGTCCTGACGTGGTTTTGAGACTGAGAAATTAATCCTTTCACAGGGGAGGAGGATCCAACCCCATCAGTAGGACATATTTGGGGTCTTGCTTGATGACTGAAAGGTTCGAATCTCCATGTAAGATTTAGGGCTTTCTCAAGCACTGGTGTAAACTGGTAAGAAAGCCAGTAAGGGAAGGGACTTAAGGTATCACTCATGTATTAGGGTGGAGGTGGAAAAGACAGAGGAAGATTTCTCCATTTAATGACAGCTCAATCTCACAGTCTTCGGGGCAGCTCCCACTCAAGTCAATGGGAATTGAGGTCATTCAGTACCTTACAGCAATGTGATTAACAGCCTGAAGCACTGAGATAGAAGAGCCTGTTTTACCAACCTGCTGAGCACTCAGAACTCCACTGGAAGTCAATGGCAGCTGCAAGTGCTCAATACCTTTCAAAATCAGCAGCTAAATTTGTAAGGGCCTCCCATTCTGAAGAGGCCAGGAGATTTCTGACCTTGTATTGATGAAGATGCAGACTTTCCCTCAGGAGTTTTTGTTTGTTTTGTTTTGTTTTAAATCACAAATATATCTCTATCCTGCTCCTGGAGTGCTGGGCAAAAAGCAAGACATCAAGAATATTTATAACCAATCAGAACATACCAACCTATGACAAATCCCAGCACTAAAATATCTTCTTCAGCTAAAGTTACAGGACAATTGTAAAAATGGATTACACTGTATAGACTTGTGGGAAATAGCAAAGCAGCTTTAAAAGATACATCTACATGTTAAAACAGTTTAAAACTCATATATTAAAAATAATGTTGCCTTACCAGCTTGATGAACACCACTTTAGATATTTAAAGCAAATATATTTTTCACCATTCACTGTGTATTCATTTATTATATTTCAGTTTGAAAATGAAAACAGCTTGTCATTTTTTAGGCATTAGCACAAATTGCAATGTTTGGGTTACAGAACTCCTTTTCCTTAAATAAATTAAAAATTTCAGAACATTTCTTCACTAAATTTTGTGTAACCTTCCTGTAAACTTATGCCTCTGAAACCACTGAAGTTAAGTTGCAGAATTGAGGGCTAGGATTTGGAGCCCAAGGTATCTGACACCATAACACAAACAACAGAGAAGTAAAGATTAGCATGAGGGGTTTTAAAAAAATGAAATATTCTGAATCCTATGAAATTTAAACACACATATAAACTTTGGCTCCTACTTGTGAATGATTCCCTGCAATAGCACCAAAAGATTATGGTACATGCTATGGGATTAGTCAGATGTCCAATACCTTGTAATGAAGTCAGAGATAGAACTGAACAGAGATGACCTTATCATGAGACCCATGGAATTTTTTTTAAGTAGATCATATGGATAATTTAAAAGAAATAGCTACCTAGTCTATGTAAAAAATAACCTCCAGAAAACTTGAGCCATCGCTAAAAGGAAATTATTAGCTAATGAGAAACACTCTGCCACCCTGGATATCATACTATCTTGATGTAAAGGATTAAGTGTACTCCTAATGCTAAACCAGGTCACCTATCAGATGAATGATAAATCCAGCACATTTACTCTAACCTTAGAGGGGTGACTAACAATAAGATTAGGAAATACAAGTCATATGACCTACTCTGTACTCAGATCGGGATTTGGATGGTATGCAGTAACTAAAGCTTGGTGTCACACAATGAATGATGTGCACCTTATTTCTAGTCTGAAAAAAAAATCTGAATAGTTACCCATTTAGTGAGCACTGTGCACTGAATGAGGCGGGGTGCTGTAGAAAAAAATACAATGTGATCATCAAATAAGACCTGTTTGCAAAGACTGTATAGGTGTATACATGGAGGCAAGCCAATCTTAGTTCTGGCATTTCCTATCTTTTGAGTGCTTCCCTTTACAACCTTAATAACATAAATTAATTGGGGGGGGGTTAATATAATTGGGAGAAGGACAGAGCTTTTACGTATATGTGATCAATGTGATATTCAAAATACTCTGATATTGATGTATTATTTTCTTCATGGAATACTGAATTGGGCTCATCACTTTTGTATTTGGGTGCCTCACACACAATTTTCACAACAGTATAACTATTATTTAGTATAGTAGTATAAATATTTTAAGTCCAACATTTGTAAAGGTTTCAATAATTTTTGGGTTTCTCACTGAGTGGGCAGCCAATTTAACAAATCTAAGGACTGATTTTTCAGATTACTTAGCATTTTTTACAACATTTTGTGCATTCAAAGTACTGTATATAGATTGAATAATCTTTGCAGCATTCCTATAATGATATGTATATAAAATATATGTATTACTTGATTTTGACAGTTACAATATTGCCTAGTCTTCGGAATCACACAGTTTTTAAAAATAAAATCAGTTCTCATGATTTTATAATTTCTACCTTCAGTTTAATTTCCCTCTTCCCTTATTCAAAATGACCACCATCTCCCATTACTGTCAATGGGACTGAAGCCAGAGGCAGCCCTCTGCAAGATAGCCATCAAATCCCTTCAACCATTGTAGGTAAAGGTTAGGCTGTGATTAGCAAAGATGGCCACCACCTCATATTGTTTCCAATGAGGTTGGAGCCAGGTTGCTCTTTGGGAGGATGGTGACACCTTATTAGCCATATGAAGGCCTGGCATAGGCCAGGAGAATGTGGAGATGCCAGGAGTGAAGGCAGCAGGGATGTGTCAGGAAACAGAACAGTACTGAGTAGTCAGGGGAATGCAGGCAGCAGTAGATGGACTGAGCTGGAGAATTCTATTCTACACATATTTGTGGTTACACTACAGTGATGAGGGTGGTATATCTGAATGAATGCCTTTGAAAATAGGATATGTAGAAGACTGGGGGAAGAAAGGAGGGACATATAGAGGGAGCATTGAGGCAGAATGCGAGTGTGGCAGTTATTTATTCTCTTTATATGGGAAGGGGGATAGAGAAAAATAGAAGAGCAATTGCCCTCCACTGTGGCAGAGTCCACTCTAGGTTATAAATAGGGAAGCCTGCATGTTTGTGTGTATTTAAGGTTGAATTTGGAACCTAAATGATCACATACTGATTAGGGGCAGGCAGCTTCACCCTATTTAGGACTCACCCTAAATGTGAAAAAAAAATAAGAAGGAAATAGAAAATGCTGCTCTTTTTTAACTTGTGATTATTTTGGGGCCTGACTCCTGACCTTTTAAAGCTTGGTATTGGCAATATTGAAGATGGGAGAACTGAGACAAAAAAGGCAAAATGAAAACCAATTTTAAAACCTTGGAATGATGTGGAACCACCACATTTCAAAATGTTTTCAGGAAATGGAATTGTCATATTCTGGCCAGCAGGGATCATTATGACCATTTAGTCTGACCTTGTGCATAACACAGGCCACAGAACCTCACAAGTACCCTCCAGCCCACAACCTCTCTTTGAGCTATTATCTTTTTGAAAGATATAGAATCGTAGGATTGGAGGGGACCCCCCAAGAGGCCATTTAGTCCAGTCCCCAATGCCCTATGTTGAAGTCTTGATTTAAAGACCTCAAATGACACAAAATTCACCATGTCCTTAGGTAAGTTGTTCCAACAGAAAATTACCTTCACTGTTAAAAATGTTCACCTTACTTTTAGTCTGAATGTGTCTCATTTCAGTTTCCGACCACTCGACCTTTTTATGCCTCTTCTGGCTAGCTTAAAAAAACATCTACTCAAAGAAACCTCTTCTTGAAAAATGTGATCAAGTCATCTCTTAACCTTCTTTTGAATAAACTAAATAAATCTAATTCCTTTATTCTCTCACTACATGGCATGTTCCCAGACTTTGAATCATTCTTGTAAAATTAAGCATAACGGGAAATTTAAGCACTGGAGCCTGGTCTCCACAGCCTGTGTTCCAAGGGCTGCACTGGAACACATTATTGTCACAAGAGAATGCTTCAGAAACTGAGCTGTCACTTACACTACTTTCCTGCCTTTCCAAGTGGTTAAGTGTTGCACCAAATCCAGAGACCCAACGGCATTGACATAGGATAGATTTAGATCAATTTGGCATGGTCCAGACAATCCCTTTTTAAAAGGAGAATTTCAGATTACATTAGAGGGTTTAAAAAATAAAGTCTATGAACACAATATATCCAAAATGTTTGCATTTGATACACAAAAACTACACTTTCTAATTTTACCTTTTCAAAGAGACAATGTTCCCACTCTGTTTAATCTTGCCACAATATTTACTGTCTTATTTACTTACAAAGGATTTTGGAAAAAGAATGCCCATTGAGCAGGAGATCAAAGTAATTTATATGTGCCGAAGAGGAAACAGATACTGCAGGGTAATGAAAACAAAAGCATTTCTTTTCAGAATGTCAATAAGAGCTACGCTGTGCTACTTGTGTGCATCCAGTTCTCTCTATATTAATCCTTGCTTTTAAACAAAGACTTCCATATTTTCAGTAGGGATACCCATTGGAAAAGTCCTAAACCTTTCATAAATTAATGGTTACAGTATTCATGTTGAAATAAAGTATTACATGTCTTTTGTAGCAAAGATTGTAACGTTTACTTCTCTAATTGCTACTTAGCAGCTAATATTAGGACACTTTCTGTAGATCTCCTAGCTATGCTATCATACCAGTCATCATGATTAAAACATACAATCATACCGTAAGGTTATGAGGACAGTAATTTTACTGCTGTCACAATTAGCTAAGGATGCTCATGACCTCCCAGGATTGGGCCCAAGGCGTATGCTCAATTTTTGCACAAATTGCTTCCTAATCAGTATTTATATTTGGGGAGAAAAAGTTCTTCCCTTTAGCAACTCCAAATCACACAGCTTGACACAAAGTATTTATTTCTTTTTCTAGGAAATGCTGAAGTATAGTTATATCATATACAAACCTATAAGTATAGTTATGCCCTATATATTTCAAACCCAGCTGGAAATCCCCTCAGGAAACTCTTACCTTATGTGAAAGAGCGGAATGAACCCCCAGTTGGCAATGTGAGAATTTGTTTTTCTTTTAAGGATGAATTTATATCCCTTTTTAGTTTGGTACCTTTATGTTCCCTTCCGACCTAATTTTGTCAGTGATAAATGCCACAGTTCCCGTGGAGTCACTTGAGCTGCTGTAAGGAAGGAATTGAAGTAAAAAAACAAGTGCACTCAACATTCCTCCCTTGACAGATTGCTTGTCAGGATACTAAAAGCCTTGAAAGCCAATAGGTGAAGTAAAGCCTCAGAACAGCCATTCTTTAGATTAAATTGAATTCTAGTTTTCTACTAATTATTCTGTACTACCATAATTAAGTTAAAGCTCTTTCAGACTAAATAGTTCTGTAAATTACCCAGGTCTGATATATACTGTATCTTACCGATACATTCCCAGAGGTATTGTATGACTAAAGGACATACACAAGGCCAGCATTCCATTTAATTCCAAATTTTTTTAAAAACATGCATCCTATGGCAAGGTGCTGCAAAGTGAGCAGGTTTTTGCTAGTTTCCATACTTCCTTAAACCCAATATTCTCTCCCATGCAGTGTCTCTCCTCACTGAAGGCTCCAGTGTATGCAGAAAGAGGAGGAGTACTTCAACTCCTGTTTCTGCAGAAACAGTGGGGGGGCAGGTAGGCTGCATTCACCAGAAGATACCAAAGAATGGCAGTGGGTGGAAGCAGGCTTCTCCTCGCACCTCTTCCTAAATGTCAGCATGGAGTTGGCTATCCCTTTGACCCCTTGGCTATCCCTTTAAGATCAAGGAAGGGATGGAAAAAATGCAGCAGACCAACCACACAATAAACCATGAACATGGTACCTGGGAGAAGCAGCAGGAAAGGACAGATATGTGAGGAGGAAGGAGCTTAGCTCTGCCTGGCCAAACTTATTTGGGAAAAAAAAAAAAAGAGTCAACAAATTTTTTTAAAAAATCTTATGGATGTTTTGGGTTCACAACTAAACCATGCCAAACTCAGTTCTTATCCAAGACATTCTTCTCTCTACCTTAATGACAAAAGGGAGACAATAATGGGGAAGGGATGGTAGTTGAGGAAAAAACGGGGGATAGAAAATCAGATACTCAACGTTTTATATTTAAATAATGTGACACCAGAAAGCCCCTTAATGGCCCATAAACAAACAAAAGAGGACCGGGGGCGGGGGGAGAGGAGTGAGGAGAGACATGCCTATGTGTACGGTTTCAATCTTAAGAGAACTTCAAAAGGCCTTCAATAAACTTTTCCAAGACTAGTTTACAATAGAAATTGTCAACAGATCCTGACCTGTGACGGTGCTATTTTAATGATGAACAGCTTTAGCACTGCACAAACCTCTCCAAGTACCAGAGGAGAGAGCGCCTGCTGAGGAGAGGGGAGTAACCAGCTTTCTGTGGTCTCAGGTTTCAAAACTAGCAAGCATT
This sequence comes from Sternotherus odoratus, assembly GCA_032164245.1. Lineage (NCBI taxonomy): Eukaryota > Metazoa > Chordata > Testudines > Kinosternidae > Sternotherus > Sternotherus odoratus. The sequence goes on along the minus strand of JAVMKO010000001.1, from coordinate 152,788,039 downwards.
TCTGTAGCTGGAAGCTAAAAATGGCACCTACTGAAGAATCTGTGCACCTGATTTTTCTCTCCCAACTGTGAACACAGGTGCCCTACTTGAAGCAAACAAGTTCGAAAATTGGGCTGCCTGGGTTGTTGGGAAACGCTCATTTTGACACAGCTGATCAACAAATGCTTTCAGGAAGACAGCAGGGCTAGATTCCATTCTTTTATTTCCTTCAAGCATCCTGTTTCTCCCACAATCCCTCAGTTTACAACATTTTAACTAAAGGTTACATTTCTTAAAAGCAACAGTCACAGCAGTTCTGTGAACACATACCCAAATACCTCACAGCACAGTGCAGTGTCTGAAGCCTACTTAATAAAATTCCACAGGCTCTTAAAAGCACCCTCATGGCGCCTTTGAAATGCCAATATTTAATAATACATATTAAGCCTGTCAGTTACTCAAGTGCTCATTTCTCTTTTAAAAAAATCAATATTTAAATGCATTGCACAGACAATAAGTTATGGCTCCCCCACCTTTCCTTAATGCTATGAAGAGAGCTAAGCAAACTGTTCCTATTAAACTGTGCATATCCGTTAATAAGACATCATACAAAAGTTGGCAACCCCACTTAATAGAGATATGTTTGACTTAGCATAAGTTTACATAGTTCATGTACTTGTTTGGGGGGAGAATTTAGCTTGTTCTCCCTTCACCACCACCCCCCCCCCCCGCCCGCCATCCTTTCCTTATCCATTAAGATAATATTTTGGGCAGAATTTTCAAAGGTGCCTAAAGGAGTTAGGTGCCCAGCTGCAACTGAATTTCAATGAGATTTACATGTCTAACTCCCTGAGGCGTCTTTTAAAATAAAGAAGCCTAAATTAATAAGGAAATATAAAATATTTTGTAGGCCGACACTACAGTCAACATTCTCTCTCATCCTTATGTCCCCCATTCTCTTTACAGCAGTTCTCACAGGGTAACATTTTCAGAAGTGCCTAAGTGACTTCATCCAAAGAATGGTATACATTGCAGTCATGGAAAGAAAGAGTTTAATCCAATTGTAATGCATTTTAGATGTGCAGATTTTAAGAAAGAAAAGCACAAACTAGAGACACAAACTGGCTTCCACCCAGTTTGACTCCCAGTTTTGTCTCTTTTGTTTACCAGGGAGCACACTGTCTCGAATTCTGCACAGCACAGACACATTCAATGGCTGAAAAATATGCTGTAGGTAAACATATCATTACACTTACAATGCAATAGCAATACAAATAGCAGTTTTCAACAATAATTTAGATATACTAGAGTACTGTTCAGAGCACCATTTCCTTAAAATGCTGATATTTTTTAAACAAAGTTTCTAATTAATCAAAGCAGAAACACTGAGATTTAGTTATTTACATTCTAGATGCTCTCAGACCAAATAGAATAGCATCACTAATATTCTGATGTTTGTTTAAACTAGATACACCACCTGATACTTTGTGGCAGCTGACCCTTATCTAAAGAAACTTAGATAAGGGTCAGCTTATCTTTTATACTTTTCATTTTTGTAATTAAATTTTAAAACAAGGAACTTTAAAAAAACCACCAACATTATTTAGGAATTTTTAAAAAATCAAACCAAACCAACCTGGTATCTTGGAAAGCTCCCTTCTACTAATTCTTGAAGTGACAAGGTTAGTTAAGGTCCACACACCCCGGGACAGAAAGTCCAGTAACTAGCATACAGAGCAACAAAATACTTATGATCCATACTCATACAGCAACCCACAGCCATGAGGTAATGTTTAAAGTGTATTGACAAGTCTCTCAAGCTTTTTGTCCTCCACTGGATATATAGTGCAATTGATTTTCTCCTTTGCGGATCAGGCATCAATTTATAAATAATGGGCATGAACTACTGGGAGGGTGAAAGAGAACATATTTCTGCTGAGTCCTAGGCTTTGAGCAACTGCTCTCTTGTGTCAGTAATTCATAGGAAAAGCAAGCCAAAAGATTGGAAGTGAATCAGATTGTTGTGTTGCTCTTTTTTTTTTTTTTTAACATCTTATAATTGTTGGAGCTGATCTTTCCATGACTGGTGGGGACACACTATTCAGATAATTTCTGTGGACTTTGGGAGCTCAGAAGAATTGAGTTCAATTCTCTACTCTATTACTCATTACCTGTGAGAGTACTTGGGCAAGTAGCCAAGGCACAGAGGTTAACTATCTCCTCTGCCTCATCCTTCACCTGTCTTGTCTAGTTACATTGTAGGATGTTCAAGGCAGGGGTTGTCTTTTACCCTATATTTGTTTGCATACAGTCCCTCACACTATGGAGCCTCTAGGCTCTACTGTACTACAAAGCAATAATTCTGATATTGTTGATGCTGATAACACTGCAGTCCAAACAAGTGCAAGTCTAAAATTCCACCCTAGTACAAAGTGAATGCCATGCTCAATTACTCCCAGGCTGAATTCCAGCCATGATGCGCACGCATCGAGTCTGGAGATCAATAAGCATCTCTGAAAGGAAAACCCATTTCCAAAAGGTGCCTCTTGTGACAAGTGGTTTTTAAGAACAGAGAGGTTAGGTTTTCATAACTCCTGTTACAAGATACCTTGCTAAGATTTTTCTAACTATGTATAATACAATTTGAAACACATAGAACACAGAGATATTTAACAGCTAATATAAATACATGTTTATCATTATTTGAGCTGGCTCTATCCATGCTCGTTCTAGATGGTTACAGGCAGACGTCCCAAAGGGAAGATAGCCTTGATGCAGAGGAGTCAGATAATTGCATTTCCCCGTCCTCTACAAGGAAAACAGAGCCAGTGTTAAATAGTGTGAGGATAACTAAGAGCAGGAAACCTAGGTACCGATGTCAGGCTGTGGCACTGTAGGGACTCTTCTTCTCTAATACCACCTTGTGTTCTGGTGTCCACACTGGTCTGCAACTTTCATGGCCTAGCCCTCCAGCCAGGTCAGCTCTCAGTCCAGACCCAGAATAAAAATTAAATCTCAACTCAAAATAGCCACCGGGGCATGGAAGTCCACAATCCAAGCAGCTGTCCTTCATAGAGGCCCAAGGCTATTGTTGTCAAAATTAAACAGGGACCTCTTAGGATGGTTTGTCAGCCCCCATGTGCCACATTCAGACAAATCCAAAATCTCAGACTTAAACTTGACCAAAATAGCTACATTTTGCTTCACTTCGGGTATTTCCACCAAAAACTAACTCTGGCTAAGTATTCCTCATGCATCAATCATTAGAATGTGTAGCAGGTGGTTACCCACTCCAGCCCTGAAAGGGTTAAAAACCAGATTTTTTTTTGATTTTTTTTTTTGATTTTTTTTTGGAGAGGGCTGGGGTTGAGTAAAGGGAGTAAGGGCTGGGCTGATTGGGCCATGTTAAGAGATCTGACTTCCATTCCCATTTTGCATGCCATGTTTGACTTTTGGCATGCAATTTCTCTCTAAATGCTTTGGCATGCCCATATGTAAAAATGGGGATAAGGATGTTACACTTTGGGAAACCACTTGGAGGTATAGGTATGACAAGTGTTAAACATGTCAATAGCAATAGAGTGACACTATCCCTTCTAACCACTGGGGCTGGAACATGTCTTGAACTGAAGGCTGTTGCAAAGATTCCAATGTTCCATATACCAAAGCGGTAGAGTATGATGATATGGCCCCAGAAAGCATGCAGTTAGCAGTCACTGTTAGTAAGTGCAAGAATTCAAAATATTACACAGCGTGCAGGACATCCCGGATCAAGGAGGAAGTGGGGAATTTAGTAAGCACAAAATATGAAGTTATTTTAATAAAGCCTTTTGAATACCTGATTTCAGTGTCTGCCATAACAAGTGTCAAAGTGCTTGTGTGAGTTCAAAATGCTCAGCATTCCAGTCACTAAGTAATTGGCTTGACTTACTCATGGTTTAGCTATAGAAGACTATTTACCAAGGCAAGAAGTAAACACTCACTCACCGTGGTGCGACTTTCCACAACCACAGATACATTTTAACAGCAAAAGAATTCAGTGTCAGCAATTCAGGGCTTGGGTTTTGTTTTGTAACTTTCTCAGTGGTGCATGAAAACTGAACATTAGAGAAGGAAGGCATTTAGGGCTTAAACCTGCCTTTGCTTTTATAGGTGCAGCTCAAATTGAATGAAAGGGCAGAAGAGGGCTGTGTGGGTGGGGCATTGTGTTAAAATACACACACAAATTTTGTTTCTGGACATTTGAAAAAAAACAAAAAACAAAGGATAGAAAGGGATAGATTCACCAAATAGCTTGAGGATATGGTGGCAAATAGTCATTGGGCTGGAGAGAGAGAGAGAGAGAGAGAGAAAGAGAGAGAGAGAGAGAGAGAGAGAGAGAGAGAGACTATGAGTCTATAGCTTGGTGACTGGGAGACCCAAGTCCTTGCTCAAATGACTATTTATTTATGAAAAGTAGAATATCTTCAACAGAAGAGACAGAAAGATCCACATCACACTAGCCCAGAGCCCTGTGGGTATGGCTCCCACTCTGCTGCAACCTTAATGCTCGTGAGGTGATTGGACACTTTGGTGATAGATGTCACAGAAAAACCAAGTAACAAATGAAATAGCAAGAGCAAAGGGGAGCACTTCAAGCATAATGGGGAGAAGGTGGTAGCCTCACTCTCTTCCTTCACCCCATGTCCTGTGTTGGCGAGCTAAGCACTGTTTCATTAGCAATAAGCAATGTAGTAGGTGGGCACCAGTGTAGGAGAGATCTTCACTGGACAGTGTTATACACTCAGGCTATAGAGTTCGAGCACCAACAGCCTGACCCCAGCTTGCTTTCCTGAGCCTCTGATGTCATAGCAAACTAGGTCTCTCAAAATGTCACCCTCTTTCTCCATTTCCACTCATCAGGGAGTGAATCACTCCTGACTTCTGCTTCCCACCCCTGTGGAATTAACATTCAGCTGAAATTAGCTCAGAAGCCACTGAAGTACCATTTTAAAGAGCCCATTTAAAATATTAATAGCTTTCAACACCTAATTAGAGTCTAATTAACTAGTTAATCTTTGCTCTGTGCACTAAATTTTAAACTAGATGAATCCAATAAACTAAGTTCTAAATTTTCCTCCATTAAAAAAATGAAAACCAAAACACTTGAAACAGATGGAAGCTGTGCAGATCACCTCTTTTACAGCTGCTGTATATTGTGAATCCCTAGGCAGAACAAATTCAAATTTGATAGGAATTAGGGTTATTAAAAAAATGAATCATGATTGATCACTCAATTAAATACTAGAATACCGTTTATTTAAATATTTTGGAGGTTTTCTACATTTTCAAGTATAATGATTTCAGTTACAGCAGAATACAAACTGTACAGTGCTCACTATATATTTATTTTTAGTACAAATATTTGTACTGTAAAAACAAAAAATTATTTTTCAGTTTACCTTATACACAAACCACCATTACAGAGGACACGTGTCCAGGCTGATGACAGGTTCTGCTCAGTAACAATCCAAAGGAGTGCAGAGCAACACATGTTCATTTTCATCATCTGAGTAAGATGCCATCAGCAGCTGGATTTTTTTTTTGGGGGGGTGATTTAGGTTCTGTAGTTTCTGCATCAGAGTGTTGCTCTTAAGACTTCTGAAAGCATGTGTCACACCTCATCTCTCTCAGATTTTACAAGGCACTTCAGATTCTTCAACCTTAGTTTGAGTGCTGTAGCTGTCTTTAGAAATCTCACATTGGTTCCTTTGTGTTTTGTCAAATCTGCACCCAAGGAGTTAAGTCACAATTTAATCATCACCTTTTTTTTTTTTTTTAAATGAGCGTCATCATCATGGAAGCATGTCCTCTGGAATGATGGCATAAGAATGAAGGGACATACAAATTTTAGCATACCTGGCACATAAATACCTTGCAATGCTGGCTACAAAAGTGCCATGCAAATGCCTTTTCTCACTTTCTAGTGACATTGTATATAAGAAGTGGGCAGCATTGTCTCCCAAAAATGTAAACAAACTTGTTTGTCTTGGCTGTTGGCTGAACAAGAAGTAGGACCAAGTGGACTTGTAGGCTCTGAAGGTTTACATTAATTTTGTTTTTGAATGCAGTTACAAAAAAAATAGATCTACATTTGTAAGATCCTTTTTCATGATAAAGAGATTGCACTACAGTTCTTGTACGAGGTAAACTGAAAAATACTATTTCATCATTTTAAGTGCAAATATTTGTAATAACAGTGTACATTTTGTATTCTATGTTATAACTGAAATTAATATAATTGAAAATTCAGAAAACACATCCAAAAATATTTAATACATTTCACGTGGTGTTCTATAGTTTAACAGTGTGATTAAAACTGCAATTAATTAATATTTTTTTCGTTGATCTCATGAGTTAACTGCAATTAATTGACAGCCCTAGTAGGAATTAATTTGCAGTCTTTACTGTGGAGCTGCCACCACTGGTCAAATACAGCCCTAGTAAGACCTCATTTCTTACAAACGGTGAACAGTAAAATATTGTGTGAATAACAAACAGCAGCAATTTCACTCCTTCCTTATGTATCTTCCTGGAGAGCTTTTCCTTATTTTAAAATAGCTCAAATATTTTAAAACTGTATATGTGTAGTCGTGTAAACATCTTCTACCTGTATTTTCCTGTACAGAAGCACAGGCCTGATATTGGTAGGAGCTGACTGCCTGCCCCTCCCTCTATAGTCAGTGACAGCGAGTAAGGCCTGGTCTACACTGCCACTCTGCAAGTAAGCTCTGTAAAGTGGCAGCGCAGACAGTACACCAGTGCTGGGAGAACTCTCCCCCAGCTCTGGTACTGTGACTACACAGTCCTGTTAAAGCACTGCTGCGGCAGCGTTTTAACATTGCTAGTGAAGACATACCCTAAATCTCAGAATCTACCAGCATCAGGCCCAAAATGTCTTGTGGATGATGGTCTTATTCACAGTGTATTACTTTCTGATTTGTTGTCTCATTTAGCAATAGCTTGCACAATCCATCAAAGGCCCTCCCTAAGCCTGAAATAGTCTTCTACACAACAGCTACTCCTAAACCCCATTTAGTCCCAAACCTCAGGGTGTGATGAAATTCACAATACGAAATGTGTCAGATATATTTTAAGAATCAATCCATCTTGAATGACTGAGAACAAACTCTCCCAATGGACGCTCCATAGCTCCAGGAGGCCTAATCAACATCCTGGGAGCTAGGTGAATATATAAGCTTCTCCTTACAGATAACGTATCCACGGACAAATCAAGGCAAGAAGTGAGTTCCAAAGCCAACAACCCCTCACTAAGAATGCCAGGTTGCCAACCTCTTTCCCCCTTTAGATCAGGGAACTATTATCTGAGGTGGTTCCAATAATCACAACTGCCACAGTACCACTCTGGGGCAGAAATAGTCTCTCATAAGCCCAGCACATGAACCATTTAGGGCTTTATAGGTTAAAACCAACACCTTACTCTCTACTCTACAGCTTGTTTCCAAACTACCCTATTTTTGCATGAAAAAAGGAATATACTGTCCTATTTGCATGAAGAAATGGTCTTCAGTAAGTCGAGTAAAACCCTAATTAACTTGAGTATGGCTAGATGCAGAACTGACAAATCAGAACAGAGGGTACATTGTTGTCCATGGGATTCTGAAGGTGTCTTTGGTAAGACCATATGTAGTTGCTAGTATGGGGTTAAATGCTGAACAAGTAAAAATTCATGTAGAAGCATGAATGCAGATTTTATTTAATCAAAGGCTTTGTTATTCATTCAAGAGTACAACATTAAAAGCATTCATGTGCCACTCCCATTAATTTCTAAAGAAGAGGCAATGCAGCATCAGGCCGTCTGTTATGAAGCAGACAGGGACACACCAGAACACAGCTCTGCACTACAGATCTGCTTTAAAAAAAAAAGTTTGTTACCCAGTATAGGTCTTTGATCTTCAAACACCCAAAACAGAGTAGTTACTTTTTTGGGTATCTCCTGGTGGAAAACTAACCTGCTGGCCACTGGATGTCACTCTTGCTCCACAGAAATTCAACTGGAAGAGTCCTTTTCATCATATGAGTAAGGCTCAGATGAAGAGTGCAATGCAAGAGCTAAATATTATTACTGACTCTCACTGTGATATCCAACATTAAAACTATAGGAGTACATTTGGACTCATGCAAAAAAAAAAAAAATCCCACAGAAATTCCATAGATTTGAGATAACTGCCGTACAAAGGTTTTCTTCAGATCCAAGTGAGTGAGATTGGTGCAGACATTGGCAAAAACTCCTTGTTGTTTGCTATATTCCTCTGACAACAACAAAGGCTCTGATAGCAAAGAGAAGCAACATTTGAATTTTTGTAGCCAATTTGGAAATGATCACACTTTCACTAAGGGTACGTCTTCACTACAGGACTAGGTCGATTTCCCTTAATTCGATTTTCTAAACTCGACTTTAGAAAATCGAATCAGTGTGTCCCCACCAGGACAGCAGGTCGACAGTGGTCGACACTGTCTGTCCTAGAACTTTTGCAGGGGTCGACATAGCCCGCATTGCACTGTGGGTAGGTAGCCCACAGTGCAATGCGTGCTGGACACCCCCCCCCCCACACACACCTGCCCAAGCAGCCCCGCGGACCCCCCCCCCGCCCGCCGGAGCAGCCCCGCACCAGACCCCCCCCTCGGTATAAAATTGACCAGTATGAAATTGACCAGGCAGCTGACCCGCTCGCCCGATCAGCCCCGCGCCGGACCTCCCCACCGAGCAGCCCCCCGCTGGACCCCCCCCGCCTGCCCAAACAGCTCCGTGAACCCCCCCACCCGCCCGAGCAGCCCGGCGCCGGCTCCCCCCCCCCCCGGTATGAAATTGACCAGTATGAAATTGACCAGGCAGCTGACCCGCTCGCCCGAGCAGCCCCGCGGACCCCCCCCCCGCCCGCCTGAACAGCCCCGCGCCAGACCCCCGTCCGCCCGAGGTGGGGGGAGCCGGCGCCGGGCTGCTTGGGCGAGCGGGGGGGGGGGTGTCCGTGGGGCTGCTCGGAGGTCAGAGGCTTAACATCAGATGCCTCTTCACTTACTCAAAGTAGACGTAGAGAAGTTGATTTTAGCCTTACTTCTCTCATCAAGCAGGAGTTACAAAGTCGATTTTGAGGGCCCTTTAAATCGACTTTAAGGGCATGCAGGTGAAGACAGGTACACGTTTAATTCGACTTAACATCGTTAAAGTCAACGTTAAGTCCTAGTGAAGACATGCCCTAAGGGTATGTCTTCACTACAGCAGTAGGTCGATTTCCCTTAAGTCAATTTTCTAAAGTAGACTTTATAAAATCGACTTAGTGCATCCCCACAAAGGACAGCAGGTCGATAGTGTCTGTCCTTAAACTTTTGCAGGGGTCGACATAGCCAGCATTGCACTGTGGGTAGGTATCCCACAGTGCCGGGAGTCCCCAGCTGGCACCACCTTTCGGGGCAGCCAGGCACGCTCCCATGGGAACCAGCCCCAGTCCGAGCAGCCCCCCGCCGGACCCCCGTGCCCACCCGAGCAGCCCCCCGCCAGACCCCCGTGCCCGCCCGAGCAGCCCCGCGGGGGGGTCCAGCGCGGGGCTGCTCAGGCAGGCGGGGGCTTACAGTCACATGCATCCACACTAGCTCACAATCGACCCAGAGACAGGTCGATTTCAGCTACTCCTCTCGTTAGGGAGGAGTACAGAAGTGGATTTTAGGGTCCCTTTAAATCGACTTTAAGGGCATGCATGTGAGGACGGGTACAGGCTTAAATCGACTTTACCTTGATAAAGTCAACGTTAAGCCCTAGTGGGGACCAGGCCTAAGAGACAGGACTTACTGTGTCTGCTTCCTGGCCCTGATTTCTTGAGTCACTCGGCAAAGTCTTCATGGAATACATTTGCAACTATACCAAAAATCCTGTTTGTGCATCAGCGGAGTGACTTTGGTAATGTGTGAGAGAGGAATGGGGGGAGTATTACATGACTACCTCTATATCCTGAATGTTCTGAAGAGCAGAAAATTGAGAGGATAATTGTGTCAGATGTTTACCCTGTTTCTATAGAATGTATAATTAACAGTGCAGGTGTGTATGTTTGCAATGTTGTTAATACCTGTGTTTCTAAATTACTGACTTGTGCACTGGATCACCAGGACGTAAACAAAGTTAAACCACTCTGTGGTAAATTTTAGGGGTAAAATTTTCTCCATTGAAGATGATGGCAAAACCAGAAGTTCAGCCCAAATATTTTATCAGAATACAAAACGTGTACAGGATTCAGCTAGGTATGAGAGGCTAGTCAGACTGTGAAATTTTACCAACACTACAGATATCCTCCCACTATCCACCCCAGAACGAAAGAGATTTCAGCAACTGAATACCATTTACAGTCCACTGAAAATGCCCACATAGATCTTGTACTTTCCATCAGCGAAGTTCCTTTTGTTAGCTGCTCCTTTTCTCTCTTCTGCTGATTTAACCATCAGCCATTTGTGAACAGTCATTTCTGTCAAATAAAATACAGCACCAGAAAGAAAACTCCACCTTGACAACTCACTCTGAGGACATACAGGCATCTGTAGTAGCAGGAGCAGTGGAATTTTACCCAGAGAGACACTTGGGGTAGGGAGGATACAGGCCCAAAGTGTTCTATTAATACTGAAGGTTGGTGCTCCCTATCACAGTCATACCCTAAATACATTGTAAATTTTTATCCCAGGTGTTACACAGGAAGAGTGTTAAAAGCATTCAAGTTCCTGTTGGAAAAGCAGCCTGGCTTTTGATGCTATAAGTGCTAACCTAAAAAAACAAACACCACCTTCCCCTCAAAAAAAACCCCAAAAAACAACCCATTCTCAAACATTCACATAGTTTCAATTAATATTCTACGCTTGCCCGTGACGAATATTGGCACACTGTGTACAACATGGGACAAATTATTACTATGTACCCTGACAAGAGATCCAATTCAGATATTGTGGCAGCCAGAATGCGAGCCCCTGGACTGATATCCTAAGTAATCACAGTGTATGTGAGGCACAACATCCGCAGAGTCTCAGACTAGGCAGGTCTTGGAGAAGACTGTTTTAGTGGATGAAACAGTGACACATCCTGTTGCTCATAATAAAATAAGAGTTTAAATTCTTTATTTAATTTGAATTAAATGAGCACTATTTGGCATAATATAAAAGAAAATTCTGATTTTGTCTTCACAACCTTCCAAATTTCTTATGAAATTTTGCTTATAATAGATGTAAGCACCTTTCTTCACCTCTAAAGGACCTTACGATTTGCATACACAATATGAAGAACAGAGTCTACAACACACAACGAACTGCACAAACAATACCACAAGACCCCATTAGTACATGAGACACCCACATCTGACTTCCAATGGGCTGTATCCTCCTCAGCCCCCAGAGTCACCTGAAAGAAAAGATGAGCTTTGAAGATTGCCCAGATAGTTAACAAATCTGGGCTCTGGCAGACCAAAGGGGGTGAAGAGGGAGGGGATAAGGGGGGAAGGGAGAGAGAGATTGACAATGAGAAAGATTTTCAACTGTTTCACCATGCCAGCTCCAAATACAATCCAGGTTCCTCACTGTAAGCCTTAACTGTACGGTGATTTACATGGCAGGTCTTACTTTTAGTGGACATGTGTCCACACCATAAAGATCACCATTGTAGTTGGCATTGATTGACAGTCCTGTTGGCAGTCTCATTGGAGGCATCAAGGAGTGAATAAGTCTGTTAGTCCTGGAGGAGCCTTTCAAAAGAAAGCTGCTGCAAGTTGGCTGGGCACAGAGTCTGGCAGCTTACACTGCCTTTGTCCATGCCGTACACATCCTCTGAAATAAAACCAGGACATCAGCCTAGAGTGCTGTCACTTAAAACAGGAGTTCTTTTTACATTTATTGGGTCTGTTAGAAGCACTTGGAATGCAAAGGCTGCAAAAGACATTTCATTGCTTAAAATGTTTATGCATTAAGGCCCCGATCCCGCAACTGACACAGCCTAGGAGGAGTCCTGCACCAAAATGGACCCATTTACTCTATTTCAATGGGGTTGCATGCAGGCACAGGAATTCACCCATGCATAACTGGCTAAAGGACTGGGGTCTTTCTTGATCAGTGGATTAGCACAGAGGCATAGAAGCTGGTATTAACATAATAGTTCATGACAACTCCTTTGAAGAGACAAAACTAAGTCAAAAATCCACTTTAGAAACAAAACATCATACAGATTTAAAGGACAGACAATTAAATTGATCCTGCTCTCAGACAAAGGGAGCTTCATGCTTGCCCTCGATGGGATCGAGCCAGTGTATTTCAGCCTGGCTCTGCAAACCATTTCACAAACAAGGAATCCAAATATGGACCTGTTGCAATACATGAACATACACTATGTATGTTCCGTAGTAGACAGAACAATTTAAGAAAGAAGTGGAGAAACTGGAGACAGTCCAGAGGACAGCAACAAAAATGCTGAAAGGTTTCGAAATAAACTGGGAGGAAAAAAAAAAAAAAAGAGAGAGAGAGAGTAGGTTTACCCAGGACAGGTGGGTTTCAGAGCACAGGCTCCAGCCCCAGCCCAAACATCTACACTGCTTTTTTCAGTCCGGCTCCCTCAGCCACGTGACCCTGAGTCAGCCAACCCCAGGCTCAGAGACTCGATGCTGTGGGTTTTTTACTGCAGTGCAGACATACCCTGAGGGAGGACGATAGCAGTCCTAAGGGCTGTTATAACAAGAACAGCCATCAATTCTTCTGGTCCTATGTTAAGTGGACATGGAGTAATGGAGCTTAATCTGCAGCAAGGGAAATTTAGATTTGATAGCTGGAAAACTTTCTAACTATAAGGACAGTTAACTACTGGAATAGGTTACCACAGGAGGTCATGTATTTCTCATCATCAAAGATTTTAAAGAATGAGTTAGACAAACATTTGTCAGCGATGGTCTGGGTTTATGTGGTCCTGCCACACTGCAGGTGGGAGAGAAAGTGTGGTCCCCTCCAGTTCTACATTTCTATGACTATGAATTCTAGACGACCTATTATCTGTTGGGTAAATAAGTAGTCATTTTCAAACCACAGACAAGCTTCTCAACTAGTGTAAGCTGGGGGTAGTGCCAATGAATACAACAGCATTATGACTGTTTACACCAGTTGAGGATCTGTCCCCAACATATTCAAATGAACATTTAATGTAGGATTAAAAATGCTCTGGATTTCTGCATAGAGGGGTCTATTTTCCCACCGAAACATGCAAATAAAAGCTTTGAACATAACAGAGTTACCCTGTATATACACTCCTTGGGTTTCTTTTATCCCTGGCATACTTGCTTGCCACAGCTAAAAGGCCAGCTGGAGTGGGTGTTACCAGATGTGGTTCCATAGTTCTATCAACGTACTGCTTATGACACTTGTGTGTTCATATGGAGCTCTACTTTTCCTTTCTGCAAGTCCCCTTCCAATGGAGCTATCCTCCACGATTTTGGTTCCCCAGGACTGGGTTCCTTCAGCCCCAGAATCAGATGAACACGAACGAACACACACACACACACACACACACACACCCCTGAGTGGACAGGGTGAATCAGTGCCCTCCAGCTGACCCACGTAAATGCCCCTGGTCTCAATACGCTGGGCCAAGTTGCCACCCTTACATGCCACAGGTTCAGCACATCCCTATTCCCACTTTCACGTCACAATTGTACTGGTAGTAACCCACTTGATGAGCAAATCTCACAGTATTTTTGGGTGCTACAGGGATTTTAAGCTTAGGTAAAAGAAGCGTTGCTGCAGAGTAAATGGGGAAGCTAAAAACACAAGAGAATAAAGTTCAGAGAGAAAAACAACCAGCTTAACCGTAAAAGTTATTCATTGAATAATAGTGATAACTACACAAGGAGGGCTAAACAATCATAACAGTTACATTATTAAAGGATAATACCTGAGGTAGAAAAGAAAAACGAAGATTGGGAGGGATCTCCCCCACTCCACGAGGCTTGAACTGGTCGGGGTTCCTAGGTGATGATGGTAGCTCAGGGTTCTGAGTGCTGGAGACAGGCAGATCCCCCAGCACGATCAGTCAGGAGATGGAATCCCAGTGGAACTGATGCAGTTTGGGTCCATGCATCAGACCACTGACTTGGGCATAGGTAAAGGGGTTTTTGTAGAGAAAATACAATGGTTCAAAGGAGAACAATAGATTTGTTTATGGGTAAACTAATGACTCAAAGGTTTTCTTTAGGCTAGACAATAGGAGTTGATCACTCTTGACTATGGGTGGTGTTTCTTCCAAGGAGCTCAAGATGCAATTAGGCTGCTTCAGTATTTTGGATATCAATCAAGGATTCATTACTAGAATTGGTCTGATGACTACTGAGCTGGGTGTGTGCAAGCATAGGTTCATTAACATCTGGAGCAGAGATCCCCCATGATGCAGTGCATCCCTTCTTTTCTGGTCCCGGAGTTCAGTGAGGTTCTGTTCTCCGACCATTCTGTATGCTAATGGAGATGCCTTAATCGGGTCACCCTTGTCAGAAGGGGTCTAAATGTGTCTCCCAATACCCTTCACTGCTCTTTGCAAGTCTTTTGTCTGATTGGTTTTGGTTCAACCAGAGGCTGAGGTAGGGAGTGTTTTGCGAGTCAGACAGGCCAGATACTGTGCCCTGGTTCCCCAAGAACACAGAGCTGACCGGTATCATGGGTTTGTGGTAGTCCAAAGTGCTTGCAATTTACAAATTACCAGGCTGCGAGCTATAAGTAGCCAGTGGGGATCCAGAAGTCAACAGTTTGGCTAAAGACACTGGCCAATTTGCAGATTCAGCAAAAGCAACAGTGTTTATAACCTCTTAGGTTATTAGTTTGTCAGCATATGCGGGCACATCTCCAATGAACTATGAGAAGTTGGGAAGAATAGGGTAAGCTTCTGTAACATGGACCTGGGAAATGAATCCCACCCCCCACCCATCTAAATCCTACCTGCTAAGGAGAATTGTTTGAAAATCTCAGCTTTCATTTAAAAAAAATATTTCTAGGCTTCATGGTTGCTGAGAAATCCTGGAAAATATGAAGCAGGTGTATCCTAAAGGCTTAAAAACCAGAATGCAAAGAATTCAAACTATATACACTGAAATAATTTAAAAAAACCTGAACACACTAGATGTTTGGGGGTGGCAATACTGTCATGAAAAGTTTCATGCTCAAGTCTGTCAAAGAACCTCTTGTGCCCAAACCCCTCAATTGTGTTAACTTTTAGGATTCAAACATTGGGTGTAATTCTAGCTTGAGGTGACATACCAGCGCTAGCTCTGATCAAGCTAGCAAACTGAAAATAGTTGTATCGCTGTGGAAGCAGGCGTGGCAAGAGGGGCTGGCTGCCTGAGATCACAGTTACACTCGCAAGGAGGCTAGTCCTCCTGCCACCGGAGCTATTATTTTTAGGATGCTAGTTCAATGAGAGCTGGAACACGAGTGTCTCTCTGAGCTCCTTCCAGCTCTATGATAGACATACCTATTGTCTCACTTCTGTGCCTCTGCTGAAGCTTCTCTCGCACAGTAAATCCCATGCCTGAAAAACTGGGTTGAGTTAAAAGTCTCCTCTGTATTAATGTTCTCTCTTTTTAAATCTATTTAAAAAAACAAACACGATCACCAAATTGTTATGGTAGCAAGTGGTACATCTAGGAGTACAGTAAAACATGAAGCACAAATCAGACCCCAGAAGGCTATAAGCTGTGTTGTAAATTGTTCCAATCAAAGGGGAGAGACCCCCTTCGAAATTTTAAAAAATGGTAACTTGAGGCATTATATGAACTTAATCACCATTAAACCAAAGAAAAAATATTTTTTAAAAAAATTTCTACACTTAGTTTATTGCCCCTTTTAAAGCATTGCTGAAAAATAAGGTTTATTCACATCTGTAGAGAATCAGAGAGGTAGCCGTGTTAGTCTGGAATTGCAGAAGTGACAAAGAGTCCTGTGGCACCTTAAAGACTAACTAAAGTATTGATGCAAGTGGGTATTAGCCCACAAAAGCTTATGCTTCAATACTTTAAGTTAGTCTTTAAGGTGCCACAGGACTCTTTGTAATCACTTCTGTAGAAAACTCAGATGCAACCTTTATTATATTTCTATTGCTCTGGCACAATTACCACTTAGAACTCACGTTTCGGAGAGTCAGGATTCACCATGAAATCCTGAGATTTCGTCAATATATTTCACAAATGATATATACGTCACAGGTGTTTTTACACCCAATCTAATTATTTCCTATGGTAACTCTTTTGTGCTGGTTATTTGTACATTTAGAACAACTTGTGCTATCTATGGGGAAACATGATTACTGCACCCTCGCTGCATGCTATTCTTGTATCTAAGGCAGGGGAGGGAGGTGGAGCCTGCACACTGAGTCCTCCTTTCTCCCCCTCCCTCCTGAACGCCACAAGCCACAGACAGGAGGTGGGGGGGGATGAGGGAGAAGGCACTGATCTATGTGGCCTGCTGGCAGGCAGGAGGCGTTGGGGAGACAGAGGGAGGTTGCTAGCCGTGGACAAAGCAGGCAGCCAAATGACTTTATAGCAAAGCATTGCACAACTTTAAATGGAGCATATTCTGTAATTGAGTAGGGTTTTAAGATCAAAATAACGTTGAGAGAGGAAGTTAAGTGGGGAGTTATTGTATTTAAATAGCATTTTGTTTTGTGCTAGTCTCATTTATCCATTTGGTTGATTTCTAGTGCATAAGATTTACAATGGTCAGGTCAAAGCATATCCTCTCCTTGGAGTTCCTTTTGCTCCTAATGTATTTGCAGAACGTTTTCTTGTTACATCAGTCAGACTGCAGAGAGCAAGAAACAATAGCTCTGTCCCACTGAGCTGCCCCATTCATCCCAGCGGGTGCTCACTCAAATGTCAATGAGGACAGGGTCCTCAAAGGAAACCTGCACACCACCGTCAAAAAGTGAGTTGGGGAAATTAAGTTCACAATTCTGCTAAAACTAAAAACCATAGACTCAGAGACACTGGTTTTATGGTTCCTTACAGCAATTTGCAAACATGACTCACTGCATACTAACCCTTCAATGCCCACTTCCTTTCAAGTGGTCTCCTTTAACGTGTGAACTCTCTATGCTTAATCTGACTCAATTTATATTTAAACACTATCTTCCCCAAATCCGAAGAAGAGCTCCAACATGCTCAAAAGCATGTACTTTTAACCAACAAAAGTTGGTCCTTGCCTCTCCCAGTGATATTGCCACCGTGTCAGCCGTACCTCTGAGCCCTCGGCGGTATTGGGCCTTGTGCCTTCACCTCTCCTGAGCTGGAATTCCATAATTCTCCCACTTGGGTAGCCCAGAGGCTGGACAACAGCACCCTGTGATCAACCATGCTTACTTCAGCAGGCCTTCCAGGGTTCAGCACCTACAGTTGTACCTTTTGAGATCTTCCGAGCAGTTACCAAACAGCCTTCTTAAACCAAAGATTTATGCAATCTGAAGCACTGGAAACAAAGCATAATGTACAAGAAAAAAGCTGTTCAAAACACTCTATACAAGATCCATCTCACCTAGAGGCTTGGCATACTTGGCAGGGACCTTTTGTCGGATTCCCTTTATCATCTTCCTCAAACTGCTTCCTCCCCAGAAAGTGTCATTTATATCCATCCAGAAGTCCTGTCTCAGGGCTTGTCTACACTTAAAATCCTGCAGCTGTGTTGCTGTAGCGTTTCAGTGGAGATACTACTTTTCGCCAGCAGGGCTCCTCCCATTCGTGTCAGTACTCCGCCTCCCAGAGAGGCACTAGCTAGTGCTCTCTACATCAGTGGTGAGACTGATTAAACTACGACACTGGGGGTGTGGAATTTTTACAACCCTGAGCAGTGTAGTTTTACCAACCTAATTTCCGGGTGTCCAGGGCTCAGTTTCCCAGTCCTTTTGGCCCTGACACCGAAAACCAGTCCAGTGAGTTCAGCAGGGTATTGGAGGCATAACTTCAACTTGAATGGCATTTGCACTGTCCCTTAAGTGTTGGTAGCTGGATGGCCATTTGAAACCATAGTATTCTTTCCAACTTATGTTCAGTCAATCTCTTTCTTAGCCTTAAGTATTCACGCAGTCACACAGAGCTACTTACATTCCTACACAAACTCACCCATCAGTCACAGATACTTTATATGTCAACACCTAACTATTGCGCTGCTCCAAGCACCCAAAAAAAGAGACACAAAACATCATATGAGAAAGACTGCATGTTCACTAATTTTGGTTTGTTCTGTAACACTTGGCACATTTGAACAGAGAACTTTTTTCATGGGAAAATGAAACTTCAGGAAACGATGCTGTGAGAAATTACTCACTGTTGAGTGTTTGGTCAGAAATGATAAACTTCATCACTTCTTCCCTCCCTCCCATCAGTCCATAAGGCTAGCATATACTAAAGGCTAGCAATCCATCTCTTTCCTTTCCAGATAGACTTTGACAGCCAAGTAATAGTTAATCAAATCGGGGGGGTGGGGGGGGAGAGGGGGTGATGGGCCCCTAACAAGTGACTCTTCCTAAGGGGAAGTGGGAGGGATGAAAGATAAGAGAAAACTCCGACAAACGGAATCAAGTTGTTGTGGGTTGAAGAACAGGACTGGACTGTTGATAAGCATTCTGGATCCTTTAAAGGGCAGAAGCACATAAACTTATGTTTAAATTAGGCTGGAGAGAGAGAGAACCATGGGATGATTCTTTTTTTTAATGCTAAATGGGGAAAAACCATGTATATGATCAAACCCACAGTACTAGGAAACAGTGACTACTTGAGTCCCCAAACCCTAGCTCTTGAAAACATTGTGTTACTATGGTTTTCTGAATTGGCACAGAAGATGGAGCCAGGCTACATAAACACCTTAAAATACACACACACACACACACACACACACCCATTTCCTCTCTGTAATCCCAAACTGAAGATGGGGGGGTGGGGTCACCTCAATCAGTTAGGTTGGAAGTTACTACCTTTCTCTCTTCTGTCGCTGTTGTTTTGACCCTGGGCTGGAGTTCCTAAAGGCAGGTTGTTAGCTTTGTTCCAAGCCACTTGCATGATGCTGGTGGCTATACAAGTTATGCTTTGATTGAAATCCCAGGGACAAATTCAGTGGTAACAGGATGACTAGAAGGAGTCTAAACTGGCATAATTTACTGTCCCCCAGCATCCCCAAACTACACCCCCCCCATTCAACTTTACATATACATTTAGGGCTGGTCCTCACTGGGGGGGGGGGGGAGAAATCGACTGTAGATACGCAACTTCAGCTATGTGAATCATGTAGCTGAAGTTTGCGTATCTGCAGCCGACTTACCGTCCATCCTCATGGCGGCGGCAGTCGGCGGCGCGCTCCCCCGTCGACTCCAGCTTGCGCCTCCCGGCAAACTGGAGCTCCGGAGTCGACGGGGGCGCCGCGAGCGATTGATTTCTCGCGTCTTCACAAGACACGAGAAATCGATCGCCAGAAGATCGATGGCTACCTGCCGATTCGGCGGGTAGTGAAGACGTACCCTTACTTACAAAAGAGTAACTTAAGGGCATGGCTACACTTGCAGATCTACAGCACTGAGAGTTAAACCAGCCCTCAGAGACTGCAGCATGGAAAGTGCTGCTGTGTGTTCATACGGTCAGCTGCAAGTGCACTGGCATGGCCACATTTGCGGCCCTTCCAGCAGCATTGGGAGCGGTGCATTATATGCAACTATCCCACAGAGCACCTCTTCCCATTCTGGTGCTGTGGCTTGTGGGAAGTGGGTTGAGGGGAGGGAGGTGCGGGCATTCTGGGTCCTGTCCCAATGCCCTGTGATTCATCACTTCACCTCCCAGCAATCTTTCCATGGTTTTTCTACTGCGTGCTCGGTCTTCCCTTTCAGTCTGCAGGAATGGAGCCTGAAGTGTTGAGGAACATGCTGATGGGTCTCGCCAGGACGTCACGAATGGCAGTCGAGTTACTCCTTAAGATACAAATGGACAGTGAGGAGTTCAACAAAGATATCAACTCGCATAACGCATATGACACGAGATTGCTTGTGGCATACACAGACATGCTCACTGCAGTGGAACACCACTTTTGGGCTCGGAAAACAAGCACTTAGTGGTGGGATCATATTGTTATGCAAGTCTGGGATGACAAGCAGTGGCTGCAGAACTTTCAGATGAGAAACGCCACTTTCGTGGGACTGTGTGAGGAGCTCGCCCCCACCCTGAGGTGCAAGGACACAAGATGGAGAGTGTCCTGCTGGTGGAGAAGCGGGTGGCTATTGCAATCTGGAAGTAGGCAACTCCAGACAGGTACCGATCAGTCGCTAACCAGTTTGGCGTGGGAAAGTCGACCGTTGGAATCATGTTGATGCAAGTTTGCAGGATCATTAATCGCATCCTGCTCAGTCTCCGAGTGTGTTAATCGGAAGGGGTATTTCGCTATGGTTCTCCAGGAGCTTGTGGATCACTGTGGACATTTCATCAACATTAACGCAGGCTGGTCTGGAAAGGTGCATGACTCTCACATCTTTCAGAACACAGGGTTGTTCGGGAAGCTGCTGGCCTGGACGTTTTTTTCCAGACCAGACTATCACCATTGGGGAAGTTGAAAGCCCATGGTAATTTTTGGAGATCCTGCCTACCCTTTAATGCCATGGCTCATTAAACTCTACACAGGGAGTCTTGAAAGCAGCAAGGAGCAGTTCAACAGGCAGAATGTCTGTGGAGTGTGCTTTTGGCCATTTAAAGGGCCACTGGTGCGGTCTGTATGGGAAGCTGGACCTGGCTGATGACAACCTCCCGGCGGTTATATCCGCATGCTGTACCCTCCAGAACATTTGTGAAGGAAAGGGTGAAAGATTCACTCAGGCATCGACCTCGGAGGTTTAACACCTGGAGGCTGAATTTGAACAGCCAGAGAGGCCCAGCGCAGCAAGGATTAGGGGTTCTTTGAGGGAGCAATTTGAGGCTGAAAACCACCAGTAATGTTTGGTGCCCTTCATGGGAGTGAAGTGCAGTGGTTCCAATATCAGATTGGAATTCCAATATCAGTAGGAATCTGTGTTTGCTACAATGACTTGCACTGCCTGTTGCTTTCCTGGGCTAAGGTATCTTTTACTTAATGCAATAATAAAGGATGTTCTCAGAGCCAAAATAAACCTTGAAAACTGTGTTGTAACAGTTAAATTTCAAACTACAGTTGGACTTCAAAAAAAGCAGCATTTTTATGTGCATACTCTCATACTACACTACAAACAAACAGAGTAAGAATATTTAGGCATCATACAGGCATCAGCAATTTTTTCATTGTCACAAGTAGTATAACTGAAGAAGAGGGAGCTGACAGGTTAACATTTTCAATGAACCACTGTAATTAAAAAAAGTGCATGAATGCAAACGTAATGCAATAGTGAGGTTCTTATCTTCTCTACTGACATCTGATAGGATTTCAAGATAAACACTTCTACCAGGGGCACGGATTCATTCCAGATCCATCCTTTCCGCTTCTTCAGATTCATGTTCTTCTTCTGTCCAAGACATTGGTACTAGCAGTTGCACTGGCTGGTACTGTGGCAACAGCACTGACGAATAATTGAAGATTTAGCAAAAAGAGCTTTTCTCCGAAGTCAAGGAAAAACGGGGCGGGAATTAAAAGAGTTTGAATCTTATTCAGGCCTTGTTTATATACTATAAAGGAAGTTCACCATCTTGATAACGGATTATATTAACTAGAATCCCTGGTTCACTTTTATCTATATGTTACTGAAGATGTAAGCTTACCAGTTTTGCTTAAATCTAGGTTTAAAAATAGTTGCTGTGACTAAGTAAATATAGAATTGAGTCACACCTTCAGATGGAATGTGCTACAGATAACCATCATCACACCCTTTGAAATCATATTTTCACCTACTTGGTGTGCATGCCTGTAGCTCTTCAACACTGTTCTTAATTGCCATGTAAGACAACATGCAGAGTTTCAGACTTTTATATTTGTTCTTTCCTAAAGAAGAATTATTACCATTTGGCTTCTGGGCACTATTGTACTGTTACTATTTTGCATATTTTTGAAAATGGTTAATATTTTTGATATATATTTTTGAAGACAGCCGAGAAAAATCCTTTAACTGATTTTGAACCTACGTGCCAACACTTTACATACTTCAGTCCAACACAAAAATAACAGGGGCGTCCCAACAAAGTAATAAAGAAGAAGTCTGAAGGCTGTTGATAAGATTTAAGGATAAACTAAACCACTTATTTTTGTGAGGTTCAAAGTGAGGCCTATTGTATTGCCAGATGGGCAATTTTTGAGTTTTATCCACTCTTCCCTCCCCTTTTCACTACTTTATTAGTAGTAAAAGAAAAAGGACAAGATAGAACCAACAACAGTACTATTTGGTGTCACTCCAATAAACACGTACACAAATATTTACATCTTTTACTGTTCTAGCACAAAATGTTCTCTATAAAGATGAGGAATCAAAATATTTTTAGGTAACAGGATTACCTAAGGATGCATTAACTCCTTTTCACAAAATAATCGAGCTTCTTCATTGAAATCAGAAAGTATTTCAGTTCTACAAAACAAACTCTACAAAGTTCTTCATTTACTTTCAAGAGAAAGTAAATTAGCGCAGATATATTATTTCTGAAATCCTTTACTATAACAGTACTAGCAACCAACTTCACAGCAAGAGTTAGTGGAAGGTTATGTTTCTGAGCTAGAGTAGTGTGCAGTTTACATAATTAAAACACAAACTTTATAAAACAAAAAATATGAGTATTTAATTGGTGATGGATTCTAAATGCTTACATATTTCACAATTACAAAGCCCCCACTTAATTTACTCTACTCAATCAAGTCTTTCAAAAAGAAATCTGAGCACCTGCTGTATCTAATATAGCTTCTAGTTCTATGGAAAATAGTTTTCGTTTTTCTTAAAAAAGGTCTCCTATGAATAGAAGAAAGGTGCAATTAATTTTTGTTTTAGAAGAAAACTTCTAACTTCACTTTAAACCCAATGTGGCTTCAAAATAAATGTGTTCAGATGCAATATTATACAGATCAGTAAGGAATATACAAAAAGGTGTGCAATAATACTGTGACATATTTCCAATATGCTGACATACAGTAATCAGTGACCATCTCTAAAGAAATTGGCTGTAAATCCTGAAGAACGGTGCTTATGAACTTAATGACCCATCAACATATTGCAGCCGTTTCTGGTCTAAAAAAATAGATATATATTACACTAATATACAATGTATCTGCTTGCAAACACAGGAGTAGCCATAAATAAAACTTTATTCTTCCATTTCATTTACAAGCTATCAAGTACCATGTATTTACACAGCACTGGACACTTAAAATAGTTGCAGTCACAGAATGATCCAGACTGAATAGAAAGCCATTGATAAGTAAAGGATCTTAAGATAAAAACAAAGTAATACTGTAACAGACAGGTGGCAAAAAAGCAGTTTTGTAATGTTGCATCAAATCTGGTTGAAACAAAAACCAAGCCCCATGCGATTCTCAGCTTTAATTGTTTGTAGTCTGGCTAATGTCTGTACAGCCATTTTGTCTTTTGCAATTATTAAAATAAAAAAAGTTAAAAACTATAGCAGCAACAAGCAAACCCTGTGACAGGTAGGCAAGGGTTAAGAACTAAAAAAGTTTATATAATGTGCTTATGAAGGTTTGCAGAGCTTATCTTCCATCGGCTGGAGTTCGACTGAGTGACAACATGATTCGGGCAAATCGCTCACACAGTTCATGTGTGGAATAAGAAGGTAACTTCGGTGGATCACTGAAACCTTTAATCTCCGTAGAGCAATCTAGAAGTTTTGGCAGGAAGTCTGTCAGCTTTTCTTGCAAGTTAGCTGCAAATATATATATAAACAAAGTCAATATAAGCACTTACTGCCCATAGGAGCAATAAAGTGAAAAATTGCTCTATAGCACCAACTTCTTTTAGTTAATTTTGCTTTGTTACAAAACACCTTTCCTTAGTACTCTAGGCTTCAACTAGGAATATGTAAATGAATCATTCAGTATGACTGTGCTCAGTACTAGACTAAAATAGTCTCAAGAGCATCAGGAATACACTGAAACAAAGATTAAATATGCAATGGTATCAATGGGAAACCTCTTCCACCTTTAAACAAACTTCATCTAATACTTAGCTCTTTTAGGGCCCAATACAATGACACTTGTCATCTGTGGATTTCAAAGCACAGTTCTAAGGAACAAAAGATCGAGAAGATAGAACTTGAAGATTAAGCAATATCTGACTTCAAGTTTGGAATTATTTTCTCTACAGCATTGTGTGTGTGGAGGCGCTTTTGAAATTAAGAAATACATATACGGTGACTAGATAGCAAGTGTGGAAAATCGGGACCGGGAGGGTAATAGGTTTTGATATTAGACAAACCCCAGAACATGGGGACTGTTCCTATAAAATCGGGACATCTGGTCATCCTAAATACATTCGACTTACGTTCCATTTCTTGTCCAAGATATGAACACCAGCGGTTTCTCATATCTTCTACAGCAGCAATATCCTTTTCTTCTGTTTCATCCACCAGTAGTAATGGCAAACATGGGACGATAAGCTCATTCATAATGATCAGTCCATTGTTTACTTCCTGATCATCTCCAGATTCAAAGAGTGCCGCAGCATGTTCATTTAGTTTCTTCATGCAAGACCATAAAAAAGGTAAACGTATAAGTACTTAGCATTTCACGTTTTGCCAAGTATCAGCTTTTTAATAAACAAACAATTTATTCCTCAAACAAAACAAAACAAATCAGCAGTGACCATATCACAAGTTTTAAGTGACAAAGGTTTTAAGTGACAAAGAGTCTTGTGGCACCTTAAAGACTAAAGTATTGAAACATAAGCTTTCGTGGGCTAATACCCACTTCGTCGGATGCATGCAGTGGGTATTAGCCCACAAAAGCTTATGCTTCAATACTTTAGTTAGTCTTTAAGGTGTCACAGGACTCTGTCACTTCTGCAACTCCAGACTAACACAGCTACCTCTCTGATTCTTGACAAGTTTTAAGAGCAATCTTGCAAATTCTTCACCAAACACATCCGGTCTTATGTTATTCTTCCCTCTGACAGACCCTTGAACGGGTTTCTGATTACTTGTAATTGTTGTAGCAATCCCTGTTGAAGGCTAGATACCCACTCCCTCTGTTACTTCTTTCTATAGCCGATTAAAATCAAGTTTCGGGGGAAAGGGGAAGAATCCATTTCTACTGCTGCCTTTTCTAGCATTAGTCTCCTGTCAACTAGTCCCACTGTTGCAATGTGGACATTTGCTGTCCAAAACTCAATGCACATCAGTGTCACTATTCTTTGCCACACTATGGGTAGCAGTGGACAGGTTCATTATAATGCTACAGTAAAACAGGCAGCTATATATTCTGTAGCATTGGTTCTCAAAGTGGGGGTCGGGACCCCTCTGGGGGGTCACGGGCCTCTGCTGCCAGCAGCTGGCCCCGAACAAGGACGCTGCTGTGGGCTGCTGGCGCCCCCGTAAGGCCGGTCCCAACCACAGTTCCTGCCACGGTGGGCTGCTGGCACCCCCGTAAGGCCGGTCCCAACCACAGTTCCCACCGTGGTGGGCTGCTGGTGCCCCGTAAGGCCGGTCCGGGCCCTGACTCCTGCGGAGGCAGGCTGCCGGTACTGCCACGTGCCCGACCCAGCCCCGGCCCCTCCGTGGGACTGCTGGAACCCCCTCTCACTGGCCTCAGGGAGGCTGCTGGAACCCCCCCTCCCCCCCATAATCCCGACCCCTGCCCTGGGGGGCTGCTGGACCCCCCCCCATCCCAGCCCCTGCCGGCTACAGGCACCCCCTCTCGACCCCAGTCCCTACCTTGGGGGGCTGCTGGACACCCCCCACCCCGGTCCCTGCTACATTGGGCTGCAAGCATGCCTCCCATGCCTGACCCCGGGGGGGGGGGGGGGTCGCGCTTAGAGGCTCGGTGTGGGAAAGGGGTCACCACCACAAAAAGTTTGAGAACCACTGCTCTGTAGGAACAAGAGAAATTATACATTTTTCTTTTAATCCCCATATTTTACATTGCTTCCTTTGCCATTGGTGGCTCTGGTCTTACAAGAGGAGGGATGCCCTTGTTTGATTAATGTGCAAAACAATTACCTATGGTTGTCTACTATTTCACACATGCAGCAACAACTACAAAATGAGGGTTATATTTCACTTACTAGCAAACATTCTCTTCTGTAATGGGATATCAGCTCTTCATCATGCCCTCTATACAGGCCTTTGGACAAGAGTTCTTTGTTATTCTGATAAGCATAGATAAGGTAAAGCAAGGCTTCCATATAACTAAAACACACACAAAAAATATACATATACACATCAGATTTATAATGCCTTTGTACAGGTAGGTATCATTTGTTTCTGTATCTTTTCAAAGGTCAATACGATAAAAAACACATTCAAACACTCACACTTGATATGGTTTCCCTTGGTTATTAGCTATGACATTTTCTCCTCAATGTACATCAGTACAACTTTCTGTTAAAACCATAAGTCGGATCCAAAGCTGAAATCAATGGGAGGTTTTCCACGGACTTCAAATGGTTAAGAATTAGGGCTTATACACAGAAAAAAAAATTTCTTCTACACATCTGAGACACGCTTGGTTTGATTCTCCACTATCCCGCAATTTGTGTAGCCATTTACACCTTTGCAAATTGGGTGTGGAATGGTGCCATTTCCTTTCTCAAATGTGAACTTCTAAGAGAAAACTTACTTTCAGGTCCGTTAATTATACTGTCCCCAAATTACCACTAGTATTTAGACTGATGGAAATGTTCACAGCTGTGTGACTGGCATGGCCTCCCCAAAAGTAAATATTTGTAGTATCAGTCTACTGGCAATTTTCACCTTAATCTAAAATAAAGTAATGAAAGAGATATGTACATTACTGTCAGAGGTGGAGGGATGGTGTGTGTGTGTGTGTGTGTGTGTGTGTGTGTGTGTGTGTGTGAATAATAAGGAACCTGACAACAAATCTGATAGACAAAACAGGCCTCACTGCTTTGATAATGGTTGCCAAGAAGTATTAGCCAGTGTTGCAACTTTCACTTTTAGTGAATACATTAGGAAACTTTAACATAGTCTGAGTTATAGAAAGAGAAAATGAAGGCAAGTACCTCCTAAAGATGCCTTGAAATGAGTGCTCATTTAAAGAAAAAAATTGTTTTTTTACAAATATTAAGGTGAACACCTCAATAAAAAGAAAACTTTTCAGTGCAAGAGAGCACCGAGGTGTATTTGTTGCAGTTATACTAGTGAAAATAGGAAGTTAGATCTTCTTTGGACATTTTCTGTACTTTTAACATTACATACACATGAAAATCATATAGAACACAAGCAAGGATATACCAGGGCCTTCATAGTGGAGCAACTTACAAATTTGCATGTTATAGCAAAAATTCTGGTTACTCCCTAAATTCATGACTGCACACTATTATAGTCCATCACATTTCTATTACTCCAGTCTACAAGGTCATCTAGAGTTCTAGACCGCCTTGTATGATACTCCGGTCCCTCACTACAAGCCTCTGTGTCATCAGCAAAGGTAGTGGAGTGCCTCAAGGATTGGTCTTGGGACCAATCTTATTTAACATTTTTACTACTGACCTTGGCACAAAAAATGGGAACATGCTATTAAAATTTGTGGATGTCACAAAGTTGGGAGGTATTACCAAAACAAAGAAGGACTGGAATGTTATACAAGAATATTTGAATGACCTTGTGAACTGGAATAATAGAAATGGGATGATGCATGACTTTACACTATTAAGTATGTAGGAACCAACAAGAAGGATTTTTTGCTATAAGCGGGGGACTTATAAGTTGGAAGTGACAAAGGGGAAAGACCTGGATATATTGGTTGATTACAGGATGACTATGAGCCACCAAGGTGATGCATCCAGGAAAGAGGTTAATGTAGTCCTAGGATGAATAAGGTGAGGTATTTCCAGTAGAGGCAGGCTCGTACTATTATACAAGGCACTGGTGAGAATTCACCTGGAATACTGTGTGTAATTCTGGTCTCCCAAGTTTAAGAAAGATGAATTCAAACTGGAACAGGAGCAGAGAAGGGCTACTAGGATGACCAGAGAAATGGAAAACCTACTTTATGAAAGACACCAAAACCTTAGCTTGTTTAGCCTAACCAAAAGAAGGCTATGGGGAGATAGGATTGCTCTCTATAAATACATCAGAGGGATAAATACTAGGGAGGGAGAGGAGTTATTTAATCTAAGTACCAATACGGACATAAAAACAAATGGATATAAACTGGGTATCAACAAGTTTAGGCTTAAAATTAGACAAAGACTTCTAACCCTCAGAGGAGTGAAGTTCTGGAACATCCTTCCAAGGGGAACGGTGGGGGCAAAAAATCAAAGTGACTTTAAGACTGAGCTTGATAAGTTTGTAGAGGGGATGGTATGATGTGACTGCCTATAAAGGCATGAGACCCATCGACGACTGCCAGCTTCAAAATCCTCAACATCTGGAGACAGGGCACTACATGGGGAGGGCTCTAAACTACTACAGAGAATTCCTTCCCAGGTATCTGCTTGGTGGGTCTTGCCCATGTGCTCAGGGTCTAACTGTTCGCCATATTTGGAGTTGGGAATTAATTTCCCCCCAGGTCAGACTGGCAGAGGGGGGATTTTGCCTTCCTCTACTACCTGAGGCATAGACCACTTGAAGGTTTAAACTAGGTAAATGGTGGATTCTCTGTAACTTGAAGTCTTTAAAATCATGATGTGAGGATTTCAGTAACTTAGCCAGAGGTTAGTGGTCTACTACAGGAGTGGGTAGTTGAGGTTCTGTGGTCTGCAAAGTGCAGGAGATCAGACTAGATGATCATGGTGGTCCCTTCTGACCGTAAAGTCTATTTGGAATGGAAGATAAACTGAAAGAGAAAGATTACTTGCAGTAAAAAGAAGCTGGCTGAGGGGGCTGTGTTTTTCACATTCAAAAGAATAAGACGTGCCCCAGTGCTGCCGTTTCAGAAGATTAAGGAAAGCCATGGTGATTGTGGATGGCATCAATGCCCTCTTACAGCACTAAACACTGTGCCTGAAATTATATAGTGGTGATACAGGCACGGTCTCCCACCATTCTCTCTCAAACTTCAGAGTTCAAAGATGTACACAGAAAATTAAGAGGTGAAAGGGAGGCAAACAGAGCATATATACGCAGAAGCAAGTTCCTCAAGGAATGACAATTCCTAATTAGTATTCACTCCTCCTTTGGGATAGCCATAGGTGATTAATCAAGCAATACAAGCCTATCAATCAATCACAGGTGGAAGGAGGGCAGAGAAGTTCTTTATGGAGTGACTTATGTTACTCTTCCAAGCAGGACGTCCATCTAAAACAGTGGTATCCAGATAGTAATGCAAAGTAAAGGTACGGAGAGAACACCACACAACAGCTCAATAGATCTTAATGATGGGAACATTGTACAGGCAGTCCTACTGAAACATTCTTTAAGATTCTCAGGGAATGGACTCTGGCTAAACCATAAAATGTCAACACACAATTTTAATCCTGGCTCAACAAGGTTAAGCATGGATGGCTGTGTGGTCACCACCAGTCCACGGCTGGGCAATGTCTCTTCCTGACCTCAAGTCTAGTCTTCAGGGCTCCATGTGCTGGGACTTTATCTCCAAGATGGGCTACATGACCAAAAAGTGCATGTTGTAGTAATGCTGATGACTTCAGACCTCTCAAGTCCAGTTCTCTAGACATTCCTGTTACTGATAAAAATCAAAAACGATCTTATGGCCAGTAGTTGCCACTGACACATATGAAATGCTTCCTGCTGTTTTGTTTAAGCAACATCCATGTTTCAGATCCATAAGAGGATCAGCAGTATACAGGTTTGATAAATCTGTACTTTTTTATATACTTTCATCTTCTTTTGGCTCCAGACTCTATACAGTTCTTTCATGGCTGAGGCTGCTAAACTGTCTATCCTTAGGGTGTCTGTCTGTCTGTGCCCATCTGATGACAAATTATTGCCTAGAACTTGGAATCATCCACTACTTCCGGCAGCACAGATGTCTTGTATCACGGCTTTTGCCCTGACACTGAATTTTTTATTTTGCCCAAGAAATCTTTAGCTCAAGGGCAGCTAACCTGTAGCAGAAGCTTTCCTGTCTTTCAGGTCATATGCAGGCTGTCTGAAGAGGACATCATCATCCACACAATCTGGGTTGGTAAAAAGTTGAACTGACAATTATACTGTTATTTGTGGAGACTTGCTCATAAGAGCCAAGCTACTGTATGGCAGAATGGTGCTGAGGCCAAGACACAACCCTGCTTCACCTGGGATTTAGTGTAAACTCTGTTAGATGTAGGGGTCCTCCACTGCACCCAAGTTATGTAGCTCTTTCATTCATCTCAAGAGGATATCGGGAACATCAGTGCCTTGTAGGGCCTTCCGCAGGGCAGCTCTATTAATAGAATTGAAGACTAAGTCTCCATATGCTGCTTTCAAAGGACGACTGAATTCTTGATGGATCTCAAATAAAAAATGAAGAGCAAGTACAATGTCCTTTGTAGATCATCCAGCAGTGATGCCCGACTGCCCTGAGTGATGGTGTTTCACATAGTTAGGCTGGAGCTGGGTGAGTAAGACATGTATAAAATCTTTCCGGAAACAGAAAGCAAGGTTATTGGCCTGTCTCTCCTAACTCACCACATTGGCATTATCCTTTACAAAGTGGGATGATGATCCCTTCCATTCTACTCTGCTGGTACCTTCCCTGTACAAATTTGGGAAAAAAAGTTTGTGTAATGCTACACTTATGAGCAACTGAGAAGTTTGGGGTTATGTCATCAGATCCAGCATCACACCCGCTTTGCAATTTCTTTATGGCAGAACAGACCTCATCCAAAACAGGTACTCTGCACAGATTTCTTCTGTATTGTGTCATTTTAATTCATGCAATAAATTGTCAAATATATACAGATGCCCATTCCAATACAGTCAAAGCAATATTGGTCTTTTCTGAAAAAGAACGATGTAATTGCAGAACATACCAATTCTTTTTTCTTTTACATTTATTATTTTTCCATAAATTTGGTTTACTGTTTACCTTGCTTCGTTCCCCCCAAGTATTTAACGTAACCAATTTAAAATAACTCCACAGTCTGAATTCCATCATGTCACCTCTTACCTCTTTTTTTGAAAAAGTTCCAATCCTACCATGAGATACATGGTTGTTTCTCTGTAATTTCTATATTCTTGATGCCATCTCTGCACATAAGAAAGTGTATTAAAAATGCTCATTCATACAAAGGAGAGCTACATTTTGCACTTTTCACACAGCACAACTTACACACAATAAGGATTCAATTGTTTGGGGGATAAATCAAAGAATTTGGAAAGTATTTTTCACATCAAACGAAAAAATCAAACTGTCTAAATATTTGTCACAAAGCAAAAAGGGAAATTCTTCAACTTTGGAAAGCGATAAAACAAAAGCGCCATAGAATTATGTTAACAGAATTCATTGCCATTTGAAAGCAACAAATACAACAGTCTAAGGGAAATTCCAGGCAGCATTGTAAAATGTCCTTTTTATCTCCTTGGAGTGGGAAGGAGAACCACCAAAATAGAATTATCTATTTTTGGACTTCTGTCATGTTTAAGTATTTACATGACCATTAGATGTACGTGTGTGCGTGTCTGTGTGTGTGAGAGAGAAAGAAAATGAGATGATAAACATCAGGCTCTAATTATAATCTATGAACAGGGGAAGCACAATGTTACAATACCGCAAACCAAAAGCAATGTGGTTTGAACTGGAACCACTTTACCAATCTTTTATAGGGAAATGAATGTTTTACTTCAAATTTGTAGCATGTTTCTATTCCAGTTGGTTAGAATGGCAGCTCTTAATTGCCTGCAAGGGACAGAATTCCAAACCCAGCATGGCTTGCCAGATATCCATTTACGGTGACATTCACCCCAACACGAGGTTCCATGAAACATTTACTGTCTATATGAGATAAATCCTAATTTTACCTTTGCAAATATAGGGCCGGTCTTCACTACCCGCCAGATCGGCGGGCAGCGATCGATCTCTTAGCAATCGATTTCTCGCGTCTGGTGAAGACGCGAGAAATTGATCGCTTGCGGTATCTCCGTCGACTCCAGAACTCCAGCTTGCCGGGAGGCGCAAGCTGGAGTCGACGGGGGAGCGCACCGCCGACTGCCGCCGCCATGAGGACGGCAGGTAAGTCGGCTGCAGATACACAAACTTCAGCTACATGATTCATGTAGCTGAAGTTGCGTATCTGCCGTCGATCCCCCCGGTAGTGAAGACCAGCCCATAGAAGTCTTTCCCCCACTCCCATTTAGCAGAAAAGGGTGTTTTACACATGTGAAAGGGAGAGAGGTGGCACCCAGGTGTGACACAGCAAAGATCTGTAGTGTACATCTATGTAAAGTTATGTAGGAGTGGGAAGGAACTTGAACTCAGAACAGAAAAAGAAGTGTGGCAGAGAACCTGCCACTATGTGAATCCTCCAGTCTTTCCCCTCCACTGGGGAGGGAAAGCTCTCAGAGAGGCCACCGAGCCTATTTCGGGCCTTTAGGCTGGTGAAGGGGTGCAGAGCATTTCTGTCTTCTGTTGGTTAGGAGAGGGGGAAAATTATTTTCTCTCTGGCCCTATTGGCAAAAAGATTAGGTTCAAGTGATGCATGGAGGCCTGTGTGGGAAAAGAACTGCATCTGAAGGATTTAGGCCTCAATTCATTTAAAGCACATGTATAACTTCAAACGTGATTAAATGCTTTGCTAAATAGACATCACTTGATATTTAGCTGGAATGTGACCAGTTTCTCAGAAATGACTTGTCAAAGTTTCATTCTTGAGTAGTATTTGTCAGCATTTTAAAATGAGGGTGTCTTGATCAAGTACTTCAAAATTGCAAGGGTTTTGGGGGAGGGGAAAGGGGAGAGATTAATCTCTAAGTAGTCTTGGTGTGAAACAGGATGTACATTAAACGGATTCTTACCAATACATTGGGAATGACCGCATACCTGCTGGAGATAGCCAGGTCCTACTGACCTGAAACTCCCCATGCTATTTTAATAGATGCTCACTTCTTGTAGAGAAAGCCAATCAATTCACACTGTGATAAACCCTGGGGCGCTGTTAATGATATCAAGTCATTAGGGAGTTGGTCAAGACCCATAAACTATCTTTTAATTATGGCCCTATTCAAATTTGACTTTCCCAGAAATAAATGGTCTTTCAACAGCTGATCTATACATCTTATGGCATGAACATGGGAAATTTGGTTAACAAGATAAACTGCACTGTAAATGAACAAAAGATCTCCTCTGAACTTTAGTAGATATAAATTTTCTATGTTAGAATTTATTAGGAAAGAAAAAAATACTGGCCTCATACTCATCCATGTTTACTTCATCAGGCTTTATCATTTCAAGTTTGGCTTGAGCCACTTTCATTATGTTGCGGCACCTAAAAAGCAAAGAAAGAAGAGTTGCAATAAAATGAATTGGTGGTAACTGAAAACTCACAGCCATGATAAC
Source organism: Sternotherus odoratus (assembly GCA_032164245.1). Classification (NCBI taxonomy): domain Eukaryota; kingdom Metazoa; phylum Chordata; order Testudines; family Kinosternidae; genus Sternotherus; species Sternotherus odoratus. Next base: position 152,754,406 of record JAVMKO010000001.1, on the reverse strand, counting down.
GCTGCAGAGATATTAGCCTAAAATACTGCAAGTAAACATCATTAGAGCACTACAACTTTGGCAAAAGTACAGGTAGGAAGTGTGATTTCCTGTATACTACTTGAGTTCCTTGCCATGTATTCACAGGCAGAGGGTACGGGACTTTCTCATAGTTACTTTACAAATATGTAAATCCATCACTATATTTTAATTTTCTTCTTCTACCAAAATGCCATATCAGGTTTTTTTTAAAGTTAAAAAATCAGGTGGCTTAAATCTCCCTAAACTTTTAACTAGTTTTTTAAAATGTACTCTTAGAGAATTGGGATCTGAAGCTTAAAGTGCTGGTACTGAGAGGGGTTGGGATGCAGTCCTATCATCTTTCAGTTTGTGTTTTTAAATAGGTAAACAACTGGTAATAGGGTGGAGCACAGAAATTGCCACAGTGAATTAGAGAGGTTGTCCATCTAGCCTGGTGTGCTGTTTTTCACAGTGACCAGTACAAGTTGTTTCAGAGACAGGAACAAGAATATGTACTGGTAATCTATGGAATAATATTATCATAACAAACATTTCTTTTTAATCACCATTGATTGATTTATGCCATCAAAGATTTCTCTTTAATGTTATTCAATCTCAGGGTGGCCAATCTGTGGGTCCGAAGCCACATGAGGCTTATCAGAATTTAATATGCGGCTCCTTGTATCAGCACTGACTCTGGAGCTACAGGTGCCAACTTTCCAATGTGCTCACTGCTCAACCCCTGGCTCTGCCACAGGCCCTGCCCCCACTCCACCCCTTCCCGCCCCCTCCCTGAGCCTGCTGTGCCCTCACTCCTCCCCCTTCCCAGCAAAGCCTCCTGCATTCCATGAAACAGCTGATCGGGAGATGCGGGGAGGGAGGAGAAGGCGCTGATCAGTGAGGCTGACAATGAGTGGGAGGTGCTGGGAGCAGTGTGGGGAGCTGATGGGGGGCAACTGACATATAATTGTGCCTCTTTGACAACGTACATTGGTAAATTCTGGCTCCTTCTCAGGCTCAAGTTTGCCACCCCTGTTCTATCTAATTTAACTGTCGATGTTCCCATCACCTATATAAATATTTAATTCTATCCTGAAGGCTACTAAGTTCTTGGATGCACAGATATATTGCAGAAAGCATTTCTACAATTTCATTATGTATTTCTTAAAAGTAGTATTTCATGTTGAAAATTGCAACATTGTGTAAAGGGAAACCGTTCTGAAGTGGTGGCTAGGCAAATATATTGTTCATGGTGGGTATCTAATACCCACATTATACATACAATACATAAAGCAGAGTTAACTATTGTATCCTCCGAATAAAAAAATAATAGTCTTAAAATAACACGTCTCATTTTCCCATTACCTTTCATCAAAGCTCAGATTGTGATCTCCAAACTGTTCCAGTAATGTTCTCTCAATTATTTTCTTTGGTGCCTCGTTTTGCATAAAATAGACAACTGCATGATGCAAACGGTAATCACATTCAGGTGGTGGATCATCCTGAGCCAATTTTAGTAGCCGTGCATACTCCAATTTAATTGCCTACAGAATTTAACAAAAAACAGTTATTTATTCTAGTTAACCTGTGACAAGTGAATTATTTTTATTTCTGTGAAGTTAACATCTTCATATTGCTGACCATGCGACAAGATGCTTAGTAATCCCCCAGCCCTGTCCTACTTCAACATATTCCCAAAGTACCCTTGTAATGGGAGTCACTTAACATTTTAAAAACAAAACTGAGGTGATTCCTCTCTCTGATCAGCTATCACTGGCAATAGGGTAGTATTTACCGAGCCTAAATGGGCAGAACTTCAACACCCATTTTCTCACCTGTCTTAAAACCTCCTCCGGCAAGATTTAGCTTTTTACTATTCAACCACTTCTCTAGCTGTCCCATCTTTTTACTCAAGGTAAAGATAATAGGTATAATAGTATCTCCAGAGCCAGAAGCTGTACAGGACAATTGCAGCCATTTTAGCCAGTGAATTATTCTGAAAGCTTTCATGCCGAAAAATAGTTTTTGCCCAAGGTTAAAATGCAAAATTAATTTTCAGAGAAAGTTTACTGAACGTGTAAAGCTTTTTAAACAAATATTTAAGGATGATGGAAATGGTTTACACTAAGAACCTAATTATTGGATTTCGACTTAAAACAAATACTGAAAACAATTTTTTCTCCTGCCTACGAGGCCTTAACACTATAAACATTTAGTATGTTACACTTTTTTTCCTTTAGCTAGTGTCACAAGAATACTTTTCCATCTTTGCAGGCACTTTTTTAAAACAGAAATTCTAGTTTTCATGAAAACTTTTCAACGGTGCTCATTAACTACTTAACTGATTGACCACTGTGTGGAACAAAAGATAAATTGCTGTGAGAAATGGTGACAGATCTTACTATATTTCAAGATTTTTTTTTCTAAAAGGTACAAAAATGGTCAAACACTATGATAGACAAATGTCAACTTGAACTGGAGTGAATGAATACAATGCTTCTAAGCAGGATAATGTATATTAACGCTATAATACTATTACAAATCTTGAACAAAATGGGCAGTTTCAAAGCACTCAGTAATAAACATCCAGTTTAATATTCCAAATTCCTTTCTTCCCAAACACTTGGCTACTCATCTCAGCAAGACTTATCACCATTTCTTTCACATAATAAAAATCTCTTCTTCTACACATGTTTCTACCAGTTTCCAAAACTGTAACTAACATTTAAACATAAGGTTTTTTCCCACAGAATAAACTGGTTATTGCATGTAGTTCCTCTTTCTACTTAGGAATTCAAGGGTTTCCTTCTCGTTCCAAGACACAATGCATAGGTGAAAACCTAGATGTTCAGAGGCATGTTAAGGCAGGAGAAAGCCCTCATTTTATTTTCAAGAGATGGGATTTTAACTAGCTTAGCAGAAGGGAGAGATGTGTGTCTGTGTGTTCATTTTTATTCTTTTCCTTGGACATTCCTTGTTACTGACAAGCTTTGTATAATTTCAATTGAAAGGATAGATTATCAGGACCAAAATAAAGGTCTAATAAGTCAAGGTAATTATACCAGCAAAAAAGTATCTCTAGTAGGAGTGTTTTCTGGTACAGCCATACCAGGATAGCTACACCAGCAAACCCTTCCTAGAGTTCCAAGACCAGTTTCCACATGCATTTTTGACCTGGCCTAGTACAGTAAGGCGCCTTATCTGAATTCTAAGAATCTTATATGCTGAGCAAAATAATCATTTTTTCTTTACACAGTAAACAGAAAATAGGATTATGATACAACCAATATATCTGAGAAAGATTCATAAATTTCTCAAAGGAAGCTATATACAAAAATCCTGAAGAATATAGTTTGCTAGATTCTGAAAACTAAGACAACTACTCTATAAAGACTTCAGGTTTTAGTGAAGAAAGATCAACTCATTTCAAATATGTTTCATCAAGAACAACAGTAAAGCAAACAGATCCTAAAGTAAACTAAAGAAAAAGCATGAAAAAAAGAAAGTTATCTTTGTAAACACTATCATACCTAAAATACCACGCAAAACAAAAAACAACATATAATTTTATTAAGGCACAGAGCATCTAAGAGCTTATCTTAAACCTCACTGAAGTAACATGAAGTTACACCTAATAGTCTTCAAGTTAGGAAACGGAGTCAATTACTTCACTATCAAATTGTGCCTTTAAGCCAAAGTATTAACTGAAAATATCGCATGTATGGTTTTTATATACACCACCACCAACCCCTGAAAGGTAAGTAGATTAGAGCCGAGTGTGAAATGGTTCTCCCATCCAATGGGAATTTTTGAAATTGTAAATATTTTTCCCCCATCTCAAATCAGGACAAAAATTAGTAATCTCTAAAATTTGTGTGAACTGAACAAAATTTCAATTCAGATCTAACAAAATATTTTGTTTCCATTATGACCCTTTTCCTGTACATTTCTTACTATACATTAAATTGAACTTCAAAACTAAAAATATTTTTGAACCAAAAAGTGGCACTTTACATTTGAATTTTTCATTTTTTTTAAACCAGAAAGGCATTGCAACTGACCTTCCCCCCCCCCCCAAAATAATAAATCTGCATTTTCCAACAAAAAATGTTTAGTTGAAAAATTCCTGATCAGCTCTATCAGTAAGAAGAAAGCAAACTTGCACCACACTTTCTAACCAAACTAACTCACTATATATGGCAAGAGTATAGAAGGCTGTATCCATCTCACCAGAAATTATGCATATTTAAAATATTAACAAATATATATTCCCCAAGGTAAAAAAAAAATTCAACTTCAATTTTTTCCCTTTTAAAATACCATAAACACACATTCCTCCCCCCCAAGGGGGGGGGGAAAGAGAGATTCTGCACTATATCATGGTGGCTCTTCCACTGGCATGCTGATGATTCAAAAGCTTATGTACTAACCATTCAGAAAGTTTACATAGTACTGGTAACATCTGGATACATTTTCTAAATTAATGTTGCTTTGAAAAGTTAAAGAATGGGCACCAAAATAATATCTCCCCATAATAAAGTACACTATACAAAAGGGATGATACTGACACTGTAACAACCAAACCAAACCATTCAGCTTGTTATTTTATGGAGGACAAGAGTCAGAACATTTCTCTGTAAAGCTTTGGTGAACACAGCAATGCTCCTGTGTGAAAATGCTGGAATTCTCAGAGACAAGCTAATGGAAGTTTTCATTTACTTGGTCTACACTAGGAATTTTTTTGGTATAACTATGTTGCTCACCCCTTTAAGTGATGTACTTATACTGAGCCCCAGGGTAGACAGTGCTATGTTGACAGGAGGGCTTTTCCCATCAACGTAGGTAATGCCTATCAGGGAGGTGGAGTACCTATGCGAACAAGAGACGGTCTCCCATCAGCGTAGGTAACGTCTCCACTGAAACACTACAGTGGTGCTGCTGCAGTATTGTAGATGTAGACAAGCCCTTAGTTATGAAAAAGATGAACAAATGCCATCATTGTTCACAAAGCTAGCCTTAATAGTATCTATCTTAGAAAATGTGGGAAGCTGTCACTAGTGGTATCAGAAAGCTTTATTGTTAACACACCCCCTACAAAAACACACACACCTAGTAAGATTTCTATATGCTTCTGTCAGGATACAAGTATTAACAACTGAGGAATGAAGCCAAGAAAAAGAAAACAGAAATGCCAGAACAATCATAATATGATTAATAATATCAAAAAATCAGAGGAGAAGTAAAGATTGAAATGTTAGTAGTACCTTAAAGAACCCTGCTTCTGGCCCACACCTGTCATAAACATTCCTGGCTTTACCTATAGCCATGATAATACCTTGCATGTTCGGGGTCAGCATGACCTGCCACAGGGGATTTAAGGTAAAAGTTTTGAATGATTAATATTTTAATGATTTAAGTCAATATGCCTTTAGACTCATGCAACATAAACAACAACCTACTGCATGCATACATTGGAATGGCAAATGCTTCCGTGTTAGCATGTGTGTTCTGCAAATGGATCATAACATTTTTCTCTACTTCTACCAAAGCAACAGCCATATATGATCTAACAAATGTTTACATTAGAATAAAGTAAGTACTAATAATTATTCCAAATGCACTGAAAGCAATTTAAGAATTACATGGGCAAAATGTCTAGGAATAGAAGAGACTGCTCAATACTGTTATTCCACAAATACTGCAAAATGTATTAGTACTAACGTAAGAGAATCTGTCTTACTAGCAAGTTTCTATTTTAAATAAAAAAGTCCATTCAAAGTTCAGAATTTTTATGATGCTCAATACTACACATTTTTATTTTCATCATTTTGCCTTTTTTCCAGATACTTCATAATTTAATAATTGCATTATTACATAAATTGTATCTTAAATATCAGGACCAGGGTCCCATTGTGCTAGGTGCTGTACTAACACACAAGATGACATGGCCCCTACCCTGAAGAGTTTATGACAATCTGAATTAAGAAGCAACAAACTTAAACAAACAGGAGGGAATGGGGAGAGAAGATAAAAGGTAAAACCAGTAAGATTATGCAGTTACACAAATTAGTTATATGCTCAGATTGACACTTCCAAGATACCAGAAAGGTCTTTTTCCTACTTATATACACACAAACAGCTTTGTCTCCAAATACCCCTCAGTCTAGGCATCATTGGGTGGCTAATTTCTGGCAGGCATCACAACAGAAGTGAGTCTTTATGAAGAGAGGGCAGAGAGCTTTGGGAATAGTTCAGGGAGAACATGCCATATGTAAGGGTAGCATGTAAAAAAGCACAAATACATTTATGGAAGAAGCAGAGAAATGGACACAAGATCAGCACCACTGAAAAGAAGGGAATGTGAGATGGTATTGCTGTGAGACCGCAATAAGAAGGCAGATAAGTAGGGAGGGGCCAAGTTGTGAATGTCCTTAAAGGTGAACGTTAACAACCATTCCCTTGGAGCTAGTCAGGATATCATAAAAACTCTCTTTAGAGCTGCATTATGTAGGACATAAGGTCACAGACACAGATATGTAACTGTTGCATTCAGATCACAGTGGATCTGACTTCTCACAAATACAACAGTATCCATTTAAGGTTTTGCTCTCCACCTCATTCTGCCAATTAGTTTCTCACAATTGAGGAGTAGAATATGACTTGACCTACTCACTGCTGCACAGAGAAGTAACCCACCAATACATGGCTCCATGAGTTACTCAGAACATAGGCCCAGGTGCCTTGAGTAAGCAGGCACTGTGCACCAGCTAAGTCCCCTCTCTGAGCAAATGGACAGGAAGTAGTGGGATATGGGGTGGACTCTTGGCTCTGCATTCCCACACACTAGCCATAAAAACTAAGCTCAATTAGGGGTATTGCTGATCTAGGCCAGCAAAAAGCTACTATCCTTCTAGAGCAAAGGGAAAAGCAGGAAGGAAACTGTTTCTCAGAGGGGTGGTTCTGAGGTTCTATGCCTTTCTGGTCTACTCCTCTCTCCAGAGCTGAAGTTTAAGTTGTGCCACAAGGAACAACTTAACCTTTAATTTGCTTTTCTAATAGTCATGTCATAGGAATGCAATTATGAAATAAATGAGAATTTTTTAAACATTTCTAAGATTTCCCTTTTTCATTACACTTTCCTTTTTTCAACTGTTACCATGTTGGAGCCCTAGCATAAAAGGAAATGCAATTGAAAAGTCAAGAGTCAGGAAACACAGTTGGCTGCTAATCTGTCCTAAACCCATGCCTCTGTGTCTAAATATTTCAGCTTGTATCTGTAGAACAATTTGCTACTCTGGATCTAAAATGTCTAAGATTGACAGATAAGAGATGTAGTTTGAACCTTAACTTTATTCAACTGACAAAAACAAGGAAATTCAGAACGTCATAATAATATTTTTTGAAAAACTGTAAGGGAGTTGTTCATAAATATCTTTCACACACTACACTTGGCCTAAGATAATACTCAACTTCCAATAGCTCAAAGATACAGATATATGTGCCTTCCTATAACCATTTCATACCACACAAAAAATGAGCCCAATTAGGGTAACTGCTGCTATCTTTTCTGTAAATTTTTGTTGTGAATTTCAAGAGATTATCTGAAATTGCTGAGCTTTTAGTTATGCAGATGTGTGTTAAATGCCACAATGTGCAAGCATGCCAAAAAATTCTCACACCAGGCAGCAAAAGAAAAAACACTAGTGTAGCAACTGTGACAAGACTGCAATCAAAGGTACCTCATCGTCATAACCCCCCTCCTCTGACTCAATCACAAAAGTCCCTATATCAGGAATCGCCACCTCTACAACACGCTGGTTAGGAGCTGGTTGAGCTGGGGCCTTATCAGAGCTCTGCAGGAGAAAATCATCATCAGTGTGAAAAAGTCAGAAAAAAGAAGAGAAAAGAAAAAAGTAACAAAATGACAGACTGGTAAGTAAAACAATCTGTGTTCCTGGGATTTGCTAGACTTTATAGAACCAGACCACCTGCATTCTCTCTCACTATTTGGATTTTGAAATAAATTCAAAGGTATGAAAAATCTTAAGTAGTGAATTTTACACTCAATGTTTCCACAAATCTTGGCATTCAATTTATCTTAACACCTTCCTAGAAGAGTGATTTTCCTTTTTGCTATAAAATTATTTGTCATTGTAATGCTTATACCTTCTCTGTTAGTGTAGTACTAAAGTGATCTAATGTATTCTTGTGGCAAATTTTTTGACACTAAGGAGCAGATTCTCAGCTGGTATAAACTGTCATAGCCCCATTGAAAACAAACTGTCATGGGTCTATTGACTTCAACAGAGCTATCACAGTTTATGCCAGCTGACAATTTGCTTGGATTAGAGTCACATGGCAATCAACAAAATTCACTAACGTCTATATTCTGTTGTAAGCACTATATCAATAATTTATATTCTATTAGCACCCAGAAGTCCCAATAAGAAACAGGCCCCATTGTCCCAGACACTGTATAAACACACAAGACGATGGAGTTTTTGAAGAGCTTCCACTGGAAACGCAGGAACAGAAAAAAGGGCAGGGGACATAAGTAGAACAAGTAAATGATTGTGGTGGTGACTGGCACATGGCTTGTCACAAGTTTTGCTGGGTTTGGGTTCTTTTTTTTTTAAACTGGGGCAAGAGCGTGGGTGAGAAGGTTAATACGAGTAAGGGGAAGATGGCTGTGAAGAGAAGGGAAAATGAAGAAAGAAAAAGAAGACAATATGGGTCATATTATATATGATTATTGAAACTAACAATATGTTTGGACCAATTAAAACCAGTTTTTAGGATCTAGTTGTTTAGAAGCTACAATGCACTGTGATATTAACAAGATATTTATACTGAAAAGTTGCTTAATTTGTGGCAGTAAATTTTGGAAAAATGTTATCAAAGACATAATAGTTTCCAAATACTTTTTATAAAGGGGGTACAAGGAGCCTTAACTTTGTGCAGTATTTGGAGTTACTAGCAACGTGTGTCCCAACATGTGTGCCACTTCAGGTGCATGTGCACCCCTGCACCTTTAATCTGAGACTTTTGGTAGCAGTTCTTGTTTGGCTCATGCATGTACCCTATACATCCTTGTGTCCCATACTGAGGATATACAAATCTGAACAGGCAAACCATCCTCAGTTTCTTTTCTGCTGCAAAGTCTTGCAACCCCCCCCCCCCCAAAAAAAAACAAACAAACACCCAGATGGAGAAGAGGAGGGCAGGTATTTGAGTACCCACAGGAGGTCACATCTTTAAGAAGACCAATTACTGCACAAGATGAGTAACCTCTCCCCCTTCGTATAGTAGTATCCCTATGGGTGCTCCACTTCAGTGTGGACCACCGAAAAAGTCACCATGGGCCATCAGTTGAGAACCACTGTCCTAGTGATTGAGGTTCAGGGTCCGTCCGTTCCTTCCCCCCCAAAAAAAACTTGTGCTTTGCATTGGCTGCAGTGCAGTAAAATCCACTTCTGGAAACCCCCCAGTTAAATATATCCTGCTGAGGACTTGTGAATCCAACTCCCACTCATGACTCCGAGAGAAGTGTCTGGTGAGGTAGTTAGTCATGGTGTTCTGAATACCTGGAAGGGAAGATGATGAGATGACTATCTGGTTAGCTATGCACCAATTCCAAAGTTTTATCACTTCAGCAGAGTAAAGGGAAACACGTCCCGCCCTGACAACTAATGTACAACATACAGGTTGCACTGTCTGTTATGATCATGACGGATTTGGCTCTGATCAGTGGAAGGAAGAGGGAGCATACCATCCTGCCTGGTGTCAGTTCCAGAATGCTGATGTGCAGAAAACCCACTTGGAGAGACCACTTGCCCTGAATGGTGTGTGATTTGAGATCAAATGCCTTTCTTTAGGGATAGGGAGCTGAAGTGATGATAATGGTCAGAGAAGCTTGAAAAAAAAACAAAAAAAAAAACTCCCGTACAGATCTTGGAAAGAGTCTTCCACACTTTGAGCATGTCCAGAACCCCAGTAAGAACAGAGACCTGTATAGTCTGTGTCTATTTGGTGTGTCAATGGTCCTCAACCATCCCTGTAAACACTGCAGATGTCATCTGCCATGTTGGATTAACGAAGACACAAGCTGCCATATGACCCCACAGCTGAAGACAATTTCTTGCCAAGGTTTGAAGCCTTCGGACAAGATTTTCAGGTTTGTGACTGGGTCCACAGGTAAGTAAAGCCTTGGCTGTCATGGCATCTAGAGAAGGTCTTATAAAATCTATCCAACTGAACTATCAGCAAGGGATAATCTGTTTAGAAGTATGAGATTTGAAATGGTCCCCATCCTCTGTTCTTTTGGGGGATCCCTCTCCCTTGTGCTAGACTGGACCTCATTCTATGACCCCTAAGCGTAGAAGGGAGATGACATCCTGTCTCAGCAACTGATTGTGAGTTGGGTCCCTGAACAGAGAAGGGGAAAGTGGGTGGGAGGGAGGCATGGAAGTAAAATGGATGAAATAACCATCTGTTATGACTTCCAAAACCCATTTGTCAGATGTTATACTCGCCCATGCAGGATGGAATTGGGAAAGGCAGTATCCGGGTCAGAGGAGGACAGGACAGTGCAGCAGCAAGTCCCTATGGAGCGGGTGGTTCAGACTCCTGATCATGCCATTAAAACTGGAGCTTAGACACTGAAGATGGCTGGGATGAAGTAGCACTGTCAGTAGCTGTTTTCTTTCTGGACTATCTTAGTCTCTTGGCCCAAGGCTGAGGTGGCCTACAGAAAGTAGAAAAGTAAACTGTGAGAGATTTTTGGGCCATCCAACACCTGCTAAATTTCCTTTCACTTAAAGGTGTATAGATCCCAAGGGATCTAAGAGAGGCCCTCAAACCCTTCAAAGTGTGAAGGGATTGACTGTAGATCCTGAAAATAACTTAAGACCCTCTACTGTAGGCTGTATCTCCCCTATGAAGCTGCACAGATGGAGCCAAGGTGCTTGCTGCATCACGGTGGAGATGGAACCGGCTACACTATTGGCTGCATCCAGGAGGTCTGTAAAGATATCTTTGCCAAGAGCTGACCATTTATGATGGTCTTAAAATTGTTCATGGTAGTCCTATGGCAAATATTTAATAAAAATACTCAATTTGTTGTAATTCAGATAGTAATATTTTGACATGAACTCCTGGTGATTTGCTGTGCTGAACTGAAGCATTGTAGAGGAGTTGTTTTTGTGACTGAAAAGATCAAGACGCTTTTGGTCCTTGTTAAATGGGATAGCATTGGTTTTGTATTACCTCCCACCTTCTAACTGCATCCACAACCAAGGAAGTTGGTGTCACATGTGAAAATAAAAACTCTGACTTCATAACCAGAACATATGGTATTTTTTGTTAGTACGTTTGCATGCAGGGAGTGCTGTGGCAGGAGTTTGCTGGAATGTTTTGGCTGGCTCTAGAGGAGCCCCATTAATTGGAAGTGCCACACATGTTGAAGCTGAGGAATGTAAAATATCCAGGGGGTTATGGTAGGAGCCCAAACGCCTCCTAAGGAAGTGCAGAAGAGTAATTTGTTTCATCAGCTCCTGGAATTCTGGAAAGTCACCTTCCATGGAAAGTGTTGGAAGCATCATCAGGAAATATTTGTGCCAGGTCCTACTACAGTCTTGTCAAACCTTGCCTCCTGCCCCTCCAGCTGTAGGGAGGTTGGGATCATCTATCTTCCCTTCTCTTAACACGTGGAGGAGAGCAAACGCTCCTTGAGTAAACGTGAGAGACAAACAGAAAGCTGTGAATAGAGTCAGATTCCTCTTCCACATTCTAATGGAGATAATTGTTCCCCTTGGATAGTGTAAGTCAGAGAAGTAGTGTGTCCCAATGAGAAATGTTTAGTGACCTAGAAGCAGGGCCGGCAACAGGGGGGTACTACGGGTACAGCTGTACCGGGCCCCCCAACTTTAGGGGGCCCCCGGTACACAGCTGTACCCGTTGTCGTCCCCCCTTGTCGCCGGACCTGGAGAGCGGGGAAGCGGCGCGGCTCTCCTCCGGACAAGCGAGCCTGGCCCCAGCAGGAGCTGTGAGCCCGGCCGGCGGCAGCAGCGCTGGGGGGGTGGGGGGGGGAGAAAGGGCGGCTCACACAGCTCTCGCTCCTGCTGCCGCCAGCTGTCAGCTGGTGGTTGGGGGGGGGGGAACGCCGGGTGAGCTGGGAGGGGGGGAGCGCCGGCTGGGCTGGGCTGGACGGGGGGGCCGGCTGGGCTGGGGGGGGGCCCAAACTATCAGGGTAGGTGGCCCCCAAATTTCTGTCACCAGCCCTGCCTAGAAGACCTCACTATTGAAAGATGTGTGGTACCAGTAAGCAGTGGAGTTTCTGGTTCCTTGGAGATGAAGAGGTCTCGTGAGTATCAGAACTCCTGTGGTACCAGAGGAACTCTGGAGGTTGATATCAGTACCGAGGTAGATACCTGAGTCATCTGCATTGAGGAATGAGCATGCCCAAGCGTAAACTAAGACGGAACAGTCTGAAGCACCAAATTAAATACTGAGCATATAGAAGAATCTGATAACACTCAGCTGCTTGCATGGACATGATCACCAGAAACAGAGGAGGTCTTCAGTATTGAGTCCTTCTGGGCAGAGGGATGGCTTTTAGAAGAGTCTTCATGATACAAAAAGCACTTGGAGCCTCAACAGCACCCTTCTTGGTGACTGAGATGTCTTTGAGAAAGATCTAATATGCCTGCTCCTGTCAATTTTACCAACTTAAGAGTGCAAAGCTTTCAGTACTGCAGACATGGAGGCAGATGCCTCAGCCCCGGATGCTTTCCGTGACCAGGATCTCAAGGTGGACGAGATAGCATAAGTCTTCTCCCCTACCTGGGGATCCTGGCATACCTCAAAAAAATACAAATCCGAAATGATCCTGAGAATTGGGGAAACACAAGCAAAAGGGAAAGACAAACCCCAATACAAACTGTGCACAACTACATAAAACAACTAAGTATATAACTATACCAAGGCTGTTAGTAGAAGCAGGCATGTGCAGTACTCCAACTGAGACCAAAGATGATAGAGTAGGAACTGAGGGCAGTTCGCCTGTGCAGTCCTATATCAATTTGGTATAGGGCACAAGCATGTGTAGAGAGCATAAAAGCCAAATGGGCACAGCTACCAAAAATCTCCGATCAAAGGTGCAGAAGTGCCTGAAATGGAGCACTCAGAGATACTACTTGAAGAAAAACATTCTGTTACAGACTTAGCAACATGAAGACTTCCAGTTTCTTAAACATACACACAATTTCTGCCTCTTCTACAAGTGAATTCCTCCCCTCAACCACAATCTTGTAAACCACTGGGACTGTTCATTCCATGTGATAGGTCTGAACTGACATATTGCTGTTCTCTGCAACCTGGTGTATCTGAAGGGAAGCCAGCAGACCTAAGGCAGAGGACAGGGATAGGCAGGATATCATTGAGGACTTTCACATCCTCATTTTGGGGTAACACAAATAGGTAGAAGGTACAACATATAATTTTCCCAGTCTGTTTTACTATGTTGGCATTGATTTTTCTGATTTAGGCTCTACTATTTTGTTAATCATCACTGATTATGTTCTCTGAGAACAGAGAAGGTCAGCTAAACATTAAACTAGGAATATTGGTGACAGTATGTCTTGATGTCAAGAGTTAGATTAGCTTCTCTTTGATATTAACCACAAATCGGCAGTGTCTCCTCTCTCTTGATATCACAATGGCTGAGACAGGAGAAAAACACTTCTGCTTTGATTAAGCACCAATCCACTACTCCATTTCCATGTGGAATCGATCCACAGAAGTATCCTAATTCTTGATGTGAAATATGAGCATTTACTGGTATATATGCTTGCCTGTCAGTTCCTGGGTCTAGGTGGGCCTTGTTTAGCTCTGGACAATTAGGACACAGGCTACATTCTTGTTTTATTTATTTATTTTTGGGGAAGAATGCATGAACTTTGCACATGCTCAACTTGTTCATACACTGCTCCACGATGACTTAGCAAGCCAAACTGGGGAAACAATAGATAAACTGATACATGTTAAATTATTTTGATTTAAAAAACAATTACTCTAATGAAGTTGCTTGTGCTTTCAAAACTTATTCCTATTCCTGCAGACATATTTGATCAAATACTTAAACCTACAGTTGGCCAAAGAATATTTGCTGAATGTAAAAATCATTCAATTTTAGCTTCATAAAGAATGAATGAGGCAGCCTTATTATTTGCAATTCTATTCAGTACTCAAAATTACTTGAAGACTATCTGAAGTGAAGTATTGGAAGTCTTTGGAGGATTCACATAAAAAGAAATTACCCAATATTCTGGCTAGTATAACATATGTATTCTAAGTTAAATATATACATTTGATGAATCATGAAGACCTGTTTTGAAGACGTGCGAATTCAAATACTAAATCCTAGAATAGGATCCTAGTTCAAATAGAATGGAAGCAGGATATTCATGTTTCCCCCTCAGTATTCAACTACCTCTACGTACATCCTCCGTAAATACAATGCTTAGCTTTAAAAACTACATCAACTGATGCAGCCTTTCAAGGATACTGATGACTCCAACTGGTGTCTCAGAATCCCTATATAAATGTAAATTAAAAACTAATTTTTTGTTAGTGTTCTGGGAGGAATAGTACTTTATATACTCCCAATACTAGAAAATTATTAATTGTAGGCAGATAAAGACATGTCTAACCATTATTTAAGAAATAAAATTCTGTACTCCACAAAGAAGTGTTATAATTATATACAATGTATGTATGTCACTAGTTTTATTCTATCATCAGCCTTTAGGTATATACCATTTCTTCTGGACAAAGTATAAAGGCTGAATAGTCCATAAAGAAAGGTTAATGCTCTCTTCAAGGGAATAATTTTCTCTTTAATTAGATATTAAAATACCTGCTACTTGCAAGAAACGAAGAAAGGAAGGAGTATTAAAAACTTGAAAATATCCTCACCCTTTGCATGACAGTTTCAGGACTTCTATCTTCCTGTTCAGCTAGTGCTTTAGTGATTGCTCGTACAGAATCTTCTTTCAAATGCTTTGAGAGATCAGTTCTTGATGGCTGCTCTAAATACTCTGGTTCTCCTGCTTGAACTTAGTGACAAAAAATGCAAGATAAGCAATTCCATATTCTTAACATAGCTAAGTGTATCCACGTTATTTGGATTAACAAGTGCTAAAGAAATGTGCACAAAAATGCAAGTTAAGTCAAATAATTCACACAAAATCTGCTTTAGATCCATGTTCAAAATTAGTTCCATCTCTTCTGGTTTAAGAAAGCCCGAAAGAGCTTGGTGAATAGTTTTAGGATTAGAAAAGTTTAAAATCATATTTAACATATTTGAATTGCCTGTGAGTCCTACTCAAGGAGAACAAAATACCCATGTTGAACCTGCAGCTGTGTATGAGTGCAAGGTTCTTCCTGAATCTCCTCATGGGACTGTGACTTAAAATATCTAACAATTTGAACCTAAAAGATGTGGGTTGAAAAATAAACATACATTACAATCAATAGATTCTACTTTTCAGACAACTAAGACAATACAAATTCCTTTCCATTAAATGTAGAATCTTCACTAAGAAAAATAAAACAGACTTGCTTATTGCTTTCAGTTAGTAAAACATAAAAGATAAACATCTGCTCATAAATTTAAACGAGAAATTCATTCAATATTTTGTATCACTAATACAAAGAACAAAAACTAGGATGTTCCAAGTAACTCAAAAACAAGATATTTAGACCATGAAATCACTTGCTGGAATAAAAAATGCAGTTTAACATTATCAGTACACCAATTTTCTAGATATATTTGGCCAAACTATGATCTGTGTGTCACTACAACATGAACAACATACAATCTTTAATGATCCAAAGATGACAAGAATGTATGAATGACAGTCTCCCACTATCCAAGCATGTCTAGTCATCTTAAGTATTACACTGTAGAACCATTAAAGCTAGAAACAGACATAGCCTATTACCCCTACCTAGTCTCTTTCTCGGTCAGTGCAGGACTGTCTATACAATTTTCACCAATTATCTGTTCAGGTCAGCTAAGTTCCAAGTAGTAGAGTTTTCACCACTACTCTTTGAAGTCCAACACACCATCCCTAACATTCTCAGTATTTTCCTTGGAATCAGTCTAAAGTTTTCCTATTTCTTAATTTAATTCCATTACTACAATAAATATCCTATATATGACAATTTCTCCCACTCCTTACAGCTAAATTCTGCTCTCACGTTACTGTAAATCTGAAGTATCTGGGTACCAGGAAAATTTAGAGAGGGGAAGGGAAAATACTCTGGAAATACCAATTTCTTAAAATAAAAGGGACAATAGGAGCTGCTAACTACTCTGCACTTTAGAAAAAATCAGGCCACATTTTCAATTTTAAAGAATGCATTCAGCTGAGGTGGTACTGGAACTTTACAAAGGCAGAAAATCACTCAACATTAATAAGAACATCCAGAAGGATTTAATTATTATTTTTTAATTTTAATGAGAAAAGAAAACCCCGAACAGAAACCACTTTTGATTTAAAAACCAAACAAATTTCAAATATGGTTATTCTATAGAACTCTGTTGAAAACAATTCAAATGTGAAGAAAATAGTTCAGTATCTTCAAAGATATGATAATCTACAGCTGGCATGTACAGTATGCACATGTGAAGTTTTGTTTTTGTCCGTCCCCCCCCGCCCCCCCAACATAAAAAAAAGTATGCAGACCAACCTGGAGCAGAGGAGGGTGGTGGCATCCTGGCTGTCTGAGATGCTAACAATTTTTCCTGTTGTACTTTCTGAGCAAGTTCTGCATCCCATTCTTCTAGTTCTTTTTCAAAGCGCTTATTGTCTTCCTTGACATAGTCCTTTAAATCAGGAGGCAACGTATCCATTCCAAGCAGCATCTGACCAGTTTCTTTATTAAATTGTTCTGTAAAACCACATAGTTCATATATTTCACAGAATAACGAAAGGCAACAGGAACACATGTGGATGAAAGGCATTCAGAATGAGCATTCTTGAAAGCATACAATATACCAGCAAAATTAAAATGTCTCATTTCTGAATGCTTCTCAGTTTATTATTTGTCATACGCAGGAAGCTTACTCACCAGGAGATGGAGTTCATGAAGCATACTGCTTCTATAATTTAAGTCTTGCACTTGGGCACCATAAACTCATTACCACCTAGAAAGCCAAACCTCTAGGGCTGTGTGCACCCTATGAATCAAAATGTTCACAGCAAAAGTACATAAGGGACTGTGGTCCAATTGCTTTCCATTCCACTTGGTCTTAGACTTAGAACTTTTAGACTGGCAGAGGCACACAGGGCCAATGAAGCCTGTGGTGGCAGGCTCCTTATGAATCTGGGGATCAAGAAATGTCAAGGCTATTCTTAGTTCTCATTTAAAAATAAGTGAGATTTCTAATTTTTCACCTTATGAAGATAGCTTTAAGAATGTAAAGCAATATAAATCTATGACTAGGCTTGGAAACATGTCACTAAATTGTAACCAAAAGACTCTCAAGTTCCTCATGGTATTCTCATTCTACAGAGTGAAGTTTTGCAGATCCATATAAACTGTAACAAATAGGACTTTGATTTCTGGGACCAACTGGCTCATATGTGGGTGTGGAGAGAATAGTAAAGGCCTCAACTGTCATGGACCTATAGACAGAAGAAACTCTCCCATCTGTTCTGTCAAACGAGCAGTCAACCTCCACTGAATAGTCAGTCTATATATCATCTCTGGCCACAAGAAGAGACAGTGAAGGAGAATATATATTTTCTTTTAAAACATTTTTGAGCTATGATTTAAACTACAAACTAGTTATAAAAAAGAGGATTGAGGAAGACATGGTCCATCACCACAATTTATTCATAATATGGTTAAAGATACACTTGTCTATCGTGGTCAGACAAGAACTGCGAGCAATTGGACTGCTTTCTGTCATGTATCTTTGCAGTGAACATTTATATTCCTGTAAGAATATAAGTATATCCTCCCTAGTCATTGCTTTCTGGTTGGACATGACAATGAGACAAGGGATATGTGAAGAAGTGTTTTCTGAAGAGACAAATTTCAAACTATGTAGGTTTTAGCTGGTCTAACTGTGACTGGCCAACTGGGGCCAGATCAGATAATCAAAACTACAGATAAACTGGAAAATTCAATGCTGCAGCACAATCTAATGGTTGTTTCTGGCCCTGGTTGTTCAGTAAATGCAGAGAGCCGGTTAAGACAAAGTTAAACCAATGGGTTTCAACTGTATTCCTTTGTTTTGTTTTTCACAAGGAAGAACTCAAAAATGTAAATTTGAAATGAGCACTTCATAGCTATAATTTGCAACAAGCCTGTTTTTTTTTTTACATTCCATGAAAAGTACATTAAGTATATTAAGTAGATGAGGTCAAGAAAAATATTCCTGAGAACATATAAAAGTTTTACTCTCTGGTGTTGTGAGAAACCTTTGCCCTTTTCATTTGGCAAACATTTTATTTTGCTATTTTAATAATGGTGAAGCACTACATACTGGGACATGATAATGCTTACAACTCAAAAGATGGGTATTTTTTGCCATCTAGAAAAATATAAATATAAACTGATACCTATGAGCATAATTAAACATTTCTCTTGTTTAAACACTAATGATTCTGACATCACTACACAGAGTAACCCCATCTTTAGGGCTACCTCCTGGGCAGCACTTTACCTAACACCTACAGTACTCTTTAGCTGATCTACAATTAGGCAATGTTCACTTGTAAAATTGTATAACAGCAGGATATCATAGCTGTATTTGTACTGAACTCCACAGGAATGTGGGGATTTTGGGGGGGTGAGGTTTTGGGGGGTGAGGTTTTCTTTATTTTCAACTATAAATGCATATGTAACATCTTAGTCAACAACTGGAATTAAAATAATGACTATTAGTTTGCATGTAAATAAAGTATTATATACAAGTTTAAATTTCAAGCTCTTAAATTCTGCTAGAATTAAATGAGCCATAGTTCAGATATTCAATAAAGCAACACAATCACTCAGGAAGTCAATACCTTGAGCATAACTTCCACATAGTATATTTCATACTGAAAATATATCTCAGACATTACCTTGTATCAAGAATTGTTCCTTATCATTGATATACATTAAACAGTATGCACTGGCATTCCTGTAACCACCAAAAGAGTCACGTTCCAACTCCTCCCAAGTTGACTTTGTCACAGAAATATCGTTATATTTCATCCATCTCCTCTGGTGGTGGTCATAAATGTATGCCCAGTAGTGTCCTGCATTAGCTTGGCCTTCGTGAACAAGTACAGCATGTAACCGATAAGGAACCTAACAGAAAGAAAGCATAATTTAAATGTTGTTGCCATTATAGTAGGAGGAGGTTACTTGCTGTAGGTGGAGATTCTTCGAGATGTGTGGTCCCTATTTGGATTCCAGACATGGGTGTGCAGGCCCGCCAAGCGCTGGTGCCAAAACTGTTTGTAGTGGTATCCGTTGACCCTCATGTACATCATGCGTTGGCTGCATGGTGTGTCCAAGTCTTGTGGGTTGACGCCAGTCCCTCTTACCAGTAAGGAGATGGAGGGCAGGTATTGGAATCCAAATAGGGACCACGCAGCTAGAAGAACCCCCAGTTACAGCAAGTAACCCCCCTCCTCTTCTTCAAATGATGGTTCCTATATAGATTCCAGATGTGGGAGAGTAGCAAGCAGTGCTCGGAATACTGATCTGGACTCTTGAAAAATCAGACAAAGTAACATGGGCTATAAAGAGACTACAACTTTATTTGCCAAATAACAATTTACCTGGGTCAACCACCACTCAGATAGTCACTACAAACTTTTCAAAAGCAATCTACTAAAGAAAATAGATGGACTTCCTCAGAACACTTTCTTTTCTTTCCATTCTTCAGTGTGCAGTACGGACACCAGACCATTTATATCAGCTCCATCCCAGACTGAATACTACTCATCATGAATCAATCAATCACAATGATTCTTCTACCACTGTCATATTCAAGTACCATGTCTGGAACTTCAAGCAATCACCCACAAGCTATGAATTCAACCTTCCTTTTCTCAATTCTGAAAGTAGCAAACTTCAAATGCTAACATACTGTTAAAAATCTTAAATTAAAAAAAAAATAAAAAAAAAGTTTCCTGGTTTAACCAAGTCTTTCCAAAGCATAACTACAAGGATGCTGCAGCAGAGATAAATAATAAGTTAACCAATACTGAGTTTAGGTTCAGATTGTCTGATCATGCTGACTGCATCACTAACAAAATTACATAAATGAATGGTTTCCTCATATAATAATTGGTGCACTCCATGCACCAGCGACTGTCATCACTGAGTAAATTAAGAGAACAGAGGCCATCAACCTGTCAAAGATGGCCAGTTTCACTCAAAGGAGATACTTTTTAAATAATATATAATAATCATTTTATTGATTATTTATTTGGAAGTACACAGCTGAAGAGTGGAGATGAAGAGAAAGGCAAATATAGTACACTACTGTGTTAAATGTAAACTACGAAAAAAAAGAAAGGGAGAGATTTGACAAGATTTAAAAAAAGATTTGAGAAGGTAAGGAAACTTTCAGTGTTTGTTTCATTTAAATTAAGATGGTTAAAAGCAGCATTTTCCTTCAGAGTAAAGTTTCAAAGCTGTATTAAATCAATGGTCAGTTGTAAACTTTCGAAACAACAACTGTAATGTTTTTCTTCAGTTATGAACATATCAGAGTTACAAAACCTCCATTACCAAAGTTCTACTTTATATCAGCTTTTTTGAGCTCTGCAGCTATACAAACTCCCTGGAACTGCAATGCTGCTTCACAACTAGTCAGTAGGAAAATCTGAAGAGGAGGAAAGGTTGCACCTCTCCTTTAGACAGGAAGTGCTGGCAACCTCAGCTGAAAGAATCTTGGCCGTCCTCTGAAATGAGTGTCCTGGGTGAGTAACATTGTTCAAATACAGCTGAGTTACCAAACCAGTTTGGAAGCATTTTTTGAAAGGAATATGGGTTTGCAGATTAATTAGAAAGAATAATCAGGAGGGAGGGGGGAAGAAGAGGACAACTCCCTATGCCTTTTTGATGACATTCCCTCACCACAGCATAGCACAGTAAAACCCATTGGGACTAAGGTTTTAATTGAGTTTTAAATAAATTGTGTTAATTGGGTTAACTTCAATCCCTCTATCTCTGGCAAACTAGCTGCCAGAACTGTTTAGTCTGATTAAGGAATGTTAATTGCAACCTTCCATGAAGAGAGAAATGTATAGTGCTAACAAGTGAATTCTGTATCTCACAATAAACCATCATATCAAGAAGCAATTAATGGTACACAGGAACACACAAAGCACTTAATTACCGCGTGAAAGTTTAATGCTAACTACCAGTGCATGAGACAAGAGTGAGGCATTCACAGGAAATTAAACTTTCAAAATTGTGTACCCACCCCCCTATCATCCTCTTGTTTCCTCCCAGCGTCAAACTGAGCTAACAAAGCAGCATCAAAACACTGACATAGTGGAGAAATAATAAAGGAGAATTTAATGGAGTAATCCTGATAAATGAAAAGGCATGAATGACCAAGATTTTCAGTTATGACTAGATATTTTTGGTGCCCAACCTGAAAAACTTCTCTCTACTATCCTATTCAACATATATATGCAGCCATTAGTGAACTGGTAAGACAACAGACTCAAATACCAGAAAATTCAGACACACAGCTCTACCTTTCCTGCATATCACATTACCACACCATTAGCATCACAATAGTCCAGGGCTTGTACAAGATCAGATAATGGATGAACAGACAACTCAAGTTAAACCCAAGCAAGACCGTAATTATGTTGGTGGAAAGAGGAAATCATTTTGAAGTTTGCATCCCTGTTGCAATCTCCTTTGGTTGGAGATTTGTGCGCACATGAACATACATGGCCAATTCAGATTCTAGTTTAAGAGATCCAAGAGCACTCTCACTGACACTAAGCTCTCAGGTAGCAGTGTCTACAAGTAATGCTTTCTATCATCTCTGCCAGTCTAGAAAACTCAATCCCAATCTGGAGCCCAATGAGCTGGCCTCAATTAGGCATCTCCTTTCTGGACTACAGCAACGTAACTCATCTGAGCATGAAGACATCAGCCTTTAAGAAACTCTGTCTAGCACAGAATATTGCAATATGTCTGCTCAGCAACATGGTGACCATGAGCTCATGAAACCACTCTTCCACTGTTAACACTGCTGTCTCAGAACATTATGCCAAGTTCAAGGTCCTTCAAGACACTCAATGGCCTGGGACCAGGATATCTAAAAGATCCCCTAAAGCGCCAGGCTGACAACTCCACTTAGACAAGGCAGCTCTCTACAGTAAAGATAAAGTTCACCTGTGCAACAACTTTCTCAGGGGCCAGGCCAACACTGAGGCATGAACTCCAATAGGAATAAGGGACCATTACAAACTTAGATTTCTAGATTCACAAGGCATGTATTCATATAGTTTGAAGAAATGTCAATTAACTTTTGATAAATCCATTTATTTGGCCTTTCTGGTCAAGGTGGTAAGGCAAGAAAGGAATTTTAGCTATAAATGTCACAAGATCATTTTTCTAAGCTCTATGGACCACTGCATTTTCCCATACAATTTTTAGCCTTAATGTAATGTTTCAGATGCCTTGTTTTTATATATTCAGAGTATATATTACAAAGTTCACTGGTTATCAAAACAGAAAAAATACCACAGTTCCATCCTTCCAAGGAAACTACTTTTATGGAATCCAGAAATCTCTCAAACCACGACCCAAAAAGGAATGATTGTAGCAACTGGAAACTAACTATTAATAAAAGATTACAAAAGTACCCTCACAAAAGTAGTATACAAAGAAAACCAAAATGTCTTTATACTCCCATAGCCCAGTCTCAACAGTGGGCAGCTGAATCAAATATAAAGATCAGCCTCCTCCCCACTGTGTCAGGACAGCTCCCAAGAACAGCAGTGTTGTAAGGCAATCCCTACTCCCAGAATATAGCACTAGAACCTGAAGTTATCATTTTAGACCCTTGACGCAGAGACCACTACTTTAGATTAAGCAATGGGTGTAGTGGCACATCAGGTACCAACAAACTAGTGTGGCATCTTCATCTTCCTTGGTTTATAGAATTACACATTTTAAAAGAAATAAAATGACACCTAGGCCCGACTATATTGGCTGGATCTTGACTATAAGAACTTTTTTACTTTTTTTCCACTGAATTATCCGCCTGACTCCAATTTACTGCTTGTTGGCCAATACATTTTAGCCATCTAGAAGCGAATGACCAGGTAGGTGTTTCTTCATGTCACGTGGAACTCAAATCTCAGATTTAGAATGGCGTTTGGATGCCTGAAGGTCTTCTTAGGAGAGAGCATAGGCGCCTTTACTGCTAATTGCCTTACAGTCTCAAAAAATTAATAGTTGACCCTCACAAATTAACAAATGGTACTGCTAGATGACTTGCAGCATGTATCCTCTTTGTTATATCGTAGACCTTAACAAATCCTGCCTATAGGGAGGAACTTTAGGGGATGCAATCTAGGCAGGTCTGCCGGAAAGTCTGAATATCATCAGCAATGAGCTGCCATTATTTATTATAAGCACTGGATTAAATGTACCTCTAGGAAAAATGTAAATTGATTAAATAGCTCTTATTGGAAGGAAAACAATTGATTTGCTATGTCTTCCTTAAGTAAGTAAATAGGGAAGACACCAATCACAAGTTCCACAAGTACTAGTGTGGAGGAGAGAGAAAAAATTACTTAAGTAGTACAGAGTAAGTGATGCATCCACTCTAGGGTACCCTCTCAAAACTATATGGTATACTGGGAAAAACTCACTTGAGATACACGTTTAAAAATATGTCCATTTCAGATGCACATCCTTGCATTTCCCTAGGCTCTGTTAAGTTATTTATCTAGCGCTTCCCTAACTCTAATTAGCTGTTAGTATTGAAGAAGATATTAATGATACATTCAACATAATGCACTATAAGGAACTGGTTTTCTTCCCATGTCATGTTCCACATAAGGGCTGACTCTCACTTTGTGTCTATGATTATTTGCTTTATCTCATCAATAGGGCATCCTGTTAGCATGAATACCACTCCATAGTTTTTAAAAATAGAAGAATGCTTAAATTAGGGCCCCCTGTTAATCTTTTTCCCCCTCATATTTTCAGAAGCATTATACCAGAAAGCTGCCTCAGTCAAGTGGGTATTCTTCTACTCAGAGCAGCTTCTTGAAAACAGAAGCTCTTGCACTATTGCCCTGCACGAGCTTTCCTACACGATTCCCTTTATACTTAACACTTGTGATCCGAGTCCCAGGGGAGACAGCTGAGGTCACTCAATTAGGGTGAACTTCAAAGAAAGGGACAGAAAATCCCCAAAGCTGGTGGATATTCCAATATGGATTTACTAAACCAGCCCAAATTAACTTCTATTTACTTAGTAGTCAACATCACGGTTCCCTTAAAGTAACCCAGCCACAGGCCTCCGCCTAGTTACCCAAGTCAGATATGATGAGGATTAATGAAAATCTTATTTCATCATATAAAAAAGTTCTACCAATCCCAAAGGATTGGACACATTACCTCCTGGGTTAATGAATATCCCAGATCTTACCCAAATACATACTTGCAGCTAATTATTAACTAAACTAAAATTTATTTTTTTTTTAAAAAAAGAGTATGGTTAAAAGATCAATCTACATACAGACATGAGTTAATCTTGAGATTCAGATTCATAGCAGAGATGATGAGCTTTGTAGTTGCAAAGAGTTCTTTTAGAATTTAGTCCAATGTCTATCTTCAAGGAGGTCCAGTCAGAACTGGAATCTCAGTCCTGATGGCTTAGGCTTCCCCTGTATGAAACCACAAGCAGATCTGAGATGACAGGATCAGGACCCAAGGATCTTTTATACAATTTCAGGCCTTCTTTGACAGGATTACAGTAGGCAAACAGGGAGACTTTGAAGTCCATCACCTGTACTTAGCTACACGAATTAACATAAGGCAATTGCTTGTTTTTCACAATTTGCAGATGATCAGCTATACATTTCAAAGGGATGAATACAGTGATATCCCATGTTTACAGTTCATTTAAATGCTAGGATGTTATTTTGATCTCTGAATTAATAGAATTCAGCATAGATAGGAACTGTTGATTACATTGTTGACCACTACCCATATATAGGTAAATACTCAAAAACAGAAACCGTATCTCTTCATGTGTCTAAGTGTTGGATTTGAGTCATTTATCCTGCAAGAGGCTTAACACTTTCTAGTCATGTGTCACAACTGTACTTTGAGACATACCGGTATCAGTAATCACCCGGGTATCATAGCAAAGGCAACCAGAAGTACCTGATGCAAGGAATCTCAAAGGACTGTGTTAGCTCCAGTGAACGGAGACCTCACTAGCAATTCACACCCTGTAACGTAAGTATAGCTGATGTTTATGAAGCCTGGAATTCTGGGCATACTCCAGGATTTTGTAGCACTGTAAGGGGGAAGTATGAGGTCCCAAGGTGGGGAAGCTAACTAGGAAACTCTACTAAAAGCTGTAAACAAATAGAAACTTCCCAACAAAAAGAAATATACACAAACGGCAAGAAGAGAAACTGAACAATTTACAGATTGAAGAAACTGAAGGAAAGCTCTGGACACTGTGGGTTCTTACCCAATCTATGTGACTAAGACAGACCTAAATAAGACGAGGAAGACTTTGTAGCTCCTTAGAGACTAACCAGTTTATTTCAGCATAAGTTTTCGTGGGCTATATATAGCCCACAAAAGCTTATGCTGAAATAAACTGGTTAGTCTCTAAGGAGCTACAAAGTCTTCCTCATCTTATTTACGGATACAGACTAACACAGCTGCTAATCTTAAACCTAAGGAAGACCTGGAGAGGCAGTTGGTGCATGCTGCCCTCCATCAAACATCACAAAAGGGCTTCCGTAAGACCAGCAGAAGGATGCTCATGCTGAACTGCATCCCCCCACACCTATAGCCCCTTATCATAAACCATTTTCATCTCTTCCGTGTTGAGATCAAAGGGGGGGGAAATAGAGATGGACAGATAATTCTTGTAGACCTTGTCCCTCATTTTCCTTTCCTAACCTTGATATGTTTACCTTTAATTTTGTCTGTAAGCTCTTTGGGACCTGGAAGCATTGTCTTATGTCTGTAACTTGCCATGCATAGATACCAACATTACTAATTAAAATCATGCATTAAAAAAAAAACATGCACACAAAAAGAGGATTATGTGGATGCAAGACTACTGAAGGAGCCACTACCATATATCAGGATGGATTAATATTGCTGAGCACAGTACAAAAGATATCACTTAAGCTGTGTCCCTCAAGAAAATGGTTTAGCAGGATAGCAAAAAAGCTGATGCATAATCAGAACAGCATTAAAATAACTGTTGCTTAATATGGATTTATTTAGGTAGTTCCAAATAGTTAAGGGGTGTTTCATCAAGTGTTAAATAGAAGTGAAATTTTGAGTCATACTGTATAAGTTACAACTTAAAATGAGTAACAAATAAAGATGAAATATAAACATATAGGAAATATGTTTCCCGTATAGTACCTCACTCAACAGTCTAAATAGCTTCTACTGTGCAATGCTAAAATTACAGTCACAGCTGCATAAAATCAGGTATACTTGGTTTTGGCACAGACTTGTAGCACAACTTTGGTTAAGTCACTTCATTTCCAACGATTGACTTCTCTGTAAAATAGGTATTACAGTATAATTCTTTGACTTGGTGGTGTGTAATTAGGGTCTACAAAACTCTCTGATCTTCTGATTAAGTATCTCAACACACACACACACACACATATATATATACACTAGCGAAAATACCCGCGTTGCTCGGGTCCGTCGGAGGTGGGGAGGGGGCAGACAGCTGAGCGAGTGCGGGGTCCGTTGGATGGGGGCAGAGAGCAAAGCTGACACCCCCACCTCACCCCATCAGAACTATGTCACAGAGAACAGCAGCTGCCCAGCTGATGTGATTGGCCTTTAAATAATTTCACCCCTGGGGGGACGTCAGAGGTGAGATTTGAAAAATTTTCTACTCTTACGGTCATTAGAACCCCAAGACCTCTAACTGTATCAAATTTCAAGTCTCTAGCTCAAACGGTGTGGAAGGAGTAAGCATACATCCGCGCATATACCATTTGACTTTTATATATTTTTATATATATATTATATATATATATACACACACACACACATACACACACACACACAGCTTTCTTTTAAAGCAACTAAGAATTAAAGAAACTTCTTTTATTAAAATGATCTATTTTTTATGATCTCAAGTGGACATTTTACTTACCTGGACCATTGATTTGTCAGAGTACATCAATTCAATTGTCCGATGTATTCTAGATATGCTTTCCCGCAAGTCTAAGGGGAATAATAATAAAAAAAAGTCATATCCTTCTATGCCACCACTATATGCAAGATCTTCACTTTTTCCAATTTAAATTCTGAAAAAAGGATAAGTATTTCTAATCTTATTTAAAAATTCATGTTAATCACTCACATGCCAGACATGTTTCTCAGGCTTGAATGCAAATGCCACAATCCCAGGGATAATGCATCCTGATCCCTATAAGATACCAGGCACTCTCTTTGGGCAAGAAAGTTGCTCTACTTTGTTCCAGCCCTTATTGGAACAGTTAGTGCCCTTCACCTAGGGAACAGTCCATGCACTCTCCCAAACAAAGGCCCTACAACTAGAAGTAGTTTTTGAAAAGAAGCTCACTGCACTCTCCCAAAAGAAACCAGGTTGTGCACCTACAAAAGGGCTGGTCACAATTTGGCATAACTCCTTAAACTGCCTGTCACACCGACAACTATATGACAATGATGGAAAAATTGACCAGTGCAAGTACCACTTCTCTTCACCTCCCCTGTATCTCACAACACAGCAATGCCTGCGCAGGGTACAAACCCAACTCCAATATGGAAAGGCAAGGTTTGGGGTTAGAGGTAAAGCTTTACCATATGAGACAGACTGACATTTTTGTTAGCACTAGATTTTTTCCCCGTCATCTGTCTGTTGAGACAAATGTAAATCCAGTAAGAAATGTGAAAAATAACTGAAGTCAAACACACTGATTTTCTTCCTCCAGAACCAAAAGTTTCAGTAACCCTTTTCAAAAGCAATTGTAGTTCCTATTTTCTCACAGTACCTCTAGTGTCATTTTCTACTTCAGTTCTCCAACGATGTAAACAGCCCTCTAACACTGAAAGCTCTTCTTCCGTTATGTGTCTTGGTGCTGGATGCATTGGCAGGTCTGGAGGAATTCGGGACTGTGTGAATGGTTTGTGTATTACTGATCTTTGTACAGGTGATGTGCTTGGTATCTCTGAAGATGAAGGCCCCTGTGGCTCTGTTGCGCTGCATTTATTTAAAATATGAAACAAGAGACTTTGAATTTCCTATACAAAAGGTATAAATTACAGAAACTGACTTCACAGACACTTGGGAGCTGAAAATAAACCAACCAGTCCCTAAGCATTTTTGTTTTTTAATCTGAGTAATTTTAAACACTTTAAAGCTAACAGTTATCAAATTAAAGCAACACAGTCCAGAGAGACAATCACAATTAAACCTTTCAAGACAGAATTTACTTGATTTAAAACTGATCAAAACTTCTGCATAGGATTATAAAATTGCTTAACTAATCAAAATGGTTCAATGCATGTACTGCTCATCTCAAAGAGAAAACACTATATATATCAGGGGTGGGGAACCTTTTTTGTGCCAAGGGCCATTTGGACATTTATAATGTCCTTCGCGGGTACCAGAAGAGAGGGCTAGCCAGCTCAGAGCCTGAGCGGGCAACTATAGAGAGGGAGGGGGCAGAGGCTGCTTTCCTCACAGCACCCTGCCCATGGGGCCAGGCAAGGAGTCATAAAATATGAGATAATGGACAGAACAGGGTACACAGGGTTGATGGAGGGTCACATTGATTGGGGTTCAGAGGGCTAGTGAGGGAGACAGAAAGGAGAAGGAGCACAGGAGCTAGTGTAGTAATAACATTGAGCCAGGGGCTGAATGGCAGTGGAGGTGAGGGCCACATAGGGAGAGCATAAGAAAGGGGTGTCTGAGCGAGGGTGTCTGAGCGAGGATGGGGGAGTACAGAGATACACTGGAATAGAGGCTAGCTGGTGGCTGAGTGGAAAAGCACGGATACATAGTGAGGGGGAGAGGGTGGCTGAGTGGGGGTGCAATGACACATGGGAATGGGGCAGATGTACCTGACTGAATGGGAGAAGCCAGGGGTCAGCCAGGGGGAAGCTCCTCAACTCCCTAACAATCGATCCCATGCAAAAAAAATCCCAAAATTGTTCTACACTTCTCTCACTCATATCCAACAGCCCTCCAGTTTGAGCATTGGCCTGCTAAATCCAGGGTTGTGAGTTAATCCTTGAGGGAGCCACTTAGGGATATGGGGCAAAAATCTGTTGGACAAGTTAATTGGGGATTGGTCCTGTTGTGAGCAGGGGTTTGGACTAGATCTCCTGAGGTCCCTTCAAATCCTGATATTCTAGGATTCTAGGATCACTGCCCTGTCCCTCAAGTCATGTTACCTCTGACTTCCCCAAGGGTTTGCACTGCTTCTGAGAGCAGTGGAAAATACGGTTCGGTATTGTAGTTTAAATCAATTACTACTCAAAGTTCTGTATTAATATGCCTAGGAAGGAATCCATTTGTCAAAAAAAGTTTCCTGAGTCATTTTTGTTGTGTGTATTGTTACAGATGTGTGTTCAACAGGTATTTTTAAAAAAATGACCAAAATAATTGAAACTGGTGTGATATTATTATTTTGAAAAGTAAGATACGCAAAATAATGTAGAATTTCAAAATGTTGTGCACAAAATTTTGAATTTTTTTGGCACAGAATTCCACCAGGAATAACTATTACTATCCCAATGGTAGGAAATCAAAAAATCACCAAATTTATACATAGTCCCAGAGACCACTTTTGTCCTTGCTCCTCCCCATTTCGGTGTCAGCTAAAAAGCTTATGCCTAGTTTCCAGATTTGTACGTATGTCAGAGCCCAAATTTGTTAACCATCATAGCACAACACTTCTCTATTTACTTGGGATTATGCCTCATGAGGTTATCTGAGATCAATTGGAGTATATCGCAATTTGGAGCATTCAGGGAACACTTATAATTGACTTTATTCTAATCTGCTTTGTGTTGTTAATGTTTTAACATATGGACCTAAAAGTCAAAATACTCACATCTCACAAAATGAACTCAGTACACAGCACAATTTTAAACTGCAAAGCACTTTTTGTAGTGCAATTCAGGCAAGCAGTGTTCCCTTGCTGGAATCTGTCATCTGTTTTATTAATAAGAAGTTTCTATATTCTTGATGATCACAGTGCTGCCAACAAAGCACTTCAGCTCTTTTTAAAAGAAAAAACTTTTGATCCATTTACTTCAGCAGGGATACTCACAAGTTACACAAGTCTTTCGTTGCTTTGCTGGACTTACTATCCCAATGAATCAGTTAGTATGAAAGCACTGTTTCATTGTCACAGTGTTCACAGTTCCATGTTCGATCCTAATCTACAAATCTCTCAATTCCATTTACTTCAATGGGGGGGGGGAATAAGGGCAGAGTTTGACCGCTGTCAGCAAGGTATTCCAACACTTACATAAAACAACGTAAAAGAGAAAAATCTTTGCAAATGAGTTTAAAAGCAATTTTAAGTAGTGAAGTACAAGAGGAACAAATAGCATATGAATGAGATTTAGAAATGCAGATGATTGCTGGATTAAAGCAACACTTGGAACCATATAACACACCCATGTGCAAAATTCTGGGATTCTGATATATATTTTTCCAATTTATGCACCTATAAAACCTTGTATTCATTTTAGAATTGCAATTGTTACTCTTAATAAACTATGTATAATTATTCAATTTTAGGAAAGTGTCAGTTTAACTAGAATCAAACATTAATAGAGAACAGATGAGCTCACAGTGTCACAAAATTCTATCACAAAGAATTTTTTCTTAGAAATAATTCATAAACAGCAGTAGGACTTCTGGTTTTAGTTTAAAATTGACAAATTAGGTTTTTATAAAAACATAACAAAAATACTCCATAAATAGCATTTTTGTATAACTGAAAAAAATATTCCTGAGGAGAAGTAGCAAATCCTAGATTCTACCATGTTAGTGAGGAGTTCTGGCTTTTAAGACGGCTCACTTATACTATTATTGGACAAAAGGTATTTTTTTAAAAGCCACTCATCTCTGCTCAGTATAAGGAAGGACATTCTTTAAAAGTGATCCATAATTGGCCTAAAAATAAACATCTAAACATCTAAAACCAGAAACAAACACACACAAATGAGGTCTCGTTTTTTACCTTGGTATTGTCTGTGTTGTTACAGTACCACTAGGGGGAGCACTAGCATCAATATCATCAATTGGAGAAGTGCAAACAGGTTTACTTGAGGCAAACTCAAGTGCATACTGTAGAACATCTACCAGGGGGAATCGTTTAGGACCAGAACCATAGCTTAAATACCTGTTAACCATAAAAATGTATAAATATCATGACACTCATACAAAATGGGATTTTTGACCGACTGCAATTAAATAAAATAAACCTGTCATAATAAATTCCATGCATTTAATTATTTTGCTGAAATAAACATTCTGCAGAAATTGAAAGTAGAATGGGAAAAGGTCTAAGAGAAACTTTGGAACACAATTTTATATAAAAGACAATGAATTATTCTGTTATGTTAAGCCTACAATTCAACGTCACTTGCACTCATGTTTGGAAAAATCATCTATAGTACCGTTCTAATCTCTGCTGTAACACTGTGAGATACTCTTTAAGTCTCTTGATCTCATCCCGTTTAATTCTTGTAATTTCTCTATTTCTGTGCATGTATCTGTGAAAACAAAATGGTAGATAAGGCATCACCCTTCTACATTTCAATACTGACACTGAACTCTATTGAACGGTCATACACATTCACTATCAACAACTAAGTTTGATTCACTAAAATCATTTTTCTTCCATTTACGATGCATTAAAAAACATGTATAACAAAAGAGACTAATGCTAACATGTCTACACCACGGGTACTACAACAGCATAGCTTCAACGTTGCAACTACACTGCTGCATCACCATAGCGTAGACACTTCCTATGCCATCAAAAGGAATTTTTTTCTGTCAATCTAGTTAATTTACCTCTGAGCAATGGTAGCTACCATGTTTCCCCGAAAATAAGACAGTGTCTTATATTAATTTTTGCTCCCAAAATTACATTACATTATATTACAGCGAGAGGCAAAACTGGAAGTACGTCTTATTTTTGGGGGATGTCTTACTTTCGGGGAAACAGGGTATGTCAAAAGAACAATTCCCGCATCAGCCTAACCATGTGTTCATGGGAAGGGAGGGGTGAGTTGGATTAACCACAGCATTCAGGAGTATGAATTTTTCATGGCCTTAAGAGCCTATATCCACCTGAGTGTACACCAGGCCTAAGACATTTACATTTGTCCACTATTCCTCAGAAGTAAATATTTAATTAATTTCATTTTGAGTTGAATTACTTCTACAAAATACAAGCTTATGCTAATCTTTGGCATCAATATCTGGCATTATAAAACTTTCTGAAAGTCTAGATTCTCAAACTCAAACTGTCCACACAACAAATATAAATATATCATAACTACTTCTCAACATGCTTTTTGATAGTTACAAGAAGCATGGTTTTAGTTGTGTCCACACAGCAACTCTTCTGACTCATGAAAATGGTCTGTCCTCACAAACACATGGTTGGTTTACACCACATCAGCAGTAGCTAACAGCATTTTACCCTGAGCTCAGGAAAATAGTACAGCACCCTCTTTTTGGAAGTGTGGACATAACACTCAAGATCCCCTAACTGGTTTAGCCATCTGTTCCATGTCCACATCTTAAACTGGGGGGAAAGAGTATTTGCAACATTATGGAATAACACTGTTCAGATTAATCATTTAATTAGCTAGCTATAAACTGGGTCAAAACCTGTAGTATAGAGAGTGTTTCAGTAATATAAATAGCAGCATACCTACAATTTTTGTCATTTACATGAACCTACTAAAATAATCATTACAAACAATTAACAAATAAGCTATTCTCTCTACAATGTAACATTACAATGGGCTTAAATTGCAGCAAGGGAGGTTTAGGTTGGACATTAGGAAAAACTTCCGGACTGTCAGGGTGATTAAATACTGGAATAAACTGCCTAGGGAAGTTGTGGAATCTCCATCACTGGAGATTTTTAAGAGCAGGTTAGACAAACACCTGTCAGGAATGATCTAGATCACTGGTTCTCAAAGTGGGGGTCGTGACCCGGTTTTCTGGGGTTCGGGAGCCCCTGCTGCCTGCAGCCATCCCCGATCCCTGCTGCTGCTGTGGGCTGCTGGCATCCGGCTCCGATCCTGGCCCCTGATGCCGCAGGCGGCCCATGCTCCGGCCCCTGCTGGCTCCCGGTGCCCCCACGAGCCTGGTCCCAGTCGCAGCAGGCTCCCGGAGCCCACATGAGCCTGGTCCTGGTCGTGGCGGGCTCCTGGCGCCCCCCCTCTGGCCCCTGCTGTCTCCAGGAGACCCCGCGAGCCGGGCCCTGGTCACGACAGACTCCTAACGCCCCTGCGAGCCTGGCCCCGGTCACAGCGGGTTCCTGGCGCCCTCCCGAACCCGGCACCTGCTGCCATGGGCTCCCGACGCCCCCGTGAGCTCGGTCCTGGTCGCAGCGGTTCCTGGCATCGCCCCCCCTCTCCCTCTCAAGCCCGGCACCTGCCGGCTCCAGGTGCCCCCCCCCCACCCCAAGCCCAGCCCCTGCCCCGGGGGGCTGCTGGAGCCCCCCACCCCCAGCCTGGCCCCTGCTGTGGCAGGCTGCAGGCACACACACACCCAGCCCGGACCCTCCCCCAGGGGGTCGTGCTTAGAGGCCTGGTGTCCAAAAGGGGTCACCAGTACAAAAAGTTCGAGAACTACTGGTCTAGATCAGTGGTGGGCAACTTGTGGCCCATCAGGGTAATCCGCTGGCGGGTTGTGAAGACAGTGTTTACATTGACTGTCCCAGGCATGGCCGCTCACAGATTCCAGTGGCCGCGGTTCACCATTCCTGGCCACTGGGAGCTGAAGGAAGTGGTGGCCAGCGGATGGTCAATGTAAACAAACTGCCTCGTGGCCTGCCTTGAATTTTCCTGACAGGCTGCAGGATGCCCGTGAGTGCAGGGGACTGGACTAGATAACCTTTTGGGGTCCCTTCTAGTTCTATGATACTATGGAGTTCGTCCAGAGATCGGCAACTTTTAGCATGCAGCACGCCAGGGTAAGTCCCCCTGGCGGGCCGGGCCGGTTTGTTTACCTGCTGTGTCTGAAGGTTCGGCCGATCACAGAGGTTCACCATCCCAGGCCAATGGGAGCTCCAGGAAGCGGAAGCCAGCACATCCCTCGGCCAGTGGCTTTTCTCGCAGCCCCCATTGGTCTGGAGCGGCGAACTGCAGCCAGTGGGAGCCGCAATCGGCCAAATCTGCAGATGCAGCAGCTAAATAACCTGGCCTAGCCCACCAGGGGGCTTAACCTTTGGCATGTGGCCTACCAGGGTGCCGATCCCTGAGTTATCCCATTGTAAAAAGAACTGATAGTTTAACCAATTCCATCTGATTTAATCTGTAAACGCACTAAGATCCTGCTGACTACATTATACCATACCTGTCAAGATATAAAATTGGAGGAAATTCTAATTTGTTGTGGATCTTCTCTGGTCTTCCCAAAGCCTGATTAAACTCAAATCTTGAGAGCTCAAAAGTTAAGACAGGAGGAAGTTCAGTGAACCAATGCTGAAAAAACAAACAAAAGAATCACACAGTAAATTCTTTTCAACCATACTTCAATTGTTTGATCATACAGTTACAATAATGCTTCCAGCACTGGGGGGTAAAAAAAAAAAAATTGACAATGGATCAGTGTCAACTTCATATGGTTCCCCCACCTTTCATCTTTAGTTTTAATAAGACTGACTGTTGTGTTTCTATTCAAACTTCAGATCATTAGAGCCCAATTACCACCAACCGGATTACCTGGGTTTAACACACAAGGTAAACAAGAGTTTTTAATCTTTCACAGCCTTTCAGTTTAGTGAAGAATTAAAACCTGGCAGAAAATCCGTCACTTTGAGAATAGATATGGATCGCCAGTGTTTGTAACCTCGTAAGTTTAGATACCTTCCAGGTTCTTACTGCTTACCGTCTATCCTGGCAACTACATGCAGCCCATGCAAAAAATGATGGTCATGTGACCCTCAAAGGCATCTCAGAAAGAATAAGATGGACCCATAAGTCAGCATCAGGACATCTCCAGCCACACCAGAGACACGATGCTCACTTAACGCTGCACTACATAAGCAGATGGGAGTATTTTTTGAATCAGCCCTACACATCTCCAGAGCCCGATGCTGAACTGATTCCTTTTATTTGATCTGTCGGGCGAGCAGTTGCCATTTGCACTCCTTACACACACACACACACACACACACACACACACACACACACACAAAATGTATTCCACGTAGGCATGATTTAGCATTTACACCACTACAACTGCAGCCTGCGTGATCACCAGCATAGTGCTGTGTGGAGACCTGCACTCTGGGTGAATAATCTTGCTATTGATTTACATCATCATAAAGAGACACTATTAGCCCCTCCAGGAACCAAACATTTAACTCACCTCCTGACCAGACTTTCCAGAATTTTCTGAATGTAAAGATTCAATCTCCCCTTCAATCATGGCAGCTTCTAGGCACTCATGCAGATCTTTGAAGCCATTCACTTGGAGTGGGTACTGGCCAAACATTTCTGTGTTTTCAAATTGCTTACCTTGGCAGGAGAGAGGTATTAACAAATAAAGTTTTATGCATGAACATTTATCATTCAAGCTTCTAGTCAGTCATGTGTTAGAATCAGAGAATCAAAAGCACAGGACTGGAAGGGACCTTGAGAGGTCATCAAGTCCAGCCTCCTGTGCTGAGGCAGGAGCAAATAAACGGAGACCCTCTCTGACAGGTGTTTGCCTAAGTTGTTAAAAACCTCCTGTGATGAGGAGTCCACAAAGTCCCTTGAAGGACTATTCCAGAGCTTAACTACCCTTACAGTTAGGGCTGGTCTTCACTAGGGGGGTAGATTGTATGTAAATACGCAAATTCAGCTACATTAATAACGTAGTTGAATTCGGCGTATCTAAAGCCGACTTACCTGCCATCCTCACAGTGGCGCACTCCCCCGTCGACTCCAGCTTGAGCCTTTTGGCGAGCTGGAGTTCCAAAGTCGATGGGGGCGCTGCTGGTGATCGATTTATTGCATCTTGACGAGGTGCAATAAATCCATCACCAAAAGATTGATCCCTCTCCAGCGTAGTGAAGACAACCCCTTAGGAAGTTTTCTCCTAATCTCTCACCTAAAATCTCCCTTGCTGCAGGGTAAGCCCGTTACTTTGTCTAACCTTCAGTAAACATTGAGAACAACTGATTATCATCCTTTTTTATTGCAGCCATTAACATATTTTAAAAATGGTATCAGGTATTCACTCAGTTCTCTGTTCACGAGATTAAACAAGCCCATCTTTTTAAATCTTTCCTCAGAGGTCAAATTTTCTAAACCTTTTATCACTCCCCTCTGGACTCTCTCCTATTTGTCCACATTGTTCCTAAAGTGTGGCACCCAGAACTAGAGACTGCTGAGATCCTGCCAGCACAGAGGAGATTAGCACAGTTTCCTCCTGCATCTTACATCTGATATTCCTGTAAATATACCCCAGAATGATTTCTGCTGTTGTATCACATTGTTGACTCATATTCAACTTGTGATCTGCTATAACCCCCAGATACTTTTCAGCAGGACTACTGACTAGCCAGTTATCCCCCATTTGCAATTGGGCATTGATTTTTCTTTCCCAAGTGAAGTACTTTGCTCTTGTCTTCATTGAATTTCATCTTGCTGACAACAGACCGTCTAATTTTTCAAGGTTATTTTGAATTCTAATCCTGTCCTCCAAAGTGCTTACAACCCCTCTCAGCTTGGTGTCATTTGCAAAAAATGCATCCCTGTAGTCACACTCTACACCATTGTCGTAGTCTTTGTACAAAATATGCCTTGTAAAATATCATTCGAAAACTAATAACTGCCTGGTCAATAATATTGGGCTGAATGAAACATGTGTAGCAACATTACATGTAAAGCTATAAACATAAGCTGAAGTTATGACTGAAATGTGTTTACCAGACACGTCTGAGAACCGGGTAAACCAGTTTCTTGAAGACAAAGGACATGCTGATGACTCTAGCCAAGGGTCATCAAAGCTGATTGGCAATAACTGGTCAAGTGGCCATTCTTTGGCAGCGAAGGGGGGGCAGAAACAGACTGATTTTCATTTTAAATAAACACTGTAGATCTCCTTCACCATGAGACCCCAAGTTTCAAACTTCATAGCTTGAAGGAACTTTATCTAGGGGTAACCCTCATGAAAATACATTTCAAAGGGAGAGGGAACTATAAAAGGGAGAGACAAAAAAACATAAGTATTCTCTCTCTAGTTCTCGTGAGAAGACAGAAAAAACAGCATCTGGAATTTGGGAGGGGTTCTGACCTGTTCCTGGAAACATTTGGTAAGAATGTCACCTTGAACACTCTCGTTTGCTAAAATTTAGTTACTATAAACTGTTTTATCTTTATTTCTCTTGTAACCATTTCTGACTTTAATGCCTTATACTTGTACCCACTTAAAATCTCTCTTTGTAGTTAATTAAATTTGTTTTATGATCTAAAAATCAAAGCTAATCCAGTTCTGTGTTTAACTGAATTGTCTGATAACTCCAACCAAAGTAGGAAACTGTTGTACACTGACCTCTTAGAGGGGCAATGGACCTCTAATAACTGGAGAGGGCTGGATAGTGGAGAACACACATTTTGGGTTGAAGGGAGAGGTATCTAGAATTGAGGGTATGTTGGGGTCACCCTACAAATGACAACCAAGGCTGGTGGAAGACAGTGTGTGACAGAAGTCACTAGCAGGCTGCAGCTATACAGACACTCTGAGCCTCTCTGAGGCTATACACACACTCTGAGGCACAGAATGAGCAGAGAGAGGCACAGGAAGGTGGATGTTCCAGGTAAAGACTCAACCTGGAAATCACTTTACATTTGGTTGAGATTTTTTCAGAGTGATTTCTGTAAAAGTGGAACATCATAATCTTCAAAGTATCAGAAATTGTAAACTACTACATGATGTTTCATAGAGAGAACAGCTCACTTGCAAACACATGCAGGAACAGGATTTTCTGTAGCCTAGTAAGAAATATTTGCCAGTTCTCAGGAGTGTTTACACTCAACTCTACCTAAATTGTGCTGCACCTGAACACACACTCAACTCTACTGGAAATTATCCAAACTTGTCTTAACAGTTTAAAAAACATAAAACCCAACACTATCCATGTCCTTGCTTTTTCTAGGAAAAAATTTGGTCACAGTTGTGGTCAATGGTCCCTCTAATTTTTCCCGTGCATGTGCAGAATGAATTTTGTTATGTGCACCAGTATGGAGGTGGTGTGTGATGGGGGAGGGGTGAAGGGTTCAGTGTGGCAGAGGGCTCAGGGCTGGTGCAGAGGGTTGGAGTGCAGGGGGGGCAGAGGGCTTCAGTTGGGGGAGCAGGCTCTGGGGTGGGGCTGGGGATGAGGGGTTTGGAGTGTAGGTTGCCCCAGGGCCACGGTAGGGAGAGAGGACTCCCCCACAGCCCTCTCTCCCCGTAACAGCCTGGGGAGAAATGCCTCTTCCCGGCAGCTCCAAGGCTGGGGCAGAAGTGCTGCTCTCTGGCTGCAGCAGCTCCGGGGCCTGGGGAAGCGTCTCTCTCCCCCTGCCTCTGCCTGGCTGCGGCAGCTCCAGGGCTGAGGCACAGGAGAGGCACTTCTCCCCACCGCGGCAGATCTGGGCCTGGGGGAGAGATGCCTCACCTTGCCACAGCTCTAAGCACCTGCGCAGCCTTTGATAGGCTGCTGCGGGGCCAGGCGGCTTATAGGGAACTTAGGCTATGGTTACAGATTTTAAATATGATACTGTGGAGTAAGGTATTTAGAAATGTGTGCAATTATACAGTTCATTTATTTAACTAGATATATGTTTAAAAAATTATCAATGGACATCTTTTCTAGTTCAAGTACAATAAAACGCATACCTTCAAGCACACCCATTGCTAGAAATCGTCCATAAAACAACTCTACCATTGGGTTCTTTGGCTTCTCTCCATCCCTAAAAATATGAAATATGCAACTATAAGACCAAAACCAACAAAGCTACATAAACCAACAGTTACATGCAAATGCTTCTTACATTTTGTATTACAAAAATCTATATAGTGGCATAATTCATTTTTAATTATTGTAAATGTCAAGTTTTGTACTTTCATCTGTTCATGGTAATTTAAGGATTTATGTATTCACAATGGTGAAGTGTATTCACAAGGTAAGTAAGTGTATTTTATTCTGGGAAGTGCCATGCATATCCAAACTTAGAATTGACTTCAGTTCACAAGATTACTTGTAATCCTACATAATCATCTATGCAAGAGTGAATTCCCTCCACCCTCCTAAAAAAAATTAGTTGTTCAAAGGAATGTATAGATGCCCAGTCACAGTGAATAGTTAGTTTTTGGGAGAAGAAATTGGAAGTAGTTTCAGAAATATTTAAACTACTGTATTCAAAACCAAATTTTCTTTAAAGACAAAAGCCAATTGATTAGCCTGATGCATTTTAGTTCTTTAATATTTTGCTATTTTCATACCAAGTTCCCTAAATTTGCGGAGATGAAAATTATAAGATAGCAAAATATATAAGTAAAACTTATTGACAGTACAGAGAAAGAAACATCTGCATTTAGAAAAATCAGTTTTTAACTGAAGTACAATAAGATGTTATCTGTCCCAAAAACAAAATAAAGTTATTTTTTCGGGGGGAAGAGGGAAGAGAGAATAGTACTAAAAAGAAAACAAAATAAAAGGTCAGATCCAACTGTCACTGAGTTCAACAGAAGTCTTTCATCGGGAATTGGACTTGGACGTTACAGTAGTTAAAACAAGAAAAATCTCATCGACATTCAGTGTCATTAGTTTTCAGCCCTAAAAATTTACAATCAAACAAAATTGCTGACTTGCGTCTATGCCTGAAAGATAAAAAAATGTCCAGTGCAAAGACTATCAATGCCTTTGAACAGGATTAGATAAAAAGTGATGAAAATTCCTGAACCATGATTATCTTATGACTTACACCACTGCTTCCACTAGCAGAGCTGCACTTATTATATAAGCCCTATTTCTTCCAGCATAGACAGGAGCCAAGTTATTATCTTTTTTAAATTTTTATTTTCATAATATGGGCCACTGATTGAGGGAAAGGACACAGGAGTGAGTGGTCTTAAAGATCAGTTTAAATGTTCTTTAGGATAGGAAATTCGAGGAAGATGTATATGAATATACATTTTTGCATATTAAAAGCCCCTTACCTCTCCTCTTCAGCTTTAATTTGGAAGGCATCTTCTAACCAATCTAAGAGTTTATGAGTGAATTCACTCACATCTTGCTATTAAGAAAATAAACAAATGATTAATACATATTTATGTATATTCTTGAACACTATTAAGTGCACTACCGCAGCTTCCACACCGAGAAGAACTCCAAAATACAAGTGTTTCAACGCCATGCTACAATGGTTTTCCAGAATGTGTTGTGTTCCTCGACAGTCACTAATACAGACATCCCTATTACTTTGGCAGATCTCATATAGATCTCATGCACTCCAGTGCTCTAAAATACCTCTACGTCCTTTGGTATGACATGTTGTGATTGATGCTATCCACATGGAACTCAGTGTATTGTAAGCAAAATGATTTAGCCACCTAAGTCCATATGGATAAAATGAGAGATTTAAGTAGAAACAAACTACTTGGAAATAGTAAAATGGAACAGCAATGATTTAGAACAAAATAAAACACCAAAACTTTCCAAATGAGTAAATATCTAGCTAGCCCTTTCCCCACATCTGGGGATCTAACATGCCAAGATTAATAACTGAGATGCGTATAGAGCCCTGCACAGCATTAGTATAGAGCCCTGCAAGCAGGACCAGGATCCTACAGGTTCCGCAGAACCCACTGCCATAATAGCAGGAGCAGGTATCATGAGGTGGGACAGGAGTGGGATTAAAAATAGTTCCAATCAGGGCTCTAATGTGCTCCCCCTGAGTAAGGCTCTGCCAAAGACTACTAACTCCATTTAATGTCTGGATGTTACACATGAGGCTGGAACTCATGGTTTCGGTAAGAATCTTTATAAAGTAATAGTTACCACTGTCTTGAAGTTGTTGTTTTTTTCTCTGTGTGTGTGGGAGGAGAGGGTTAATTTAAAAGCATGGATTATGTTAGGCACACTCAGCCACAAGCCTCCTCCTATTTGGAAAATGGATTTACACCCTGTGTCTGAAAGCAGCACACTAATGAGGTCATACAACATTGCATGTGGACAACAATCAAGAAAATAAAGGAAAATTAGAAATTTTATGGTCACCAACTGAACACAACATATTTTGCTTTTTATTTAGGGTAAATATTTGCTACTGTTCAGAGACCATATGGAGATCCAATTTTAAATATAAATATTATAAATGTTACCTGCTGAGAATCATTTGATTTGAATGCATCTTTAAGAATTTCAACTGCTCTAGATGGATCAACGTATTTTCTCTTTGAGCCAACGAGAAGTGCAAAGAGATACCTCAATTCACGCATGAAAGGCAAATTCCTATGTTCCTGTATTGAAAAAAGAATATAAACAAACATTCAACAATTTTCCATGAAGTACAATGGAGCCCCGCTATAATGTGACAGTTGGGATCCAAAAAATCCGATCGCATTAAAAGCGGGGTCGCCTTTTACAAAAAACTTTTTTTTAAAAAGTGTCTGGGTTCTCTGGACAGAGAACTCAGGGGCTGCAGGCATCGCCATTCTCTGTCTCCGGCAGGCGTGGGGCCACAGCGTCTCTCCCCTGCTGGGCAGCGTGGAGAGAAGCCACAGCCCCGTGCCTGTGGGGGACAGAGAACTCCGGGACTGCAGGCATGGGGCCCAGCAGGGGAGAGAAGCTGCCACCGCTGCCAAGTGCCAGGACATGGGGTGAGTTTACTTGGGCACCAAGGTATGATTGCGCTATATCCGGATTCGCGTTATAGCGGGGCTCCACTATACTTTATCAGTATTGTAACTATAATGACAGTTTATAAACTGGGAGCATATTACACATGTATTAATATTCAGTCTGCTACCATATAGGATGCAAACCTATTCATGTATTGCTCATGCTGTGCCACATGACTTGTTTGACTTCTTGTACTATGTTACGTGGAATATGGACCACCCCCCCCCCCAAAAAAGGCACCCCAGCAAAAAATGCAGTCAAACTTGAGTAGTGAAATTTAGCTTCTAAGGTCTCACTATGAATTTATGTCGGTATCACATTGTCACTCAGAAGTGTGGAAAATTCATATCTCTGAGCAACGCAGTTACACTGACCAAACTCCTGGTGTAGACAGTGCTATGTCAATAGGAGGGCTTCTCTTATTGACACAGCTACTGCCTCTCAGAGAGCTGAAAAAGCTCTCACATTGCCGCCATAGGTAGCGTCTTCCATAAGCACTATAATGGTGCCATTGCAGAACTGTAAGTGCAGACAAGTCCTTAGAAACTAGACTTTAATGGCTATTTATCCTTCAGACATCAGGCATAGCTGAAGAGTGAAAATGGTGGAAGCATGGGTTTATGTTTAGTACTATAAATAGGCTTGCAGAATTTGATTTTGATTGTTTTGGTAACTGACAGATAATATCAATTTTATGTTTAAGAATTTATTTTTATTGATTTACATTTAACAGTTGCAGGAAACTATAGTATCATTGGACAATTATTTAATAACAGTAGATGTTGAGATTCAATTGTTAAAACTTTATATATTGTTAAAACACCAACTGTCAATACTATGTCAAAATATACAAAATAAATATCCTTAAATCAACAAATCATACCCATTTTCACTATTCATTCACTAGTCCATTTGTAACAAACCTAATTCAAAAGTCTAAATTACTGGATTTTTATTTTAATAAAAGTTTTCAAGCAGCATTTTTCTTATTTTGCCCATTTATAAAT
This sequence comes from Sternotherus odoratus, assembly GCA_032164245.1. NCBI lineage: Eukaryota > Metazoa > Chordata > Testudines > Kinosternidae > Sternotherus > Sternotherus odoratus. The sequence continues at coordinate 152,711,022 of JAVMKO010000001.1, read as the reverse complement.
TTATGTTATCACTGATGGAAATTTTTTTCATCAGTTTGTGTGTGCATGATGAAATCAATGTTTACTAATGATTACCAATAAAAATGTAATCCTTCCTATAAGGTTCAAGATAATACTCTCAGTTTATAATTAACACCAGGATAAAAAAAGCATACTATCAAATGATCTTTCAGTTCAACAGCATTTCATTTTATAAAGAGAACTTCTAAATGAGATCACCTGTAATCCATGATTGCTTAAATATTAACTACTCTTGTACGAACTACCATTTGCTAACTAGACTATTTACTTTACACTGCAATTAAAAAGTATATTGGCTAATTGAGGATGGGGTGTGATGACAATATAATTGCCTAGAAATATTTAGGGTAGGCACACTAAGGAGGGGGAAGGAATAGAGTGGGTCCAAGAAGAGACAAAAGAGTAATGAGATAAAATTTAAAAAAGAACTTAAACTGATAAATCTCATTGTAATCAGTCTGTAAAAGCCTCCCAAATAAAGTAGAAGAAACCCCATCACTAGACATATTTAGAAATAAACTGGCAAACCCTATGAAACAATGCTGGAACAATCTTGTATTGGTTCTACTCAGATTTTTAGCCCATCTGCTTCTAATGAACTCCCTGTTTCAGCAAACTCCGCGGAATACATGCGCTTTAGGTGGGCCATACAAAGATGGCGTGCATCATTAGGCGCAAGATCCCCTACATAATGACCAGCTCTATCTTCTCCAATCCTATTAAAAATACCTGTATGGTAAAATGCAGTTCTCTCTCTAATTTCAGGAGAGAAACAAAAATAATAAGGGTAGACAAGAAATACTTCTAGCCTGCAAAATCAAATAAATTGAAATGTAAAAGTTATTTTAACCCGGGTTACAAGTACTGTACAACTGTACGTCCACTGCTTGCATCCGACGAAGTGGGTATTAGCCCACAAAAGCTTATGCTTCAAAACTTTATAGTTAGTCTTTAAGGTGCCACAGGACTTTGTTACCTGTACAACACTAGTGACACCTCTCTGGCTTCTGAAAGGATAGCTGCTGCTGCTCATGAATGAGGCTCATTAATTAGGAAAGACAGAAAGACTACTTATTCCAAATATAAATTAAATGTACCAACACCCTAAAATGATATAGATGTCAAGCCTGCTAGTCAAACTGGTATTGATAACTCTGTAACAAACAACTGCATAGTCTAAACAAAGAACAGACTTGTTTAGGCAGTTCTGTGGAATGCTACCTGCTATGTTCAAGAGCAATGTGTATAAAAATTGTGTCACACAATTTTTAAAGTAGGAATAATTATTGTGAATATATTCTGCCTGCATGTTAAATACCTTTCATATTCATATAGCCCTCCAGGTAGATTTACCTGCTCTTGCAGCCTACTTCACAAAAAAGTCAGAGAGCAATGTTCACAGAACCTTCATTTAATCTAATACACTCTTCTTTCCAAAGTTAATAAAAATAATGGTTTTTTACATTTTAAATCTGGCTTTTTAAATTTAAATCATTTTTATTTAGGTGTTCCCAGCTCTTTATTTTTCTCCCAGTTTAGAGTCTTAAGTTGTTCAGGTGGATAGAATTTCAGATTTCACACAGTGGTATTCTTCTACTGGGAAGTTTCAGTTTTAATGTTCATCTTTTCATAGTTTGTATTTTAGACTAGACTGCATGCAGCATCTTCCAGGAAAGCATTGGGTAGGAGGAGGGTGGCACTTTTAAAATTCTGACAATGTTCTGAAGAGTTTTAGGCCTAACTGAAGTGCTCATCTTATTCCTACTTCTGACTTGTTTGGGGTAGTCATGCAGACAGTAGTCCTTTGCCATACAATCACACAGACTCCAACTCTGCAGAGACTTAGGCACATGTTTAACTTTAACTAAAGGGAACAGCCCCATTGGCTTCAAGAGGAACTCTCAGTGCATAAGTCTGTGCAGAATGGGGGACAAACTCTAAACTCTGAGGCAGAAACCATCTTTTAATACTGTTTGTGAACATAGTGACCGGAATTTCAAGGAGCTACCATGATACAAATAATTAGCAATACCTGACCAACTGCAGGTTAGAAACTTCTAGCAAATACGCTACGCTTTACTCTACTAATAAATACAGGCCCATAAAATGTTTTTGCATTAGAACAAGATAGAATAGTGAATGTCTAAGAAAAAGCTCATTTAGCACAGTATAAACTAAATTTTGATGACTTTCTTTCTACAACCAAATGAATTTCAAGGAGGGAGAGCTCAGTGGTTTGAGCATGGGTCTGCTAAACCCAGGGTTGAGAGGTCAATCCTTGAGGGGGCCATTTAGGGATATGGGGCAAAAATAAGAACTGGTCCTGCTTTGAGCAGGGGATTGGACTAGATCTCCTAGGATTCTAATTGTGTTTAGAAAAAAAACCTATCTGGAAAGATTTATAGAAAAATCATTTACATATTTTTGTCTATAGCAATTTGTAAGTCAAATAATTTACCCTGCCAGTAGTTATGTTGAAATACATTTGTTTTGTTTTTTTTTAAAAACTACCATATTTATAATGTAGTGCATTATAGATGAGATTAAAACTGAACTACCACAAATTTTCAAGTTATGCTAAGGCTTTTATAACAGATTAAAAGCTACTATTTAAATTACTCGTGTGCTTGCATATGAAAATAAGTACTTTATGTCAATGACCATCATACCACTACCTTCTTTGCTTTAGTTTCAAATTCAAATATGCGCTCACAAAAATATGGATTTAAGATTACTTCATCATCTCCCTCAATCCATAATGCTATGCTCTACTTTACAGGCCAAAATATGGTATTGTGTGGTCACAGTAGCCTATGCTGTCTCCCAAAGTTACACCAGCAGCAAAAAGTTATAATACATATCTCCTTGAGTATGAGTAAGTTGCCTGGAGCCAACCGACTTCTTAGTGTGGCTCTATCAGAGTTGTTTGCTGAACTGAGTGATACCAGTTAAATACGTGGATAGGGACAGTGCTTAAGAAATACTTCATTGCTGAAGGAAATAGTATGGTCTATGGTGCAAATTAGCACAAACTTTCCTTTATATACTACTGCTTTTTCACTAGTGAGAAAAGCTAAAAACAAAGTTTAAGTAACTTACCCAAGCACACCCACCCACCCAGTCAAAAGCAAAGCCAAAATTAAAAAGAGGAGTTCTTGGCATCCAAACCTATTCTCAATCCATCAGAGCATGGAGAGACGTAAAACAAAGATCTTAAAAAATTGTGGTCAGTAAGACCTTGTCTGCACTAGGGGGGAAAATGGTGCATTATTAACTCATGCTAGCTAACACGTGGTAGCTAACACAAGATACAATCCTAATGAAGATAAACAGTTCACCTCATCTGCTAGTTAATGTTAAAACTATATTGTGCCTTATTTCACTAAGATTGTATTTTGCCTTAAGCCATGTGTACACTTACCTGCTTACAGCAGCACAGCTGTACCAATATGGCTGTGTTGCTGTAAAAGCGCTCGTGTAGCTGCGCTATGCCAATGGGAGAGAGCTCTCCCGTCGACATAATAAAACCAGCTCAACAATCAGCGGTAATTGTGTCAACAGGAGAGCGTCTCCTGCTGACATAGCACTGTACACACAAGTGAAGAAGTGCTGTAGACATAGCTAACATGACTTATGACAACACCTTTTTCCTAGTGAAGATGCATCCTAAAAGCAAGGGTCTTTGCTCTGATATTTGTCCAAGTGCTAACCAGTAATTTTTCTGTTTTCCTGAATTCTCCCTGCAGTTTCAATTGCATATGGTCCCGTCACATCATAATATTGCATTGCTATGAGAACAAAAAGCATTTCAGCACAGAGGTGGTATATAAAGAGATGCATGTACAGTAAACCCTCGATTTAACGGACCTCGATTTAATGGACTTCGGATGCAACGGACAAAATTTCTGAGCAAGTCTGATGCATTCCTGATCCATTTCTGGCGGGCTGGCTGCCGGCTACCGCCCGGCTCCTGGCAGCCGGTGCCCGGGCGGGCTGGCTGACGGCTCCCGGCAGCCGGTGCCCGGGTCCCGGCAGCGGGTGGGCTGCGGAGCTGCCGCCCCAACCCTGTGGCGGGCGGGCTGCTGCTCCGACAGCTCATTTTTTAATTATTATTAAATAACGGACTTTTTGATTTAACGGACACCCCCTCACCCGAATTAGTCCGTTAAATGGAGGTTTTACTGTACATCAATTTACATTATTCATTCCCCTCGGGATGGAAGGTGGTCTATAAAACATAAGCTGCTATTAAACATAGAAGGAAAATATAGACCCTTACTAAGGATTCTTGCTTTCACCAACCCAGTCTGAATTTCCAATATACCAGCTGCCAAGATGTCTACACTCAAGCACATGTTTGGCTGATGTGTTATTCCATGCATCATTAGTCTGACGAAGTCTGACATAGTCAGAATGTCTACAAGATAGTATGTTTGGAAATGGAATCTGCATAATATCTCAAGTGCCAACCCCTGTGTAGAAAATTCTTCTTCAATGGCAACAAATGGAGCTCATTTACTTGATGCAACCTAATGAGCCAACTCTTTTTAACAGCTAGGAAAGCAGGACAAGGAATTCAAGAGCATGTGCCACTAGGACAGGTAACGTAACTGATGTTGAGATGCTACACAGACATCAGTGGGTAAATGTCAAAGAAAAATATTTTAGGACAGCTATTTGGCTGTGGAAAGCTATGTTGCAATCAGATCTCTTAATAAATACATTGCACCCTAACCTTTCCTTAATAAGTTCCTACTACTGCCTACATGGAACCAGTTGTGCACTCAAGTGACTCACAAAATCAGGCCATGAACATCTCACATCGCTGTAGAATCCGAGGATTCCAAGTACCTAGGAATTTATCCTCTCACACACACCCAGGAGCAAGAACATTATTATCCCTATTTTGTCATACTGTGGACTAAGTCACAGAGAGATTACATAATTCACCCAAGATCACACAGGAAGTCTGAGGCAAAGCTATGAATTCAACCCTAAGTCCCGTTCTAGAGCCAAGGGCACAAAACCAACCTTCCTCCCAATTACCTTCCAATTATGTTGTGAGAGGATGAGTCAGTTAATAGTACAGTACTTAAGTTCAAAAGGAGGACTCATAGTAATTAACATGTGTGAAAATCAGGCCCAATATTAAACAGTGAGTGTGGCCAGGTCTAGGCTACAAACTGCTACTGGCATAGCTACATTAGTTAGGGGGTGTGATGAGACGTGATTTGTGGCCTATACAGCTGTGCAGGTAAAAGCCCCTAGTGTAGATTCTGTTATTCGGGCAAACCTGTGATTTTGCCAGTCTAGATTAATTTGCATGGGGTGGTGGAATTAACTTCTAACTACAAAAGTGATATTTTGCTGCTATAAGGTACATCCATACTGGAAGTGTTTTGCTAGTATGCCTGTATAACTGCCATTGAAGCCTTCCAAGTGTAGCAAAATCCAGATCTCTTAATTCCCAGCGCTATATTCTACCTTGAACTCGCAATGCCTCCAAAGTAAATATATTTAGTGCCTTTGAAATTACTAACAACTAGAAATCACACATACTATGAAACTGAGTTACTACAGAAATGCCATGTTAGTTACTGGAAATGTAGGTTTCTAATTTTACCTTTTGGTTTCGGGGCAAATCTTGAGAGCTTGCAGGTGAATTGTAGTTCAAAACTAGTCTTCGAAACTCCAGCAGGTTAAATAATGACTGAAAAATTAAAAAGAGAAATATTCAAATGTTTTTGCAGGGGAAAACAAAATCTTTCAAATGTGTCTTCGCAAAATAAATTCATTGTTAGAGACATACCATTCTGAAGTTCTTCTTATACAGTTATGTTATTTAGATTGAAAACTTGGCTTGCCATGTTTACAATGGAGAGAAAATGTATATTGACAAAATGGCATAGTTTAAAAAAAACTAATTTGTATGTGATTTCCTAAGATTTAGATAAAGCTTAGAAATCACAAGTTTTTTTAATCTATATATATAAAAAAGTCAAATGGTGTATCGGTATATGTATGCGTGTATGCGTGCGTGTATGTATGTGCACTTACTCCTTCCACACCGTTTGAGCTAGACACTTGAAATTTGGTACAGTTATAGGTCTTAGGGTCCTAATCAGGGTAAGTCTCGAAAATTTTTCAAATCTCACCTCTGACGCCCCCCAGGGGTGAAATTATTTAAAGGCCAAATCACATCAGCTGGGCAGCTGCTGCTCTCTGTGACATAATTATGATGTCATAATACCCCCTCCAACGGACCCCGCACTCACTCAGCTCTCTCCCCCCTCCCATTTCCAACGCCCACTCACTCAGCTCTCCCCCCCCCCCCCAGGTGAGAATCGAAATTTTTTTAAATCTCACCCCCCTCCAACAGCACCCTCACTCGCTCAGTTCTCCCCCCTCCTCCCCCACATCTAAATGTAAGAGAATGAAATTAATTAGACAAAATGAGACTTCTGAACAAAATTTGTATTATTAAAAAACATTGGAGTCTTTTTACATCCCAGTTTCCAATTACAAATACCCCGAGCAACGCCAGGTACTTTTTCTAGTATATAAAAATGATAACTTAAGATGGCAGTATAATAAAACTTCATTTTTATAATTAAGATTTTAGCTGGCATTATTTTCAAAACAAGAAATGGAAAACTGAAGTTCTAAAGAAACTCCTACTTTCCTTACCAAACACCATGCTTAAAAACTTACAGAAATTATTTCATGAAGATATGGTTTCATCTCTTATAATATTTAATATAAATCTAAGATATTTATGTTCCCATCACTACAGTATCTATACACCTCAATCTTTCATGTACCGTATTTTTCGCCCTATAAGACGCACTTTTTCTTCCCCAAAACGGGGGGGGGGAAGTTGGTGCGTCTTATAGGGCGAATGCAAAAAAAAAAAAAAAAAAAAAAAGCGCCTCGCTCTCCCGTCCCCGCCGCGCGGGCGGGCTGCCGAGGTTCCCCCCTCCCCGCCGCGGGCGGGCTGCCGAGGTTCCCCCCTCCCAGCCGGACCAAAAAAAAAAAAAAAAGCGCCTCGGTCTCCCGTCCCCGCCGGGCGGGCTGCCGGGAGCGTCCCGGTTCCCCCCTCCCCGCCACGGGCGGGCTGCTGGGAGCGCGCCCGCGGCGGGGAGGGGGGGACCGGGACGCTCCCGGCAGCCCGCCCGCGCGGCGGGGACGGGAGAGCGAGGCGCTTTTTTTTTTTTTTTTTTTTTGGTCCGGCGGGGAGGGGGGAACCCCGGCAGCCCGCCCGCGGCGGGGAGGGGGGAACCCCGGCAGCCCGCCCGCGTGGCGGGGACGGGAGAGCGAGGCGCTTTTTTTTTTTTTTTTTGGTCCGGATTTTTTATTAAAAAACAAGGGGGCCTCTTATAGGCCGGAGTGTCCTATAAGACGAAAAATACGGTACGTATCCACACAACACCAACACAACACTAGTAGGAAAGTACAGTATCCACAATTTAGAAATGGTCATCTCAGGCACAGAGTAACGAAAAGTTTGTCTACTTGGGTTATTGAGGGATGGCAGCGCATTTCCCGTTGGAACATCTACACTGCTATTTTTAACCCCACAGCATGAGCCCTACAAGCCCGAATCAGTGGACCCAAGCCCTAAGACTTTTTTTTCCTTTAGTGTACACATACTCTCAGTGACTTGTCCAACATCACACAAAAAAGGTCTGTGGTAGAGCTGAGAATTTAACTGAATCCCAAATCAAGTGAGCTGCTATAACTTGAGCTAACGCTCCCTCAAGATCACCTAGAGCAAGATTCTGCTACTCTTACTCACAGTCTATTCATTTTAATAGGACTGTTTGTGGAATAAGGTACTACTAAATACAGGACAAGTGGCAGAATCTGGACTCTGGTAAGTTAAAGTTGATCTGCAAAAGAAGGGGGCAATGGTAGGGAGTTTTTGTGGCCTTTGTTTCTTCATGATCTACAAAGTATCCCCTAAATGTTGGATTTTTCTGCTGGCGTTTTACTTAATTACTTTAAAGAGTCACATTTTCTACCCAACAAGCATCTGAGATCTTGCAACTGGTTCCACATGGGGTAGGTGACCTAAAACTCTATGGGCCACTGACAATTAGTAGGATTATATCCCATCACAGAGGAAAGAAATGAAACCTGATTGTGATGGCACTTTACTCTTAATTGGATAATTTAAAACCGAGGTTTACCTTAAACAGTTGGGAGAAAAGATCGTTTTGGTCAAGTTCCAACATCATCTCTTCAATAAAGGTATTTCTAAGTTTAAAATCCTTTCTACACCATTGAGTCCTCCAACAGAGGACATTCCTAGCTGACATTCCTAGCATTTCTAAGGTTAACAAATAATAAAAAAACATTCGGAATCTCTTTATACAAGAACCAAAAAAGCAACCCATTTTTTCCTTGCAGTCACCTTTAAGCATCTCCTTTTCTCCCCACTCAAACAAGGATGATTAAATCTATCAAGTATTTTGTTTATACCCTTCAAAACTAGGAAAGTTGAAATATTCGTATTTAATGTATTCTTTCTAGCAACTCAAGAGGAATGATGCAAAGATACATTTCAGATGAAGTAATACATTTTGTTGATGGGCTTTTAATCAAGTTATAGCACTATTATAGGTAAAAAATAAATCTGCTGACAGATAATATTCAAAGACTGGCCTTTTTCCATGACTAATTCAAGTGCTATCATGCAGCCCAGCAACAGAGCTGGCCAAATTCACGTCTGTACATACATACACACATTTGCACGCACACCCCAGAGAAAATTATACAGAAGCAGATGTTTTGACATAAAACTGAATCCACCACTTTGTTGGGATTAACAAGCTTTTGGTAAACTAGTGGTTTTGAAGTATCAACAGACTACTTGACACTTTATTAAGCTAAGCTTCTACTCCTAGACAAGTGGTTCCTAAACTGGGGTTCATGACCCTCTGGGGTTTGTGAAATGTTATAGGGGGTTCTCGGGAAAAAATTCCTTAATGGCAGACAGCGCTGTCCATAGAGACACGGGGCAGCACGGGGCCAGCATCCCGGAGCCCCTGGACTTCCAAGAGCTACACAGATCAAAGCCAGTATCTCTATTACACTGAGGAGATTTAAACGTCAACACTCCTTATAAGAAATGGAAAGTGAGATGAATATTTTTTGCTGTTTTTAAAATTAAGTAGGCAGCTAATATTATTTTTAAAATTATTATGAAGAACAAGTTTAAGCTTTGTTGTAACATGCCTTATTTGCCTGGACTGCTGAAGACCTGAATGCTTATGGAGGAGGAATTCTTTCAGTTGGCTTCTTAAATACCTTCATGGTGTTTCACATCTGATACTCCTTGATGAAACATAGAAGCCTTGTCTTATAACAGGCTTATTCAAAGTGATACAGGCTAGGATAGTGAGATCTTGGAAGTGTGCTGCCATTTTCATAATGCAATAAAAATACTGTAATGATAAATACTACTAATTAAATCATAAATAGCGCGTAATAAGCAGGTCATAAAAACAAATTTTATATTTCCAAGATCACTGCTTTTATAATTTATACTCAGGTAAAGGAGAAAATTCCTGGAAATATTTGTTTTTAGGAGGAGGTTCGTGAGACTTGACATTCTATTGAAAGGGGTTCATAGGTTGTTAAAGTTTGGGAACTACTGTCCTAGACAAATATAGAAACATCTGTGTCTAACAACTTATTTAATGCACTCTGTCCAGCTATGTTTTTGAGAACAGATTTACTCAGGGTTGTTATAAATTTTTGATACAAGGTATTTAGGTGTCCAAGTTCAAAACATTTTCACAGCTTATTTAACTGCAGCCCGTACATACTCAGGAAGAGTAATTTATTCATGTAGAGCAGTACTTTACTACTTGTGTAGTCCTATAGAAACCTGTTCAGAGTAAATATTAATGCCATGTGAGCAAGGATGGTAGAAACTAGGCCTAAAAGTGTACCAAAAGGCAAGTAACACAGCTCCAAATTTTATGCTATATTGACTGTTGCCTTGAATATTAGAACCAGTAAGGTAAGGAACATCTTTATTGTAGTTAGTGAGTCGAATTCTCTGCTTGCGTAAACTGATCAGTAGACTTGTACCAATTTATATGAGTAAAGAATTTGGGCAAGTCTGCATGCAACTGTCCAGGAGAGTACTTATGAGCCCAACCATTTTTCCCAGAAACAATAATACAGGTTTCCCATACCTTCCTCACAAATCTAAATATCAAACCATCAAAACCTGGTAATTGAACATACCTATACCAGTCAGTCTTACTCATTTCCAAGACCATCAGCCATACACACAGCAAATTCTTATCTGTTTAACATAAGCATTAAATATCCATATGAGATGAGATCATGCAATCAGGCCATAAGAAAAGATGGCTTGCCACAAACTACAAATTGTAAGATATAATAAATATGGTCCCTAAAAAGAAAAAACCTATGCGAGCTCAAATTGGACAAATGATCTCCTAAAATAGAGAAGAGAATCAATCAGCATCCAAATCTTACTATTAATGGAGGGTTTTCACTGATATCCCAAAATAAACAATCACTAAAGTCTGATTTGTACCCATCCTGTTATGCTTTTGATTAAATTCCTCCCCCCCCCCCCTCGTGGGTCACGACCACAAAGCAGGAAGGTGCTATTCCTCTTCCATAGGATCAGAGTTATTTAGTGAATATTTCTATTCGTGACAAACCTGAATCATCCAAATATCCATTCAGAATACTCCCAAACTACTGAGATGTTGGGATCCAGACATGAAATTTGAGACTTGTACAAATCCCCAATTTCTCCCCTGGCTTCTTGAATCTGTATATTCCCTTGTGCTCTTCTTTTTGCAAATTTTCTTTGCACTATATTCATTTCAATATGGCATTCAGTATACAGTGTGTCGATAAACAACTACAATACAATTTCCTGGGCAACTTGAAAATACATAGGATGAAGAATGGGCACCCTCAGAATAGAAATGACTGCAGACAAAGTCTTGTATTAGGCCAATAAGACATTTGGGGGGGGGGGGGAGGGAATCACTACAATTACCTCAGTTCTCTTTTCTGGAATGTCAACTTATTCAACCAAAAAAGCCTGTTCTGTCCCTCATCCAACCAGACAGTGTTTATCATCTTTAAGTGTAATGTAAAAAGCGATGTTTCATCATTCCCGTCCCATTCATATGACAGATATGTGAATTTCCCTTATAGTCTGGCTGCACATTCCCTGGTACAAACAGAGAAACAGTCCTGGAGATAGAATATAGCCGAGCTCTGGATTCTAGGGTGCACTTTCATGCTTTTCTGATCAGGAGCAACTTGTGCACCATCATCTCTTACCAAGTGCTTAACAATGGCAGCATGAACACTAGCTAGGTCACACCACAGCCTCCTGGTGATGTGACGCATTGCAAACATGTCAGCTCGGCCACCCCCTAGCACACATCTATACTTATTATGCATTACTATTTTCAAGAAGGATGGATGTGAAGAAGAGATAGAACAGTTACTCACCTTTCGTAACGTTTGTTCTTCGAGATGTGTTGCTCATGTCCATTCCCATATGTGTGTGCGCGCCGCGCATGCACGATTCCGGAAAGCTTTCTCCCTAGCGGTACCCGTAGGGTCGGCAGGGGCGACCCCTGGAGTGGCGCCGCTATGGCCATGCATATATGCCCCTGCCGACCCACCCCCCGCTCAGTTCCTTCGTGCCGGTACTCCGACATAGGGGAGGCGGGAGGGATTCGGAATGGACATGAGCAACACATCTCGAAGAACAAACGTTACGAAAGGTGAGTAACTGTTCTTTCTTCTTCGAGTGATTGCTCATGTCCATTCCCATATGTGACTTACGAGCAGTTATCTGGGAGGAGGGAGAGGAGTACCTTGAGATCCTACTGATAGGACCGCTTGTCCCACAGCGGCGTCCTCCCTTGCCTGCTGCACGATGGCGTAGTGCGAAGTAAAGGTGTGCACCGATGACCACGTCGCTGCTCTACAGATGTCTACGACGGGAATGTGCGCCAGGAATGCTGCGGATGCTGCCTGGGCCCTGGTCGAATGCGCTGTCAACGCTGGGGGAGTAGCATTTGAAAGGTTATAGCAAAGCTTAATGCAAGACGTAATCCACGCCGAGAGGCGCTGGGTGGAAATTGGTAACCCCTTCATCCTTTCTGCCACTGAAATAAAAAGCTGTGGAGATTTACGAAAAGGCTTAGTTCTTTCTATATAAAATGCTAAAGCTCTTTTGACATCCAAGTAATGAAGCATTCTTTCCCTATTATTGGAGTGGGGTCTGGGGAAGAATACCGGTAAAAATAAATCCTGGTTCAAATGAAATGGGGAGACCACCTTGGGGAGAAAAGCCGGGTGCGGGCGTAACTGAACCTTATCCTTATGGAAGACAGTGTAGGGTGGCTCTGAAGTTAGTGCCCTAAGCTCAGACACCCTACGAGCGGAAGTAATCGCTACCAAGAAGGCGGTCTTCCAAGAAAGATAAGACAGTGGGCAAGAGGCCATAGGTTCGAAGGGGGGCCTCATTAATGCCGTTAGGACCAGGTTAAGATCCCAAGGGGCCACTGGCTGACGCACCTGGGGGTGCAACCTTTCTAGCCCCTTGAGAAACCTAAGAACTAGGGGGCTGCTAAAAACTGTGGTACCCTCGAAACCTGGGTGGAAGGCTGATATAGCCGCCAGGTGTACTCTAACAGTGGAAAGAGACAACCCCTGTTGCTTTAGCTGAAGGAGGTAATCCAGGATATTGGGGAGTGACGAGGACCGGGGGTCCCTTCCCTTCTCCTGAGACCATAACGAAAAACGCCTCCACTTGGCCGTATATGCCGCCCTTGTGGATGGCTTCCTGCTACCCAAAAGAACCTCCCTGACAGCGTCCGAGCACTGAAGCTCAATAGGGTTCAGCCACGGATATACCACGCCGTGAGGTGGAGAGACTGTAGGTTGGGGTGCAACATCCTGCCGTGGTCCTGTGATATCAGGGTTTGCGACAGGGGGAGAGTGAACGGTCTCGTCACACACATGGACATCAGCACGGTGTACCAATGCTGTCGAGGCCACGCCGGTGCTATAAGAATGAGGGATGCCTTGTCCTGTCTCACCTTGAGCAGGACTCTGTGGATGAGAGGAAACGGGGGAAACGCGTACATCAGACCGCCCTTCCACGGTATCTGAAACGCATCCCCTTCTGACCCTTGGCTCAGGTTGAGGAGGGAGCAGAACCTGTGGCATTTCCTGTTGGCTTTTGTGGCAAACAGGTCTAGGAGGGGAAATCCCCACCTTAGGAAGATCAAATGGGCTATGTCCGGTCTGAGGGACCACTCGTGACCTTTGAATGAACGGCTGAGCGTGTCCGCCAACACGTTCTGAGCTCCCGGGAGATATGCAGCTGTGAGGGAGATCCCTCGGGGAATGCAAAAGTCCCAAAGGGCGAGGGCTTCCCTGCAGAGGCGAGAGGATCGAGCTCCACCTTGTTTTACATAAACATGGTGGCCGTGTTGTCTGTCAGGACTGATACACACCTGTCTTTCAACATACCTTGGAACGTCTGGCAGGCGAGGCGGACTGCCCTCAGCTCCCTGACGTTGATATGGAGGCCCAGCTCCTCTTGCGACCATAAGCCTTGGGTCGTTATTTCTCCGAGATGCGCCCCCCAGCCAAGGGCGGAGGCATCCGTCACTAGTGTCAGCACAGGTTGGGGCTTGTGGAATGGGACCCCCACGTTCAATGACTGGGGTTGGAGCCACCATTTGAGGGAGCGGCGGACCGTAATTGGTAGAGTCACCACTAGGTCCAAGGGGTCTCTGCGCTGGTTGTAAATTCTTGCGAACCACAATTGCAGAGGCCTGAGACGGAGTCTTGCATATGGTACTACGTAAGTGCATGCTGCCATGTGGCCTAGCAGTACCATACAGTTTCTGGCCGTAGTCATAGGGAATCTGATGAGTGAATGAATGATGTCCGTAATTGACTTCACGCGGGAGGGCGGTAGAAAGGCCCTCGCCTGCCTTGAGTCCAAGATCACCCCAATAAATTCGATCCTTTGAGTGGGAGACAGGGTCGATTTGGGTTCGTTTATAATGAGTCCCAGCCTGCGGCAAGTGGCTCTGAGGAACGCTATGTGGGTTAGTAACTGTCCCTTCGAACTGGCTCTTATAAGCCAGTCGTCCAGGTAGGGGTAGACATGAATGCCCCTCCTTCTGAGAAATGCTGCTACTACGGACATGCATTTCGTAAACACCCTTGGGGCAGAGGAGAGGCCGAATGGCAGCACTGTGAATTGGTAGTGATGGTTCCCCAGCACGAATCTCAGGAATCTCCTGTGACATGGAATAATCGAGATGTGGAAGTAGGCATCTTTCAAGTCGAGGGCAGCGAACCAGTCTCCATGATTCATAGCTGGGATTATGGTAGCGAGAGATAACATGCGAAACTTCAGCTTCCTTATGTAGGAGTTGAGGCCTCGCAGGTCTAGGATAGGGCGAAGACCACCTTTGGCCTTCGGGATAAGGAAATACCGGGAGTAATACCCCTTGCCCTGGAATTCTTGAGGAACCTCCTCTATGGCACCCAAAGACAGGAGGGTCTGGACCTCCTGACCTAGGAGTTGCTCGTGAGATGGGTCCCTGAAGAGGGACGGGCACGGGGGGTGGGTGGGAGGGAGAACAGAGAATTGGATAGAATATCCCACCTCTACCAGGCTGAGAACCCACTTGTCCGAGGTGATCAAGGACCAAGCCTGGTAGAAATGGGATAGACGGTTCACAAAGGGGTGGGTAAACCCAGCGGTGGCGTCTGGTTCGGAGCCCTCGGGCGCGGCTTCAAAAGTTCTGCCTGTCTCCCTGCTGCTGTCGAGGGCCTAAGCTATGTTGTCCCTGCCTCGGGGCAGAGCGAGGGCGGCCTCTACCATTACCTCTACCTCCCCTCCTAGACTGTTCCCGCCTGGGGGGAACCGGAAATTGTCGTGATTGGGTAGGGGGAGGAGGTCTGAAAGGTCTACGGACCGTTTGAGGGGTGTGCAGGCCTAAGGATCTCAACATGGCTCTTGAGTCCTTCATGGACTGCAGCTTTTTATCAGTGTCCTCCGAAAAGAGGCCCTTCTTGTCAAATGGCAAGTCCTGAATAGAGGCCTGTACCGGGGGTGGTATCCCGGAGACCTGCAGCCAAGCGCCCCTGCGCATCGCTATGGCCGTCGCCATGGTCCGCGAGGAGGCGTCTGCGGAATCCAAGGCTGCCTGCAGCGCCGCCCTGGAGACCAATTGGCCTTCTTCCATAATGGCCTTGAATTCAGCCCCTGAATCTTTTGGCAGCTGGTCCTTAAACTTAGACATTGCCGCCCAGGTGTTAAAGCCATACCGGCTGAGCGCTGTCTGCTGATTTGAAATCCGCAATTGTAGCGCTCCTGATGAATACACTTTTCTCCCAAAGAGGTCCAATTTTTTTGCTTCAAAGGATCTGGGGGTTGACCCCGGTTGTCCTTGGCGTTCTCTATGATTTACAGCATCCGCTACTAGGGAGCCTGGTTGCGGGTGAGTAAATAGGTGCTCACAGCCCGTACGGGGCGCAAAGTATCTCCTCTCGACGCCTTTTGCGGTCGGTGGGATGGAGGAGGGCGTCTGCCAGAGGGTATTGGCCATGGACGTGATCTTTTTCACAAATGGTAGGGCAATTCTTGTCGGCCCCCCCGACGTCAGAATGTCGGTCGTTGGGTCCACCTCCTCCTCCACCTCTTCGGCTGGCAAGCTCAAATTTTGTGCCACCCGGCGGAGAAGGTCCTGATGACCCCGCAGGTCCATAGGGGGCAGGGTTGGCGAGGAGGACCCAGCTACTGCCTCGTCTGGAGAGGAAGACGAAGAAGTGGCGAAGACTGTTGGGTCCTGGGGCTCTACCGCCGACGAGGCCTGTGCCTCAGCCTCCAGCCCATGCTGGGACACTGAGGATGGTGGCCTCTCGACCCCTGATGTGCTCGGTGCCGTCCCATCGGTAGCTGAAGGAGGGACCGAGACTGTAGCCGTGGGCGGCGCTCGCGGCACCTGCGGAAGGGAAGCAGCCACTGAAGATGGACCTTGGGCTTGATGGTATGCCCATGGTGTCCAAAAGGGCCATTGTATTTGCCCTTGGTGGAGTGTCCACGGTGCCGGGCTGCCATGACGGGAAGCCCTCCGGTGCCGGGAATGGTGGTGCGATCGAGCTGTGCGTCGAGAGTGGCCAGAACGAGAGGACGGCGCGTCTGATTCCGACGAGTAGTCTGACGCAGGCCATGGCGGTGCCGTGCCCTCCGGTGCCGTCAACCTGCCCAACGCATCCACTTGCCATCGAGCTCTCTCCGGTACCGCAAGCGTCGGTATCGAGACCGGTCGCGGATCCGGTGCCGGAGTCCCCCTCTCTTGCGGTGCCGAAGTGGTCGGTACCACCTCGGGGCGCATGTCCGGGGCCGTATTAATTGGTGCCGAGGGCTGGGGCCGCTGCGGTGCCGGTGGAATGATCGGCGCCACGGGTGTAGGCACGGGCGCCGGCACCGCAAAAGGGACCGGTGCCGGTGGCGGGACCGTGTCCCTGGTTAGCTCGAAGAAGTCCTGTGCCACCTCAAAAATGTCCGGGGTGGAAGGCATCGTGATCTCTTCAAACACCCCCTGTGGGGATGGCGCGGCACCGAGGAGGGTTCGGTCCCTCGACTCGGCTGGTGGTGGGGGCATCCTACGGGACTCGTCGGTGCGACCCGAGGACTGCCTTGCCGCGGAGGGTTCCCCTTGCGTTTTGCGAACAGGGGAACGGCCTCTTGGCTTCTTGACCGGCACCGGGGACTGTGAGCGGTGCCGTCTCGAGGTTCCGGACCGGTGCGGGGAGCGGTGCCGGTGTTTTCTAGCGTCCGCCTTCGGTGCCGCCATCGCCTTCACCGATGCCGGGGCGCTTCTAACCTCCTGCGGAGGCTGCTGTTGGGGCTGCAGTGCAGCTTCCATTAAGATGAGCCTCAGGCGAGAATCCCTCTCCTTTTTTGTACGAGGCTTAAACGATCTGCAAATCGTGCAGCGATCTGCCTGGTGGCCCTCTCCCAGACACTTGAGGCACTGAGAATGAGGGTCACTCACGGGCATAGGTTTGCCACAGGCTTCGCAAACTTTAAACCCCGGCGCTCGAGGCATGCCCCGGCGCCGAATAACTATACGCTAACTACTACTAATACTAATTACAACTACCTACTAACTAATACTAATTAATACGTATTAACACTAATTTACACTAATAACTACTAACAAATTTCCTAAATGAACGATACCGCTTTAGGTAAGAGAGAGAGAAGCTGTTCCAGCAACCGTCAATGGCGGAAAGAAGGAACTGAGCGGGGGGTGGGTCGGCAGGGGCATATATGCATGGCCATAGCGGCGCCACTCCAGGGGTCGCCCCTGCCGACCCTACGGGTACCGCTAGGGAGAAAGCTTTCCGGAATCGTGCATGCGCGGCGCGCACACACATATGGGAATGGACATGAGCAATCACTCAAAGAAGAATCCAGAGGTTCTCTCCCATCCCCACCAGACACCAGCACAGGATAAGATTGAGTTTTCTCCTGTAAAGTTATAGTCTTATTTTATGACATGACAAGCAGGAACCAAGAAAACTACTGTAAGGGCATAAATATAATTTACAACATTAGGATTTCACTGCCCAGGTAGAACACGTACATATTTTCTATACAGCAGAAATTCCTGTTTGCTTTAAGAAACCATTATATTTCTTAAAGTTAACTTCCAATTCCATTGTTGCTATTAAGGTAAAAAAGGTAAATCGGTATTTTAGTATACATTTCACCAGCTCTAATGTAAAAAAAAAAAAAGAGTTACTATTTTAGGTGTTACTAAAAATAGTTACTATGACGATGATTCACATAATTTATTGTAATATTTTTTCTTTTCCTATATTAGCTAATGATCTACACACTAAACCCAGAGAGTGCACAAGTGGAGTGCTTACTTAAACCTTTTCTTCTCTGCCACATATTTGTAATCACATAAATTAGGGTAGAGCCTCCTTTGTCACCATGTTTTGCATTCAAGTACTTGTCATGCAAACAACATGGAGAGGATTAACTCCAAAGAGAAACCATGTAGAAGGGGGGAGGAATAACCCCCAAAAGCTATACAAGCAATTAACTATGATGAAAAGGAGTCTTTAAATTAAATTGACTCAGTTCACCATGAATGATCTTAAAGAACATTTCAACAGAAGGCAGCTACATTCATTGCTATATATATAGCCCTAAACCCATAACAATTAAGTGTTTGTTCTAAAAAAGCTGAATCCTTGACAAGAAGGCATTAGTCCAGGGGGTGATATTTCATGTCTTATAAGCTTAATTTTCAGTGGGTAACAGTTAAAAATAATCTTCCCTTTTTGAGGAATTTAAATCAAACTAAACCAAATATTCTTACTACTGAGTTTGTGTTCTTTGCAAAGTACTGCAAAAAAAGTTTCTGAATATACAATAATGCTTAGCACAAAAACATTACAATGAATATTGAAAACCCATTCATTTCAAAGGACTTAATTTTTTAAAAAATTTTGTGCAGTAAGATACAAAGTGCAGCATTCTAACTCGTTGGAAATTAGCTGATTTCCTATCACCTGAGAAATTACAGCATAGCCACCAGAGACAAATAAAACTACCAGAAAGGGATTCTAACTGCTAGGAAAATAGGCAAGGACTTCTGGGTGGATCAAGTCCTGACCTATCCTGTCACAGGCACATTCCATCCATGTTGCTTGTCAATATAGTCTCCCTCCACTCCTAGGAATCAGCAAGTACAGAAAGCAACCAGTATTAGCAATTACAGAGAACAGACTATTCAAATTCTAAGGAAGGCAGGTAAGCTAAGTTTCCCAGCACTTCACGAGGGAGCAAGATGAAACTTGCTTTAATATAATATATGGAGATATACCTATCTCATAGAACTGAAAGGACCTTGAAAGGTCATCACGTCCAGTTCCCTGCCTACACTAGCAGGATCAAGTACAGTCCCCTGACAGATTTTTTTGCCCCAGATCCCTAAATGGCCCCCTCAAGGGCTGAACTCACAACCCTGGGTTTAGCAGGCCAATGCTCAAACCACTGAGTTATCCCTCCCCCCAGATTGCTTCAGTGATAGAAGAGAAATAGAAATATACTAAAAAGACTTATTTTAAGACCCTATTTTGGGTAGGGACCATCTTTTTGTATTTTTCTAGAGTAGGCAATGTAAGAGGGATCCTGATTTTAGATGAGTCTCTAGGCATTAAAGGAATACAATAATGCCAACTGTACACAACAGCCTTCAGTGTATACAGTGAACATCCATATTAATATTTAGAGTATGGAGGATAAGTATCTACCGAAATAGTGCATTAAATTATTGATGTGTAGAGACAGTGAACACATTAAATCCAGCAAACAGGTATATAACTGAACCATGAACAGATTCTTCACTATTGTTTAGGTACCAGTTGCCATACTACTACTAAAAGAGTAAACAACAAAAACCCAATCATTCCTTCTGGTTACGAGCATCCTATTTTTGCCTCTAGATGCAGGAGGATCAACAGGCTGTTTTATGTAATTTCAGACAGACACTTTCTGAAGAGAACCTTTGAAATTCTGTCTGTAGATTGCCAGCATACAGTACTAAGAAACAGTTGCTTCAATGCCAAATGTATGATTTCTGTTTGAAAATATCTGGCTGCCAACTCTTTTAAGTTTCTTTCATTAGGGGGGGAAAAAAAAGATAAATCTATTTAAGAAAAGTTTTTATTTAACTTTTATTTCCCACATTGTAAGTTACATATAACTTAATTTATGTATTTTTAAAATCAATTTGGAAAGGGTAACAAGTGTCAAATGAATCTCTCATATAGGTTATTTTCTCTCAATTTCAGAGGTCGAAGTGATTTTGAATACTGGTACTCGACCAACCAGTGAGATGCTGTAAAATAATAGCGTGGTGAGAGGTTCTCTGTGTAGCAGAAGTTCAAACATGCCACCTGTAAAACAATAGATTCTGGCAACATTATAATGGTTTCAGAAAACCAATCTATAGTAGACTCTCGATTATCCAGGATGATCAGGAAAAAAATTAATCTTGGTTAATAAAATCCCGGATAATCACCAACCATAGGAAATATGGGGCAGTGGGGGTTGGTTCACCAGCCACCCTGCGCCGGGGGGAGGAGGTGTTGGTTCACTGGCTGCCCTGTGCCCTGGTGGGTGGGTTTTTTTGTTTTGTTTTGTTTTGTTCTTGGGGCAGCAACAAAGCCAGAGCCGGCCATGCGAGTTACACATTTTTTTTTCTTTTTTTTTTTTTTTTTTAACATCCTGGTTAATCCACATCCTGGTTAATCGAGAGTCTACTGTACTTAGTAAAGTGATGAAAACAGAAAACAAAGAGACATCCATTGTTTCAATTATAAAGTCTAGCAATTAAAATAGCCTTGGCAGGTATGTGGAATGAAATTGTCAGCATTTTACAATATGCCTATTTCACTGCTGGAATCATTCACATTTTCTTTTCCTGCAAAAGTGCAGCTGTTGGTTTCTTCCTCTTGGCTTGTGACAGTTACAATGACTTTTTGCCATACAGAGTTTTGATTCCTAGAACAATGATGAGTGCGTAAATAGTAGTCACAATGACACCACTGATGGAGCTGGTATGCATGATAAGAATGTGTCAGCAGCTCAAAGAGGCAATTAAACTTTTCAGCAAATTAACATTAAGGCTTAAGAGTCAGGGAGAGAAAAAACACAAAATTAAGTCAGATGGAGGCTGGAGGAAAATTTAGAATACAGTAAAACCTCCATTTAACGGACTAATTCGGGCAAGGGGGTGTCCGTTAAATCAAAAAGTCCGTTATTTAATAATAACAAAAAAAGAGCTGTCGGAGCAGCAGCCCGCCCGCCACAGGGTCGGGGTGACAGCTCCGCAGCCCGCCTGCTGCCGGGACCCGGGTGGCAGCCGGGAGCAGTCAGCCAGCCCGCCCAGGTCCCAGCTGGTGGGACCCGGGTGGCAGCCGGGAGCCAGCCCGCCCGCTGCCTGGACCCAGGCGGCAGCCAGGAGCCGGCAGCCAGCCCGTCCACTGCTTGGACCCGGGCGGGAGCCGGCAGCCAGCCCGTCAGAAATGGATCAGGAATGCATCAGACTTGCTCAGAAATGTTGTCCGTTGCATCCGAAGTCCGTTAAATCGAGGTCCGTTAAATCGAGGTCCGTTAAATCGAGGGTTTACTGTAGTTTATCTTAGCTGAAACCCCAAATCACTGACACTTTTGACGTTGGGTGAATAAGACACCTTTACAAAAAGAAAGAGGGAGATATCCATCATGGATTTCTGCAAAGTTCTTCATTTACATTACAGTACTTATTATACATTAACTAACATGCAATATATTCTACAAATCGGAAGTGCTTTTACATATTTAATAAAAGTATTTCATCACTGTAATATGCTCCCTCAGCTCACCCAGGGTACTTAATGTCTGTATAGTTTTCACTGTTTATATTTTAAACCATAGAGCAGAGATTGTGTCAGAGATTATATTTTGTGCATTACTAAATACATTCTTGAGTAGCATGACTGATAACAGCTTTCAAAATCAGATATGATTTGTACTCGAAGAGAATAATGACAACTTGGTAAGAGCTTGACTGATGCTGGTTATTAATGAACGTATTTTGTTTGGGACAACTTATTACTGCTAATACTCCAGTGGATTAGTTTTTCCCCCATTTAATTCAATTTATCCAAATTTTTGACGTCTTGAAAAAAAATTTCAGCAAGCTTGGTTATCCTAGAGTAAAAGATGCACACCATTAGGGGCAATATTTGATTACAAAAGAAGCTACTCTAATAGCAAGAAATAATATTGTATGGAAACCTTGTCCATAACAACAACTAGGGCCAGGAGTTGTGTGTTTTGGTTTTATGTTTTAAAAACTATTTATCTACTTTGGGCCTGACCCAAACCCACTGAAGTTAATGGAACAGTTCCCATGGACATAAATGGGGTTTGGGTTAAGCTCTTGGCAAAATAAGGATGAGAAAAGATTTCAACAAGAGGGCTTGAAAAGCATGCTATTTAAGAGTAGACAAAGTAACATAAAATTACTCTTGGCCTTGGTAAGCTTGAACAGCTAAAGTAAAGGTTAACTAAGGGCTGGCCCTCACTGGGGGGGGATTGACGGCAGATACGCAAACTTCAGCTACATGAATCATGTAGCTGAAGTTTGCGTATCTGCCGCCGACTTACCTCTCGTCCCCACGTCGGCGGCAGTCGGCGGCGCACTCCCCCGTCGACTCCAGCTTGCGCCTCCCGGCAAGCTGGAGTTCCGGAGTCGACAGGGGAGCTCCAGGCGATCGATTTATCGCGTCTTGAGAAATCGATCGCCAGAAGATCGATCCCGCGCCGTGCGAGTGAAGACCAGCCTTAAGTTGCAGCAAAAGCCTAATTTCCTAAACCCTCTGTTGAAAGGTTGTCAAATTGCCTTGCAGTTGATTAGTCCGAGATTAGACATATGTTACAAAAAGCATCAAAGGAACAGATTCTATAAATTTTCTACCAAAAAAATCTGTGTTAAAATTAAAATTTGGTTGCACAGTCCAACAGTTAAAGTTCAGAAATACCAGATTTACAATTGTCTGGGCAATCGTAATTCTGCCCCCTTGAACATCGATCCTGTGCACTGAATGAGGAAGTCTTTAGGAAAAAATACTATACCTACACATCATAATGCATATAGATATGGGAGACAAATTAAGTTTGCATAGACAATATCTTAATTTTTCAGTGTTTGGCTTAGCACAGTGTGAACAACATTATTTTGAAATTGCCATTTTAAAAAAAAAATCTCTTAGCGTTCTTTCAAAGGAAAAAAGGTAAAAACAAAGTCTAATATATACAACTGTACTAACTACCCAATCATGCATAGTCAGGGATTAAATCCTGACGTTTCAGCAAGCAACACACGTCTGCCGCTTGAAATATACAGCGGACAATAGGAGAAGCTGTGCTAGTGACACAACATGCTGGGTCATGGGGGAGAAAAGTGGCCCTCTCTCCCACAGACTCAGAGAGCGCTCCTGAGCCATACACACCACCATGTTGTTTTTCTGTTGTGCGGGGAGTGGGGACGCTAAAGCCAACTGTCAGATTTAACTCCCCACTCTGCTCACTGCTACAGCTCCTCTGGCACCTCTCAAGTGTTACCAGTTCAGTGTCTTTTACTGCTACTTTTTGAAGTGGCCCACCTCTTTGGAATATTCATGTCCATATATTTTGGCATGCAGCAAAAGTTCTCATGAGCCATACAAACAAAAGGTGGCAAACAGTGATTTTTAATAGCTTACCTCTCAGCTAAACCTCAACTGAATTTCAGGGAGCCAGGAAAAGACACTTCCCTAGCCAGGTTTCTCTAGCAGAAATTTCAAAAATGAGTTGCAAATAATGGAGGTGTTAAAGCGTCTAAAAAGATTAATCACCACAAGAATCTCTCATAGTGACAAGTGTGAGGTGATCTAAATACATATGTTGCTACTAGATTCCCCTCTATTTGTCATTCAAGAGGAAACAAGATTGTCTGAGTTCTCTCTCATCATGTTGAACCTAAATGAAGTCCATTCTTCAGTAACACCTTTTGATGCTAGAGCAGCAAAGCACTGTGAGGAACCCAGGGTTGCAGGGCAAGTGGTGAGACACACCCGTAGGTACCCCAAACCTCATGACAAACATGCTAGGTCTTCAAGCTATCTGCTGTATAAAGTACTAATTAATTTGGTTTCTGCGCTGGAAATGGTGGCTCTCTGCCAAATGCCTACACTGACAGGGAACACCATGGCAACAAGTTGCATAGGAAACCTGAGGAAGAGTGAAGATGCTGCCTAGCAATTGGAAGCAAGCACGGAGAGTTGGATCAGGGCAGCTGGATTGTTTGATAGGAAAAGGAAAGAAATTAAAGCAAAAGGGAAATACAGTAAAACCTCCATTTAACTGACTACTTCGGGCAAGGGGGTGTCAGTTAAATGAAAAAGTCCGTTATTTAATAATAAAAAAAAACGAGCTGTCGGAGCAGCAGCCCGCCAGCCACAGGATCGGCAGCCAGCCCGCCCGGGTCCCGGCTGCTGGGACCTGGGCGGCAGCCGGGACCAGTCAGCCAGCCCGCCTGCTGGCGGGACTCGGGCGGGAGCCGGCAGCCTGCCTGTTGGCGGGACCCGGGCAGGAGCCAGGAGCCAGCCCGAACGCAGGCGGGAGCCGGCAGCCAGCCTGCCCGCTGCCTGGACCCAGGCGGCAGCCAGGAGCCGGCAGCCAGCCCGCCAGAAATGGATCAGGAATGCATCAGCTTGCTCAGAAATTTTGTCCGTTGCATCCGAAGTCCGTTAAATCAGGGTCCGTTAAATCGAGGGTTTACTGTATAGTGAAATCCCAGTTCAGGGCAACTTCGCCTGATTACCCTTCAGTGATCCAGCAAGGGTATCCACTCAAGGCTTCAGGCTCCTCAACAGTCACCTCGCTTGGATGGAGTCATGAGTCTCTTGTCCCTCCTGACATGAGTATTTCCCATGACTATACAGTAAAACCTCCATTTAACGGACTAATTCGGGCGAGGGGGTGTCCGTTAAATCAAAAAGTCCGTTATTTAATAATAATTTAAAAAAACCAAGCTGTTGGAGCAGCAGCCTGCCCGCCACAGGGTCGGGGCGGCAGCTCCGCAGCCCGCCTGCTGCCCGGACCCGGGTGGGAGCTGGCGGGCGGGACTAGGGTGGGAGCCGGGAGTCGGCAGCCAGCCCGCCTGCTGCCATGACCCGGGCGGCAGCCAGCCCCCGAAAAATGGATTTTGGATGCATCAGACTTGCTCAGAAATTTTGTCCGTTGCATCCGAAGTCCATTAAATCGAGGTCCGTTAAATCGAGGGTTTACTGTATTGTGATAACCCACAGCAGGGAGGACTGACTAAAACTGCACTTTGTTTTCTCTTCAGAGACTAACAATGCAATTGTCACAGTCATAAATTACCAAACAGCTCCTTCTAAGCAAGAGCTTTTATTCTCAAGGTAAAAGCATTAGAGAGAAAACATTAAAAACAATAAAAGGACCTACATGCATGCTAACAATGGTTCTGGTTAGTGATTAGCCCTTCAAATTTTTAAAATTGTGCTCACTAGTTCATAATCACTCCGGTTAAGAATTAGCTCCTACACAAGTTAGCAAGTCCCTCCTTTACCTAGTTTTTGCCTTTTAAGAGATTATTAATAGGTAACAGATGGGTTTCTCTTGAAGCTTCAAAAGGATGGCTCCAGAGGTTAGTAACTTGCATTCCCTTCTACCCAAATATTTCCTATTAAAACCACTCAACAAAAAATTAAATCTTGTTTGGTTCAGTGTTTCAAAACAAGAGTCCTTTGAAGCACATAAAACTTCCCTGTATTTACATTAGTTCTGTCTCCCCTGTATAAAAAGTATGATAATACATAAACCATTCACACTTTTAATACAGCGACCTTAGATGTTTTAACGATCTGTCCAGAAAATTGCAGGATAGTATCATACCTATCACAGTGAAAAAAATACACAAACACCTATAAGTCTCTGAGCAGTAAAGAAGCTACTGTGCATTCACAGCATGAAAGATATAGGGGAAACGTGAAAAGTAGTTGAAAAGAAGCAAATAGCTTTGGCAACAAAGTTTGAATCGCTTCTGCTTCTTTAGGAGGACACATTAAATACAAGACAAACTGAACTAGAGAAACAAAACAAAATCTAGCACGAAGAAGGGTCATGCGTCCCCATACCAACGGAAACGAAGACTTAACAGAAAACCAGAGACCGCTGTTACAAGTGACCATGATGAACAAACGGGATTGTTGGCAAGAGCTACTAACAGGACACTCCACACGGACACACAATTAAAAGACAGCACCCTGACATCACTCACAGGTGCTCCAGTACAGACACGCATAATTGTGCTATTAGACGAATGGTAGCATAGGCAGTATTAATTATTGTTTATGAGCAGAATTGAGATTGGGTTAGTGGGAAGCGCTCTCACATGATAAATAATTGCTTCTAGAGCATTTGACAAGACAGGGGAAAAAGCTAGACAATATCTCCTAGGCAATATCCCCTGCTAAAGATGAAACAGAGTCGCCTTAGGCATAAAGGAAGGAATAGACCCATACAGCAACACTATTACAGTGGAACACTAGAAACTAGAAAGAGGTAAGAATGGTCAAAAACAAAGAATTTTCAAGCTAGTAAGTCTTACGGCAACTAGTACATTTAAAAATAGTATTTTAAGGTCTGACTCCAAAGGGACAAAGTTTAGGCAGGTAAAGTAGAATTTGGCTGAGAAACAAAACAGACAAGCTCCAAATGGAAATAATGGGTTTAACCAAGCGTCTGGTGATATAAGTTATTGAAAGCATCGACAACTTTGCTAAGAGATCATGCTAATTGACAGTTTTTCCCCCAAACTTCTCTCCCACAGTCTTTATCTCAGCATCACTGCACACCTACCCCCTTATCCTCTCCTCCTCAGTCCTATCCCCCTCTCTCCTCCTCTTCAAGTCCTCTCTCCCCCCTTCCCTTTTCTTTCCATTTAGCTTCCCCCCCCCATCTAAAACCCACCCCAAAACAAGAACATTGATGTAATTCAAATAGGAGTGAGATAAATATAGTTTGTAACTGTCTCGGAATTTATTGTAAACCACAGTTTTGGCAAACAATGAAAACTTACAGGAAATTCCAATGCCCATATCCCAATATTCTCAAAGCTAGCAAAAAACTTCAGAACCATGTGTAAAATAAAAAAAAACAAGCCCATTGTCTAACGTGCAGCTCACGTGGTACCCCTGACATATGTTCATATACTATTTCTTGTCTAGGACCCACTCTGATTCACTATGCAGGCTGGATGGTGCTCGCTGAGTGAGCAGCTATTGAGTATGTTGTTTTGTGAACACTGAACAACATTCAGCCCAAGGGCTCATTAACTACACATTACTCAACTGCTGCATGATCACAATTAACATAGGACTGTGTCTGTGTGCAATATTATGTAAATTAAATGCCTCAGAATCAACACATTGCGCTCACAGCTAACCTATGGACCCAACACCAGCAACCACTGATACTCTGTATCACTGTACCCTTAACCTCTCTACTTCCCCACTTTCCTTCCTAGTATTTATTAGGATCACTCTTTCTTAAATTATGCCCTAATTCTGGAAACACTTAAGCACATGCTCAACTTTACATAGAAGAATGTAGCTCCCACTGAGCTCAGTGGTACAACTCACGCACAAATACTTGCAAGATCAGGTCTGGAAGTTGTAGACTGGACCAGGGACCCAGTCTTCCTATATGTTTGTATAGCAGCTAGGATAATGGAGCCCCCACCCTGACTGGAACCCATTCTAGGTTGTACCAGAATACAAATGTGATGGGCTCCATCACTGGGATCCTCTTGGGATTGTCACCTGATGTGCTGAGATTACCTCTGAGCCCGTTTTCCCTGCCAGCCTGGGACTTCAGAACCCTGCCTTGTTGAACCAGACACACTGGCCTGCTGCAACACAGACCGGGAGTCTGGACCACACCCCCAAAACTGCAGGCTTTAAGTAAAGACACCTCAGCAGGTTACTGGCCTCCAACACCCAGCTCCCAAACCCAAATAAATCCATTTTACTCTGTATGAAGTTTATTCAGGGTAAACTCATAAGTTGTCCACCCTCTATAAACACTGATATAGAGATATGCACAGCTGTTTGCACCCCAGGTATTAATCACTTACTCTGGATTCATTAATAAATTATACTTAATAAAATCACTATTAAGAAAGATTTAAGTGTTTTCAAATAACAACAGACAGAACAAAGTCGGTCACCAAGCAAAATAAAGCAAACACACCTTGTCTAAGCCTAATACATTAACAAACTGATCACAGGTAATATCACACCCTCAGAGATGTTTCATTAAGCTCCTTTTACAGACTAGACTTCTTCCTGGGGGGAGAGATAGCGGAGTGGTTTTGAGCACTGGCCTGCTAAAACCAGGGTTCTGAGTTCAATCCTTGAGGGGGCCATTTAGGGATATGGGACAAAAATAGGGATTGGTCCTGCTTTGAGCAGGGGGTTGGACTAGATGATCTCCTGAGGTCCCTTCCAACTCTGAGATTCTATGATTCTAGACTGGGCCCAATCTTCTCTCCTGGTACAGTCCTTGTTCGTTCCAGCAGCCATCTTAGGTGTTAACTATGGGTTCTCTCATGACTGGCCTCCCTCTCGGACCTGCTTCACCCCCTTTTACAGCTTTGGCACAAGACCGGAATCTTGTCTCTCTGGGTCCCACCCCTCCTTCTAAATAGAAAAATACCAGATTTAAGATGGATTTCATTATCAGGTGATATGGTCATATGTTCCTATGAGACCTCATTCTTCATTGCCCACACATATAAATGGTAAATAAACCATTTATAATCAATTGTCCTAGTCCAGGGGTAGGCAACCTATGACACGTGTGCCAAAGGATGCACGCAAGCTGATTTTCAGTGGCACTCACACTGCCTGGGTCCTGGCCACCAGATCAGGGGGGCTCTGCATTTTAATTTAAATGTTAAATGAAGTTTCTTAAACATTTTAAAAACCTTATTTACTTTACATACAACAATAGTTTAGTTCAATATTATAGACACAGAAAGAGACCTTCTAAAAATGTTAAAATGTATTACTGGCACTGGGACCCTAAATTAGAGTGAATAAATGAAGACTCAGCACACCACTTGTCAAAGGTTGCTGATCCCTGTCCTAGTCAATGGGAGCCATCAAATTCTAAACCACCATTAATGGTCCATATATTGCAGAATTACAATAGGACCTCAGAGTTATACTTCATATTTCTAGCTTCAGGTACCAGAATGATACATTCATACAAATAGGATGCACACACTTAGATTATAAGAGGTCTTACAATAGACCTTTTGCATAAAGCACATTTCAGTTACATCATTCACATTAAAAAGCATATTTTCATAAAATATATGGAGAGCAAGATATTATTTAGCTTTTATATGAGTAACTTAGGATATTAAGTCATTAACAGAATAAATCTGTACATCTATAATTATGGATGTTTTTAAAAACAGACTAAGCCCTCAAATTTCTGCACTTCTCCTGTCAAGTTAATACTTCTAAACTTGCACAAAGGAATCCACTTACATTTCTTTATACTTCTGATGTTAGTGATTCTCAAGTGCACTTGATGAGGAAAAATCCTTGAGGGCTTGAACTCATGTCTTGGCAAGTAAGTGAAGGGAAAACCCATTTTACAACCATTGTGTTTTAATATGGATTTGTTTGTAGTCTTTAGAGATCATCTAAACATAGATTTCATTTTGGTGTGGGATCCTTAATAGCTTTATGAATATATTATAAAGCTATGGTACATAAAAATTACTTGATTTGATTTTGTTTACAGAAGTTTATTTTTAACTGAAGTTTGGCCTTCAAATAAAAAAAATGAGAAAACTCCCCTTCCTTACTCACAGTAAAATAATAATAATAAATAATTAATAATAATAAAAAAAACCTGCTTCAACACAACGCATAATAAATGCCATTTCTATAAATGTTTGCTTCTTGTAACAGGTTTTTTTGCTGCCACTCCCTGTAAATGACTGCTTTAAAGTAACTTCACTCCTCAAATGAAACTGGAACTAGTCGATGATCACATGTTCAAGTCTTAAATTGGCTGAGGAATAAACAAGTGGAAGCCACGCAATATTGCATAAGAGACTGTACATTTAAATGTTAAATACATATTTTATAAGCTTTGTTATAGTACAGAACAATAGCTTCTAAACAGAAAAAATGCATCACTATTTTTTGTATTTATTTTCATTTTGTTTTGGATTAAGTTGCATAGTATATTATTTGTGACTCACGTAGGCAACACTAGATATTGCTGACCTCTAATCAGATGGGTCAGGTTTCAAAATGATCCTAAAAAAGGCCTGAAATATTTTTATAGTTGATGCAGCCCAAGGAGTCCATCCATTCTGTGGTTAAACAAATACTGAATTAGATAATGTCCAAAATTAACCTACACGTAGTATACTAGTATAGTTGTATGAAACATAGTTCTCTCTAGTTGACAGGCAAAACAAATAACCTACAATTTCAAACAAACAAACAAAAAAAAAACTATGAAAACGTACATGAGGATAAAATAAATTAAGCAAAATAAAATTAATTATGAACAACAGCAAATATACTATTTATCAAGGAGTAATATTGTAATTGTGAATGCTACAGAATTTCACACACTACAAGTAGTGATCATAAACTGGCCAGTCCTTTTCAAGGTATAAAGTAACACACTGAGTGCAATTAACATGAGATCATAGGTCTAGCATAAAACTTCTAAACCCTCTATTCACAATTCAGTGTTGCCATTGGCTGATAGACCAAAACCTAGATTATACATAAAGGTTTCTTGGAAATGTTTACTTTTTGTATCAAATTAGAAAAAACACATTTATAAGAATGCTAAAGTTAAAAACAAAATGAGCAAAAATCTCAATTCCTGATCAAGGCACTTGAATTCTTTTCATCTTGTCACAAAGGAAAGTGAGAACTGTTTTGTATTCATAATTATGTCAAACTAATAATAAAGTCTTCATACCAGCTGTACATACAAACAGGTTACCCGCTATGACAGTATGTGTATATTAGCTGGGCTAGCCAGACTAACCCAAGACAGAATGTCTAGACTGCACTGGCCTTTTCTCCTCTCTTCTCTCTGCCTCTTACCCTAACTTTGTGGCTACCTATAAACAGTCCATTGTTGAGTGGTTGGCAACATCCTAATCAACAGAACTGCAACAAGGAAGGTTAGCTAGCCACTCTCCTCCTCCCATCTCTAAGTCATTTGCACAAACTTATTTAAAACTAGCATAAGTGCCCGGCGTTGCTCGGGTCAGTCGGAGGTGGGGAGGGAGCAGACAGTTGACACCCCCTGACCAACCCCAACACCCACCCCTCACCCCCCCTGACCAACCCCAACACCCCCCGGCTCACTTACCCCCCCGACCAAACCCGACAACCCCACCTCACCCCCCGACCGAACCCGACACCCCCACCTGACCCCCCCAAGCAAACCCGACACCCCCACCTGACCCCCCGACCAAACCCGACACCCCCACCTGACCCCCTGAGCAAACCCGACACCCCCACCTGACCCCCCGACCGAACAGTGTATTTAATAATCTGTGTGCTACACAGTGCACCGTGAGCCGGGGGGGTGTCGGGTTTGGTCGGGGGGTCAGGTGGGGGTGTTGGGTTTGCTTGGGGGGGTCAGGTGGGGTTGTCGGGTTTGGTCAGGGGGTAAGTGAGCCGGGGGGTGTAGGGTTTGGTCTGGGGGAGTGGGAAGGTGTCAGGGGGGGTGAGGTGTGAGGGGTGGGTATTGCGGTTGGTCAGGGGGTGTTGCGGTTGGTGGGGGGTTGAGGTGGGGGTGTCAGGTTTGCTTGGGGGGGATGAGGTAGGAGTGTCAGGTTCGGTCGGGGGTGAGCCGGGGGGGTGTCGGGTTTGGTCTGGGGGGGTGGGAAGGTGTTGGGGTGGGTGAGGGGTGAGGTGTGGGTGTTGGGGTTGGTCAGGGGGTGTTGCGGTTGGTGGGGGGGTGAGGTGGGGGTGTCGGGTTTGCTTGGGGGGGTGAGGTGGGAGTGTCGGGTTCGGTCGGGGGGTAAGTCAGGTTTGGTCTGGGGGTGTTGCAATTGGTGGGGGGGGGGTGAGGTGGGGGTGTCAGGTTCGGTCGGGGGGTAAGTGAGCCAGGGGGTGTCGGGTTTGGTCTGGGGGGGTGGGAAGGTGTCGGGGTGGGTGAGGGGTGAGGTGTGGGTGTTGGGGTTGGTCAGGGGGTGTTGCGGTTGGTGGGGGGGTGAGGTGGCGGTGTCGGGTTTGGTCGGGGGGTAAGTGAGCCGGGGGGGGGGGGGTGTCGGGTTTAGTCTGGGCACCCACCCCAACACCTTCCCCCCCCAGACCAAACCCAACACCCACACCGCACCCCTCACCCCCCCCGACACCTTCCCCCCCAGACCAACCCCGACACCCCCCGGATCACTTACCCCCCGACCAAACCTGACACCCCCACCTGACCCCCCCCAAGCAAACCCAACACTCCCACCTCACCCCCCGACCGAACCTGACACCCCCACCTCACTTACCGTCCCACCAAACCCAACTCAGATCCGTCGCAGGCGGGGAGGGGGCCCAGAGCCGAGGGATTCCGGGGACCTTCACAGGTGGGGGGGGGGCACAGAGCTAATGGAGTCTGGGGTTGAGGTAGGAGGGGCAGAGAACTGAGGGATCTCCGGGGTTCCGTTGGGAGGGGCAGAGAACTGAGGGATCTCCGGGGTTCCGTTGGGAGGGGGGAGGGGTGAGCTGAGCGAGTGAGGTGTCTGTTGGAGGGGGTATTATGACATCATCTCCACCTAACTGCCCAGGTGATGTGATTGGCCCTGAAAGACTTTCACCCCTGGGGGGCGTCAGAGGCGAGATCCGAAAATTTTTCGACCCTTACCAAGATCTAGACCCCAAGACCCCTCACTGTACCAAATTTCAAGTCTCTGGCTCAAACGGTGCGGGAGGAGTTCGCTGTCATACGTACATACATACACACATACATACACCACTTGACTTTTATATATATATAGATAGATATTTATTTCTTGATTTTCAAATATTTAGAGCACCAGCAGCTAACAAAGTAGTAAGTATGAGCTTGTCATTAACAAGTTTTGTGACTGACTTCGACATCTCACGTATTCAAATCAGATCAGTAATTATACATACTGCAATAAAACCAGTATGAACATTTATAGGCATATGGTAAACAGATAATGCTTAAATATATCTTATTCCTTAGCTTTAAGAACAGAGAGGGAAAGTAAGCTTAGATACTGTCCACCAACACCAATTAATTGTCTACGAATTATACCACAACAGAAAGTACAGCTAATCAGCAAATGCACTTACCTGAATAACAGCACTAAACCAGCATGTGTTGCCAACATTCTTTAGTCCAACCGGACAACTGTCTTGCCTTTTTCGATCATAGGGATTTGGAGAATCACTCCATACTTCTGGGTGTGTTCTTTTCAAACTTGCTTTATTTTCTGCTATACTGGCTTCTAGAACTCTTAGAAAGCAGAAAGAGAAATGAAAAAAATAAAAGTAAAACAATAATATGGTAAGATAGCCGTATACTACGTAGTTACACCCACAATTATTAATACATAAATAACTAATCATTTGGTAATTTATCAGATTTATTCTTCAAACACTTTTTTTATGTGCCACAATGCACCCCGGAAAATAAGATGGTACTTTATTTGAAGATGCAGTACTGTAGCTGATTTTCCACAATAAATGACATTACATAGCCATGTTTATGAATGGAGTAAGCTTTTATGACTGAAGGATACCAGTTTTCAATTCCACTAAATAAAGGCAATCAATTTTAAAAAGTCAATAAAGACCAATAATTTAAAACTGGCTCCTAATTGTTTAGGTGGACAAAGTGGGAAACAAAAGTAGTTTGAGAATCTACCAGTAGTCACTTTTCATCCATCCAGATCACTGTGCTTTAGAAAGAATATCACCATCATTTTACGGATGAGAAACTGTAATGAAGGAAATTTACCTAGTTTGCTCAAGATCATGCAGCAGATCATTGATAAGCAGATAATGGAATCCATGTTTCTGGATCCCCATTTCCATATCCAGTGCAGTGGATTCATTGCCTTATGTAGCTCAAGTGTACCTTGTGGATTAGGAAAACCCATTCTTTTATCCAGAAAATCTTAAACTGCTCCCATACTAAGTAGTTGGCACATTCAAGACTTTACATTCCTTGAAAGAAATGTGTTGTTCAGATGCAAGGAATTCATCCCTTATACAGAAACATAACAAAAACTGGAACAAAAGCTCATGAACCCCACTGAGTACAAATCATTGAGATCTGCTATATAGGGCACTGTAGGGCAGGCATTTTACTTTTAATTTGGCTATTAACAAATTACTTCCCACATTAACAAAAATTAGTATTGCCTCTTGAGGAAACCTGACAGATAAAGGAACAAAATAAAAATAAAATTTATTATTAAGATGAATTTGCTTCCCCCATCATTGGTATTTCTTGGACACGGTTAGGTGACAGGTACACTTTGCAAGATGATCAGCTATTTGATGATGGCATTACAGGGGACTTCAAAGCAAAAATCACATCAATTTAAAAGAATTTCTTGAATAGCAAATACAATCTAAACTCTGGTTTACAACTGATTTTGGTCAACAATTGTCAGATTGTGTAATACAGTTCATGTGAGATCTGCTCAGCCAAGCCAAGAAAAGGGCAGCCAAAGCATCCTACTATGAATTTCCTAAGCAGCCTTTGCAAGCAGAGTTCATATAGAACTCCAGCTGGATTGTAAGACTCGTCTGCCCAAGTGGAACCCCCAGGGTGGAGTGGTGGAATTCTGTCACCTGCCCAACTATGAGGATCCATTCCCTGGCACAGGTGAGTGAAACTGACATCTCCACTGTGTTAACCTTCTTACAATACATCTGATACCACAGGTTTAGCCAAAGCCCAGAAGCATTTATGTATTCAATTCATTTTTAATAATTTTTTAAAAAAACCAATACATGGTTTTTGCTCTTCCAATTCAATAACAACTTTTTTGGTTGCTGGCACCATTCTTGGGAGCCATTTTCTGTTCCATATGCTAAGATGTTGAAGAGGACAGATGATACCCAGAGCCAGAAGTAGGACATTTTTAAACACGAGTCACCATGTAGGGAAAAAAAGGATCTTAGCTTTAAAAAAGTAAAGGGACCTTTGGGTTCAATCTTGCACTCTTTAGCCAACCAGAAGTCCCATTATCATCAGTCTGGGTAGCAGCCAAAATATTGGGCCCTATTTGGAAATACTTTCTAGAGTTAAAGAGCTTGACATCTAGGATGACTCTACCCCTTTCTACCATTGCCATTAAATATGGTAGCTATTAACATGCACATACTATTACAATCCTAATTATTCTACTCATATATTTATACTTTGTTTGTAACCATCCAGTTTTAAATGATATAGCAGATGAGGAAGTAAGTTATAGAAATTCTAGTAACTACAGCTGCCTGTCTGATAACAGAACACATTAATGGGCTGAGAACCCTTAAGGTCATTAATAGTCAAAGAGCAGTATATGTGGATCTTTTTAGTATCAGGACAGGTGACTAAGAGTTCTGGATACTCTAGGCTTGCTTCTTCCTTAGAGGCAGCTATGGCCAAACAATTTGTGGACCACAATGCATCTGTTATCAAGTCCTAGAAAATCAAGACCTTTATCACAGGAATATTTGACAGAAAACTGGGCGAGCTCAGTCATGTTAATGCACTGAACTTAAATGCTTTATGGAGAGATTCATCTGGGAAGAAAAAAACTTTTACTTTAAAATAACAGAATCAAATATTCCTCAATGGCTACAGTTTTCATGCATGCATGCATGGCCATTTGGGTTCCACTTCTCTCAATAACCTGGGATTGACCACTCCTAAAAAGTGTCAATTTAGTACAAAAAAAAACACCCTACTATAATGTTTCATGAATATAGTGATCATACAAATCAATAAATTCATGTTCCCATAGAAACCTTTACTCCACCCTTAGCAAACTCATTAGGCACCTGTCATTTGTGCCTTTCAAAATCTTCCTCAGACTGAGGATGCCAAATTAAGAGATACATATGTCCTTCAATTATAAGAACTTTTTTTTCCAGTTTTGCTTTCTTGCCACTTGAATTTTTATTTAACTTTTCCTTTCCCTTAGCCTAACAAACAAAAACAGTCTACTGCATTTGACCTTGTTTCCATTTTTAATTTTTTTTTTCCACTTTCTGGTTTTCAGAACAGAGCAAAGCTGTCAACATACAGCAAAGGAATTAATGTTAGCATCCAAAAAGAAAAAGAAAAATCTGTGTTATTTTTTATATGTATAGAAAACCTAAAACTTAAAATCCTGTCATAAATTGATCATAGCATCTCTGTAAACCTTAAGTGTCAAATTTCTGTATTTGACTTGTGATTCAAACTTAACATTACGTGAACAATACACACATTTATAATTAAAAGATGAGCATGTTGCTAGTAATAAACAAAAACTATTCATTTTACTTTGAGGCTATATAAGATTGATCAGAGATCCTATATGCTTCTTGTATAAGTGATACAAATAAAATGGCATATTGGTTTGCTAGTTTCTGCCACCAGAGAAAAATACTAAAAAAAAAAAAAAAAAAAAAAAAAATTGCAGTATTTACTTGTAGATCAGAAGATTACCAAAAGTGGCCTTTTTAATCTTTGTGGTGTGGAAAATGGACTAGAGGTAAAAAGAAAAAGTCTAAATCTAGAAGGCCCTTCAAAAGCAAAAGCAAAGATCCTGAATAGAAGAACAAAAGAAGTTGTCCTACAAGATGCATCTAGCCCTCCGACATGAGTATGAAAACAGTCTAACTAAAAGTTCACAAGAGCTGAACTTGTCATATAAAATTAGAGAAAAACAGCTTTGGCTGTCTTCTCATAAATTACTATTTTAGTAAAATTATGCCAGAGCATACATATAGTGAAACTGAAGAACAATATCACCAGCCACATTAAGAAGATACCAGGAAGAAATCTCCCTCGTCTCAGACCCTCCTGTCTTCCTAAGGAATGCAAGACATTTTAAACTAGTCTAATAATGAGAGGACCTTGGTCAGTAAATAGTTCTTCCCACACATCTGGAAGGATCTCTTTAATAGGCATGTTTACTTTCACAATTAGCATAGCTTCTATTTTTCTTTGAAAAATATTGTAGGGAAAGGTGGGAAATTACACTTCGGAGAGGAAGCCTTTTCATTATATCCCTGACTTTGCTAAACACAATGTGCTACACAGTAGTTGCTGTGGTGGACCTTCTAGCTCCAATTCGTCTCAGATTTAGGGTAAAGGGCTATTTTGGAGAATAAAGCAACAACAGCTAGAGGAGCTTAACTTTCTGTGGGACCCACAGGAATGCACAGCACACTGCAAGTGGGGTACACACTTAACAAGATTACCAAATAACTATTGCAACTGGGTAGTACCTCACTTTCAACTCTCTCAACTTGGGTCAAACCAAGAGAACAGCTAATTGCAACTTTCAAGACTCATTTCGGCTCTTCTGCTGTTCACAAAAGAGGACACAATATAATTTCCATTTAAAAAATATTTTTCTTAAAAAAGTGAAAAAACAAAAACCCTTCTCCCACCCTTCCACATCTAGAAAATTTCAGTCCAAAATGTGACTGTTTTTCAGAATTCTGACCCTCTGAAACAGAAGGAAGTCTTGTAACAAAAACCATGTTGCCTTGCCACCTGTAATGTGGTAGCTCTTGTTTCTGCTAAAATTTAAGAACACTAACAAAATTCTACTTTCCTGTCACAGAAGTGAGAAAGTGTTATCTTAATAATGAACATTGCAAGCATACAAAGAAGTGGTTAGCTTCTTAACCATATTATTCTTTCCAACTCTTTCCCAAATAGACCACAGAAATATCTTTCCATTTTAAGTTTGATTTTAGAAAAAATTGATCAAAGGTTTCTACTTCCAAACTGGGTCTTAGGTATTTAAGCTAATGTGCAGCCATGAAATATACTATTAATTTCTACCCTAAAAATTGAGGGCTGTTTTTTCAACAGAAAGCATACAGTGCAGTAAAGCAACACTCCTGAAGCCAGATGTATCAGTAGCACAAAAGATGAAAATTAACAAAGTTCTCCTTTATTAGAAAGAAAAAAAAAAAAGATAAAAAAAGCATAGGCCAATCTCTGATTCGTTAAAAATTTTATTTCTGCTTTATGTAAGTTGTTTGATTACCTGCTAATGGCTTGCTCCTCATCTGTTATTCCAGTCTCCCTGAATGCCCTGTTTGATTCCTCCAAACTCAAGGCAATTGCCCTCTGAAGATCATCTTTATCATCTCCAGTGAGATCAATCACATCTGAAAAGCAAAACTATCTTTCTCAAAATTAAATGTGAAACACAATGAAAAGTAAATCTTACTGTAGAGGACATAAAACCAGCATAGACTGCTAAACCACATTCAAATTCCTCCTCAAAATTCACTTCTTTTGGCTTGCTTTCCACCACTAATCTTAATGTCTTCACTACCTACTCCCTCTCCTACCTGATAATTAAAGTAAGAAAGAAAAAGAAAAACACAACACTTGCTCCTTTCTAACTAATGCTCTGTGATGACCATTATTCCCTTTTCCAAAGTCTTCCTGCTTCCCAAGTGGTCTCCATCAAGTTACCCAACAACATAGGACTGGTTCTGCAAACTTACAGCTTCCTGCAAAGTCTCTTCTCTACTACTGCTTTTAAGTTCAGTGGTGTAACTATCTTTATCCAGTCCAAGGTACTGCTTTTTCCAAACAACATTTGATGAAAATATATTTTCCTTAAAAGATATCTTCAAAAAGAATAGTCATGAATATTGCATATGGAGCAATGTGTTCTGTCCCCAAAACACAGACAAAAGCCCAATCCTCCAAAAGCTTGTGTTCACATTGTACACACACACACACACACACACACACAAAGAGATTAGTGATGTAGGTAAGGTAATTACATACATAGGCATTTGCAGGATTAAGACCTAAGCGAGGAGTCAGCACATTATTATTAGGCTAAATCTTCCCTTCCCTCCCTTTTTCCTCCCATTCTCCCTCTCACTTTTTTGGTGTGAAACTAAACAACACATTGAATTTCCTTCAGTCTGATTACTGGAAGGATCCAGCACAACATTCAATTACCAAACACATCAGAGAAAAATGATCAGATATTGAAGTTCAAAATAAGAGTCTCCACTTTGGCAAACCATCCAGCCTTTTTTCTTTTACCAAATTAATAAAAATGTTATTTCTTACTTTCCCTACAATCACCGTCACCACCATAAATAAATATCTCAGCTGCCAGAAAACACAACTTATGTAAGCTTCTCAACCTACTGTATGTAGCAGCAGAAACTCTACTTTACTCAGAAGAGGAATATATTCTCTCTAGCAGCCTCCCACTGCTAAATTATGCATTCCAGTCAATCAGAGAAATGCTTCCCAGAGCAGTCAGGCTAATGGGAATGACAGCCAGCTGTGCAAGACTGCTAGAAGGTCAGAGGACTGAAGGTATCTGACTATCCCTGGCTGAAAATCCCACTTTGCAAGTCAGCGAGGGGGGGAGGCAGGCGGGAGGAAGGAAGATATTATATTGTACAAAGATGACCCTCATGTGCACCAGTGTGATATCAAACGCAGTCCATACAGTGCCATTTTCAGTTTCTTTCCTGTTCTTAAGGGCCAGAGCAAAGTCAAACAAAGCAACTATGCCAGGGGTTACTCCAGCCTAAAAGCCATGTTAAAAGCAGATGGGAGGTGGGTGACAGAATGGAGAGCTACAAACTTGGGAGTTATAGAGGAAAAGAGATGAGGCAATTTGTTTACATTTCCCCTTTCACTGCCCTAGCCTTTGTAACTCATTCCTGAGAACTTCTCTTTTAGCCTTTCCCTGATAAATTGGCCTGCGGTGGAGTCAATATCCATTATTTTCCCAATCTTGTATAGCTGTGGATACTTTCTGTTGAATCAAAATAATACACTGAGTGTGTGATGTTACAATCATTTCCATAGCTACACACCAATAGCAAATAGAAGCTGCAGCTAAGGAAGATTGTTGATATCAAAACGACAGTTCTTTTCTCACATCTTCAGAAATTAGACATAGCACTGGCCCTTCTCCCACTGTAGTCATCCTCACCAGCTTCTACCAGAGCCTGTTATTTGGTTGAAATTCAATTTAATTTAGATATTGAGCCCTTAGGGGCAGCAACCATGTATTCTTACCTGTAACACAATATGCATAACTGTAGCACTCTAGTAATAAACAATAGGAAGAACAGCAGCAAAGTAACTCATTTTACTTTAAGTATCTTTGTGATGCTTGGAAACAGTTCCTGAATTGATTTTTTATTTTTTTAAAAGAACATTTAGAGTCTCAGGCTTGTAAATCTCTCTCCGGGGGTAGGGGGAGGTGTCTAAGTCCATTATGAAATGATACACTCGGCTGATCAGGAAGCAAATACCTGATACATTACGGATTTTAGTATTCTGTACATGCCACTTCAGAAAAAAACTGGCAATTTATAAATATGGCACCACACCTGCAAACAGAGATTTGGCCATCCAGAAGGGTAGGAACACTTCACTGATGGCCGATTTTAAAAAATACATCAATAAAAATTGCAGAGAAAAGGCCAGCAGTGAAGCAGTCAGAAGGGTTATCCAGTGGGCAGCATATTGATTTAGGGCTGTGATCCACTTGTTGTTCAAACAAATTTAAAAAGTAATAAAATTTTAGTTTCTGTCATCACCAAAACCATTTAATGGAGTTACAGCTCCACAATTTATAATTATCAGTCATTCTGCTTTTCCACCTATTTGCTGGTAGTCACTTAGGGCATGTCTTCACTACCACTTTAATTCGACCTTAACGACGTTAGGTCGAATTAAAGGTGTACCTGTCTTCACATACATGCCCTTAAAGTCGATTTAAAGGGCCCTCAAGATCGATTTCGGAACTCCTGCCTGACGAGAGAAGTAAGGCTAAATTCGACATTACAAGCTCGACTGTGAGTAGTGAAGAGGCATCAGAAGTTAAGCCTCCGACCTCCGAGCAGCCCCGCGAGGGGGGGGCTGTTCGGGGGGGGGGCTGTTCGGGCGGGGGGGGGGTCCGCGGGGCTGCTGAGGGGGGGGGGAAGCCCGCACGGGGCTGCTTGAGGGATCGGCTCAGCTGTCTGGTCAATTTCACCAGGCAGCTGAGCGGATAGCCCCGCGCCGGCTTCCCCCCCCCCTCGGGCGGGGGGGGTCCAGCGGGGGGGCTGTTTGGGCGGGGGGGCTGTTGGGGCGGGGGGGCTGTTGGGGGGCTGTTCTGGCGGGGGGGGGGGTCCGCGGGGCTGCTGGGGGGGGGGGGGAAGCCCGCGCAGGGCTGCTTGAGGGATCGGCTCAGCTGTCTGGTCAATTTCACCAGGCAGCTGAGCCGATAGCCCAAGCAGCCGCGCGCTGGCTCCCCCACCCCCCCTCGGGCGGGTGGGTACGGCGAGGGGGGGGCTGTTCGGGCGGGGGGGTCCGTGGGGCTGCTTGGGCGGGGGGGGGGTCCAGCACGCATTGCACTGTGGGCTACCTACCCACAGTGCAATGCGGGCTATGTCGACCCCCTGCAAAAGTTCAAGGACAGACAGTGTCGACCACTGTCGACCTGCTGTCCTGGTGGGGACACACTGATTCGATTTTCTAAACTCGAGTTTAGAAAATCGAATTAAGGGAAATCGACCTAGACCTATAGTGAAGACATACCCTTAGCAACCCCTGCAGTCTCACTGGGAGTTTCCTATATTTCCAGCTGCAGAGTGCTGGTAGTGATCGTAATTAATAAAGGAGTGTGAAAGGTTAGTTTGGGGTATATTCAGGGAAAGTAGGTTGGAATAAATGGGCATCCCCATTAATTAGGTGAATCTAGGATTACATTGGTCACTTCTCTGGAGAGGTGGAGGCTGCTGCAGCCATTCCTTTCTCATCGGGGTTGATAAGAAAATCTTTCAAGCTCTCTGCATCTTATACAAAAATTAAAACGGAAGAGTTAATATTTAAGAGAAAAATAAAAACTTGGAAATCTCATTTTCTTTACACACACCATCCATGACAAAGTGAACAGTGGTTTTATCACTGAAAACTACCCTCCATTCATACATAAGAGTCCAGACATAAGTTCCCATTGCTAAAAAAAGCAAAGACTAACAAAATATTTCAAGGTCAAAGTCAACTGAGACTTTGCCAAAATTGTATTTTTTCCTTTTTCTGGTTTATGGACAACACATTTTTAACATTTTAAATGTTTAATAACATGTACCATTAGCCAAAATGCTAAGAACGACATCACAAAAATTTACTGTTAATTGGTGTACTGAGAATAGAAGTGGACCGTATAGTATTAAAACAAAAAGGAGAATCCCCATCTACACTTTGTTTCTAAAAATTTTGCTATTGAAAAGTATTTTTAAAGATGACATGTAATTTACACATCAAACACCTTTACTTTATATGGTGCCTAATCCCAGGCCTACTGATGTCAACAGAAATGCTCCAATTGGTTTCAAATTGTTTTAGCTCGGGAGCTATAAGATTTTCTGTTATAAATTGTACTTCACTTCTCATGTGTTCATATGCATTTTTCTCCAAACAGTTACTACCTATTACTTATCCCTTTCATCATATACACATTCATTGTAAATAATTTGTGTCACTGAATATATCAATGGCGATAACAGAACCCATAGCTGAAAACGGATGTTATCTAAAATTTCCTTTTCTAATGTATTTCAAGGATATCTGTTCTGATTGTTCTCTATATATTGATTCCGGATTCTCCAAGCATACCTGGTGTCCTCCCAAGAAAAATTCAAACCGCGTTTTTTTAAAAAAATTCTGATTATTACTTTGTAGCTATTTAATTCTTAAGTGGACTGAAGTCTTTTGGTGCAATACCTTGAAAATGAAAGGACCCAACATATCTAACTTTGAATTTTGCATATTCGTTGATTACTTTGGCTGACTGTTCTTTTGATTTATAATGTTTCTTTGATTTAGGAGTTTGCAGAATGCTGCAAGACTGAACCAGTGGCTTGTGGTTATTTAATAGTGACTTCTACAGGAACATGATGAACCTACTCATTTTTACAGCTTACCCTTTGACTGATTAAGTAGGAACTTCGATTTTGGAGTTAAAGGGTCTGAACTGAAATACCTATAGTGAGGCTTATATCTGGATTCCTATTGATTCATAAATTTTAAAGCAGAAGAGATCACTAGATCATCTGGTCTGACCCATATAACGCAGGCCATATGTAGAATTTCACCTAGTTACTCCAGATTCGGCCCTACTAACTTGTGTTTGACTAAAGCATATCTTTCAGAATGACATCTGAACATTTCAAGAGATAAAGAATCCAATACTTCCCTTGGTAGTTTATTCCAATAGTTATTCACCCTCACTGTGAAAAATATGTTTTGTTTCTGATTTCAATTTCTATCTGTCTTTAAATTCCAGCCATTGGTTTTTGTTATACCTTTCTCTGATAGATTAAAGAACCCTTTAACCCTTTTCTTTCCATGAAAATATTTACACACCATAATCAAGTCTCCTTTCGACCAAGCCCTTACAAACGACCCCACAAGAGAGACAGAATTTAGTCTCGGACTTTGCAGCCAAATAGGACTGTGGGACAAAACAAATCACCTCTTAATTTTGTTAATAAGCAAAGCAGCTCCTCAGAGTTATGCCAATGGCATTGAAACTTCAGTTTGAGTCAAAGACTCAAGAATGCTATATCTGCTGTTCAGAAAGATTAATTTTGAATGGGGAGGAAGGTGACCATCTTCAAAGGTCTAGCTGGGTACCCTAGTGACCTTTACTCACAAACAATTAGTGGAACTACTATTGGAACTGGCTCTTGCTTTGGTTTTTAATCTATGCAGCAGTGTGTATTTGTGGTGTGGTCCAGGGTCTCAAATCCTCCCTATGCATTGTGTATTGCCACAAATGGGTTTAATAAGTGAAAACATTTCAAGAATGTCAAGAACCACACCACTGGTCCATTTTTTTCCAACTCAGATCCTCAGTTTGCTTACTCAGGAAGTTCCAATCAGATTATTTAAAATAAACTTAAATGTCAAAGAATTTTACCAGAGTGAAATTAATGGCACTAAAAGGAAAAAGCAAATGGGAGGAACCTGGAAGACTGAGCAGGCTATGAAACTCACCAGGAGACACAGATAGTGAGTGGCAACTGAACCTGGGAAGCATGCAGTAAACAACCATGGTCACACAACCATTGGCATAGGAAAAGGAAAAGGTCAACCTGCTGAATGAAAAGCTGCTATGTCTGGGAAGGCCAAGATTTTCCAACTGTTGCCATATTGAGATTAAAAAGAGTTAAGATTTCATGAATTGTATTATTATTGCCGATGAAAAGTTAAGATCCTAGACTCAAGGGCCACATCTGGGTATGGAAATTGTATGGTGGGCCATGAATGCTCACAAAATTGGAGGTTGGGAGAAGGTGAAGATTCCAGCTGGGGGTGAGGGCTCAGGGGTGCGAGCTGTGGATGAGGGGTTAGGGATCAGGAGGGTGCTCTGAGCTGGGAGCAAGGAGTCCAAGGGCAGGATGGGGGTCAGGGCTGGGGCAGAGGTGTGGGAAGGGGGTTGGTGCGGGAAGGGGGTCAGGGCTTACCTCAAGCAGCTCCCAGAAGCAGCGGCATGTCCCCCATATGTCTCCTACATGGAGGCACAGCCAGGAAGCTCTGCGTGCTGCACCATTCGCAGGCACCGCCCCTGCAGCTCCCTGCTGCTGCAGTTCCCAGCCAATGGAAGCTGCAGGGGAAGTGCTTGGGCAGCATGCTGAGCCACCTGGTTGCCTCTACACGTAGCAGCCAGAGCGGGGACAAGACACTGCTTCCAGGAGCCATGCGGAGGCAAGCTCCCAACCCTGCT
Source organism: Sternotherus odoratus (assembly GCA_032164245.1). Classification (NCBI taxonomy): domain Eukaryota; kingdom Metazoa; phylum Chordata; order Testudines; family Kinosternidae; genus Sternotherus; species Sternotherus odoratus. The sequence goes on along the minus strand of JAVMKO010000001.1, from coordinate 152,666,305 downwards.
CCCCAGCTGAAGCGCCAGAGTAAGGCAAGCCCCAGACCCTCCTCCCTGACGGGAGCTCGAGGGCCGGATTAAAATGTCTGGAGGACCGGATGCAGCCCCTAGACCATAGTTTGCCCACCACTGTCCTAGACTCAACTTCATGACATTTCTTTGTTCTTAAAAGTGTTTCCTTTTGAAAGTCACATATAATCAAGTCCACAATTCCAGGGAATGTCATGAGCACCAATGGTCAGAACCCTATTTTGATGAAAACCAGATAAGGGAAATGGGCAAATGCAGAGCCTCTGGGGTCCAGTTTGCAGACTCAGCACCTTCTAGCACAAGGGTGGGCAAACGATGTCCCACGGGCCACATCCGGCCCGCAGGCCCATCCTATCCAGCCCTGAGCTCTCGGCTGTGCAGGCTAGCCCCTCGCCCTCCCATGTTGCCCCCATTCCTCTGGAGACACACCACCATGCGGGCAGCACTCTGGGGGGTGGGGCAACACGTTCCTGTGGATCAGCGCAGCAGCGTGTCTGGTCAGAGCCAAACATACTGCTCTGAGCAGCATCGTAAGAGGGCCGGGGGGGTGGATAAGGGGCAGAAGGACCTGGGGGGCAGTCATGGGACCAGGAAGGGGGGCATTGGATAAGTGTGGGAGTCCTGGTGGGGGAAGGGTCTGTCAGGGGTAGGGGTGTGGATAAGGGTTGGGGCAGAGCAGTTGAAAAGGGGTTGGGGCCCTGGGGAGGTCATTAGGGCTGGGAGGGGGTTTCAGAAGGGTGTGGTCAAGGGACAAGGAGCAGGGTGGGGTTGGATGGGTTGAGGATTGTGAGGGGGGCAGTCAGGGGATGGGGGGGTTGGTTGGATGGGGGTGGGGTCCCAGGGAGGTGGTTAGGGTAGGGAGGTCTCATCACAAGCAGCGGGGGGGGGGGGGGGGAGGGGGAGAGTCACAGGGTGGAAAGTGGGACAGGCTGTTTGCGGAGGCACAGCTTTCTATACCCGGCCCTCAGTTTTGCAACCCCGATGTGGCCCTTGGGGAGGATTTGGAGGAATGGGGTAAATGGAGGTAAACACTGAGCCCAACACAAGGAGAGAACGGGAGCAATGGTATTGGGTGGGGCTCACAGAGCCCGTGGCATGTGCCAGAGGGAGGAATCAAGAGACATACAACACTTGGAATTACAACAAAAGCAGTGGAGTTTCAGGGGGTTCCTGAAATAGAGAGGGAGAGGAGTTTGGCACACAAGGAGTTTGTGGGGAAAAAAGAGGAATGCAGGGAGCCCCTAAGTATGTGCAACAGCCTATAGAAGCAACAAAGCCTGTGACCCTCTAGTTAATACAGCTCCATAGATGTGGAAGGGACTTTTACACTCATAAGACTGTCTCTGCCAAAGGCACTTAAGAGTTACATGGAAGAATAATTTCTATATATGAAATATTTCACACCTTGAATTTGATAAAGGTTTAGTGGCATGAGAGAGAAATTTCTGTACTTCAGAACAGAGGAGCGTGTTGTTATTTCTTCAAGGCTTGGTTGAGGTTTGTCCCAAAGACATTTTTCTAAAATGAATTTCTTCCCCTTTCAAGCTTCTTCCTCCTCTAACCCTCGATTCTTTAAGTTTCTCAATAAAAAGGAGTAAATAAATACTATGTTTAACAATGTAACAGTTCTGACATCCCCAGACAAAAATAAATTGAGGTGAGTTGTTTTAAATCATGCTACTAAAAGCACTGAACTTCAGGTAGAAAGTGCTTCAATGGCTCCACAATGACAATATTATTAAACACTACTGTACTTCTCTAGTTTTTTGTGTTGCTATAGGTACAGTGTTCCTTTTTTGCAAAAAAAACTACAAGGTCTCTTTTGTAAAACAAAGTTACTTACCTGTAACTGTTGTTCTTCGAGATGTGTTGCTCACATCCATTCCACTATAGGTTAGGTACGCGCAGCGTGCCTGGTTGCCGGGTAGATTTTCCCCTAGCTGCAGACTGGGTGAGCAGGGAGCCCCCTGGAGTGGCGCCACTGCGGCACTCTATAAGTACCCCTGCGACACAGTCTGGCCCTCAGTTCCTTCTTTGCCGGCTAACCCGACAGTGGGGAAGGAGGGTGGGTTTGGAATGGATGTGAGCAACACATCTCGAAGAACAACAGTTACAGGTAAGTAACTTTGTTTTCTTCTTCGAGTGATTGCTCACATGCATTCCACTATAGGTGACTGCAAGCAATACCTAGGAGGTGGGGTCGGGTTGACCCATTGCTGATCGTAAGACCGCTGACCCAAACGCCGCATCGTCCCTGGTCTGCTGGACTATGGCGTAGTGAGCGGCGAAGGTATGGACGGAGGACCAGGTAGCCGCCCTGCAGATGTCCGTAATAGGGACTCCCTCCCGGAAGGCCGCAGAGGACGCCTGCGCTCTCGTGGAGTGTGCTGTTACTCTCTCAAGCGGCTTGTCCGCGAGTTCATAACAGGTGTGAATGCACGAGGTAATCCAGGGGGAGAGCCTTTGGGCTGAAACTGGATGGCCCTTCATCCTCTCCGCAACTGTCACGAAAAGTTGGGTTGTTTCCTGAATTGCTTTATTCTATCTAAATAAAAAGCAAGAGCCCTCCTAACGTCCAACGTGTGTAATTGCTGTTCCCTTCCAGAGGTGTGTGGCTTAGGATAAGAGACTGGGAGACAAATGTCTTGATTAACATGGAAGGGAGAGACCACCTTAGGCAGGAAGGCCAGGTGGGGACGTAGCTGTACCTTGTCCTTATGGAAGATAGTGTAGGGCGGCTCGGAGGTCAGTGCACGGATCTCTGACACTCTACGAGCCGAGGTGATAGCTACTAGGGATGCCACCTTCCAGGAAAGGTGTAGTAAGGAACACGTGGCGAGGGGCTCGAACGGGGGCATCGCGAGGCGTGAGAGCACAAGGTTGAGATCCCAAGGTGGAATGGGACGCTTGACGCTCGGATACAGCTTATCTAGACCCTTAAGGAAACGGTATACCACAGGGTCGGAGAAGACTGAGTGGTTCGACTGACCCGGATGGAAAGCCGATATGGCAGCGGGGTGAACCCGGATAGTAGAGGTAGAAAGGCCCTGATTTCTGAGGCCTAAGAGGTAGTCCAATATGCGTGGGATAGTAGCCTCACTTGGAACGATGTCACGTTGTGTGCACCAGGCAGAGAAACGGGTCCGCTTGGCGGTATAGGTACTTCTGGTGGATGGTTTCCTACTACCCAGAAGGATATCCTGCACCTCGGCTGAGCATAAGAGCTCAGGACCTCTCAGCCATGGAGTAACCACGCTGTGAGGTGAAGGGACCGCAAGTCCGGGTGCAGGAGGCGACCGTGATCCTGGGAGATCAGGTCTGGCCACATCGGGAGGCTGATGGGCGGGGCCCTGGACAGCCGGAGGAGGGACGCATACCAGCATTGCCTGGGCCAGGCCGGGGCTATGAGGATGACGTGTGCCCTGTCCCGTCTGATCTTCAGGATCACCTTGTGGAGAAGCGGGATCGGAGGGAACGCGTAGAACAGGTGCCCTGTCCAGGGTAGGAGAAAGGCATCTGTCAGGGATCCCCGGGAGCTGCCTCGAAAGGAGCAGAACTGGAGGCACTTCCTGTTCTGTCTGGAGGCGAAGAGATCAATGTGGGGAAACCCCCACCTCAGGAAGATCGGCCGGATGACATCTGGCCGAAGGGACCACTCGTGGGCCATAAAGGATCTGCTGAGGTGGTCCGCCAGGGTGTTCTGGATTCCGGGAAGGAAGGAGGCCACCGGGTGAATAGCGTGGGCTATGCAAAACTCCCATAGGAGAATCGCCTCTTGACACAGGGGGCTGGAGCGGGCCCCGCCTTGCTTGTTTATGTAGTACTGGGCTGTGGTGTTGTCTGTCAGCACCGCTACACAGTGACCCCGTAATGTGTCCCGGAACGCCTGGCACGCGAGCCGGACGGCCCTCAGCTCCCTGACATTGATGTGGAGGCAGAGGTCTGACTCCGACCAGCGGCCCTGGGTCCTGAGTTCCCCTAGGTGAGCTCCCCACCCGAGGGACGAAGCGTCCGTCACCAGGGACATGGACGGGCTGGGGGGAAGGAAGGGGACCCCTTGGCACACATTGTCCTGGTCTTCCCACCAAGCCAGAGCGGATAGGGTGGCTCTGGGGATGGAGAGGAGGACGTCCATACTGTCCCTTCTCGGTCTGTAGGCCACCGCGAGCCACGACTGCAGTGGGCGTAGCCTTAGTCTGGCGTGCTGTATGACATGAGTGCACGATGCCATATGACCTAGCAGGCTGAGAAAGACCTTGACCGTAGTCATCGGACAGTTGCGTAACTGTCTGATGGCCGACTGGATAGTGAGGAACCGAGGCTGGGGCAGGGATGCCCTTGCTACCGTGGAGTCTAGTAGGGCTCCTATGAACTCTATGTTCTGGGTAGGCTCCAGGGTGGACTTCTCCCTGTTGAGAAGGATTCCCAAGCGGTCGAACGTGCTGATAACGAGCCGCACGTGAGCTGACACTTGGTCCCTGGAGGTGCCTCGGATCAACCAATCGTCGAGGTACGGGTATAAGTGTACCCCGCGGCGCCGAAGGAATGCCGCTACTACCGCCATACACTTTGTGAACACCCTGGGTGCGGTGGACAGGCCGAAGGGCAGGACGGCAAACTGATAGTGTTCCCCCGCTACCAGGAAGCGGAGGTAACGCCTGTGTGAGGGTTTGATGCTCACGTGAAAGTAAGCGTCCTTCATATCGAGGGCAGCGAACCAGTCTCCCGGATCCAGAGAGGGAATGATAGTGCCCAAGGTGGCCATGCGGAACTTGAACCTGATCATGTAGGTGTTGAGTTCGCGCAGGTCCAGGATGGGCCGGAGGCCCCCCTTCGCCTTGGGGATCAGGAAGTAGCGGGAGTAGAACCCCTTCCCCCTGAACTCCTGCGGTACGGGCTCGATGGCTCCCAGTGCGAGGAGCGACCTCACCTCCTGTACGAGGAGTTGCTCGTGAGAGGGGTCCCTGAAGAGGGACGAGGAGGGTGGGTGGGTGGGAGGAGTGGAGGAGAGCTGGAGCGAATATCCCACCTCCACCGTGCGGAGGACCCACTGGTCTGATGTAATGTCCGACCATGCACGGCGGAAGTAGGACAGACGGTCTCCGAAGGGAGGATCCAGGTTTATGATTGGTGAACTGCCCCCGGGCGCACCATCAAAGTTGGATTTGGGCCCCTGGGAAGGCTTAGAGCCTTGTTGTTTTCCGCCCTGCCTAGGCCCTTGCCGCCGGCGGTAAGGGCGGCTTCTCCTGAGGGAGGAGTCCTGGGGCGGGCGCGCAGGTGGGAAGAATTTCCTGCGTGGCGGGATGAAGGGACGCCTCTGTGGGCCTGGGGTGTGCATGCCCAGGCCTTTGAGGGTTACCCGCCTGTCCTTGAGGGCCTGGAGACGGGCATCCGTATCCTCCGAGAAGAGGGACTGTCCCTCAAAGGGGAGGTCCTGGATTTTAAATTGCATGGCCGGGGCTAGGTTGGATGACGAGAGCCATGCTGCCCGGCGGAGGGCTATGCCCGAGGCCATTGTCCGGGCCGCAGAATCAGCCGAGTCCAGGGTCGCTTGCAGGGCATGACGAGATATGTCCCTGCTTTGGGGCAATAGGGCCCTGGACTCCTGTTTGCCCTCCTGCGGGAGAGCAGTCTCAAATTTAGTAAGGGCCTCCCCCGTGTCGAAATGGTGTCTACTCAAGAGTGCCTGCTGGTTGGCGACTCTGAGTTGTAGGCCCCCGGAGGAATAAACTTGCCTGCCGAAGTGGTTCAACCTTTTGGCCTCTTTGGCCTTGAGGACCTGCGCCTCCTGCCCGTGGCGCTCCTTGTTATTAACAGAGTCCACCCCCAGGGAGGAGGGCGTGGGGTGAACATACAAGTATTCATATCCCTTGGCTGGGACAAAATAACGCTTCTCCACCCCACGAGCAGTGGGGGAGATAGAGGCGGGGGTCTTCCAAATTGCCACCGTGTGGAGTTTAATAGTATTAATGAACGGCACTGCCACCCATGCCGGAGTGCCCTTAGTTGGCATGGTGGTGACCGGGTCGTCCACCACTGGGACCTCTTCCAAAGGCAGGTTCATGTTTTTAGCAACTGCCTGGAGGAGATGTTGGTAACTGGAGAGGTCCAAGGCGGGCGTGCTAGTTGATGAAGTGCCCGCCACTGCCTCTACCCCTACGGGGGAGGCATAGGGACCCGGCTCCATAGGGCTACGTGCCGTGGAGGGCTGGACTGCCGATGATGGTCCTGCCAGCACGTCCACTGGACCCTCTGAGCCCACCGGGAACCCGGGTTCAGACTGGGTTTCCCGGGGCCGATCGTACCCCCATGCCGCCCACTCTGACCAGGCAGGGTTCTGGGTGACCTGGGCTTGTCCCGCCGAGCGAGGGGACCGCGTGCCGGCGGACTCTTGACGCTCCCGGTGCCGTGGGCTTCTCGACCGGTGCCGGGCGGTAAGGTGCCCATCCGAGGAGTCGTGGCTACCCGAACGGTGCCGCCTCGGGAAGTCTCGGTGCCGAGACGATGATCGGTACCGGGGGGACCTTCGGCGCCGCGACGGGGTCCGGTGCCGCTCTCTACACTCCCGGTGCCGTGGGCTTCTCGACCGGTACCGGGCGGTATGGTGCCCATCCGAGGAATCGTGGCTACCTGAACGGTGCCGCCTCGGGGAGTCTCGGTGCCGAGACGATGATCGGTACCGGGAGGACCTTCGGTGCCGCGACGACGGGGTTCGGTGCCGGGAGTGCGACCGGTGCCGAGAGTACGACCGGCCCCTACCAGGGCGCCGGGACTCTGATCGGCGGCCAGAGCGCGAGTGGCGCGAATGGCCAGGAGGAGGCCTTGAGCAGGGTCTCAACTCCTTGCGGCGCCGAGACTGCGACCGGAGCCGCCGGGAGTCTGGTCGGCGCCGCGAGATCGAGCGGTGTCCATGGCCTGCCGGGCTCCGACACGCGATCTCTGCCTCGGTCATGGGCGGCCCGCCCGTCGACCGGACTTGTTGCTGCGGGGCGTCCCCGGCAAGCAACCCTCTCGCAGCAGTACACGCCTCCATCGTGGAGGGAAGCTGCTGCGGAGTTGGCACCCCAAGTGGCAAGACCACTGGCACCGGACTCGACGGGGCCTCCTGCGGCGCCGGAGTCAGCGGTGCGGGTGCTGGCGGTTCTTCCTCAGGTCGGCTCCCCGCCTGTCTTTGCGGGTCCTGGGCTGAAGGTACTGCAGATCTAGGAAGAAACTGCCAAGTGCACTTACCAGGCACTTGTGAGGCACTTAGAGTGTGGATCCCCCACAGGCATAGGCTTCCCACACTCTAAGTGCTTGAATCCCGGAGCCTTGAAGACAGAGGCTCCGGCAGCAGGGAAAAACCCCTGCACTTGACTATTTACACTACAAAGACTATGTAAACTAACTAACAACAACTGCTAACAACGAACAATTAAGAGAACAATCGACTAGCTAGGAGATAAGGAGAACGCTGAAAAGCAGAACTCCTCTTCTGACTACCAGCAGGAGCGGTAAAGAAGGAACTGGGGGCCAGACTGTGTCGCAGGGGTACTTATAGAGTGCCGCAGTGGCGCCACTCCAGGGGGCTCCCTGCTCACCCAGTCTGCAGCTAGGGGAAAATCTACCCGGCAACCAGGCACGCTGCGCGTACCTAACCTATAGTGGAATGCATGTGAGCAATCACTCGAAGAAGAATGCCCATTATCCACATGAGAAGAAAAACCTCTAGATCAGAATTTTTGTACGGGTGTATTGCAACAACCCTAACATTTAACAAGTTTTCATGTTACAGTTTCTATTTGCATACACACAAACTGACAACTACCACTTGAACATAGAGGTGATCAAATCAACTGTATATGCAGTGGTTGGTGCTTGAAAATTGCACATGCAGGTGTTGGGACATGCAAAGTTTGGCATGCACAAGTGAAGGCTGTATTAAGGCTTCTGCGATAATGTGGCCTTTGTTTTTAATACTGAATTAATTTCTGGTAAGTTGTAAATTATCCATTTATGAAATATAAAGCACTGTTGGAAGTAGAAGTGGAAAGGTTCTTCATTTTCATAAACTAGTCATTTTCAAAATAAAATTTTAAAATGAACATTCAATTAATAGCTTTTCCAACTGCTGGACAGAGTCTGGACAAAAAGTCTACTACTCTCCAGGAACTTCAGTCTCCTAACCCTTCCTTCCATGTTGGATAATGTACTTGGTTGCTCAGCCAGATATTTTATTCTTTACTAAGTAAGCAAGCATCTTTCAGCAGTAGAGAGCCAGTTAAGCCAATAACTTCAAGAATAAGCCAACTATGCCTTTTTTGCTTGGCATACACTCACTCAAAAGCCTCGATAAACAGATATTTGCAGGAGGGACTCAGTAAGCAACTAAGTTTCCGGTATTTATCTGTTGACCTCTTATTCCCAGTCTGGATGGCTGAGAAACTATAGCACTCTGCATCTAGATGACTCAACATCTTACATTTCAAATGAATGTGGATGATTAAGCAGTAAGGCATGATGTGATGAGTTTACCTTGAGACAATTACACCTTGGTGGAATATATAATGAGGTACAACAAATTTAAATAGCAAGACAAGGTCATCAGTTTTAGAGTGTTAAAGATATAAGTGGCATCAACATCCCTCTTCATCGAAGGGAATGAAGGTTAAAATAATCATGTTATCGTGTTTTCGTATTTAGTCTTAACCCACATTTGCTTCCATTCTCCTCTCAAAGCAACCACTGTCCTATTACACACACACACACATTGCAACAGAGTGTCCTGGTTATTTGTTTTGAGCTTTTTCTATTTATAAACAACTATGAACAAATAAATGTAGCAGATGCAATAAAGGTACCTATCATCTGAGAATGGATTGAGCAGAGAATAGTGTATTTTACAAAGTTTCTCAAAGTTCTGCAAAGTCTCCTCTCTTCTGATATGCAAAAGTCCTGCTATCCCAGTCAGGGATCTGTCTTCATCAGAGACAGCCAAAGTAAGCTGAATGGTTTAGTGATTTTCTCATATACAGAAATAAACTAGGATGAGACTCCCAAATACATTAATTCTGTGACCTAAAGCTAGATCTGCAAGGAATTAAGAGCTCTTTATCTCTGATGCCAATGAACTTGAACAGTCAGCAGCAGCTAACATAAGGGACCGCAGTCTCTAAAATGTCAGTGCTTCTACTCCACAATAGTTGCTACTTCTTGATTATCTTTCAATAGTTCATCAGTTTCGCAACCATATTTATTTTTTCTACTGATCAGTGCTGCAAATTGAACATGGATTTCAAACTCATAACGTGCTCTATTTTGTGCATTCTGTGGGTCAGATTATACCCTCTGTTACATTCTATACAACCCTATTTTCTCCAGTAAGGTAACATGGAGTATAAATGAGATCAGAATGTGGCTCTGCAACTGGACTTTTTTCATCAATAGACTAGTCAATGAAACAAGAGCAACAGCAGAATCCAACTCGTTATCTCATATCTGTATTTGCTCTGGAATAACAGTCGTAAATATTGCAGTAGCCAACTATATCTCAGAAAAGTATGCAGATGTTGACTCTGGATCCAAAGAGGAAGCTAATAAGTTAAGCTTGCACCATTTTGGCACAGAAGCTTTTCTGACTTTACCCAAACCTAACTTACTTTAGTTACACAATATTTTTAGTTTAAATTTATCCTTAGGAAATTCGAATTTTCCACAGTGTATTTGATAAATTTAATGAAGGGAAACTAGAAACACAGAGGGTTAAATATACTTGTCTGTGCTCTACTGCTGAAAGCCTGAACTAGCTCAGCTATTCCAAAACATAAATAAGCTTTAAAATGATACAAATCTACTCCAACTCCAAGCAGTTAGAGACAAAACTAGATTTTATAATGGATAATGTCTGCTTAAAATATGAAACCCTAACCCTGAACAAAAATGTCTTTACTTGTGTTACCACCACTTCCTGAAATAAAAACTAAGAGCAAGTGCCCATCTTTTAAAGCAAAATTCAATGAAGGTTTGCAGATTTGCATGGCTTGGGGGTCTGGTGCAAAGAATTTTAAAAATTCAATTTTAGGTTTGTGCTTAAGAGATTGGAAATGCAAACAAACAATATTAACAGAAAATTCAGAAGTTACTACAGAACTAAAATCTATTATACACACCCTTCAATACATAGTTTCTTCCACTTTATTTCTTTTATCTCTTTAGAAAATAATTTCTACTTTAGGTAGCAAATGCCAAAGCATGTGAACATAAAGCATTTATAAGGGGGAAAGATGAATGTCCTCTCCAGGACTGAAAAAAATACTGTACACTCTTAACATAAGAACAAGGTTAACACAATAAGGGAATAATCAAAAAATAATGCCTCCTGTATGAAACGATCGTAACCATTTTTAATGGTTTATCTTTTTCATGAGACAACTACCAACTTCTTAAACTTGGGAGTTAATCCGGAGAGGCAGAAAGCATGCTTAACACCTCCTGCTAGCAGTTTAGCTCAGGGATCTGCAACCTTAGCACGCGGGACTGCAGGGTAAGCACCCTTAACGGACCCTGACGGTTTGTTTACTTGCTGGTTCGCCGACCGCGGCTCCCACTGGCCCTGGTTCACCGTCCCGGTCCAATGGGGGCTGTGGGAAGCGGCGGCCAGTACTGCACCACTTCCTGCAACTCCCATTGGACTGGGACAGCAAACCACGGCCAGTGGGAGCCGCAGTTGGCGAACCGGCAAGTAAACAAACCAGCGGGGCCCGTTAAGGATGTTTACACTGCGGTCCTGAGTGCCAAGGTTGCCGATTCCTGGTTTAGCTCATGGACACCAATGACTATCAATATAGGGTCCTTAAATTGAACATGTGGTAATGTTACTTCTGTAACATTGTATTTATGGCTTTAATATTTTTTTTATTCAGGTTAGAAGTACTCCTATGCTCGTGGACTTTTGCCTCCCTTTAAAGCTACTTACCCTTCTTGAACTGGCATATCCATACCAGGAACTCCATAATGAGCAAAAATATGTTGTAGGTCTAGTTCAATTTCTAACTAATAGCAAAAAATGAACACGTTAAAAAAAAATCAGGAGGTAGCTGAAGAAAGTAAAATTTATGCTGAAAGAAACAAGAGCAACTAAAAACCTACGAAACGTGAAGTCAGGGAATTTACAAGCAGAACGGATGGTAAATCTCTTACAGCTGAATTCTTAGTTTCTTTGTGTTTAAAAACAGTTTATACATAGAAAGAAATACCTACTTGTGTCTGCCTGGCTGCCCACACTGATGTATCGGTCATTGCCAGGAAGTGCAGTTTGATAGTAAGTTGCTTCCTCCTGCTGAGGAACCTTGGCATTCTTTGCAGTAAGGAAAGTCACCGCTAATTCCAAGTTCCCATTGCTCTCCTTTAAATGTCAACAGAAAAAAAAAAAGCTTCAGTTTTTTTTTTTTGTTTTTTGTTTTTTTTTAATTTAAATGGTAGGCCAGAATGAGTTTGTCATGATCAACTTCAACTGTCATATAACCAATTGCACTTCATGTTTTCCACGTCAAATACTGGTTAGAAAACCACAACCTAAAAGCATTTTAACTCTTCAAACTTTTATTTTATATACTTGGTTATTTTCTAATCAAATGTTGCAGGCATAATATCTACTTCCAATTATCAAACAGAGCAGTCAACAGGTTTCTTCTGTAATTTCTCTTCATTAGAGCTGAACCCACCAAAGGAGAAATTAGTTAAAAAGGCACTGTAAATTAAACATTTCAGGTGGCATCTTCATCTACTGTAATTTGGCACAGCTTCTTTGACTTCAACAGAGATAAGCCAAATTACACTACCTGAGGATCTGGCCTTTTATTTTTAAGGCTACAGGCATTCGATTATTGATATTTCCTCTAGTCTAAATGTAATTAGAAGTAACAGATATACAAAACACAGATGTTAAAAATGCAGGTTGCCTCCCCCTCACCCCCACCCCACACGCTGCTTCTTTCTTTTGTTTTTTTCTTGGGGAAGGAAGGAAAAAGTTGTGTGTATTTTTGTATAATGGATTGAAAGCTAAACTTGAGGGGAAGGGAATTTTACTTAGTTTTATGGGAAAGAGAAGTGTGGAGGTTTCTACTCCTGCCACACCCCTCCCCCAAAGAAATTCTGGTCTGGTTTGCTCTGCAAGAATTGATGATAAGTAAAGAACTAGTGAAATGATGTCAAGAATCAGAGAGGTAGCCGTGTTAGTCTGGAATAGCAGAAGTAACAAAGTCCTGTGGCACCTTAAAGACTAACTATAAAGTTTTGAAGCATAAGCTTTCGTGGGCTAATACCCATCCGACGAAGTGGGTATTAGCCCACGAAAGCTTATGCTTCAAAACTTTATAGTTAGTCTTTAAGGTGCCACAGGACTTTGTTACTAGTGAAATGATGTTATCACAAGAGTCAAGAGGGAACAAATGAGGACAAATTAAGACAGGAAGAGAGCCTTATCCAATGCACTGAAGTTGGTTCTGTCTACATTAGACAAGTTGCACTGCTTTAACTAAACCAATGTATTTAACCCACCCTGAGGATGCAGTTTTATTAGCATAGAGGTATCTGATACTAGTAGAGCTGTTCCAGTATAGAAAGGGGAATAAGATATATAAATTATAAGGGATATAACTGTTTTGACTCTGTAGTGGGACAGTAGAATCACTAATTACATATCTTAAAACAAAACAAAAAGCCGCCACCTAGCATACCCTTAATCAAGTTAGACTGTGCACAAACTATGTGAATGAGGCCTGAAATACTTTAGTTTTTGTTGACATCAGTGTCTTCAACTTTAGTGCCTAATTAACATTTTGTTTGAATGAAAATTTTGTTAAACATTTAATTCCCTGAAAAATCTGCCCATATATTTAACAGATTTTCCAACACATAACCAGGGAACACCACACTTCATATTCCTGATATTTCTAAGGTAAACAAAATACCATGGGGAAAGAAATATATATGCTACATATATGTAATAATCCTCTTGGGATTTTTTTGGGGGGTGCATCATAAAATAGCAGAGATGTTAACAGTGATACGAGAAATGGCTAGAGAATATTTTCCTTCTTTTTAAACATACCCCACCCACCACATCAATTGATATTAATATCTAACCCAATATCAATTTTGTGCTTTCAAATTACACAAGAAGCCATTAATAGGTATTGTGTTATTGTTCCACTAAAAGGGGAATGCCACAGGAAAGAATCAGGATGCTACCTTTAGTGCTCTTTTCTGATAGATAAATGCAACATCCACGCACAACCTCCTCTGTCTGATCACCCTCAAAAAAATAAAAAAAGTTTCCAACTTATTTTTCACATAAGGAATATCAAGTTTTTCCTCTTTACGCTGAAGAATGTTGTTAAGAACTTTAACAGAGCTAGACGGTGACATCACAGGAGGTTAACTCACAGTATGTGCACATGCTGCTTCCCATCAATTGGATTAGATACCCATTAAAAATCCACCATACCTTCAAGGCCTGTTGTAGTACTTGGATGTCATTGATACCAGTGATCTCCCTCAGCTGATTCAAAAATGTCTGCTGGTGCTGTAAATAAATCAAGAAATGGTCAGCATAATGTCTACATAATGGCAAAACAATTGGGTTACTTTAATTTGGTCTAAAAATAGTGCACATGTGTAAATTACAGAAAAAGATCCATATTTTGTACATATCCAGAAGGTAGGAGAGTTAGAGTGAGGGATCACTCTAATATTTTAGTTTCCCCCATGTTTTATGCACCTTAATACATCAGTAAAAAGCTGTCTGTGTATTTATCTGTATTTCTTTTACAGATACAAAAGAATATTTTTTTATGCACAAAGTCAGACTGCACATTCCTTTATGCATTTTCCTGCTCTCAGGCCGTGCACTCCAGAAAGCCAGGGAGCACATGTGAAATTTCAGATTGCATCCACTGGTGCCAGACAGAAAACCACAACTGCCCTTGGTTGCCCATCCTATACTGCTTTTAAGGGTGCTGAGGAGTAAGTAGGTTACATAACATGGAATGACTGGCCGGCTAGCTGCAAATGGTCTCAGCAATAATAAACTAAATATTATCTTTGGAGACCCAATTATCTTCTGTGTGTGTGTGTTCACCTCCTCCCTGCCAATCCTGCAACTGGATCCATGTGAGCAGACCTTTGCACCTGCATGGAGCCTCATGGGCTTCAAAGAGGCTCTATAAAGCCGCCATAGCCCTCCTGTATGGAGTCGATTGCATGACTGGGGCTTAAAAGTATGTAAGAAAAACAGTGAATTGAAAATGCTCAGAAAATCATTTTAATTAAATAACTTCTTTATTTCTTAACCATTTACTTCAGACGTCATAAATGCACTCATTCCTCAAGAATTTACTTTGCATATGCAACAAGTTTTAAATCCTAACCATTTGAATTGTCAGAACTCAGAAATTTCCCTCATTTTTTTCCTAGTGTGGATTTTATTTTTGCACCAATACACTGAAACACAGCTGTATGGGGGGAGGGGGTTGCCCTAGTTTAAAAAAAGCATTACTGTGGAGTAAAACAGAGGATCTTAAATCAACAGTCTCTCCCATTTTCCCTTCTAAGTTGAACTCTAGCTCAAACTATCAATCCCATTCTTGCAGTGATCATCATAACATGCAAACGTCTGCTGCACTTAATATCTACCAATATGATCTGATAATCGAAAGAGCTAATTAAAAGTATTAATAATTCAGTTCAAGAAAACATGGCTTAACCTTCCCTCAAGAATGGCTACACGTGAAGTAATTTTTTAAAATTTAGTATTTTTAGTTTCATAATAGCACAAATGTGTATATTTTAAAATGTGTTTTTTCATAGCTTTCCAAAAAAAACAAAACACCAAATTTGTTTTCTTTTTCTCCACTCATTCCAAAAAAAATATACCTTAATTCTGACAGTGCGAAAAACAGGAATCATAATGGCCCTTGAAATTTCACTAAATCATCACAATGAAACTTTAAAATTATTGGCCACAGCTCTAAACTAACAAATTACATTTCTGATCTGGGAGATGGAAAAGGAAGGAAATATTTACTGGCATTTGCAAGACATTTTTTGTTCCTAATTTTGTTGACCACATCCTGAAATCAAAACAGTGATTATGTGTAAGAGAAGGTCTAGTAAAGTATAGGGTTTAAAAAAAAAAATGCAATTGCTATTAATGAAAATTAAATGCAGTCATTTTCAAGATGTAACAATACACAAACAGTGAGCGTATTGCCAAGTAATTCCAAAATACTCTTCTGTGACCATAAATATTAGAGCTATGGTTAAATTCTTTATTCCAAGTTAACTTTTTAGTAGGGTTTGTTTTTAAAATTTCACATGATGCAGATACATTATAAAACCCATCCAAGTATTTCATTCATGCAGTACAAATCTGTACACGCTGTACATATACTGATACAAGGATGTACCGTATTTTTCGTCCCATAGGACGCTCCGGCGTATAAGACGCCCCCGCGTTTTCGGACCAAAAAAAAAAAAAAAAAAAGCGCCGCTTTTTTCGCGCCGCTCTCCCGTCCCCGCCACGCGGGCGGGCTGCTGGGAGAGCGGCGCGAAAAAAGCGGCGCTTTTTTTTTTTTGGGGGGTCCGGACGATATTCAGCGTATAAGACGCCCCCCCTAATATTGAAAGTATTTTTGGGGGTTAAAAAGGCGTCTTATACGCCGAAAAATACGGTACATATCATAATCTCATCTTTGTAAATAGCTGTATCCAGGAAATAAAAAACCATTTGGATAGATAATTCTAATACTGAATACCCAAAGTAACACTACACTGAAAGACACTATTTCATGCCCTTATCAGTGAAGATAGAAGGCCAGTTGTTCAGTATAAGAACATAAGAATACTTATACTAGGTCTGACCAATGGTCCATCTAGCCCAGGGTGCTGCCTTCCAACAACGGCTGATGCCAGATGCTTCAGATGGAATTTTGAACCTTGTTATAATTTTAGACTTCACAACATTCCCTGGCAAAGAGTTCCACAGGTTGACTGCACTTCCTTTTGTTTCTTTAAAACTTGCTGCCTATTCATTTCATTTGGGTGATCCACGGTTTGTATGTTATGTGAAGGGGTAAATCACACTTCCTTATTCACTTTCTCCACACCATTCAGGATTTTATAGACCTCTATCATATCCCTCTTGGTCATTGCTTTTCTAAGCTGTATGGTCCTAGTCTTTTTAAATCTCTCCTCATAGGGAAGCTGTTCCAGACCCTTAATCATTTTTGTTGCCCTTCTCTGTACTTTTTCTAATTCTCATACATTTTGTTTTGAGAAAGGGTGACCAGAATTGTATAGTGGCATTATGATTATTATGTTTTGTTAGCTATCCCTTTCCTAATGGTTCCTAACATGGTTAGCTTTATTTTTTTTTAAACACTGAAATTTACAGTGTTTATGTATTACATACAGTGAAAGTTTGTGTTGCGATACCACACCAAGAGTGGTTGCAAGTGCTTTGGAGGATACGATTAAAATTCAAAATGATCTGAACTGGGATGTATTTAGTAGGAGTGTTAAAAGCAAGACACAAGTAGTAATTCTTCTGCTCTACTCCATGCTGATTAGGCCTCAGTGGAATATTGTGTCCAGCTCTGGGTTGCACATTTCAGGAAAGATGTGGACAAACTGGAGAAAGTCCAGAGAAGACCAAAAATTATTAAAGATCTAGAAAACCTGACCTATGAGGGAAAGTTAAATAAACCCAGTTTTTTCAATCTGGAAAAGAGAAGATTGAGAGGGGGACATGATAACAGTTTTCAAGTACGTAAAAGGTTGCTACAAGATGGAGGATGAAAAAAATTCTCTCCGCAACCTGAGGACAGGACAAGAAGCAAGGGGCTTAAAACTGCATCAAAGGAGGCTTAGGTTGGACATTAAGAAACTTCCCATCAGGGTGGTTAAGCACTAGAATAAATTGCCTAGGAAGGTTGTGGAATCTCCATAACACAGATTTTTAAGAGCAGATTAAATAAACACCTGTCAGGAATGGTCTAGTAGATAATAGTTAGTCTTGCCATGAGTGCAGGGGATTGGATTAGATGACCTCTCGAGGTCCCTTCCAATCCTACAATTCTAAGGCAGCCCCATGTATTTTGCAAATGTGAGGCAACACAAAACAAAAAAACATAAAAACAGTTCCTATCCCGTAGGGCTGGATCCAATCCCCTGCTCCATGTGTTGCGACCTAGCATAAGGTGTGTCACCACCATTCACTCTGTTGTCAGGAGGGGCTGTTGGGCACCACAACACCCAAAGAGGCGATCTGGGGTCAACCCCACAGGACAGGAGCTATTGCTCCAGGGCGAGAGCAGTGAGGGCTCACACTGTAGCCTCCCTGAAGGACTCCCAACTCCCCAAGCAAGGGACAATACATAAAGGATAGGGGAGGATGGCTGGCACTAAGATAGGGGAAATATTTAAGGGGGGGGGAAGGAGTCCCTGGGAATATTGGGGAGTTAAAATGGGGGAGGGAGTGCTGAAGGAAGCAACATAGGCTGGGACCATTCAAGGTGTCCCATTTCACTAATTTGGGATGGAGAGGTGAGGCTTATTTGGGGACTGCAGTATGGGGTAAGTTTGAAGGAGGGAACCATGAGGAACTATTCAGGTATTTTGAGATGGCTATCTGTGGCAGTGATTAGCGAGTCTCTCAAGGCACGTTTGCACCTGTGCAAATGTATTTATAGTGAGAGTTGTTAAACGCCTTATGGAAATCCACAGGTTTTGCCCTCAGAGATGATGTGTTTTAAAATCCTAAACCACTTGTCAATTAAACAATATAGCAAAAAAATTTAAGCATGAAGGGACACATACGTTGCTGATAGCGACATGATGTGCAGATTTTCCAACTGTCAGTTGGAATGGGAGTAAAAAGACAGGCTCATTACAGACTGTTGATCTGTCAGTCAAATAGGGAAAAAATTGGGTAGTCACTGATATAAGCAAAAGAACCTGCCAAGCTACAAATAGTGAAACATTGCAAAGTGCCAAGTAAGCCAAAGAAAAAAAAACTGCATTAGTGGAGGATGCAGTTCAAATGTGTGCTAGCAACACTCACTAGAAAAGCTTAATCATTCTTCAGCCCAAGAGACCTGATACATAATGATTTAAGTAGAGTTAACTTTACAGCATTTTCCCCCTGAAACCATTTAACTACCGTATATACTCGAGTATAAGCCGAGTTTTTCAGCCCACTTTTTGGGCTGAAAAAAGCCGCCTCGGCTTATACTCAAGTCAGTGAAAAATGTGCGCCCCGGTTCCTCCCCTCCCCTCCCCGCCGGACAAAAAAAAAAAAAAAAAAAAAGAAAAGCGCCTCGCTCTCCCGTCCCCGCCGCGCGGGCGGGCTGCCGGGAGCGTCCCGGTTCCCCCCTCCCCGCCGCGGGCGGGCTGCCGGGAGCCCGCCCGCGCGGCGGGGACGGGAGAGCGAGGCGCTTTTTTTTTTTTTTTTGGTCCGGCGGGGAGGGGAGGAACCGGGGCGCACATTTTTTTTTTGGTCCGGCGGGGAGGGGGGAACCTCGGCAGCCCGCCCGCGGCGGGGAAGGGGGAACCTCGGCAGCCCGCCCGCGCAGCGGGGACTGGAGAGTGAGGTGCTTTTTTTTTTTTTTGTCCGGATTTGATATCGGCTTATACTCGAGTCAATAACTTTTCCAGCTTTTTGTGGTAAAATTAGGTGCATCGGCTTATATTCGGGTCGACCTATACTCGAGTATATACGATAATTATTAAACTAATATAGAGACAACTGGAAATTATGTTGACTTTTAAGTATCTTCCAATATATTGTTTCAAACTAGCGTCCTTTTATCCTGTTTTAGGAGCCAGTGACCTTCCAAGTGGTGACTGCTTGAGGCTGGAATATCTTCCACAAGCTGGACAGGCAACAAAGGATGAGATGCTGTCATAGGCAAGTGTGTCTGGCTGAGATTTGTGACGAAACATTGACAGTGCAGGAAGATGTGTCTCTAGTTTTGTTTAAGACACTGGGTGCTGCAGACTGAAAACATTCACCGGGCTGCAGTCATATTTCTTGAAACTGCTAATGCAACCACACGTTCGCAGGCATTTATGAACATGTTGAACAGCTACAACATGTAGCATTCCTATGTGCTTGCCGCTGAGCCATTCAGCAGTGTACATAATAAAGCATTTCAGCGCTCTTGAAGTTTTGCATACGACATGTTGGGCACACAAACTCCATTTAGTTGGAAATGGATTTGTCGATCAGTTAACTGCTAAATTTAAATGTAGCAAGAGAGTTTTCACTCTCAAGACACTAACATCTGCCTATCTGCAATTTCTAAAGGTAAACTACCCTAAGCTGTCCACTTTCTTACATACCCAGAAAGCAATAATCAGGTAGAACTCCTGTGCTTTCTTAGCTTTCTTTGATCTGAAGAAGCCAGTCATTATGAAAGCCCTCCTAACGATCCTGGAAGATGTAAGTTTCTATTCCATCGTAAAGTTTCAATGTAGCTTCATAAAGGCACATGGTGCACAAACACCAGATTAAATTACACGCTTTAGATTAGACCAAAAAGCCTTGGGCACTCTTGCTAACAGAAAAGTACTGATGTTCACGTGAATAGCGTTGCTGCTATGGAGCCAGACATAGAAGACCGAGCATCCAACAGGCAAAAGTGGCCATTCAAAACTCACTTGATAAGAGGATAAAACAAATATTAGAAAATGCAGCAATTAAATTACTGACTTAATTTAGCCTACTGTGTAATCCCCTGGAGACAACCACATGACCATCCTAAATAAAAGCATCATCAAGGACTATTAAAAATGTGTCACTGCTAACAAATATCAAAAAGGAATTTGTGTTATTATGGTACCTGAAACTGAGCAAGAAGTGTACAAAATAATTTTGATGAATCTAGATGCTACTGATATACTGTTTGTGCTCATGTGCCAAAATGCCAGTTTATTAATTACCATTATTTAGTGTCTCATGTACCTAGTGTAGACTGTGAATTCCCCACCCCCCTGCGCCACCCGCCAAAGTATATATTGATAGTGAGCAACAGATCACAAACCATGAAAAAATAAAATGCAGAGTACTATTCTGTGCTTGTTTTTAATTCCTAAAACCTTTCACTATCGTGGAATAATGATTAAAATACAATTATAGAACAGCTAAACTAGGATTTATACACTGTTTATTTATACACACATCCGAGTTATTCATGTAAGTGTAATAAAGAGAAATAATACATTTTAGCGATAAAAAACAAAAATTCCTGAAACAAAATGAAAAATTATTTATTTTTTTAAAAAGAATTTAATAGGCCTCTGTGTATTAAGATTAAGGGACATAATCAAATCTTTCTGAACTTTTTTTAAAAAAACCTTCTGTTGTCACAAGACCTATGATTAATTGAAATATTTTCTCCCTTTTTTAAAAAAAAAAACAAACAAACCACCTTTTCATGCATTTGACAGCACCATGTATACAGTGGATTTACTTGTTTTCCCCTGAATAATCAGTTTCCCCCTATTTGTGTGCCACTCACACAACAGCAAAGGACAGAATAAAAATAAAAATAATTTGAAAATGTGATTACAGAAACTCAAATTGGCGAGGGTTTTCCAGGACAGTTTTGAAACCTAGCAAGGTGTAGGATCAAAAACATTGGAAATAATTACAACATAAACCATTCCTCAACGTCATTGCTACATTAAATTGGGGATGTTTGAAAGGACATCTGGGGTAGCAGGACTAGGTCCTATAGTTACTGAGATTTTTGGATGGCTATAATATTCTTTGTTCTAGCTGCACTGCTTACTATAAGTAAAAGCCTTTTTAAAAAAATGGATTCTTACAGCTCCTCTTAAATCCAATTCACCTACATGATTAAAAAAATACCTGACTGTATTCAAAGTTACTGAATGCTCACAATCCTGTGGAAAGCAATAGAAACTAGAGATGCTTAGCACTGTTCATTTTGGGGTTGCCGGGGGGGAGGGCTGGGAGTGGCAGGGAAATGGGATCACTTAGGTTCCTATATCTGGATTTAAGAACCTAAGTTTAGATACTTAGGTTTAAATGTTTTGGCCTTTATTTATAATTAGGGCTCCATGTCTGTCACAGAAATAGCGGAAGTCACGGATTCCGCAACTTTCCATGATCTCTGCAGGGGTCAGAGGGCTGACCCCAGGGCCGCCCAAACAGCTAGCGCCAGGGTCCGCTGGCCCAGGGCAGCGGGCTGCAGCAGCCTGTGATCCACTGGCCCTGGGCACCTCCCACAACCACAGCTTCCCCCCGGCCCCTCCACACCCCAAGATATAATCACAGGCCTTTTTAATATAAATCATTGACAGGGCCTGGGCAGTGAATTTTTGTTTACTGGCCATGACCTGTCCATGACTTTTACTGAAAACACCCATGACTAAATTGTAGCCTTACTTATAATGGACAATATAGCTAGAACCAGTAACATCCTACCTATTGATAAAAAGATAATAAAATCCTTAACAATATTCTCTGTACCTATGACTAGGGCCCTATCAAATTCACTGACCATGAAATGTGCATCATGGCCCGTGAAATCTGATCTCCCCGTTCTATCCTTGGGGAGAGACAGGGCTGGGAATGCTTCAGCTGGGGGGGTGGGGGGTCGTACATGCACCAGGATCCAGCTGCTAGTCCCTTCCCAGGCTAGCCGGGACTGCCTCTTCCCCTGTATTTAAGGGTCAGATCCACCTCTAGGAACCTCCCATAGGTGCATGAAGCTCTGCAGCTACTGGCTTGGAGCCCAGTTCTGAAGGCAGCACAGAAGTGAGGCAGCTGGTCAGCCCTAGACCTGGGCAGGAGGCTTCTGGGAAAATGGGACGCCCCCCCTCCTCCCTCTGTGACTCTCACTGAGGCTACTCCTGAAGGTGGTGCTGGCTTTACAGCCGAGCACCCAGCCAGCAGTTGCTGCTTTCCTCTGATGGCAGCGTCCCTGCCAGCAGCAGCACAAAAGTAATGGTTGGCAATACAATCCCCCTACAATAAACTTGCAATGCCCTCTCCACAACCCACTTTTGGGTCAGGACCCCCATGGTTGCAATACTATGAAATTTCAGATATAAACATCAGAAACCATGAAGTTGACTATTTTTAAAATCCTGTAACTGTGAAATTAACCAAAATGGACTGTGAATTTGGTAGGGCCCTATTTATTTACCCCCCCCCCCCCCCAACCACCACCACCACTTTACATATCCATGTATACACATTGCGATCTTTTAGAACAAAAGGGTTCTCATACAAGTGGTGAGAATTTGGCAACTATTTGTACTTTAAATACATCGTATCTCAAAGTTCAGAGTGTTCCTACTATTTAAACCACAAATTTACAAAGCACTTCCTGGGATGAGAAAAGTCTGTTTCAGTGGCAGTTGAGAGGACAGAATGTTCATTCACCTTCAAGACTGACAGAGCTTGTCAGACAGCCTCAAAGATGGACACGACAATGGCATGGCAGGTGGCCAAGGGGGAAATTCTCATCTCAAAACAATTTGGCATTATTATACGTCCTATGTCCTTATGTTCAATTCCATCTGGGGAGTAAATTGGGCATAATTAAAGTTTAAAAATATCATTTTCCTTTTTTAACCTCAAAAAAACTACTATTTTTGACAAACACCTCAAAAAGGTTTTTATAAAAACACCACAACATATTCAGCAATTACTACATTAAACTGCCTTTTGTTCTATCCACTACAATTTACTACAGGAAAGTCATTCCATTCACACTCAAATGGGGGGGAGGGGCAGAAGAGTTTTCCCTTAAATGCATATACAGATTCACTTATTTTTCCATAGTTGCTTTACTATAGATTTGCTCTCCTCTATGAAAAGGAGTAAAATCACCTATGTTTGTGGGCGTTTCACTACAAATATTAAGCCCGTCTTCTCTTTCTCTATCATATCCAGATAATAGTTGTGCTCCTCCATCAAATATCTCAAGAGATATTTTACTTTGGCAGTTTTGTCTATTTCCTTTCATACAAATTAGAAAACTGAACGAACACTTGGCTGGATTTTTTTTTTCCCTTTTATTTGCTAAACTGCATGAGACAAGAAGATGCAATCTTACCTACATCCACCCTCCCTTTGGTCTCAATGTAACTTTTCATTCTAAGTATTAATCCTTTATCACCATTAAAATGAGGAAAATCAATTTGTTCTTGAATTTCAGTGCTCCGGTGTACTCCACGAATATATATAAAGTATGGTTACAAAAAGCAACACTACACTAGAGAAACAATGGAAAAACAAACAGATGAATCCTTCACATGTGCTTTTGTTAATCACTTGAGATATGCTGCTCCAGCATTATTTTTCTCCATCAGCCTCAGAAAATTAATTTCCAGATTGATTTGATTATTAACAGCTCCATCAGAACGCCTAGTTTTCACAAATGTATTACCATTTTCATTGCAACTTATGAAATACTTTTAAATATATGCACTGAAGCTTTGCATGAATGTTAAGTACTACCCCAACTGTGCCCTGCCATTTTTATATCAATGCTTCCTTTGGGCATGTCTATACTAAATTTTTTGGTCGTGCAAACATCATTGCATATTTTAGTGCAGACACTCAAACATGTGCAAATGCTACTACATGCACTCCCCAATGTTTGCACCTGGTCACAGTTCATGGACAGAAAGATGGCACTCAAAGTAAAGTCATGATCTGGAACCAACAACACTGCTAAGTGTCTGTATTAGGGCTAGTCTACAGTGGGAACTTACATTGGCACAGCTATGTCTCCCTCAGGTGTGAAAAATCCCACACCCTTGAATGACATAGTTTAATTGACCTAAATCCCGGTATAGACAGCACAAGGTCAATGAAAGAATTGATAGTGCCTCACGAGGAGCTGGACTACCTCCACTGATGGAAGAACCCCTCCCGCTGATGTAGGTAATGTCTAGGCAGCAGCTGTACTGCTGTAGCATTTCAAGTATAGACAAGCCCTTAGCATTCACACATTTGAGGAGTATCTACACTAAAATAAATAACTGATTCAGTTAGTTGAGATACAAGTATAACTAAAAATGCTAGCACAGACAAGCTATGCATCTTCTCCTCCCACAAAGCAATCTGTCATACCTGCACACTACAAGACTCATTCTAATCTTTCAAAGCCCTGCTCAAAATTCACTTTGTTTTTATTAGTCTTTCATGACTTATCTCCATGACTGACCTCCACCCTAAACACCACTCTCATACAGATATGTTATTAAACTGGAACTAAGTATAGGCCTACTCAATCTCAGCCCATATTCACACACCCCTCCACGTGTTTCTCACCCCATGATGTGTTATGTCAAATTTACAATATCAATTATTCAAAGCTAGAGCCTGTAATTGTATCTATTGGTAGAGCACCACGTATATCTATAGTGCTGCATATACAACTGTTGAGTGTGGCTACCTAGTTTAAAGTTGCTGCTGTTAACACTGAAGTTTTCTATTTTTCTGGCTTAATATCAACCCTTAATATAATTCTGTGTGTCCAAATTCCTCATCTTTGCCTTTCCAGCCAGCCACCACTCCATGTAAGGAAATGTCTAATTAACATTATCTGGGCTATACAGTCCTACTGGCTGAGGCGGAACAAGTAAAACAGGCCAGGATCTGCAGTACACTTAGCTTCACACAGCTGAGGAAGATACCCTGTTTCCCCGAAAGTAAGACATCATAAGACGTACTTCCAGTTTTGCCTCTCGCTGTAATATAATGTAATGTAATTTTGGGAGCAAAAATTAATATAAGACACTGTCTTATTTTCAGGGAAACACGGTACTAAAAACTACTTGCAGAGGTTAACCCCAAACGGTGCTATAAACTCAGATAACTTAACTACTATCAGGTGCCAAAGCTCAACTGTAATTTACACTGCCATATTTCATGACAAATCCTGTAAGTATGCTTCCATTCTGAATTACTGTACTGGTTCACAAATAAATAAAATAAATAAATAATTTAGCTATGCTTTTTTTGGCAGTTATATCTCCAAATCTCATATTCCTAAAAAAATTATATCCCATCTCTACTTATAAAACTTTCAATTTTGAAATTTTCATATTGCAAGTGCACACTGGTCATTTAAGACACTTCACGTGCTTTTTTTTTTTTTCCCCCTTCTTCTTCTTCTTCAAAGGCCCACAAATGCAGTTATATTCCTGGTGATGAACCAGACAGCCTCAAACATTAGTAATGAGAAGTAGGGAATAACATAAAACATCACATTCAGCACTTTTGGATTCAACATTTCATTCAAAGAAAAGTGTTCAAAAGTGATTAGGAGAATTTCTTCCCTCATGGGACATTTCATGGCATTTATCGGTGCGAGGGATATTTTTAAGTCACGTAAAATAACAAAACAAACACACACACACACAAGAATGGTATTTTATCTCAAATTCCTTCAAACAATACAGAAACCAAACCCCCTGCTTACCTGATTCACAGGACTATTGATTTAAATAAGAAAAACTATCAGAATGAAGAATGCAGCACTTGGCCCCCAACATTTATTCTAAATTAGAATTTCTTTTACTCTATTAGGAATTGATTTTAAATGCAGCTGTTACTGGTACTGCCCCCAGCCAATTAACTCACAAACTGGTCTCATCATGTGATGCTGTTGCTGTAATGGGAAAAATACCAAGGGATTAGAGGATTACATTCCTCTAATCTATAAAGGGGTTTTTAGTTTCTACTATAAACAAATAATTAAACAAAGATACAGGGAAATTATGGAGAATGGACACACAAAAGACCCTCAATTACCAGTGAGAATGTCATCTCTGCAACGTTACTTAATTATTTCTCCTGGGAACAGATAACAAGCTTACATCTCTGTACTTTCCAACAAAATAGTAAGCTTTTGTTTACTGGTCGGGTTCCAAACAGGTAGCTTGTTTACATGACTGATAAATGAAGCCTGTCCATGAAGAGACTAGGTAAACTAACATGTTAATAAGCAATAGATAGTGGGGCAGATCAAAATGCTTTGCTGCTGCCACTTGCTCTATTACTACTTGTATTTTAAGACTACTACTTATATCAAAAACACAGTACTTGCGGTGGCAAGAAGCCAAAAAAATTTATTTTAAAATGCCTTCCATCCTCTAGAAAGGTACTGGACAGAGAGCCCTCAACACAGGGCATTCACCTCCTGCTTTAAGAGAAACCCCTTATTTAAAACCCATAAAGTATATCCAGTAAGGAGCTACTAAAGCAGCATCTGATCAGATAAAAATAGGTTTTTACCAAATAATAATGCCATACCTCTCCCCATATGCCTCAAACCCTCCCTGAAAGGATCATGGCAAAAGGGCAGCTCAAACCTAGGCTTCTCTGCTAAATCTGCCCCAAAAAAATGTCAATTACAGTTGTGGTTTGTGCAAGGTGGACATTTATTCATTTGGAACCAGCCTGAGACCAAACTTATTTCAAAGAGGAAGCTGGAGAGTCACTGAAACTACCAGTCCACAACAGCATGGGTTGCATTCAATTTGGGGACTCTGAGGGAAAAGGCTGTTAAAATCCATTATCAACGTTTGGAGTCAACCAGTCCTTCATAAGTTTTAAAGGGAAGCTACCATTTTAAAATAATCATTTTTAACATGTATTAATAAAACAGCAGATGATTAAGAACATATGGACAGCCATACTGGGCAGACCAAAGGCCCATCTAGCCCAGTATCCAGTCTTCTGACAGTGGCCAATGCCAGGTGCCCCAGAGGGAATGAACAGAGCAGGTAATCAAGTGATCCATCCCCCCCCCCCCCCCCCCCGTCACCCATTCCAAGGTTCTGGCAAACAGAGGCTAGGACACAGGTGGGCAAACTTTTTGACCCGAGGGCCACATTAGGGTTAAAAACTGTGTGGAGGGCTGGGTAGGGAAGGCTGTGCCTCCCCAAACAGCCTTGCCACGCCCCCATCCGACCCCTACCCACTTCCTGCCCCCGACTGTCCCACTCAGAATCCCCAACCCATCCAACCCCCCTCCGCTCCTTGTCCCGATCGCCCCCTCCAGAGCCCGTTTCTCTAATTACCCACCCAGAACCCCACCCCCAAAGCCCCCCTTTCTTTGTTCCCTGACTACCCCCTCCCGAGATCTCCCCCCAACCATCACCACCCCAGAACCCTACCACCTAAGCCCCCCCGCCCTTGCTTACCAGTCAGCTAGGCATTCCTCAACCCAGCCTGGCCAGGGAACGCGGAGCCCCACGCCTCCATGTGCTCTCAGCCCGGCCCCTGGGCCGGGAGTGCAGGGCCCAGCTGCACACCGCACTGGGCCCAGCTCAGGAGCGCGGGGACCCACGGCACGCCACACTCAGCCCGGCCCCTGGGCCGGAAGCGCGGGGCTTGC
The DNA here is from genome assembly GCA_032164245.1 of Sternotherus odoratus. NCBI lineage: Eukaryota > Metazoa > Chordata > Testudines > Kinosternidae > Sternotherus > Sternotherus odoratus. The sequence continues at coordinate 152,638,859 of JAVMKO010000001.1, read as the reverse complement.
AGGCTAGATGAAAATGGTCAGCGGGCTACATGTGGCCTGTGGGACGTAGTTTGCCCACCCCTGGGCTAGAGTCGCCATCCCTGCCCATCCTGACTGATAGGAATTGATGGACTTATTCTCCACAAACTTATCACGGTCTTTTTTGAACCCTATTACAGTCTTGGTCTTAATACTGAATTACTTTACTTTTCCACATTTTTGCTGGACCACCACACACAATCATTTTACTTTTGTGAAGAAATGACTGTCCTCACCGAATTTTCATTTTTCTATTTCATAAAAGGTTTCTATATAGCATCCCAAGTATTTTGGGCTTTGATTGCTTAGCATGACTTCTCATTTACTGACTTAAAATGTGATTGGTTTTGTAAAATTTTAATTCAAATTACTAGTGCATTAAAGAATCAGAGAGGTAGCTGTGTTAGTCTGGAATAGCAGAGGTAACAAAGAGTCCTGTGGCACCTTAAAAACTACCGTATTTTTCGGCATATAAGACGCCTTTTTAACCCCCAAAAATATTCGCAAAATTAGGGGGGGCGTCTTATATGCCGAATATATGACCTCACCGGGGAGCTGGGGCGGCTGCAGGTGGCCCAGCGGGCGGGGCGGGGCGGCGCTTCCCCCCCGAGCCCACCCGCATGTATTCGGGGCCGGCGGGGAACGGGAGCAGCTCGGGCCCCGGGGCCCCTGGGAGCGCCCGCCCGCGCGGCAGGGACGGGAGAGCGAGGCGCTTTTTGTGTGTGGTGGTGGGGTTGTTGTGGGTTTTTTTGGTTTTTTTTTTTTTGTTTTTTGTCCGGCTTTTTTATTTAAAAACTCTGGGGCGTCTTATAGGCCAGAGCGTCCTATAGGGCGAAAAATACGGTAACTAAAGTATTGAAGCATAAGCTTTTGTGGGCTAATACCCACTCATCCGACGAAGTGAGTATTGGCCCACAAAAACTTATGCTTCAATACTTTAGTTAGTCTTTAAGGTGCCACAGGACTCTTTGTTACTAGTGCATTAGAGTTTTAAACAATGAGATTTTTAAAAAGGACTGAATTAGTGAGCTTTTGGACAACAAATGTGTATCTAGAAATTAGAGAAAACATAACGCATAAGGCAAATAATTATACTGTTATATTGGGGGTGGGGCGGGAAATCAACTGTTACCTAAATATTGTAAGCCAAATCATCTATGTGAGGAAGACCTGTTCAGGGAACGGAAAACCCTGCAAGTTCACTAACCATCCTGGCAAAGGGGCAGGGAGGGGATGTTTTGAACTCCCTCTGCCTCACAAATCCCCACCCAAGGGAAAGGGAGTTTGAGCCTCCAAGGGTAAGGTTACACTACAGAATTGTAGCACATTTGTTTATAGCGTATCCCATTTAGCGCAATAGGTATTGCGCTAGAGCCTGTGCACATTAGACCCTTCAGCGCTACAGCATGGACACATTTCCAGCACTTCTGGCGGCACAGGGAGTGGTGAATTATGGGCAGGTATCCCAGCATTCAGCTGGGTGCAACGTGCTTTGCAAAGAAGGGGGGTGAGGGGGAACGGGGAACGTGTACGCAGGGAGACAAGTTCAGGCTGTCAGTGACTTTTCCTTAGAGGAAACTGACAGGCTCCTCATTGAAGTCACACAGCTCGGTCCGACAGCATTTCAGTGGTTATTTGCTGTGAGTTTTAAGAGAGAAACTGAAAAGGTACTTCCGCATTCTTCCTCCCGTTTTCAAAACAACACTTAGACGTCATTTGCCTTAAATGGGTTGTTGATCGCCTTACATGGCTCGGAGGCGTGCCAGAGATCCCTTACAGCGTAATGAGTGATTCATGGGTGGTCACATTCACACCGTTGCGCTATAGCACTAGCGCAAAAAGCCTTATCACTCTCGGAGAGGAGGTTTACAAGTTGTGCTTTAAAGGGAGACTTATTGCGCAAAATGTCCCTTGCCAGTGTGTAAGGTTAGAGAATTATAGCGCTCCTGGAGGGTTTTAGCGCTATAAAGCGCCAGTCTAACCATGCCCTTAAGCTGCATGATAGCATAGGTTCTACACAGAGCTAGGGATACATGTCAGACTATCTAAGCCCCATTTTCATTACAAGATGGCTGTGTCACGCTTCCATAGCCTAGTGACTTAGGGCACATATACACTGCCCCCCCCCCCCAAAAAAAATGGCCACAGCAAATCTCAGAGCCCAGATGTACAGACTCAAGCTTGCACCACAGCACTAGGCCTTCCCACATGGGCTCTGGAACCCAGCAAGGAGGGTGGGTCTCAGAGCCCTAGCTCCAGCCTGAGAGTGAACATTTACACTGCTATTTAAGCATCCTAACATAAGCCCGAGTCTGAAGACCAGTGGTTCTCAATCTGCAGCCCAATTAGCACACAGCTACCACTCTGGTCAGGCAGATGGCAAGGCTGGCTGCTGTCCCACACTGGGTGCTCTACTCTGAACCCTTCATCCAGGGCTTCCTGCTGCCTGGTCCCACAGCCAGAGCTCCCCGACCCTCCTCTGTGGAGGGGTCTCCACTGATATTCACTGTCATGTTTGGGGTTTGTTTTGTTTTTTTTGCACCATAGACAAACCCTTAGAGCTATCCTTCAACACTCCAGAAAGGCTCTTACAGAGGAAAAGGGAAATACCATCACTCTTTTAGATGTGTAACCTACAAGTTTTTAGGAGATGAAGAATTTGGGGGAGAATGCTACACACAGCAGCCCTTCCCACAGCCTCCTGGTTCCAGATTCCCAGAGTCATCATTGTATTGTTCTCTCTTGAAGAAACTTCTGAAGTTTCTGGAGAAACAGAAGCACTTCTAAGAAAGAAGGATTTTCGGTTCTATTTTGCTCACATCTCCACAGTAAAGGCCATGATACTAAAGTTTTTAAAAGATGAAGGACTGTACATAGATAACATGCCCATTAAGATTAAAGTCAGTCATTTGCTAGTTCTACTACTTGTTAATATTTTTGAATGTAACCCATCACATTATTAAAAGTCATTTAATTCTTACAGGCCACTCTAGCTCTTCTTGAAATCAGCTCCAGTGTGCCCACTTACTTTCATGGCAGCAACACTGGGCTCAGTATCAAGGAGATATCATGCGGGTAGAACCGGTATTTATCATATCATTTAACACACAAAATGTGTTTGTAAAGTAAAATGACTTACCTTCAGTCTCATTTGTTCTAAAATGAATATCCGTTAGCATTCAACTGAATCAAATGAAGCTTTGCTTCTAGGGAAGTGCCTCTGTCTTATTTGTGTTTTATATTCTTAGGTAACTGATCATTAATCATTAGCAAAAATATCTTTGTTCCATTCAAGTGTGGATGTTCTTATGAAGTCCACATGATCTTAGGTTGTTTTTTATTCAAAGGATAATACAGGTTTATGGAAACACTTGCTAAATTGAGCATTAAATCCAAGTGTGTAATAATCTATACCAGAATCTAGCTAGAACACAGTTGCCCCATTCTGCATTCTGATTGGCTGAATGTGTCTTTTTTTATGCTGTCACAGATACACACCAACACAGCTAGAGTTTTATCATACAGTTATGAGAAAATCTCTAACATCTATTATACTTATAATGAAGGGCAAGTTTAAAGTGGGTAGGGTCAAAGACAAGTCATGTTATGGGGATGGGAGGCAGACAGAGGCACTTGGGGGTTGTGAGAAATTGAAGGAAAAAAAGGGATATTTTACACTGCCCCGTCTCCTGAAGTGTCAAGCTACCTTTTCAGAAGCAGCTTATTATCCTTCCGACTACTTTTAACCCATTTTCCAGTGTAAAGGGGTTAGCTGATTTTGTTCCTATTTTCTCTTTTTAAAGAAGAGAGCAAGATGAAAGTGGCTGTTAAGAAAATCTGCTTCTGAAAGGTCAGCTGGGTTTCTCCAGGAGTTCAGGAAACCTTACCAAGGCATAGAGTGTGTGTAAAAATAAGCATATTCCAAAAAGCTGAGTAAAGATGTGTTAGCACCTTTACCCTACTTTTGTTATTTTTCCATAAACCCCGCAATCTCTTTTAATTAAACATAAAAGTAATAGGCCTAACAGCAATAAGCCACTCCAGAGTGTGCATTAGTAGGCTACTGGTGCCCTTTTCAATGGCTGAAGACACAAGACTGAAAACCCCATTCAAGGCTATGCCCGAAGTGCCTCCTAATGTAAACCCTGAAGTGGATTATTGACATATTATTCTACAACTTTTTAAATGCTGAGATCCCTTATGATATAAACACCATCAGTGTTCCTGTCAACAATGAGAATCTTTAAAGACACCACTGTACTGACCTCACCTCAGCTTGCTGAGCCAATCTCATGTTCCTCAGGCAAGTGACGCTTTTCTGTGAGCATGCAGGAAAATGAAATATTCCAACTTAAACAATGTTTCACAAAAGAGCATACACTAAACTCAGACTTCTGCTACAGAAAAAATCCTACAAACCGTGCAATATAAATTAACATTTCTGCAGTTTTTTCTCTGCTCCATACAGAGGATGTCTTTTATTACAATGCGATCACATATTTTTCTCCCCTGGTATCAGTGATGCATTTATATAAATGTGATTTGTTGACTCTTTCACTTGAAGCTCTCTGATCCTTCTCTAAAAACTTTACAGAAGGCCCTTTTTTAGAGAGTTAACCACTTGGTTTAATTAAATGATTATTAATCCAACTATATCCCCAGGGTGTTATTTTTAACTTTTCCAGGTGTTTTTTTTAAAAAGGTCTGTTAATAAGCAGGCATTGACTCAAGAGAACAATTCTATACTCGAAAGGAAGAACAGACCACACTAAGTTACTGAACAAGTTGGGCTGTGGGATTTTTTTGTTCGTCTGTAGCCACTTCTCATTTCTAGGATTTGGAAAAGAATCTCCTGCCAAACACTAGGACATTAGAGGTAACAGAGTCCTGTGGCACCTTAAAGACTAACTAAAGTATTGGAGCATAAGCTTTCGTGGGCTAATACCCACTTCGTGCATCCGACGAAGTGGGTATTAGCCCACGAAAGCTTATGCTCCAATACTTTAGTTAATCTTTAAGGTGCCACAGAACTCTTTGTTACCTCTGCTATTCCAGACTAACACGGCTACCTCTCTGAACTAGGACATCACTGACACATGTAACATCTCTGCAGGAAGAGAACTGACACATTACACACAATCTGCAGGAGGCTTGGTCTGTGAAGGTCATTGAGTAGAGTTGATTTCATTAAGTAAGAATTTTAACACATGCAATGATATTAGAACATTAAGGAGGCACTGGCAGTATGTCCATTACTAAAGATGCACTGACATTTGCAGCCAAAGCTAGAGTAAAAGCTCCGCATCTCAGTTTTGTTTTTTTGTTTTTTTTAAATCTGTTGAGAAAATTGATAGAGTGCTACTGAAAGGGCAATCGCACTTTCAAGTCATTTTATTAATAATATTTTTCTTGATTGATTGTAATGCAGGGATCAGCAACCTTGGCAAGTGTCCCCCATCTCCAGGGTAAGCACCCTTGGCCAACCTGGCCAGTTTGTTTACTTGCCACCTCCGCAGATTCGGCCAATCGCGGCTCCCACTGGCTGTGTTTCGCCACTACAGTCCAATGGGAGCTGTAGGAAGCGGCACAGTGTTTATTTATTTAGTAATTCAGAATTGTGGGCACTCTTACTGAGCAGGGAAAGAGAGCGGAGACCTCAATATAAACGGTTAAAATTAAGGTTACTGTGATATGTTGAAACATGACATATTCTCTCCCTAATTTTTACACCTGGTCCTTCCCAGAGTGCACATTTCATAAAGCACCACCAGTACATCACTTAGAAGAAATGCACCAATGCCATTATGGAGTCTGCAAGGGAGCAAAAAAAAAAAAAAAAAAAAAACACCTAACAACTCCCAGATGGGCTGAGAGGGGCCAAAGAGTAGACTCAGGACCAACTTCAGTGGCTGAAAGGATAGGGGATTTCACAGGACACAGTTGTTATGGGCAACTGCACGCTTGAAATAGGTGTACTTTCCAAATTCTGAATACATTAGTATGTATCACTTACTGATTTAAATAAATATTGTGCTGAACTTCCATATAATTTTCAAATGAGCCAGAGCTATCCAAAACTACTTCTTCAAATCTATTGTAGCAAAAAGCACACTCATTTTAACATGCAACTTGGTAACTTTAAAGTAATACATAGCTAAAAAAGGATATTGCTGAAATTTAAAGAAAAAAACACAAAACTTTTAAATAGCAAATAAGCATGGAAAGTTTCACCCAAAAAAGGTGAACTTTTCATAACTTCATATGCCTGTGCAAAACAGGATAATAGAAACCAAAAGCAAATTGAACTATAGCATTTACTATTCACCAAAAGAAAGAATATATATAAATTATATTTTTCATAAAATAACTCAGAATGATTCTGGTTCACTCTGAGACTATAAAGACAAATTAATCCAGCTAGACTCCCTGTATTTCACAACAGTACATATTATACACATTATACTATTCTCCAGCAAACTATAACCAACTATTGAATATGTATGAAGGACCCACAGAAACCTATGCATGGCATCACATCACAAGGATTAACTTGCATAAACTTTGCACCAAATCTAGATGACTAAAGTCAGTTTCACAGATCCTCTGACTTCAGTGGGCTTTGGATCAAGCCTTTAAAGCTGTGTGGTCTCTGAAGACCATCTGCCAAATGAATCATTCTGCTCTCAAACGTAAAAAGCCAATATACTTCTTGAAAATGCAGAGAGAATTATTAGTTTAACACTTAAAAAAATCAGAAGTGTTAATATTAAGGAGAACATTTGAAGTACCGTATGTCAGTCTGTCTTTACTTGAAACCTGTCACACAGACATTTGTACATTTAAATGAGAAAGCTGAAGTGCTGCTGATTTTCTATCATTAACACAGACACTCTTTTAAAAGAAACATTTTATTCAGCTTAAAATATCTCAGATGTAGTTAATTTAGCAGCCAAGCATAAAAGCAGCATTGTTTTGATCAAGGCATAAAAAGTTAAAAGGTTTGCATAAGAAAAAAGGCAGACTGATATTAGAATCTGCATTTCCATATTTTTGCTGCTTTTAAAAAAGTGATTTAGACATAGAAGTTAAATATCTGATGCGAGTTTCCAATATTAATCTGATCATTCTGTTACTCCAATGACTTTGTATTGTGAACTACTAGGATTCCATATAGAATCTCTATCCTCACCCAGAGTAGCTATCACGATCAATGAGTAAATAATTCAGTGTTGCAAACCCTCATAATACTGGTATTTTTTCCTCAAAGCTTCAACTCTTAGATTCATGTGAGAACACCAGCTTTCTTTCAACAAAAGTTTCAACCCTCACCTTTTCAGAGAAAAGATTGAATATGTGACCTCTAATGTTTCAATAACCAGAAGGCAAATAAAAATAAACCAATATTCTTAATATTATAAATTTTAAGACAACTATATCTGGGGGCTTAATTTGTGATTTTTAAATGCAGCAATACCTACAAAGAGCTGATCTGTAGTACACAGGACAGAAGTCACAATGTCTTGCACAAATATTTGTGAAATAATTACATTTCCTAGTCACCACACCAGACCCCTATTTATCTTTTCAATAATCTTAAAACCTTCCCCTATCACAGTCAGCTAGAATTTTGCTATTGGATTTAACAGGAGGAGAACTTGGGTTTTAGGAGACTTAACTTCAGGAATGGGACTTAATTGATTTGTTGCAAGCTTTGCTATACTAACAAATTCTCCAAACTCTGGAAAGAATGCAACAATTTAGCTGAGTTTTGCTTAGCCCTGGCATAGCACGGCACGGCAGTTTTGGAGCCCCATTTATTTTTTAGCTCAAGATAAGATTTAAAGCAAGTTTTAGTACAAAACAGTTCCAACTCCCAATGTTAAAAATTCATTACGTTTCAAAAGAATGTATTACAGTAAAACCTCCATTTAACGGACTAATTCGGGCGAGGGGGTGTCCGTTAAATCAAAAAGTCCGTTATTTAATAATTTTAAAAAATGAGCTGTCGGAGCAGCAGCCCGCCCGCCAGAGGGTCGGGACGACAGCTCCGCAGCCCGCCCGCTGCTGGGACCCGGGCGGCAGCCGGGAGCTGGCAGCCAGCCCACCCGGGTCCCGGCTGGTGGGATCCAGGCGGCAGCCGGGAGCCGGCAGCCAGCCCGCCAGAAATGGATCAGGAATGCATCAGACTTGCTCAGAAATTTTGTCCGTTGCATCCGAAGTCCGTTAAATCGAGGTCCGTTAAATCGAGGGTTTACTGTACCAACATGTATACTATCAGAAACTAAGAATTTGAACTTGCATTAAGAAACCTGGGATTTGCTGCTCGGAACCTAACTCTTCATATCGGAATATTGAAATATTGGTTAACCTTACTTCATCCTCTTTTTACCCAGGGCTTTGAAGGCTATAATGCATACACAGTAACTGAACCAGATCAAAATCTACCATACATATTATTCACATAAGCCTCTGAAACAAGATGTATGGTAATCAGTTGTCACTGAATAAGCATTTTAACAAAAATTTCAGAGTTCAATATTTCATATGATTGAGTGGCTGCTTTATTTTTAAGTACATCAAATAGCACTAACAGGAATAGTCATATTTTATAACAAAAAGAAAAACTGTCTGGCCTGAAAATTTCCAATTCATTTTGGAATTTATTACTATTACAGTAACTTTTCTGCACTAGAGACACACTGGTACTACTGTACCATCTTCATAATAACATGACTCTTATTCACACTGTGATGCTGGAATAACACCCTTTAATATAAAGTTAGGGATAGGTTCTGCGGCATGCTAAGTTCCCTCAACTCACAGAACAAGGAATACAGGCCCTTCTCAAAGTGTCTGTTGGTGTGTGAATTGTCACGGACTCACAGGGGCAAAAAAATTGCAGGCCTGTTATTTACCAGGCTGCATGTGGCAACAGACTATATGGTAAGGGATGCAAAGAGAGTGGGTCACGACAAGAGCTGCTGCGCGCGCACACGCACACAACTAATTTTAATCAATTTAAAGTTTTATTGGGGATAATTACAAGGGGTAAGGGAGCAGCATTTGATTAGCTAATAGACTTAATGAAAACACTGACAAATATCTAACAACAATATTTATAAACAAAGATGCAGCATTTAGTAATAATCAATACTTACAAATACAAACCAATGCATAACGAACGGCAAACATAGAGGCTCTGTTTGAAAACACGTGAGCGGAGAGAGACGCTTCAAGGCGATCAAGCTCGGTTACGGGGGTACACAGGTTTTCTTTCTCCTCTCCCTGTCTGCACATGGCAGGCAGGTCCATAAGTACCAACTATGACATCACAGAAGTGTCATAGGGGACGGGGCCCAAAACTTGTTTGTGTTCGCTTCTGATTGGCACAAGCAATGTTTACACCAAGTAGGGGAGCAGGTGCCTCAAAGTCTGGCTTTGCCCCCAAAAGGTGAGGGTATGCACATTGTTTTAGAATGCGTGCAAAACTGAATGACAAAAGAAAAGGCCAGGGCAATACACCAGTATGGGCAAGTGTTACAGGATGCAGACAGGAACTCATCTGAACAGGTGCAGTAGCTTAGTTTTGAAACACTGAAAATTATTCAGTTTCATTTTCAAGAAAAGACATGGCTTGCTTTATTTAAACCTCTTCCTACATAACTGTACTTATTAGTGCAGGAGAATAGAAAGTGAAACTAACTAGCGTAGCCCAATCCTGCAAACATTAACCTCTCACTATTGACTAGTAATAAAACTATGATAAGCAATTCCACTAAATGAGGAGAACTCCTCACAGTTGTAAGTGTATGACCTATAATAAGTTCAAAAAGTAAACTACATAAACTAAAGAAGATTAGTCTCCATTTCTTTCATGACAGACAAGAACTGAATATCCAATTTTTTTAAAAGGCAGAACACTTTCAAAAAATTAAACACCCCTATCCTTTCAGGTTCATTATTACACAAAACTCAGTTGGCCCACACACAGCTTTGCAGATAACTTTTAATGGTCCGATATATATGGATATTTAGGAGCACTTAATGTTTTTGAAAATATGTTTTAATCTTTTAATGCAGAGTTGTGAGATTCTTTTATAAACCTTGATAAATGTTATTTAGTATAGCCATACCGGTAAATATTTTTTGTTTTGTTTTTTAACAACTTAAATCAAAGCATTTTAAAGTTATAAAAAGAATTAAACAATTTTATTAGTTAAAGACACTTTGTGTATTTGTATATTTTGAACTTGGACTTGATCCAAAAGCCATTCAAGTAAGGTCTTTGAGGCAGGAACTCTCTTGGAGTACATTGGGGTCCAGCATCATGACAGTGGCTCCTACATGCTACCACAACACAAATAATACATCATCAAGTTACTGAGGGTATTCCCATTGCGTTCAATGAGGTTTAGATTAGGTCCTTAAAACATCAGTTTAATAGTAAAGTCATAACATGGTCCACTGACTTAATAAATATAAATCTCAATTATACAAAGGCTGTAAAAGGCAGACAAAAAAAGGATCATAAAAGCCAGGAAATATTTGATAACTTATTAGGCTGGGGGGGGGGGGGGGAGGAGGAGACAGGCAAAAGATGTTTTGTATTGATCAGACTTTCATAAAATTGAGTTAACTGCTGTTGTAATATTAAATAATGAGAAGGGTCTGTGTTCAAGCAGAAGTTAAAGGCTTTATACACACACCATCATGTATTTTAAAATAGTCAACACCAATGCTATACACAGCATTCCCTCCAAACAAGCTTTTATGATGAATTCACTACAAATATTTTGAATACCTAAAGCCGATGCTGGCACACAGTGAACTAACTGGTTGCAGTAGCAAGAGTTCAAGATCATGTTCACAATACCATTATTTCAATGGTTGTTAGTCTTAAAACCATGAATTGTGGAAAAAGTGGTGCAGCACTTCCTAAATATTTTTAGAGTAGACCACATCATAGGAAAATGGGCCTTCAGATAATCTCCCTCCCCCCTTCCATGACTGCACTGACCACTTCTCTGCCCCACCTCCATTTGTAACGGCATAATATTCTCATGACAACTACAGCAACTGTTCATGAAAAAGTAATATTAGGGAATAATGCCATTTCAGCTGATATTCAAAGCAATTTAGCAGCAGGAAACAGGTTGGATCAATAGAATTTCTCCATTAACCAAGGGATGACTACAATGGAACTTTGATTGACTTTCCTACACCTCTCAGAGGTGTGAATTTTTCACAACCCCTAGCAGTGTGGTCAGGCTGACAACTTTCTAGCACAGACCGGCTCCATGACTGTTTTGATTATTTGTCAAACATAACTGACAGAAACAAATGTAAGCATGCAGACCTATGAAATATTGTGTGTCTATAACCAAAGCTCCAATAATAAGGGATATTCAAGGACACCTCACCAATAACAACATTTTAAGTTAATTGATTGGTCATGAAAGGTGTCCTACTTGCAGTAGTAGAAAAAGTTCCCTAATATTCATAAAACAGGCTCTAGCACAGGGATCGGCAACCTTGGCACATGGGACTGCAGGGTAAGCACCCAGGGCGGGCCCCGCCAGTTTGTTTACTTGCCAGTTCGCCAACCGCGGCTCCCACTGGCTGTAGTTTGCCATCCTGGTCCAATGGGGGCTGCAGGAAGCAGTGGCCTGCACCGCGCCACTTCCTGCAGCCCCCAGGACGGTGAACCAGGGGGAGCGGGAGTCAAGGTCGGCGAACCAGCAAGTAAACAAACTGGCGGGGCCCGTTATGGGTGCTTACCCTGCGTTTCCGCCTGCCAAGGTTGCCGATCCCTGTGCTAGCAGCAAGACTGTGCAACAATAGCTTATTAGCACACTTCAATTTCAATTGGTATTGAACACTTCAGGAGCGAGAAGATAAATTTAGTCTATGTCCATTCAGCCTTTCCCCTCCCTGCTGAAACTGTCAACAAAAGTGCAAATGATTGCTAATTGTGACAGCAATCTTTAGCAGTGGGCACCTCTCTTGAAGGGTTTGTCTATACTAGAAAGCAGTACTATAACTATACCAATACAGAAAAGCAGCACAATCCCACAGTAAGGACAGTTATACTGATGTAGTTATTCTCATATGGGAAGGTGAGAATAACTATACCAGTACACACTTTTATACTTGGATAGCCACATCCATACCAGAGTTTTACCGGTATGACAATTTTGGGTAAATACACTACGATCCCGACAAGTTACACTGATAAGAAAAAGTGTAGACCTAGCCTTACTTAACACTAGCATTTTTGTCAGTAAAACATTTGCCAGTCAGGGGTCTGAAAAAAACCACACACCCCCAACCAATGTAAGTTTTACGGACAGAAGCACCAGTGTGGACTGCACTATACTGGCAGAGATGCTCTCCCACCAACATAGCTACTGCCGCTCGTTGGGCGTGGTTTTATTATGCCAATGGGAGAGCTCTCTCCTGTCACTACAACAGGGACCTTACAGCAGCACAGCTGCAGTGGTACAGCTGTGCTGCTGTAAAGTCTGTGGTGGAGACAGTCACCAACTCTCATGTTAGCCAATGAACAGAAACAGATACTTCTGAAAATTGGTATTGACTGATTTGAAAGCTTCCATATCACCCTATCACATATCAGCTGCTTAAATCCAACTGGAAAAACACAATTGACAAAGTTGCTAAATATACACTCTTCAGTTTTAAATGACCTCTGAATCTATTTTACAATCATTTTATTGCTCCATTGTTATATGCTCAGAATAGCTTCTGCTTTAAATATCTAATGATAACAGTATTTGTATTTTACATTTAAGCAACACCTTTCGGTTCATATTTTATATGTACAGCAAAGCACTTTTCTCCTCAGAGAATTACAAGGCACATCATAAAATACTGGTACTACCCTACAATCCTTAGCTATGTGAAAAAAATGTCTTATACAAGTATCCCACGAATTCAACAGGACTGCTTATGAGGGACTTTGAAAACTGGGCCCTGCATACCTGTACCACCACTGAAACCACCTTTGAACTGTATGGAAGCAACATGACCTTGCACTCCAGAGCACAATGATGGGGGGAGGTGATTTTTTTTAGAGACTCTGTACAAGCTACTGTTCTTTTACATGTGTCCCACAGGCTATTTAGCAACCTCTCATCACATCTGGGCACATCCTGAGGGCATCTGCACACGAACTACATCTACATAAAGGAATTCAAAAGTTGCAATTGTGAGGACAGTCCCCTCTCCAATTCTCCTCGGGCACGACAAACGGCACCTGAGTTACTATAAAATCATGCTCCAACTAGACCGATCCGCTCACTGAAATGTATTGATTTCACACCCTTACATAATTAGTGCAGAACTTTCCTGTTCAACCAACCTACAAACGGAAAACACTCCAGAGCTATGGAGGCCTAGGGAGATCTGCTCCAAAGATCTTCTCGGGGAAGGACTGGAGGGAAGAGAGGGAAACGCGGATTGATTTGGGGGAGCTAAGAGGGGTGGGCGTGTAGGGGAGGGCACAGAGAAAGGGGTTGTGGAGGCGGGAGGAGCGAGTTGTTGACAAGGGGCGCTGGGTGAAGAGCTACACCCCACATATGTCCTGGTGAGGGAGAAAAATTCCTGGGGAGGGGCAGGTAGGACCTAATGGGGAAGAGACATCGTGGGATATTGACAACGCTCACAGCACTCAGGGCCACAAGTACCCCCGGGTCCCCACCGCCCCCAGCCCGCCCCGCCGCCAGCGCCCCGCCGGCTCCCTGCTAAGGTCACAGCGCCAAGCGGCCGGGAGACACCCCCCGGCTCCAAAGCCGGGCCCTCGCGTAGCCCAGCGGCCGCAGCAGGGCTTCCCCCGGCGGCGCGGGCTGGGCCGCTCCCCGCGGAGGGCCGCGGTCGGTCGGTACCTTCTGGGCTTTGCTCTGCTGCAGCACGTTCTGCTCCACGGTCATGGCCCCGGCCCGGCGCCGCTGGCCGCGTCCCCCCGGCGCAGGGCGGCGGCGGCAGCAGCAGCGGGAGGCGGCGAGGCAGGTGCCGGGCCCGGAGTCGACGCGGGCGGCTGGAGCCCGACGCGGAGGTGCCGCCGCGGGGAGCTGGAGCCCTGGCAGAGAAAGAAGCGGGTCGGCTCCGGCCCGGCCGCTGCCCGCCCCGGGCCCTGGAATGTGCCGCCAGCTCCGCCCCCGGCTCCCGGCCCGGCCCGTCCAGCCCCGCAGCCAACCACCGGCCTGCTCGGCTCCCACCCCCGCACCACGGGCCTGCCCCGCCCGCCGCTCCTCCTCCGCCTCGCCCCGCTGCCACCGCCCTCATCCTCCCCCCCTTCTCCCCAGCCAGTCACCAGCGGCCCTGTCGTCCCTCCGCCCCGCTCCTCACTAGTATTACTACGGCTCTCCCTCTGCCTATCCCCTGCCTCGTGTCCTCCCTCCCCTCCTACTTCTTCACAACAGCAGCAACTTCCTCACCTAGTGGGGAGAGTTGCTGCTGGCCTCCCTTCCCACTCCGATCTCTCCTTCTCTTGCGCCTCAGAAGCTGCTCCCACCTAATCACTTATTATGGTATTGTCATAGTGCCTGGAATCCGCAGTTGTGGATCAGGACCACATTGTCCTAGACACTGCACAAGCACCATATCGTGTCCCCCCTCCCCAGACGAATACCTCTCCTCTCTCTAATCATTAATGTTCCTACCTTCTGCCTTCTCCCTGGGCCCTGGCAGCAATACAAATGTCTGTTTCAGTCACTGGTATTACACCCTTCTTGTCTCTTCCCTTCCAGTTCCTCCTTGGACTTACAGTACTTGGCCCAAGAGGAGCAGCAGGACTTCAGCTCTTTCCCCTCACTACCCAGGCACCAGTGTCAGTGTCCTCCTCACTCTTTTCCGGAGCAGCAGTTGAGCTTTTGCCTAGTCATTATTGTCATTACCCAGCCTCTCTAGCTTTTACTGCAGAATAAGAGAATTCCTACCCCATCCTTCCAGTAACCTTTCTTCCCCTCTTCCACTAGCACTACTGGCCTGCCTTTTACACTTCAGCAGCAACAGTTTAGCTTTAACCAACTAGTTCAGGGATCAGTGGCATGCTGTTCACCTGAGTAAGCCCCCTGGCGGGCCGGGCCAGTTTGTTTACTTGTCGTGTCCACAAGTTCAGCCGATCGCAGCTCCCACTCACCGCAGTTCGCTGCTCCAGTCCAATGGGGGCTGTGGGAAGCGGCAGCCAGCACATCCCTCGGCCCACGCTGCTTCTTGCAGCCACCATTGGCCTGGAGCAGCCAGTGGGAGCTGCGAGCGGCTGAACCTGCGGACGTGGCAGGTAAACAAACTGGCCTAGCCCACCAGGCGGCTCACCCTGGCAGGCCGCATGTCAAAGGTTGCGGATCCCTGCTTTAGTCATAGGCCTAGTCTACACTACACGGTTAGGTCCACAGATTATGTTGACCTAATTATATCAGTGCACACACTATAGCCGTGTCCAGCCCATGTAAGTGAGGCAGTGTCTGTGTAGATACTGTGTTAACTTACACTAGCTGTTGGCTATCTTGTCAATTTCAGGGCTCCAGCATGGAGCTGTGAAATTGACAAGAAAAAGAGGCTGCTAAAGCTTTTGGGAGGAGGCTCCCTGATCCTAACTCAGGCAGTCCATTAGCCAGGCAGCTCCTGGCTGGGAGCTACACAGAGCTGTGAGCCCTGGCTCTCAGCATCCCACACGCCCCTCTTCAGTCAGTGAAAGTGCTCTTGGTGGGGACGGTCACTGACAACGGAAGGAGAGCAGTGTAGACACGGCCTTAGTGCCTTTCCTGTCCTCTGTGATTCCTTCTCCTATCTAGCAGTAATAGAAACTCATCTCTCCTTTCCACTCCCAGACATTAATGTTATTTCATCCCTCATTCTCTCCCCTCTCCTCCCTAATGGCATAAATTTGATAAGGTCATTCTTGGCGGCTTCTGAAGCAGTCATCTTGTTCTCCAGAATCTCTACTTTAATTAGCAAAAAAAGGTTTCCCACATATTGATGCAGACAAAATTCATAAAACATGAAACAAATGTAGTCAATTTAGTATCTGCCTGCAAAAAGCCTGAAACAATAGCTCAGAGATATAAAGCACTCCGTTTTTCTCTTTGTGTTGTTAAATCATCATCCTGGAGCTTTTGAGGTAAATCTCAACATTGTTAACAATTTCACTGCTAAAAAAAACATAAGAAAGGAGAGGGAGGATCACAGATCTGAAACATGTACCGTGACTGTCTTTTCATTTTGGTGTCACAATTGGAGGGACACCAGATTGGAACCAAGAAACCAATGGGAGAGAACAGAGTTCTTAGTAAGAGTCAGTGCCGAGTGCAATGGAGCACCCAAGGGCTACCTCGTCAATGTCTCTTCCCAACTCTGGAGAGCAGTAGGGACACGGTCTGCACTGACAGGGGATGTGGGACCAAATATGCTCAATGGCAGCTGCTCCTGCCTCTTCCAGACTCTCTCTGCAGACTCAAGCAGACAGCAGTGCATTAGTCCTTATCAAATATTTGGGCCAAGTCAAATATCAAAGACCTTATCAAATATTTGGGCCAAGTTTTCCTCACAATCATAAGGGCTAAAAACAATGTGTTTAAAATGAAGACTGAGATTCTCATCTCGTCATATGATACTGGGTTCTGTGGCCCAAGACACGTGCTTATTTGTGTCTGGTGTATCTAAAACCTATCAAGAGAGAGTCGGGTCCCACTGAGCCCATTCGATCATCTCTTGAATGTCTGCAAAATAGGCTGTGAGCAGTGTCTCATTTTGGCATCTCAAACAATAATGCAGTCAAGGGTAAATGAAAGTGAGCTGAGTTTACCCACTTCTTATTTGAGAATATGGAGTTTGTGTTAGTTTAGCCACATTTTTTTTAAATCACTGTACCACTGACAGGGCCAGTGCAACCACTAGGCGAACTAGGTGGCCTTGGGCACCAAGTGATTGGGGGTGCTAAAAAGCACGCTCGGGGAGGCGGTGGTGTGGAGGTGAGATGTGAGAGAGATGCGGGGAGGACTCCTGCAGCAAGTAACAGGTGAGCAGGGGAACCGCTCCCCATCCCAGCTCACCTCTGCTCTGCCTCCTCCCGAGCACGCCGCCCTGCTCTAATTCTCCTCCCCTCCCAGGCTTGCCGCACCAAACAGCTGATTGGCGCAGCAAGCCTGGGAGGCGGGAGAAGTAGAGCGGCGCCGCCAGCATGCTCAGGAGAGGAGGTGGAGCTGAGGTGAACTGGGGTGGGGAGCTACCGCTGGGGGGCACTCCCTGGGTGGAGGGGAGCTGCCGCAAGGACGGGTGTCATGGGGAGAGGAAGGAGCTGCCGCAGGGCTCCCCGGGCCAGAGGGAGGGCACAAGGTGGAAGTTTTGCCTAGGGTGCGAAATATCCTTCCACCGGCCTGACCACTGAACTGAAGTGAGAGGAGTCTGTAGGCGAAGCACAGGCTTGCCAACCACAAGAATTCAAAAACTGTAAGTTAGGTCCCACAAACAATGAGATTGTTAACAAATGAATTAGAGGTTCTTTTTATTTCCCTTCTGATTGTTCAGCCTTTCGAGTTCACAATTTCAAGTGTTCTCTGCAACCGGAAGAACTAGAAACTTACTTTGTTAAAAATAAAAGCTGAGTTGCTGATATAAAAATATGTTTCCAAAAGCTGAGGCTTTAAGAAAAACATCAAATAATGTGAAACTCATGATAAATTCCCAAGAGAAGGCAGCACTAACATCACTAGATTTTTCCCCCCCAATTCAATCCTTGTTACACCTGCAGAGGCTCACCTCCCACCCTCCACAGTCATTTAAATCTATCCCCCTCCTCCTCTTCCTGTTAAGCTTTTATCCCAACCCCACACCCACACTCATCGTTCCAAAACCTTATGTGAGGATAGGTGTATGGCTTATTTAAATATATATCTCATAGCTGAACTGAAGAGAGCTGGGGAAAATTCTAGGCAAAAGGTTGGCTGTGAAAAGGAGGAAGAATAGTTTTAGGGAAAATACAATTTTCCCTAAATTTTCTTAAATCAGTGTTGGAAGAATGTGATCCCTTTTGTGATTCTCTACCTTTGTCACAAGGCTTTGGGTTTTCATTTAGACTGTAAACTCATTGGGATAGGGATAATTTTACTGTGTATCTGTTCTATGGCCAGCACCATCAAAATTAACCAGCAGTAGCACTGACAAAGCAAGCTTCCCCCGCCTCACTGAGCTAGCGTAGGCCCAGTTATTTTCTTTAGCATCTGATTATTTCAGTCTAATATTTTTGCTTGTTTATTTTCTTTCCTTAATTTATTTTAGCTTTTGTGGGGGTGGCTTTGCAATTTGTTAGCATTTGGTTTTCTAAGATTTGCTGATCAGAGACATAGTAGTAGCAGTTTAAAACGTTTTTCTCATCATTGCCGGTGGCCTAGGCAATTTATATATTTTTAAAATAGTATTTAATAAAGCATTTACTGTAGAATAGGCAGCAAGTATTATGCAAGCCAAATAATGAGATTTGACAGTGATCCCACAGTTGCCTTTTTAGGGTTAAGAGCCGTGATTCAGTCTCCCTACTCAATCAAGGGATGGTTCCGAATCAGCAGTAGTAGTACAGTGAAACCTCGATGTAACGGACTAATTCGGGCGAGGGGGTGTCCGTTAAAGCCGAAAGTCCGTTATTTAATAATTAACTCCCGCTGCGGGGAGCCGGGCGGGAGCTCTCAACCCCCCCCCCTCCCCCCCGCCCGGCTCCCCGCAGCGGGGAGCCGGGCGGGGGGGTTGACAACTCCCTCCTGGCTTCCCGCTGCGGGGTGCCGGGCGGGAGCTCTCAAACACACACCCCCCCCGAGCCGGGCGGGAGCTGTCAACCCCCCCCCCCCCCCCGCCCGGCTCCCCGCAGCGGGGAGCCGGGCGGGAACTGTCAGCCCACCCGCCCGGCTCCCCGTTGCGGGGAGCCGGGCGGGGGTGGGGGGGAGAGGGTTGAGAGCTCCCGCCGGGCTCCCCGCTGCGGGGAGCCGGGCCGGAGCTGTCAACCCCGCCGGCTCCCCGGGGCGGGATCCGGCAGCCCCGGAATAACGGATTTTGGATGCATCGGAAATTTTGTCCGTTGCATCCGAAGTCCGTTAAATCGGGGTCCATTAAATCGAGGGTTTACTGATGTTTCTTTATAAAAAAAATGCTGGTGTATTGTTGTGCCTAGGGTGACCAGATGTCCCAATTTTATAGGGACAGTCCCGATATTTGAGGCTTTTCCTTATATGGAAGCCTGTTACCCTTTACCCCCCTGTTCCAGTTTTTCACACTTTACTGTCTGGTCACCATAGTTGTGCCCAAAAGACAAGACCAGGCTCTTTGTCCTTTAATTCAGTACATAATTTCCCCATAAATCCATGTACTTAAGTATATTGGGCTGTCATCTATTATTTTTAATATACTTCAACAGCTTTCTTCTAAACCACATTTGTGTTTCGTGTTGGTGTATGGTGTTATGAACATAATATTCAATCATGTACATATACAATGTAAACATTTTTGAAAATGATAATTTAATAGTTTTCAAACATCTAAATGTATGTCTGCCATCTCACCCTGCCCTAGGGCCCCTGCTCCCATACATTTTGTAATCTGTCTACCAAGCTGCCTCAACCACCAATACACAGACAGTACAATAACCTGTACCCACGAACACACACAGGAGCACAGCTGCCCCCAAGCAAAAAACACATACCAAAACACTTTCCTCATGCACCATCAAAGCAGGAATGGGCCCACAGAGAAAACATTTTAAATAAACTTCAATTTGTGCCCTATTTTAACGCATGAGCAGGATAACCTAAACTCACATTTTATTAAATAATTTTAAAATTACAAATCATTTCTATACAAAGTGGTAATGACATTTTTTATATACACCTGACTAATCCACTCCTGAAATAGGGATTTATAATTGAAATGCTGACAGTCTGCACCATAGCAATGCAAATTATGACTCCATAATACATATGGCAGTCCTGAAAAAACAGATGGAACTGAATCTTGTGTGTCATTTACATGAAATGTTCTATATTAAGTACAGTTAATGCAAGATTGGAATTTACGCTTAATCAGAGAACAACAGGAATCCATCCAATAATCTTTTACTGAGAATTTTCTTTATAATATTGCTTCTTAAGCAGGACTTCCTAACAAAAACAAAGCCAGTGTATGAACCCCCCCTAAATGATCACTAGTCTGCAGTGATCATTGAGCTCACACAATCCCAGTGTTGTGACTTGTAGCTGACCTTATTGATATTAGTGCACAGAAAGATAAATAAACAAAGATTATTGTTTGTTTCTGAGTCACAGGAAACAAATAGGACTGCAGAAGCAGCATCACATTTTCTAACCGGTCCTAGCAACCACAAATATATTTCTCCTAATGCTTGTGTTGCCTGCCTACATAGGAGATCAACTGAAAGTAAATGGGAATTAGGCATTTAACTCATTTGTACTGTTGAAAAGTTCCACATAAATTGGCATTGTTAAAAGTTTAATATCCTAAACAATACAGTCCATAGCTGTCTATGACACTGCTACCTGGAGCCTCATCTGCATCTTTATCTCAGACAACTCAAATACACCAACACTTTAGCATAGGTGCCCATCTCCAACAAAAACTTCCTGAGCTAAACAATCACTTCAATGCTCCCTGAAATTTCCAGCAGGACTGTTTCAACCTTTAGCTAAACACAGTCTGTATTTAGTAACCTAGTTTAGCTGTTTCTTTATTTACGTTGTCTAATGGTTAAAGCAGGGGAATGCAAGTCACGGCTTTTGGGTTCTCTGTTAAGATTTTAACTGATAAGGCTGCCTCACTCAGACTCAGGGCCGGCGACAGGGGGGTACTATGGGTACAGCTGTACCGGGCCCCCCGACTTTAGGGGGGCCCCGGTACACCACTGTACCCGTTGTGTCCCCCCTTGTCGCCGGACCTGGAGAGCGGGGAAGGGGCGGGGAGGCGGTGCGGCTCTCCCCCAGACAAGCGCGCCTGGCCCTGGCAGGAGCAGAGAGCCCGGCCGGCGGCAGCGGCGCTGTCTGGGGGAGGAGGGGGGGGGAGGGAGAAAGGGCGGCTCACGCCGCTCTGGCTGCCGCCCGCTGTCAGCAGGCGGGGGGAGGAAGGGGGAGCGCCGGCTGGGCTGGGCTGGGGGGGAGGGAGGGAGAGCGCCGGCTGGGCTGGGCTGGGGGGGGGGGAGCGCTTGCTGGGCTGGGGGGGCTGGCTGGGCTGGGGGGGCCCCATCCGCTGTCGGCTGGGCTCGGGGGGGGGCGGCTGGGCTGGGGGGGGCCCGGCTGGGCTTGGGGGGCCCACATCCGCTGTCGGCTGGGCTGGGGGGGGCCCAAACTATCGGAGTAGGGGGCCCCCAAATTTCTGTCGCCAGCCCTGCTCAGACTTTACAGCAAAAATATGAATTAGTTACAGATCACTTTCATATCTCTGATTTGACATCTCTTATCTAAGTAGTTTATGCTCATCTCCTGCTTTGGGTGAACAAATCTGCATTGCAGTTTAAAACGGAATCAAAGAGGAAAATATAAAATGACTGAAATTGGGTTGGTCAACTTACTAAAAGAAAAAACAATTGAATGTTCTATCTACTGTAAAAACCATATATTGCTCTTGATCCATGCGTAGAACTCCTGTTGACAGCCATGTTATTGATGTCAATGGGGGGTCTGTGCATTGACATAGGGCAGTATCTGACTGAATGTACAGCTGCATTCTCCATGAACACACCACAGACAGTATTTGTCCCTAAGTGTAAAGCAGGAGTCACAAGATCTATTACTTAAGTTGTAATGACATTTCCATCCACAATGGAACTGAATACTCCAAATGAAAACAAACTAGTTTAATTTGCAAGACACTTAAAGCTGATCTTGTTGACAAACTTTACAATAACTCCTCTTCATCAAGTAAGATATATAAAAAGAAAGCCACCTAACAGTAATCTCAGATTACAGCACTACTACAGTATCAGATGTAGTGGAAGCAAGGCATTTAAATGTTAAAACATGAACAGCTGAGGTGAAATATAAGACAGTGTGTGACACATTAAATAAACTGGAGCCCAATGAGATGAGATCAAAGTGTGATGTTAGTCATATTGCTTGACAAATAATCTTCAGTGGCATTTGCTACTCAGGAGGGACCTTTCATTGATGCTCTTTGCGAGCTTTAGTACTCCGTTTGGAAGAACATTTCACAGGAAACCTTCAAAGGTTTTATTTAGCCAATGGGCACTATTACACATTTGATTGTTGCCATGGATAGCCATTCTAGAGACAAACTTTGGTGGTACCAAATTCACCATTTAATTTAAAAGTCAACATTTATGAAGCGATGCCACTGATTTTTACGGTATCTGAGTTACAGTAGATAGGGCACTATTATGACACCATAATTGTGAAGGTCACTGTGCAGTGAAGCCATTGGTGGAGGAAAGGATTCACTGACTTAAAATGGGATCAGGGCTGAACTGGCAGTACTAGGCAAAAATGGAAAGGGGACTGGGTTCATTGGTTTGTGAGGTATTAGTCTTTTGGGATTCCCTCTTCACTGGCAACTGGATCTAGTGTCATCAACTACCATGTGATTCTCATTAAGGCAGGTATAATTAATGTGCCCCTGCCTCTTAGAACAAGTTCAATAAACCACATAGCTCAGGCACTATTCCAAGGAGTCAGTGAGACAGCCAGGAAGAATATACACTGTAAAAACACCAAGGGCAAGTCAATAATGAGAATTTTGTTGGGGAAAAGGACAGAGGTTGGAGACAACAAAACTTCACAAAACAAACAATTCATCAATTAGTTTTCCAAATAAACACTAAGACAGAGGAGCAAGCAACTTACAAATTACTGGCTGGTCATTTTTACGGATCCTTGAAGCCTCTTAAAGTGAGTTTAGTAGTCTGTCTTGAAAATGAATGCACAGCTCTCAATGCTGAATGAAATAAACTAGTTAGTCTCTAAGGTGCTACAAGTATTCCTGGCTTTCTTTACATTTCTTGTTAGCCAAACACTGGCAGATAGGATGACTGATGGATATTTTCAGTAGACAATGAACTGTCTTGCATATTAACGGTAAACTTATAGCTTCTCATTAACACATCATACTTGGGGATCTTCCATCCTCAAGCATACGGGTAAAAGGAATTCAGAGTGGGTTTTTGTGCTGGGTTGCTTGGTGCCATAGTTGAGGAGATAGAATAAAACAGTTCCAGGGAGTACACAGATGGATCAGAGTTCTGGGTTCAAGTTCCCTTGGTTTGAAAGGTGACTCTAGCCATTCCTGCTATGCCAGTCTCTGGAACTTTACTGGAGGGACTGAATGGAGGTCCAGTTTTGGATCTGGAGGATGTACCAGAGCCTCCTGAATTGTTCTAGAAGCCACAGAGGTCATCTTCAGTACAGCCTGGGATTGGTTCGAAGGATCGCCTAGACCAGCGGTCGCCAACCACTGGTGGTCCGCGAGAAAATTTGGGTGGTATGCGGAGCCGCAGCCGGAGGAGAGGGGCGGGGTCAGTAAGAGAGGTGAGCCGGGGAAGGGGAGAAGAGCGGGGCCAGAGCCAGGAGAGGAGAAGAGGCGAGCAGAGCCGGGCCGGGGCCGGGGCAGGAGAAGAGGCGAGGCGAGGCGGAGGGGGGGGGAGAAGAGTGAAAGCGGGGCCGGGAGAGAAGAGGCGAGCCGGAGCGGGGGGGGGGGGGAGAAGAGTGAAAGCGGGGCTGGGAGAGAAGAGGCGAGCCGGGGGGGGGGAGAAGAGTGAAAGTGGGGCCGGGAGAGAAGAGGCGAGCCGGGGGGGAGGGGGAGAAGAGCGAGAGTGGGGCTGGGAGAGAAGAGGTGAGCCGGGGTGGGGGGGGGGGAGGTAAGTGGCGGGAGCCCCGCATGCCTGCCGGGAACAGGGTGCTTTCCCACTTTGCAGGGAATAGCTACCATCATCTCTATTTTTAAATTAGCAAATTGCATTTTAAATAGTTTTCAGGGCGTTTAAAAACTTTTTTCTGTAATAAATGAAAGAGCAGTGATATTTAGATGAGTTGTGTGCCAGGAAGAGAAAACTACCAAACAAGGACCTAAAGATCCCCTGTCTTAACATGCTTGATTTCATTCCTTAATTAGAGCCATTCATCAGTAGGTATGAGATATGAGGCTTAAGGGCCGCCAAGACAGAGAGCCTCCAGCTATAGTGGCCGCTCCTGTCTCTCCCCCCCCCCCCCCGCTGAGTCCATAATTGGCCCCACACCCCAGGAGGTGATGATGGCTAGGAGAACAGGTCTCTCACCTTCCTGCTGCTTGCGGGGCATGCATAGTGCAGGGGTGTGGGGCTTGATTGCAGGCACTAGCAGAAGAAGGTGGGGGGAAGAGACTCCCCTCCCACCTCCCCAACCGAGATCCAGCCACTGACCTACCTGCTGGATACTTCCTGGCTTTCCCTCCCCTCGCCCCCCACCTGCAAGCCCTGCTCCAGCTCCCAATGGGAGCCATGGAGCTAGTGCTTTTGGCTGGAGAGTCCCCTTGGAGCCAGAGACCTCCAGAGCTGGTGAGTGTGGCCAGGGAAGGGGGGCAGGGTCAAGTGTGGATGAGTGTTTGGGAGGGGTGTGTGGGGTGCTGGGCTGTGAGGATTGGTGTGGACTGTAGAGGATGTCTGGTGGAGGGCGCAAAATAAAAACAACAACAATATCAAGACTATCAAATTATTCATTTATTTTCATTAAATATATAAGGTAAATAATGAAATTAATAAAATTTCAAACCAAACATATATTCTAATATGCAATGCTACCTTATGCAATATTCATTTAAAAAGTTTAAAATAAGCAGTGCTTCAGGAAAAGGGAATGGGGGGGGGCAGAGGCGCAAGGTAAAATTTTTGCCAAGTTCACTATTTTATAGCAGCTTCCCTCTCCTGCAAATGTGGGTCTGTGTCCATTGCTCCTTTTTGCTGCTTCTCTCTGGTCTGGTGCTAACCCCTGAAGGTTATGTCTGCTCTTAGTCAGCCCACTTGACAAGTTTGATTGTCCTTGATCTGTCTCTCCTTCCTCATTCACACCTCATTCATTCAACAGGGCACTTGATTATAAAGTGTGTGTGTGGGGGGAGATCTTATTCTACTCCTAGCAGAGATATTTTTCTTTTACCTTAATTATACTACCTTGGGGGCTATAACAGATTACCAAAGTTCCATAAAGAGTTTCTAAAACAAGGTTATATGAAAAGGCATAATACAAAAGTCATTTAAAAGTTAAACAAAACACCCCCCCCGCTCTTGCCACCACCCCCCGCTCTTGCCACACCCCCCCCCCACTCTTGCCACACCCCCACTCCCCTCCTCCCCGGGCCTTTTAAAAAAAAATCATGTTAGTGGTCCGCGGGATTCAAAATTGTGAGTTTAGTGGTCCCTGAGGTCTGAAAGGTTGGCGACCACTGGCCTAGACAGCTCTTTGGGGGAAAAGAGCTTCAACTTCCTGGGGTTCATGTTCTCCCTCTGGCTCCACTAAGAATATGTTCTTTAAGCCACTCAGGGTATCTCTACACTGCAGCTGGAAACAAGCCTCCCAGCCCAGGCAGATAGACATGCTCCAGTTAGCACACTAAAAATAACAGTGTGGACATTGCAGCTTAGGCAGCAGTTAAGGCTCTCAAGCCCACCTGATTCCCTGCGTTTGAGCTTGGGAAAGGTGGCTAGCCTGAGTCTTCACCAGAGCCACAACATCCACGCTGCTGTTTTTGGTGTGCTAGCTTGAGATGAGTTAGCATGAATCTGTGTACTGAGTAACTATAAGAGGCCGCCTGAAAAGCCTGCTCGGTTAGCTCATTCTTCTGCCTCTCCCAAAAGAACTAGAGTGCAATCACTCTTTTCTATAGTTACTTTCAGTTACAGATCCTGCTCCCCTCTCTTCTCACCCCCCTACATCACCAAGACAATATCCACAATGATGACATATCTGAATCACCTGGAAAGAGCAAGTGGGTGACATCACCTAATCTACTGCTACTGTTCAGAAGGTGGCAACAGCTTCTGCTTCTGATGATACCATCAAATCTGCATTAGTGTCGTCATGACCCATCTAGGAATTTTTTGTAAACACTGAAACTGTAGGAAGTGGTATAGAAATGTAGATGATTTGTAGGAAATACATACAAATTGGAATCACTAATACTGAACTTCATAACTAATGCTCTGAGCTGAAAATGAGGCATTAACATACAATTATACAAATAACTCCACCAACCAAAAGCAGCTTGCACAACATGTGACCTTGCTAACCTTGGATTTCATACTGTCTCATGAGGAAGGCTGCAGCAAATCAGTGAATATTGCAATGAATGGAGTTTATAGCAGCTACAGTTATGTTTTTTTCTTTTCATCTTACATTTTACCTTTTAATGTTTAAATGTATGAGAGCAAAAATAAAGTTGTTAGTGGATGTGTTAGTGGAGGTGAGGGAGATTCCCAAACCTGAGCCATTCTTTTTGGGTGACAGATCTGAAGAACCGTCCCAAACTGAGGTATCATTAGAGGATGCTTGTGATCAACTTGATAAATTAAACAGTCATAAGTCTCCAGGACCTGATGGTATTCACCAAAGAGTTCTGAAGGAGCTCAAATGTGAAATTGCAGAACTATTAACTGTCATCTGTATCCTATCATTTAAATCAGCTTCTGTACCAAATGACTGGAGGATAGCTAATGTGACGCCAATTTATAAAAGAGGCTCCAGTGGTGACCCTGGCAACACAGCCAGTAAGCCTCACTTCAGTACCGGGCAAATTGGTTGAAACTATCGTAACGAACAAAACTGTCAGACACATAGATGAACATAATTTGTTGGGAAATAGTACATGGTTTCTGTAAAGGGAAATCATGCCTCACCAATCTACTAGAATTCTTTGAGGGGGGGGTCCACAAGCATATGAACAAGAGGGATCCAGTAGATATAGTATATTTAGGTTTTCAGAAAGACTTTGACAAGGTCCCTCACCAAAGGCTCGTAAGCAGTCATGGGATAAGAGGGAAGGTTCTCTCATGGATTGGTAACTGGTTAAAAAATAGGGAACAAAGGGTAAGGATTAATGGTCAGTTTTCAGAATGGAGAGAGGTAAACAGTAGTGTCCCACAGTGATCTGTACTGGGCCCAGTCCTATTTACCGATCTGGAAAAGGGGGTAAACAGTGACATGGCAAAATTTGCAGATGATACAAAGCTACTCAAGATAGTTAAGTCCCAGACAAACTGCAAAGAGCTATAAAAGAAACTCACAAAACTGGGTGACTGGGTAACAAAATGGCAAATGAAATTTAATGTTGATAAGTGCAAAGTAATGCACATTGGAAAACATAATCCTAACTATACATGTATAATGATGGGGTCTAAATTAGCTGTTACCAGTCAAGAAAGAGATCTTGGAGCCATTGTGTATAGTTCTCTGAAATCATAAGAACATAAGAACATAAATCATCCACTCAATGTGCAGCGGCAGTGAAAAAAGTGAACAGAATGTTGGGAATCGTCAAGAAAAGGATAGATAATAAGACAGAAAATATTGTATTACCTCTATATAAATCCATGGTACACCCACACCTTGAATATTGCATGCAGATATGGTCACCCCATCTCAAAAAAGTTATATTGGAATTGGAAAAGGTTAAAAGGAAAATAGCAACTTTCAGCACTTTAATCACTTAACATCCCTGTCCCTCCCACCCACCCACCCTTGCCGCCTGGGCCACCGATTGGTGGGGGACGATGACAAAAGGAGCAGCTATCCCAGGACTGGAGCCCCAGGCGGGCTGGCAGAGGGACGCTGATCCTCCAGCCCCGCCCCTTCCACCCAAGGCTCTGCCCAGAGCTGCCATCCATACTGGTAAGAGAAATTTTACTTTCACCTCTGGTGACAGGGCACAGATTACTTGATGATAACCTGTCTGCTCATTCCCTTTGGGGTACCTGCCATTGGCCACTGTCAGAGGACAGGATACTGGTCTGCCCAGTATGGCCATTTTTATGTGGATACCAATAAAATTTATTTATTTAATATATTTAAAGTTGACTGACTGGCGAGTGAATTCAATTCTGATGTTATTCTGATGGTTAGATGCAAAGGCATTTGAATTGTTTTGATTATTAAATGAAGTTACTGAAAGTACCATATATGATAAGTACTTTTAGTTGATTCCTTACTTCTAACCTCTGCTTGACTTTGTCCCAGGACTATCCCAGAACTAAGCATTTTAGGTCAAGTACCGCTTTTGCATTTTCTTATATATACATATTATATACAATTTTAAATGAGCCTTTATATAGTTATAGGGTTAAGAATTACCTAACCTAAATGTAAAGTGAATTTAGTTACTCGGTTTTTGTTCTGGATTTCTAATAATGTGGGATCCCATTATGTTAATCACAAACAACTCTAAAACTGAAGATGCAAGTTGTGATTAGCTGAGTGGAGTTTTATAAGTAAAAAGAGAAATCCAATTTATACAAATGAAAATTTGGTTTGTTGTCCTTTCTAGGAAAGTGTTTGAAATACAGTAAACCCTCGATTTAACGGACCCCTATTTAACGGACTTCGGATGCAACGGACAAAATTTCCCGATGCATCCGAAATCCGTTATTGGGGGCTGCCGGCTCCTGCCCCGGGGAGCCAGGCGGGAGCTGTCAACCCGGCTGCCTGGCTCCCCGCAGAGGGGAGCCGGGCGGGCGGGCTGACAGCTCCCGCCCGGCTCCCCGCAGAGGGGAGCCGGGCGGCTGGGTTGACAGCTCCCGCCCGGCTCCCCGCAGCGGGGAGCCCGGCGGGAGCTGTCAACCCCCCCCTCCCCACAGCAGGGAGCCAGGCAGGCGGCGGGCGGGAGCGGGGAGGGGGGTTGACAGCTCCCGCCTGGCTCCAGTCCTGGGATAGCTGCTCCTTTTGTCGTCGTCCCCCACCAATGACAGTTCCCGCCGGGTTCCCCACAGCGGGGAGCCCGGCGGCCGGGCTGACAGTTCCCGCCGGGTTCCCCGCAGCGGGGAGCCAGGCGGGCGGGCTGACAGCCCGGCGGGTGGGAGCAGGGACGGTTTGACAGCTCCCGCCCGGCTCCCCGCAGCGGGGAGCCCGGCGGGCGGGCTGACAGCCCGGCGGGCGGGAGCCGGGGTGGGTTTGACAGCTCCCGCCGGGCTCCCCGCTGCGGGGAGCCCGGCGGCCGGGCTGACAGTTCCCGCCAGGCGGGCGGGCTGACAGTTCCCGCCGGGCTCCCCGCAACGGGGAGCCCGGTGGCCGTGCTGACAGCCCGGCGGGCGGGAGCGGGGAGGGTTTGACAGCTCCCGCCCGGCTCCCCGCAGCGGGGAGCCTGGCGAGCGGGCTGACAGTTCCCGCGGGGCTCCCCGCAGCGGGGAGCCGGGCGGGCGGGCGGGCTGACAGTTCCCGCCGGGCTCCCCGCAGTGGGGAGCCAGGCGGGAGCTGTCAGCCCACCCGCCCGGCTCCCCCCTTGCGGGAAGCCGGGGGGGGGGGGTTGACAGCTCCTGCCCATGATCAGTAAAACCTCTATATAAGGGACTAATTCGGGTGAGGGGGTGTCCGTTAAAGCCAAAAGTCCTGTTATTTAATGATTTTAAAAAATTATTAAATAACGGACTTTCGGCTTTAACGGACACCCCCTCGCCCGAATTAGTCCGTTAAATCGAGGTTTCACTGTAACTCTCTTTTTGTAATATGAGGTGAAGATTAGCACATGAAATTATGCAGGGTTGCACAGAGCATACTACTGCTGCAGGAGTGTGGCCACCATTTATTAGCTAGATTTCTTTCCTTCTTTCTTGGCTTTGATCTGGTTCTGTGGAAACCAGGTGTTTTTCCACACCCACACCCGCCCAGATATTTCTCTGTAGCTTGCATGGGAAATGTGGCCCCTCAATTTTAATTGGCAAATAGTGAAGGGGTGGATTTCTCTCTGGCATGAGAATGTGTATCTGTCAAAAAACTGTTTGTTACCATAAGGTCAGGTTTCCACTGGTGCAGAATTCCCCTTCAAGCTATGTCTGAAATGCTTCCCCTTTCCCAAGCTGGTTATTCATTTGGTTTATTTGTTTGTTTATTTATTTATTTGTGCATATGTGTGGGTGTAGCAAAGAGAATCTTGTCCTCTGTGTGTGTGTGTGTATGTGTGATTTATATTTAACTTTTTTGAAAAGCCAAGATAATTACAGACCAGCTCAGTCATGTAAATATGTTCAGATTCCACCTACCTTCCACCATATGTAGACTAACTGTAAGCAATGAAGTTGCACAAGTTATAAACTGGTAAAACTTAGCCCGTGATATCTATCAAAACATCAATATTAGAAAAGAAGGAAGTCTATCATAATTTGACCGTTCAAACTAATGTAGCCACTCTCTAGGGTTCATATACATACAAGTTTACAATTAAGAAACCAAGTTAATGCTAATAGTCCCTTTTTCTCTTGCCTATTTAAATGATCAACCCATTTTTAATATGATAGACTACACCCCTTTTACAGCTACTGCATACCACTTGCCCCACCTTAGCTTTGTATATGTGAAATATTTTAATGTCAGATTAAATTTGACGTTACAGTGAAACCTCGATTTAACGGACTAATTCGGGTGAGGGGGTGTCCGTTAAAGCCGAAAGTCCGTTATTTAATAATTTTTTAAAATCATTAAATAACAGGACTTTTGGCTTTAACGGACACCCCCTCACCCGAATTAGTCCCTTATATAGAGGTTTTACTGATCATGGGCAGGAGCTGTCAACCCCCCCCCCCCCGGCTTCCCGCAAGGGGGGAGCCGGGCGGGTGGGCTGACAGCTCCCGCCTGGCTCCCCGCTGCGGGGAGCCCGGCGGGAACTGTCAGCCCGCCCGCCCGGCTCCCCGCTGCGGGGAGCCCCGCGGGAACTGTCAGCCCGCCCGCCCGGCTCCCCGCTGCGGGGAGCCCCGCGGGAACTGTCAGCCCGCTCGCCAGGCTCCCCGCTGCGGGGAGCCGGGCGGGAGCTGTCAAACCGTCCCTGCTCCCACCCGCCGGGCTGTCAGCCCGCCCGCCTGGCTCCCCGCTGCGGGGAACCCGGCGGGAACTGTCAGCCCGGCCGCCGGGCTCCCCGCTGTGGGGAACCCGGCGGGAACTGTCATTGGTGGGGGACGACGACAAAAGGAGCAGCTATCCCAGGACTGGAGCCAGGCGGGAGCTGTCAACCCCCCTCCCCGCTCCCGCCCGCCGCCTGCCTGGCTCCCTGCTGCGGGGAGGGGGGGGTTGACAGCTCCCGCCGGGCTCCCCGCTGCGGGGAGCCGGGCGGGAGCTGTCAACCCGGCCGCCCGGCTCCCCTCTGCGGGGAGCCGGGCGGGAGCTGTCAGCCCGCCCGCCCGGCTCCCCTCTGCGGGGAGCCAGGCAGCCGGGTTGACAGCTCCCGCCCGGCTCCCCGGGGCAGGAGCCGGCAGCCCCCAATAACGGATTTCGGATGCATCGGGAAATTTTGTCCGTTGCATCCGAAGTCCGTTAAATAGGGGTCCGTTAAATCGAGGGTTTACTGTACTAGTAGTTTTAGATAGACTGGAGGATCCAGAGCCCTGTTTTCAGGAATGTAGGGATCCCATCCATAAACCTTCACCTCTATAAAACCACTCCTAATAACTGGGAGCACCCCTTCCACAGATTTGCAAAAGTTTCTCTTACTGTGTCACCATTTCAACTCCCAGTTTCAGCCAGACTAACACAAAGTCGATGGCTTTGCCACCATCTCCTCACAACACATACTCTGCCTCCCAGCACTGCTTCAGAGCTAGAACCCAATTCAAAATATGAAGGTCAGCTCAGACCCATGGGCTTTGTGTATCAGCAGTCAGTGATCAAACAGCAGGCTCTACCTTGCTTAGTTTGTAGTCTTTTGTTTTACGGGCTTGTGACATATAAGAGAAAGAGGTGTGGCTGGAGCATGCCCAGAATCGAAGGGTTGCTTGTATTGGGTAATGTGATAGCAGCAGGGCCTGCAACTCTCTTCCAGAAAAAAGCATTTTCAACAAAAAAAAGGTTGATCCATTTTCTTCAAGAGCGTTTGTGCATTTCCACTTGCTGGGATGGTGCCCTCTAGTAATGAGTTCATTGAACCCTCTTCAAACCCTGTCCATTTTGAGGAGTGCATGTCCATCTACTTGATGAGTCTAATATTTCAAGTCTGAGGTTAGAGATGGGAATAAACCTGCCCGACCACCGCAGAAAGGACCCTGAAGAAGCAACAGTTCTAACTGATGCTCAGATAGAAATGGACGGCAATCCACACAATCTGTTTTACAAAACAACCATTATTTGTTTCTGATGCCTCAGCTCCTCTTCCGACACTTCCTGATAGAATCAAAGGCCTGGTCTACAGTACGGGAGGGGGTCGACCTAAGATAGGCAACTTCAGCTATGCAAATAGCGTAGCTGAAGTCAGCATATCTTAGGTTGACTTACCTGGCCGTCCACATGTCGGTGAGTCAACCACTGCTGCTCCCGTCGACTCCACTTCTGCCTCTTGCGGAGGAGGAGTACAGGAGTCGACAGGGAGTGCATTCAGGGATTGATTTATTGTGTCTAGCATAGACACAATAAATCAATCCCCGCTAAATCGACCACTGCCTGCTGATCTGGCGGCTAGTGTAGACGAACCCATAGAAATGTAGGACTGGAAGGGACCTTGTAGTGGGGCGATTGCTCCACTCCATTGGAAGAGGGATTAAATTAGCCCTTTGCAGGGCTGTGGCTAGGGAAAAGCAGCCCAGCAGAGGGCTGAAATGAAAGCAGCTGTGGCTGGGTCAATTAGGGCCCAGCTGGCACTGATAAAAAGGCCCAGAGTTTGCTGCAGGGAGATAGTGTCTCCTCTGTCTACAGAGGCAGACTGGTCTGGCTGCTGGGGAAGCTAGACAGGGTACCTAGAGTGAAGCAGGGCTGGGGTAAGGCATGAGGAGCTGGGGAAGCTCCTGCCTGGAAACCCCCAGGCTGCAGGGCCTAGGGGAAGCCCAACAAGGGATACTAGGGTTGCGCGGGGGTGAGGTGTGGGGCAGCCCATGGCTAGAGGCAGCGGCAGCAGGCCAAACCTTCCTTGCCGGTAATGAATGGCAATTATACTGCAGCCTGCCTTAGAGAATGGGGGCAAGTGGTGACTGGCAGTTGCCTAGACTGAGACAAGGTGGGGATAGAGGGTGGGGGCTCCCCAGGGAGGGGAGACCCTGAGACTGTGGGGGTACTTCAGGGGAGCAGCACCCTTGGGAAGAGGGCACTGGGGTCCAGGGAGGGACACAGGGTCAGTGGCAAGCGGGACTACGGCCTGCAGAGGGTGCTCCAGTCGCTGGAAGAGCTAATTCCCGGATGGACCAGCAGGAGGCGCCACAGGGTGAGTCGCCGCCCTGCCACAGACCTTTAAAGGTCATCTAATCCAGTCCCTGGCATTGAGGCAGGATGTCTTTCTTTCATGCGAAATGGTTCCAAAGCCATCCCATCTAGGAGAATTTTTAGTTTTCTTTTTGTTTTCTGTAATCAGTATTAGGTAATACTTTTCAACTGCTAAAGAGCATTTGGAATGGTGACAGTACAGTCTATTGAATGCTGCTTCTGTTTAGCAACATCATTCCAGGCCTCTTTGCACTAATTAATCTATTTAATACAGATGTGGAAAGTCATCTAAAAGAAACAAGAGCAAGTCTTCATAGTTCCTGAGTACTGGAATGAATCAATACTATTAACATGGGAGAAATCATTACTAAATACCACTGTGGTATGAAAAAAAGTTTTAAATCTAAAAGAATGATCAGTTTACCAAAACTGTGTTAAAAAGCAACATTTAAAATTTTCTACTTAATGTTTTGTAAGTAGCTGAAATATCTAAAAAAGAGCCTGTATGGTCTTATTGATGTATTTTTCTATCTTTAAAAATATTTCTGATAGGTTCATGTTCCACTGAGAAAGCAACATTTGCAGGGAAAGTTTCAAGTAATGAATTGGCCGTAGGTTTATTTCATTGCTTCCAATTTCTGAATTGTACATTTAGGACATTAAAAGCAAAATTCTTCAAGAATTAAAGAAACTAAAATGGCAGGTCCTGGGGAAAATAGAGATTGTTAAAGCAAATGAATCTAGACTCATAAAAGCAGTGCTTTTGCTGTTTCGGTGTGAGTTACAAACCAGAGTAAGATTTAGAGCTGGTTGGACAAATTTCGGCAAACCATTTTTTTCAATCAGAATTTGCCAATTTGTCAAAATTGGAATATTCTGAAGGACTGGGTCAGTTCTGAGAAAGTTCCACTGGAAACTGTAATGATTTTATGAGGTTTGTGATGGGGTTTCCAGAATGCAACCTGGACTATGGTATTCCTTAGCCCTCTGTCCCCAGCCAGGGCTATCCCTCTTGCTCTGTGATGCTGTTGCCAAGCCACAAACGGGTGTTGCACTTCCACAGACAGGGGGAGACCCAACTGAGTTACATGAGAGCTTTCACCAGCCATTCATGAACCAACAATAGAGAGGCTCCAGCCAATTCCTCCCTGCTCCCCAGCCTGGCACCCCAAAACTGTACTGTCTTGCATTAGTCAGAAGCCTCACTAATATAAGTTCATTACCCAGTCTATTCCTCCCTAGTGTGGAGAGGACACACACTAGCCTTTGTAAACTGAGCTAAGATTTCCCAAGCACGTCAACCAAAATACACTGTTATAGATAAAACATAAAACAGATTTATTAACTACAGAAAGATAATTTTTAAGTGATTATAAGTAGCAAGTGTAGAGATCAAAGTTGGTTACCTACAAAATAAAAGTAAATATATATAAATGGAGATATACCAATCTCCTAGAACTGGAAAGACCTTGAAGGTCATCGAGTCCAGTCCCCTGCCTACACTAGCAGGATCCGCCTGCCTACACTAGCAGGATTGAGTACTGTCCCCTGACAGATTTTTTGCCCCAGATCCCTAAATGGCCCCCTCAAGGATTGAACTCACAACCCTGGGTTTAGCAGGCCAATGCTCAAACCACTGAGCTATCCCCCCACCCCCTGAGCTATCCCCCCTTTGTAAAGCAAAGACTGTAAATTCACAGTCTTTGCTTTACAAACTAAGCAGGATTTGAATCAAGCAGTGTCTCATCCTTACAGATGGTACAAATGGGTTACAGTTCCTTAATACACAGTCTGGGACTCTTTTCCACCATGGGACCACCCACCCCAGTTCAAAGTCTTTGTTCTCCAGATAAAAAGAATGAGTACTTGAGGCACCTTAGAGAGATGTGTAGAATGGAACACATAGTAGGAAGATATTATATATACACACATACATACAGAGAACATGTAAAGGTGGAAGTTGCCATACCAACTCTAAGTGGCTAATTAATTAAGATGAGCTATTATCAGCAGGAGAAAAGAAAACTTTTGTAGTGATAATCAAGATGGCTCATATCAGACAGTTGACAAGAAGATGTGAGGATACTTAACATGGGGGATATAGATTCAATTTGTATAATGACCCAGCCACTCCCAGTCTCTATTCAAGTCCAAGTTAATGGTATCCAATTTGAAAATTACTTCCAGTTTAGCAGCTTCTCATTGGAGTCTGTTTTTGAAGTTTTTCTGTTGCAAAATTGCCACCTTTAAGCCTGTTACTGAGTGACCAGAGAGGTTGAAGTGGTCTCCTACTGGTTTTTGAATGTTATGATTCCTGATGTCAGATTTGTGTCCATTTATTCTTTTGCATATAGACTGTCTGCTTTGGCCAATGTACATGGCAGAGGGACATTGCTGGCACATGATAGCATATATCACATTGGTAGATGTGCAGGTGAACAAGCCCCTGATGGCGTGGCTGATGTGATTAGGTCCTATGCTGGTGTCACTGGAATAGATATGTGGACAGAGTTGGCATCGGGCTTTGTTGCAAGAATTTTTTGAAAGTTTGTTCGTGGGTTAGTGTTTTTGTTGTGTGGTGTGTGGTTGTTGGTGTGTATTTGCTTCAGGTTGGGGGAGCGAGCTGTCTGTAAGTGAGGACTGATCTGTCTCCCAAGATCTGTGAGAGTGAGGGATCGTCTTTCAGGATAGGTCGTAGATCTTTGATGTGATGGATTGGTTTTAGTTGGGGGCTGTAAGTGACAGTTGGTGGCGTTCTGTTACTTTCTTTGTTAGGCCTGTCCTATAGTAGGTGACTTCTGGGCACTCTTCTCGCTCTGTCAATCTGTTTCTTCACTTTAGCAGGTGGGTATTGTAGTTTTAAGAATGCTTAATAGAGATCTTGTAGGTATTTGTCTCTGCCTGAGGGATTGGAGCAAATGCGGTTGTATCTTGGCTGTAGACAATGGGTCATGTGGTGTGTCGTGGATGGAAGCTGGAGGCATGTAGGTAAGTATAGGAGTCAGTAGGTTTCTGGAATAGGGTGGTGTTTATGTGACCATTGTTTATTAGCACAGTAGTGTCTAGGAAATGGACCGCTTGTGTGGACTGGTCCAGGATGAGGGTGATGGTGGGGTGGAAATTGTTGAAATCCTGGTGGAATTCCTCAATGGCCTCCTTCCCATGAGTCCGGATGATGAAGATGTCATCAATGTAGTGCAAATAGAGTAGGGGCATTAGGGGACAAGAGCTAAGGAAGCGTTGTTCTAAGTCAGTCATAAAAATGTTGGCATACTGTAGGGCCATGCACGTATGCATAGCACTGTTGCTGACTTGAAGTTATATATTGTCCCCAAATGTGAAATAGTTGTGAGTGAGAACAAAGTCAAAGTTCAGCCACCAGGTTTGCTGTGACATTATTGGGATAGTGTTCCTGACAGCTTGTAGTTCATCTTTGTTTGGAATGTTGGTGTAGAGGGCTTCTACATCCATCGTGGCCAGGACGGTGTTTTCTGGAAGATCACTGATGGATTGTAGCTTCCTCAGGAATGTGTTTCCAGGGGTTGAGTTGTGAGGGGAAGTGAAGCCAAATCATGATTTCACTTCCCCACTTTTATAGTTTCTACCAGCTTGCTGGAAAAATCTTTTGCTATGACATGGATCAAGCAGCCTCCATTTTATATGTGCTCTCTCTGAGAAGTCTCCATTGTATACAGTTCCTAGGATAGTGGATTCTTTCTCTGATGGGTGTTAGTAAGCCATTAACGCTGTTTGGCTTCTCCACTGTTGTACTTGAAAGACTGGTTGTGGATCTTTCAACCTCACAACATATTTCAGTAACACACATCGCAAAATTCAGAATGTCACCTACCATGATAGCATATACAATCCAACAGAATATTAATATTCAACAGATCAAGACTTTATAATGATACCTCACAAGGCATACTTTGTACAAAACATATAAAAATTATATGACAGTGGTCTTCTTTCATCTGGCTTTGGTAGGCAGCAATGACTACAAATTTCTATCTAAGTTTGGTAGCCATCACATTGCTGAAGCAGTGAATGTCCTTCAAGCCCCCAGAAAAAAAATGAAGGGGACACTCAGCTATGATGTGCTCCATCGTTTGTGCCTGGTGGTCACAGTCACATGCAAGTGTTTGCCTCATTTTCCATTTAAAGAGGGTTTGTCCACATCTCCCATGAGATGTCCTGATGCAATTCAAACTATACCAGTCTTTCTGACATAAATCAAAACCTGGTGGTTCTTCAGCAGTGTTAGCGATGAGCTGTTTGTTTTGAGTGGTCAGAATGCTCCATATGACTCTCCATTGAGCCTCAACACCAAAGTCGGGTGCAAGGGTCTTGATATGGTTCCACAGAGGGCTGCGGGATTTTAATCTTCTCTTTAGCAGATTCTGTTAGGGTGAACCTGATGGTATGAAGGCTTGTATGATGAACAGCTAGGGCAATGCCATCCACATAGATGAATTTCTTTGATTCTGTTGCTGGTATAATCCGCTGTGTATAGATTAAAAAGTGTCATGGTCAAGGACCGAGCTCTGAGGGATGCCTGAGTTAAGAGGTCTTGGTTTGCTGATCTGGCCATTGAGATGTATCTTAAAGCAGCGGTCCCCAGTCATTGCTGCCAAGAGGCGAATCATCCGCCGGCAGTGAATGATGCGGGAGATTTTGAGGAGAAGGCCCTGTCTCCAGACAGTGTTGTATGTTGAGGACAGATCAACAAGGGAAATTCCTGTCTTCATCTTATGCTGGAATTCTGCTTCAGTGTAGCCGATAAATGAAGCTACTTGGTCACAGCAGTTTATCTTCGGGTGAAATCTTGCTGCTGTGCTAGAAGGATCTCTTTGATGATATCAGACAGATGGTGGAGCATCACCCATTCCATGAGCTTGCCGGAGGTTGAGAAGAGAGAGATGAGGTGGTATCTGACTGCACTCTGGAGTTTCCCAGGCTGCAGTAGGCCAACCACTGTTACCTGCAGCCAGCGTATTAGCGCTTCTCCGTTTATTTGCAGAATACAATCCGATCTGGCGGGTAGTATAGATGTATCCGGAGTCTCCTTTAATTATGTGACATATTGCTCTACCGTGTCATCAGGTTTTTGCATGTATATAAAAAATGTTTTTCTCAAAGTCTCATTTACTTTGGCATTCAATATTTCTCAAATGTAATCAGTATTTTTCAAACTTTCACCTTCTTCAACCTTATTGTTGTTATAAATATCCAATGCTTTCCTCCTCAAAAACATGCAGGAAGACTGATGATTTACTCTATCATTTTTCTCCTCTGCCCCTAAGGCTGCTAAATACAATTCAAATCTCTGTCTGAACGTTTTCCAGTTCAATGTTTTCTGCAACATTGCCAGAGATTTGCACACTGGATGGAGGTTGTAACACATCCATTTTTGGCTTTCTTCCCTTCTTCAGCTAGTAGGCTATTACTGTGCTCATAAAATACATACAAAAGCCTTTGTTCTTCTTTATCTGCTCCTTCCCGTGCTCTGCTTTTGGTTTCAAACCCAGGAGTTAAACTCAAAATTACTGTAGTCCCTTTCCAATTTGTGAGTTCTGACACTATGTAATAATCTTGAGGTTCATTAAACAAAAAACAGTAAATGAGAAAAGAATAAAACTTTTATTAAAAAAAAACTAGAGTGTGTCTGTGGCAAACTGCTGTACACAGCTACATGGTGTTCTCCATCCCCTGCTTCGAATCAGGTCTCAAAATTTCTATATTCATAATACTGTCCCTCAAGGGAGCCTCCCTAAATTATAATCTTTCACAAACATCTCTACCAAAACCAGGCAGGTTTCTGATGGAACCCTGCCTGGACTCTTGCCAGGTTTCCTGCTTACCTCCTCAACAGCTTTGTTATCAGCTGAGTGGAACCTTGTGTAAGTGAGTGAGTGAGAGTGAGTTAAAACCTCATTGAGATTGATAGGTATGATAGATATTGATAGGTATGACCAAGCACCTCAAATAACCTGCTCCATCAGGTGTGTGCCCTGTTGGGCATTAGGAAGCTGTAGATGTCAGTGTACCATCCACAAACAGACGGGCTCATCTAGGGTATGCTGAGGAAGTTCCCTCCACAAGAATTGCAGCAGTGGAACCAGTTGCTCCCGCCATTGCTACTAGCCATCTGCAAAGTACCCCCGTTGTCCACTAAGTTCTCCCCCTTTGAACTCCTGTACGGCCGACTACCCCGTGGGGTACTGGATCGGATGAGAGAGGCCCGGGAATGCACCTCTTCAGCTTCACAGGGGCTTCTCCAATATGTGCTGCAATTGCAAGACTGACTCGCTCGGGCAGGGGCCCTTGCGGAGAAGAATCTCCAGCTGGCACAAGGGACCCAGGAGTGGTGCTATAAGCAGGGAGCCTGAGACCAAACTTTTAAGCCCGGTGACCGAGTACTCCTCCTCCCCTCTGAGGAGTTAAAACTGCTTCCCAATGGCAGGACCCTTGTGACATGGTCTAGTGAGTGGGGCCGGTCACATACAAAGTCCACCAGCCAGACTGAAGAAGAAAAAAGCAGATTTATCACATGAACCTTCTGAAACCATGGCATGCACGGGATGGACTGCTAGTTACCTCTCACCCACCCAAGCTGGCCTCCAGGTCCTGGATATGGGTAAGACCGAAGAGCCTCAATTGGGGGACACCCTCTCCCTGGAACAACAGAAACAGGCTCAGTTGGGTGCCTTTCATACAACTATTGCCACCCTCCCAGGACAGACTAGTGTCATCCACCACACCATTCAGATGAATCCCAGACAGGTGGTTCCAGAGACCATTTGCCTGCTCCCGTGACAGACATGAGAAATTGTTGAAAAGGAAGATTAAGCGATGATAATGCTGGGAGTCATGGAACAGTCACAAAGCTAGTGGAGCAGTCCCATTGTGTTGGTTCTGAAGCCCGATGGGACTCTCCGATTCCGTATAGATTTCTGAAGGGTGAATGCAATATCAAAGTTCAATGCATACCCACGGCCACTGAGAGCTATGGTGGGGGGGAAGGTGGGGCGTGCCTGCGGACGGTCAATATAAACAAAATGTTTCATGGCCCACCAGAAAATTACCCTGATGGGCTGCGTGCTGAAGGTTGCCAACCCCTGACATAGCTTAACATTTCCCAACTTTCTGATATTTCAGACAGACATCTGGTTAAGGGTAAACCCAATACACTTTTTTTTTTATGAGACATTTCCAAGATGATACTAAAATGGGAGGTAGGAGATGAAATTTGAAATTTGTTTCTGGATTCTGCAAGTAAGGTGTTAAAATGAAATAGCACTAATTTTGCTTTAAAATAAGGTTTCATCTAAGGAAACATGCCTATATTTGAAAATATTCATAAGCAATGTTTTTAGGGTTCTTTTACACTAGCATTGCCATTGATTTCTGCTTTGGGAACTCACATTTTTAATCTCAAAAGATAGATAACAGATATTCTCTTTATCCCAAATAGCTATAATTGAAAGGTTTAGCTTACTCTTTAGAGCAGTGAGAAGGTAAATAATTTATGGCCAAGACCTTTGAAAATATTTTGTTAATTTTTTTCAACAATTTTCTCTACAGGCATACAGTGTCTAGGGTAGAACCAAAACAGACCGCACTGTCTTCATTCCCAGTCATCTTCCTTAATCACAAGACCATTCTTCTTCCCCTTGAGACTGTAGAGATGAAAAATCATGTGTACAAGATTTTGAAATCTTTCCTCTATTTGAGCAAGGCCTAGATATGCATCAGAATATTGCATTTGAAGGGTAGTCCTATCTTTGAGTGTCTTTTATCCCAAGACTGGGCCATTTGCTACCTTCCAGTGCACAGTGATCATATCTATATATATAAAAGTCAAATGGTGTATGTGTGTATCCGTGCGTGCGTGTATGTATGCTGCCTTACTCCTTCCACACCGTTTGAGCTAGAGACTTGAAGTTTGGTACAGTTATAGGCTTTAGGGTCCTAATCAGGGTAAGAGTCGAAAATTTTTCAAATCTCACCTCTGACGCCCCCCCAGGGGTGAAATTCTTTAAAGCCCATTCACATCAGCTGGGCATCAGGTTAACACCTGCTGTTCTCTGTGACATAGTTATGATGTAATAATACCCCCTCCAATGGACCCCGCACTCACTCAGCTCTCTGCCCCCGCCCCACCTCCAACGGCCCCCGCACTCGCTCAGCTCTCTCCCCCCTCAGGTAAGAATCGAAAAATTTTAAAATCTCACCCCCCTCCCCCCACTCCAAAGCCCCCCCCCCACTCGCTCAGCTCTATCCCTCCTCCCCCCCACTCCAATGCCCCCCCACTCGCTCAGCTCTCTCCTCCCTCCTCCCCCCTCCAACGCCCCCCACTCACTCAGCTCTCTCCCCCCCTCCCCCCTCCAACACCCCCCCCCCCACTTGCTCAGCTCCCTCCCCCTTCAGGTAAGAATAGAAAATTTTTAAAATCTCACCCCCCCCTCCAACGGCCCCCGCACTCGCTCAGCTCTCTCCCCCCTCCCCCACTCCAACGGCCCCCACACTCACTCAGCTCTCTCCTCCCTCCCCCCACTCCAACGCCCCCCCCCCACTTGCTCAGCTCTCTCTCCCTTCTCCCCCCACGGACCCCGCACTCGCTCAGCTCTCTCCCCCTACCCCCCTCCGACGGACCCGAGCAACGCCGGGTATTTTTGCTAGTACATTATATACACACATATGTATATTTTAATGTCAGTCCTTAAGGAACTTAAACCAAGCCTTCTTTTATGTTTTCATAGTCCTCACACATTATGAGGACTACAGAACATTAATTATAGTTAAATGTTGCAACTCATGTGATTTTAGCATAATTCTGATGGAATTTGATGTTTTTCTTAAAGCCCCAGTTCCTGGAATCCTGTGACTACATGATAATCTAGGTTTTGATTAAAAAAAAAAAAAGTAAATTTCTAGCCCTCATGGATGCCAGACATAAAGCTTAAAACTGTGATCCAAATACTCTGTTGATGTCCCCAAACCCCAAAAGCATTATACAAAGAAGAATACAAAATGTATTTTTTTAAAAATAGCTCATTATTTTGGGGGCCTGATTCAAGATTTTTGAACACCCAGGATTGGCAATAGGATTGGCAAAAGTACCTAGAGAGATAAGCAGAGTATAGTTGAAGTGGTTCAAACTCCTCTTAACTGATTCTGTATTTAGCTCTTTTAAAACATTTACATTATTTGACATGTGAGCTTTCCCTATACCTATTGTTTAAC
Source organism: Sternotherus odoratus (assembly GCA_032164245.1). Classification (NCBI taxonomy): domain Eukaryota; kingdom Metazoa; phylum Chordata; order Testudines; family Kinosternidae; genus Sternotherus; species Sternotherus odoratus. The sequence continues at coordinate 152,596,221 of JAVMKO010000001.1, read as the reverse complement.
CACATGTTGATCTGCAAAATTTTTACCCTTAGCTGGCAATCTGTACTTCAGATCATATAGAAAGCATCTATAAGTTATCCAAGGCTTGCATTATTTTTGTTTGAAGCTATCACTTTTCCCCCTGGCCACAGTGATTTTCAGTGACCCAATCAGTGCTGCCATGAACCATGGTAACTTCAGCAACAGATGGCACAGCAGACAAAAATCCAAACTTTTATCACACTAACATTTGTCTCTGGTGACATTTTATAAGCATTAGGGATCTGAACTGCTATGTTTTGCAATGTAGTAACTCTATATGTAGTGATAATTGAAGAATGAATTTTACTTTATCATAACATGAAGGGTCATTATGTAAGTTATGTAAGAAAAGTCTTACTTTTCTGGGTTTAAAACAGAATATCTAGTTTAAAATCATCCTCAACTCACCCTCTCATGCCTAAATATTGCACTGCATGTGACAAAGCATGGAAATTCATTCACTGTTTTGGAGATACCTTCAATACTGAGGCACAAAAAGAACTCCCAGATCCAGGCTCTCTGTTTTCTGGTGGCCTGGCAAAACTATTTTAGACTAAGTGATTACTTGAGAATGTAACGCATTTTCACAACGAAAAGGACAACAAAGGTACTCTTAATTTTAAAATGAAAACTGGGCTTCGCCCAGATATTACTAGGAACATGAAAAGGATTGTTGATCCACAGCTCCTATTAAAGTCCACGGAAACTGAAGCTCAGTACTCCTGAAAATCTGGCTATTTAAGGCTCAAATTGTGATGTTAGATGCAATTCACACTGAAGTCACCAGTAGTTACCCAGAATATCAGAGAGTAGAATTTGATCCAAAATTTTCAGTATTAAAATAAAATGTGATTCATCAGAGGAGAAACACTAAGAGCAGAGACATTTTGATTACTCAGAATATGGGGAAATGCTCATGAATCAAGCACACACACAGAAGTCTTTAGTGGCCAACTAAATATCCCAGGTTCATTGACGCATAGTCTTGCCAGTTCCAGGGCTCTTCCAGAAAGGCAGCAGCAGCAGCATGCTTTCTAGATTCCACTATAAATTGCTTGTAGTCAAATTACCTATCCCTTGCTGAGTCAAATGATATGCCCCCCCTCCCCTTCTAAATTTAAACCCTTGCAGCTGGATAATTAGACCATCAGTTCATGGGTTTGGTGTGGGGGAGGCGGGGAGGGTGTTTGATTTGGGACAAGGGAGAATTCCACAATTCCTACCCCTTGACCAGTGTTAAATTTAGGAGCCAGTCAATATCTAGAGGTAACAAAGTCCTGAGGCACCTTAAAGACTAACTATAAAGTTTTGAAGCATAAGCTTTCATGGGCTAATACCCACTTCGTTGGATGCAAGCAGTGGAAGTGTCCAGGGGCAGGTATAGAAAAGTAGGCAAGAACCAGGTAGGAGGTAACAAGGTTAGTCCAATTAGGCTGAACCAGCTTGTTATCTCCAATCAGGGAGGGTGGGTTATTCTTCTAGCAGTTGAATAGGGGGTGTGAACTCGGAGAGAGGAGAAGCTATTTTTGTAATTAGCAAGCCACTCAAGGTCTTTGTTCAGTCCCAGATTGATTGTGTTAAATTTGCAAATGAATTGCAGCTCTGCAGTTTCCCTTTGCAGTCTGGACTTGAAGTTTTTTTGCTGCAGTATGGTGACTTTTAAATCTGTAATTGTGTGTCCAGGCAGGTTGAAGTGTTCTCCTACAGGTTTTTGTATATTGCCATTCCTAATATCTGATTTGTGTGCATTTATCCTTTTTCGTAGGGACTGTCCAGTTTGGCCGATGTACATAGCAGAGGGACATTGGTGGCATATAATGGCATATATGACATTGGTTGATGTGCAGGTGAATGAACCAGTGATGGTTTGGTTGATCTGGTTAGGTCCTTCCAGAAAACACCATCCAGAAAACACCATCCTAGCCACCATGGATGTAGAGGCTCTCTACACAAACATCCCACACAAAGATGGAATACAAGCTGTCCGGAATAGTATCTCCGATGATGCCACAGCACAGGTGGTTGCTGAGCTCTGTGACTTTATCCTCACACACAACTATTTCAAATTTGGTGACAATATATACCTCCAGACCAGTGGCACTGCTATGGGCACCCGCATGGCCCCACAGTATGCCAACATCTTTATGGCTGACCTGGAACAACACTTCCTCAACTCTCGTCCACTCACACCCCTTCTCTATCTACGCTACATTGATAACATCTTCATCATCTGGACCCATGGGAAAGAAACTCTGGAAGAATTCCACCATGACTTCAACAGCTTCCACCCCACCATCCACCTCAGTCTGGACCAGTCCACACAGGAAGTCCACTTCCTAGACACCACAGTGCAAATTAATGACGGCCACATCGACACCACCCTATACCGAAAACCTACCGACAGCTATGCCTACCTTCATGCCACCAGCTTCCATCCCGGACATACCACACAATCCATTGTCTACAGCCAAGCACTGAGGTACAATCGGATTTGCTCCAACCCCTCAGACAGAGACCAACACCTACGAGATCTTCACCAAGCTTTCTCAAAACTACAATTCCCGCACAAGGAAATAAGGACACAGATCAACAGAGCCAGACATGTACCCAGAAGCCTGCTGCTGCAAGACAAGCCCAAGAAAGAAAACAACAGAACACCACTGGCCATCACCTACAGTCCTCAGTTAAAACCTCTGCAACGCATCATCAGTGATCTACAACCCATCCTGGACAATAATCCCTCACTTTCACAGGCCTTGGGAGGAAGGCCAGTCCTGGCACACAGACAACCTGCCAACCTTAAGCAGATTCTCACCAGCAACAGCACACTGCACCACAATAACTCCAACTCAGGAACCAATCCATGCAACAAACCTCGATGCCAACTCTGCCCACATATCTACACCAGCAACACCATCACAGGACCTAACCAGATCAACCATACCATCACTGGTTCATTCACCTGCACATCAACCAATGTCATATATGCCATCAATGTCCCTCTGCTATGTACATCGGCCAGACTAGACAGTCCCTACGAAAAAGGATAAATGTACACAAATCAGATATTAGGAATGGCAATATACAAAAACCTGTAGGAGAACACTTCAACCTGCCTGGACACACAATTACAGATTTAAAAGTCACCATACTGCAGCAAAAAAACTTCAAGTCCAGACTGCAAAGGGAAACTGCAGAGCTGCAATTCATTTGCAAATTTAACACAATCAATCTGGGACTGAACAAAGACCTTGAGTGGCTTGCTAATTACAAAAATAGCTTCCCCTCTCTCCGAGTTCACACCCCCTATTCAACTGCTAGAAGAATAACCCACCCTCCCTGATTGGAGATAACAAGCTGGTTCAGCCTAATTGGACTAACCTTGTTACCTCCTACCTGGTTCTTGCCTACTTTTCTATACCTGCCCCTGGACACTTCCACTGCTTGCATCCAACGAAGTGGGTATTAGCTCATGAAAGCTTATGCTTCAAAACTTTATAGTTAGTCTTTAAGGTGCCACAGGACTCTTTGTTACCTCTGCTATTCCAGACTAACATGGCTACCTCTCTGATTCTAGTCAATATGTAGTAATTACAACATATCTGAATATGGTGTGACTAATCACTTACTAATATTACTGCAGTAAACAGTGTGTGTTTATAGGGTATAAGTAACAGGCATTGTATTTGTCTCATACTCTGCCTGACACCTGATTGCTAAGCTTGGGCAGGACACAGCAATTGGCTTGAGGTTAGCCTTACTACATGAAAAAAAGTTTTCAAGATGAAGAGCACTATACAGTATTAGTATTCATTTTTATTACTACCTGTTGGGTTTCTTTGTTCCAGTTTTGCTCTGTTCATTGAGCCTCTCTCATCTGTGATCTCAGGCACCACTGGATTCACACCCTACATACCGCTGCAATGATAGTTGTATAGAATATGCCTTGTGAGGTATCATTTGAAAACTAACATCACAGTGGTCAGTAATACCATTCTGAAATATGTGTGACAATGCTGTATGTAGAATTATGGATACATACTGATATTATGCTTTAAAGACTACAACTGAAAAATATTTAAACCCAGGCTTGTCAGGATAGCAGATAAACAGGTTTTCTCCACAGAAAGGAAAGAGGTCAACACCTCAAACCAGGTATGACCACATTCATTGATATTGGAGGATGCAGGAAGAGAACATTTACATCATAAAATTGCAGCAGGAAACATCACATTTGAACACTGTAGGGCACAATTTAATCTTTATGGAGTTAGCCCCCCTGGTGGAGATAGGAGACTGAAATTCAGGGGACCAATTTGACCCTTGAAACAAAGGCAGACGGTGAGATATAAGAAGGACACACAAAGATTTTGGATGATCCTTTACCTGAGGAGACAAGGAAAAACAGTTCCTTGGACTCTGGAGCGTCTGGCTAAGAGTTAGCCAGTTATTGCTGGGAAAGGAAGATTAATGAAGAAACTACCTTGAACAAAGACTGTAGCTTGTTAAGTTAGGCCTTAGTCATTAAAAAGAATATTTTTACTTTTGTTTGTAACCATTGCTATCTTTGTTCCTTCTATTTGCTATCCCTTAACCTATAATCTTTTGTTAAATAATGTGTTTTATTTCCACTAAAAACCAACTCAGTGGTGTGGTTGAAGGGAATGGTCTGTTTACCCCAGCTAAATTAATAAGCTCTAATGCATTGACTCTTTAAAAGAGTAGTGAACTTAATATCAGCTGTGAATAGGGTGACCAAATGTCCCAATTTTGTAAGGACAGTCCAGATTTTTGGGTCTTCTTCTTATATAAGCTCTTATTCTCTCTCCACCCCCCACTCCCGTCCCGATTTTTCACATTTGCTGTCTGGTCACCCTAGCTGTGAATGTTCACAAATCTGGGTATCCTCAGCAGACTGTTACATTAGCATGGATTACACACAAAATTCCTCTGTGCTGATCTCTCTTCATTTTATCAGGTTTTGAGGAGTAAATAAATCTATTTAGTCATATTTCTTGCTTCATATCTTCACCATAAAACTGAGGAAGAATTTTGAAATACCTTAATTTGGTTCACAGAATGAAAAGACAAACTAGTGATGAAATGGAAACATTAAAACAAAAAAAGGCAAATATTGTGACTAGTTCCTCTTCTGTTTGTGTCTTGTTTGCAACAGCATGTCCTTGCCTTTCAAAGATTACAATATTAACATAATCTTTTAACAACCAAAGGGACTCTTAACACTGTCAACAATTTTTTATTAAATTGCATGCAAAGTCAAATAATCTCAGATCTCCTTGCAAACCCTCAAAGAATATTATTCATTAGGCTCCATCTGACAAGATTTCCCCCATCAGAGGGTAGCTTATTTTAATTGTATCTTCTCAATCTACACTTGCTGTTAGCAGTAAGAAGCATCAACTGTAGATAAGCCATTAAATACAAATCAAAATCACATGCTAACTCTTAATTAGTCACCAGAATTAGCATGTGCGTTTTAAAAATAGCTAATATGAATACATTGCAATAGTTACTATTAGTACTTCATAAACTAATTATTTTACCTGGATTTTATTAGGCATTAAAAAATCACTTAACTAATGCAAAATAAATGGGAGAATGTTCTCTTGGCTCATCCAAGTTTTCCTTCTAACCCCTTTCTTGGCATTCTTATTCTTTCTTCCAAACCACCCCCCATTTTTCTGGAAGTGTGTTCCTCTTCTCCTGCATCATATAACCACCTTTACTTCTTAATCCATTCTGCCTTAAAATTCACTTCCACAAACCATATTATCACCAATGGACACTGCAAGATTACACCCACCACCATCTTGTGCAAGTCACCGCAGGTATACTTAATCTTTCAAGTGTTTTGTCCCTGTCTTAGATACTTTAATGAAATCCTTGGGACAAGGACTGTCTGGCTTTTGTGTTTTTAAAGTGCTCAGCATTCTGCTAGTGCTTAATAAATAGCTCGTGAATAATCAGATCTGCCCATGTCACTCATGATAGAATGCCTGTTAAATAGGGTTACCTGATCATCACTATTCAGGGGTTGGCAACCTTCCAGAAGTGGTGTGCCGAGTCTTCATTTATTCACTTGAATTTAAGGGTTTTGCCTGCCAGTCATACAATTTAACCTTTTTAGAAAGCCTTTCTATAAGTCTCTAATATAGAGCTAAACTATTTTTGTATGTAAAGTAAATAAGGGTTTTTAAATGTTTAAGAACCTTCATTTAAAATTAAATTAAAATGCAGAACTTATCAGGTTAGTATGATTCTTGCCCTTGCTTTTCCTTGCTGAGTTTTCCAATGTCTGGCACATATATAGATACTTTAAGCTGCACACAGGATTCAGTTGTTAACCAGCTCTGAGAGAGACAGAGGACAGATTTCATGTGTGAAAATACCTGTCCACAACAGGTATGTGGATCCAAATGCTGAAAGCATCGCAAACGCAATTTTCTTCAAACAGTTAAATTTCGCTGGAGGGACGTCCAGCAAGTCAGAACAGAGGCCCCATGATCCCTCTTGGTAGATTCAAGTGCACTCCACAGATCTTCATTTTTAACGGAATGAGCTGCATTTCTAAAACTTCAACACTCATCCACTGAAATACAGTCAAATCCAAGAATCAGAGAGGTAGCCATGTTAGTATGGAATAGCAGAGGTAACAAAGTCAAAACTTTATAGTCAGTCAAATCCAAGTTGCTTTAGTTGAACTTTTCAGGTTTAATTAGAAAAGAAAGCACTGGGCCAAATCACTGGAAATCTTGAAATCTATCAGAAAATTCTGATTCCAGTTCTTGCATGTACATTCTAATCTCAACGTCAAACGCAGTGCACTGTTCCACATGGAGTAATAGTGATGCAAGCAGCAAATCAAGACTTAAAAATATCTCAGTACAGTGGGGCTGGAACAATTTTTAAGGTCGGGGTGCTGAGCTGTACTCCCTCTTGTCCCTGTCTACACCCCCCGTCTTTCTCCTGTGTGGGGCCAGTGGGCCACAGCTGGGGGCAGCTGCAGAGCCCCAGGCTGGTGGCCAGGACCCCAGGCCAGCAGCAGAGCCCCCTGGACCAATGGCTGGGACCTGGGGCTGGCAGCTGGCTGAGCAGGACTGGTGGACGGAACCTTGGCTGGCAGGGGCCAGTGGCTGGTACCCCAGGCCAGCAGTGGAGCTGCTGGGGCCAGTGGCCAGTACCCGGGCAGTGTGAGTGACACAGAAAATCAGCTCACGTGCTGCCTTTGGCACAGACGCCGTAAGTTGCCTACTCTGATCTAGCTGCACAGAACTTCCTTCTCTAAAGTACTAAGCGCTGCAGCATTTGAACTAAAGAAGAATTTCCTCTAACTATAGCAGCGTTAGGCCCTATGCCACACACTTGAAAAGTTCTGGCACTACTTAAGCACTCAGATACCATAGTCACAAGCAGAGCCAGATTAAGATTTTGTGGGGATCTGGGCCAGAGCAAGTGTGTGTGTGGGGGGGGGGGGGGTCTCCCCACCCCTTCTTCCTGTGGTCCCACACCCATTCTCTCCCTTCTACCTATGGTCCCGCCATGGCCCCACACCATTCTATCCCTACCCCCCAGTGGCCACACCCCTTTTCCATCCATGGTCCTGTGCCATTCCATCCCCCACCCCCCACTGTGATCCCACAACCCATTTACTCCTTTCCTCCTCCCTCCACTGCAGTCCCAAGAGCAGAGGAGCTCTGTCCCTCTGCCTCACAGCAGGGAGCGAGAGCTCCTCCAGCCCTGAGGCTGCAGCAGGGAGCATAGTACTTCAGTCCAGTTGCTGCAGCCGGGGTCGAGACACTAGGGCTTCCCCCCGACTGGGGCTTCTGCTGGGGCACAGGGTTGGTGTGGGGACTTCTTTTACTGGAGAGTGGGGTCAGGGTATGGGGGCTTCCCCCAGCCCATCCACCCAGCACTTCTGCCAGGGCTCTGGGCTTCTGCCGGCCCGCATTGGAGATGTGCTGGGAGCAGGGTATTCATTTTTCTGGGGTCCCCCAATTGGCAGGGGCCCGTGAGCACAGGGCCCGTCGGCCCATTGGCTAATCCGCCACTGGCCACAAGTATATTAGAAGAACCTGAACAGAATGAAATAGAAACAATGATCTGCCCACTCATATTAGCCAGAACATAGTCCTGCAAGGCGACAGAACACGATAGTTCCAATTCAGCAAAATGCTTATGCTTAACTTTACATGCTTAACTTTACATACAAAAGTGATTGACTTTAGTGTGACTACTTGTGCGCTTAATTTTAAGCATGTGCTTAAATGTTTTGCCGAATCAGGGTCTAATCTAGCTAGAGTCTGCTAAACCCATGAATATGAAGGGTTTACAGAGTCTGAATCTTTTTTTTTAATGTTTATATATCTCTCAGAGGTAGCACTCTGTCATTGTCATAGTATCTTAAATAATGGCAGTCACAGAGTACTGCCTCATCGACTACCATTCCCTGATGTGTCTCCTTTTTTGAGCTAAATAATATGAATTACAGGCCAGTAAATAAAGTTGAAATTGGAACAACACTATAATGATTAATCTCAGTTTTACTAACGTTACACTTCTGAGGTCGGGAGATAGAAATGGTCTCAACATGCTAAAAAAATGGATTATAGTCTGTCCAGAATGAGTCACTCATGGCCTGTCTAGTTGCCTTGTGGGTGCTGGTTCTGCACTAGGAAGAACTTAGTTTCTCTAGAAGCTGGACAGTCCATTTTTTATTCTGTTGGGTTGTGTTGCAAAATATTTCTTCACACTCCCACACTATGATATCAAAGCGCTCTCTCTCCCCTACTCCCCTACTCCAGAGAAGAAAAATGTCTTGGCCTCACACCTTCCACAGTTAAACTAAAGGAGCTAACGTTGGCCATTCCACTTCCCACACGCAGCTCTGTAGCTGTGCAGTACCTGATGAACTGATACCACCAACTGGATTAGTCCAACCGGATGCTTCTGAACACCTCTTCTTGGTAGCAAAGTGGATAGTTTTCTGTTGCTAAGTGTTTCTGTGTCTTCAGCTCCCTCCTCCTTCTCTCTTTGCTTCAGACATCCCCATTTTAGGCTTTTCTTTCCCTCTGCTCTAAATTCCTCATCTTTATGAGCTCTCCCTAGTATCTTCTGACTTTGGACTAAATTCATACCAGGTATAACTCCATTTATGTCAATGGTGTTTGTGATGTTACACCCCATATTCTTCATAGAAATATTGTAATGATGTGAATATGGAATAACTAAGATATGTTTTACGCAAATGGGTCATGTGAGGTTTCATTGAAAAGGTTATGATCTACTAAATGTGTTTGTCCAATTTGGATGCATATATCATTTCTGCATCTGACGTTAGGAATATTGACTACGTAACAATTACAACTGTGTGCACACTTGGGGGAACAACCACCAAACAGTAGGCAATCAGCCTGAATGAGCTATTTAAGAAGGACAATAGGACTTTGATTATACTAATCAGCCACCTTCCTGAGGAGCTACCTGGGATGTTGCAAGGTCATCTGATGATGTCACTTGGTACTAAGTACCACCTTGGACACTGATGGTATTTTTCTACTGGAAACAAAAGATTTCTGCCTTATGAAATCCCACTTAAGGCTGGGAAATAAGTCAGTCAGGGTTCTTTTGCATTGCTTCCCTGCCCAGGAAGGAAGACTGCTGAAAGCACCTGAAGAAACAAAGGAAATAAGCTGGGGAAAAGCAATGGCTGAGTCCAGGCTGAGACAGGGGTCTAGTCTATAAAGAGAAATAACTGGATCTCTAAGCTTCAGAAACTCTGAAACCTGCCAAAAACATTTAGGCTGAGAAATTACATTTTTTAACCTGTTTCTTTAGTGAATTAAGCTTAGGTTGTGTATTTTGTTTTATTTGCTCAGTAATCTGCTTTGTTCTGTTTGCTATCCCGTTTTACCTTTAGTGTTATTAAACTTATTTCTTATAAAGGCCAGCTTGGCCCCGACAGCTGGTCACAGCTGTGGCTGCTTCCCCAATGAGCCTAGGTTTTCTGCTTTCCCCAGCCACAGCCTTCTGCAGGGCTCTTTTAACCCCTGCAGGGGCGAAAGCAGGGTGATCACTCCACTACAGTATACTAACCTAGCATTCTTTTATTGATATTTCTGTTTCATATACAATATCATCTCTAAGAATGAATGAAACTCAAAATCCATGTAGCTATGATAATTAACAAGTTTTACTATACTATAGCTTTAATAAAAGTTCATTCTGATCACTTAAGAGCATCCTGAAATTTAAAATTGAACACACAGAAACGATCATCCTTCCTTTACTGAGCTGCGTGACACTTGACCTACTTTTCCCTAACTTCCATAGAACTATTTAAAGACACACAAATTTACTAAAAATCCACTCTTTATTATGTCTCTTTTCTAGTCTACAACTGGATGCAAAGTTCTGTTCTGGTGCATTGTGCATTGAGAGATAGTTGGATGTCAAGGAAGACAATAACCTATGTCTCAGCAGTGCCATCTGCTGTGGATTTATAAAATACTTCCCACATATTCCAAGTGAATTATGCTGCAATAACACTAACTTGATTTCTCTTTCTCTCTGCCAATTTTTTTAAAAACAAGTGCTTAAAGTCCATATTCAGGCACTTACATTTTCACAAGTTGTTCATGCAGCAGCTCCTATTGACTCTGGTGGGAGTCAAACTTGGCTTTCAAACTGCAATGCTTGGCTGTACTCTTGGAACGGTCTGTCATTCTTTCAGAATCAGAACTGGCAAATGATTAGCTTTGACCAGCTATATTGCTGTAGTCAAAGTAGTAATTTGCTTTTTTACCAGCTACTCTTTTCCAACTTTGCACCAGAGACAGGGAGATCAAATCAACTTTCCTTTCCATTTGATGACAGAAATTTAACAAGAGGCACTGTGTATCACTGCACCTGATAAAATACAGAGAAAAAACTGCCAAAGAATTCAAGTATTGTATTGCTTACTAACTAGGTTAACCAGATATCCCGACTTTATAGGGACAGACCTGATTTTTAGGTCTTTTTCTTATATAGGCTCTTATTACCGCTCATTCCCTGTCCTGATTTTTCACATTTGCTGTCTGGTCACTCTATTACAAATGGCAAATATTTAGATCAAGTACTGTTTAAGAAAAACCGAAAGCACAGACAAAAGGAGAATTAAAATAATAATGTAGTATCTATGTTAGGATTCATTAAATCTTTAAGGGCTGAAACTGGATTTTTTTTCCCAGATGAACAACTATTCTATGCTATTTTATGTTTCCCTTCCCTTAAGCTTTTTGATGGAAACATACTGTTAAAAGCAGCAACAATTTTAATTATTTATGAATGCTGCAGAGAAATATAGATAAAATAAGATGTGGAAAACAGGCAATAGGATGATGAGGCTAGAGCTCAAATTATTAGGTATGGGAGTGATTCTTCAGATTTTTCATAGGTGGTATGTAGTTCTTAAAGGAGGGTTTTTCTTAAGACATCTAAGCAGACCAATAGGCAAATTAGAATCTTTAAGGCACTGTAGGAGATCCGCTTCTCACCCACTTTAGAACACAGGCAGGAGACTCCTCTGCAGCTGCCAACAGTGTCCTTTATTTATACAGTGCAAACCCCACCACCAATATATACAGCTCTATACAGTTTAGCTGAGCCCCAGCCCTCAGCCTGGCTGGGTTCAGGAAGCAGTCAGCTCTTACAGGCTCCTAGCCTCAGCTCTACTTTCCCACTCTATGTCCCTGCACTTCTCTCTATCTCCTTCTGTTCTCTCTCACTCCACTACCGCATCACCACCCTGGGCTTCCTCCCTGCAGGCTCTTATCCCCTGGGGAGGCTACCAGGTGCAGCCCATGTGGCCCTAATTAGCCCAGGGCTGCACTCTGCTAGATAATCAGCTTCCCTAGCTTAGGGAAGCTGCTAGCAGAGGCTTTTGCTTTTCTTAAAGGGGCGGCAGGGCTGGTTCAGGCCCACCCTGCCCACAGCACTTGCAAATGAATAGCTGGTATTCAAGTAACTGTTAAAGTTCTTTTTTTGTAGCAATCATATTCAGCCTTTGAAGGGAGTGAGGGCCCACTAGCACAGTTTAAGTTTATTCCTATTTAAACTGTCTGTTCAAAATAAACTTGGTGGATCTGTACTATTTTTGTTTTAACCTTGTGATTGGTTGGATCACAGAAACCCCTTTGGGACTGCCGCCTAGGATGACCAGACAGCAAATGTGAAAAACTGGGACTCGGGGTTGGGGGTAATAGAAGTCTCTATAAGAAAAAGACCCCAAACTCGGGACTGTCCCTATAAAATCGGGACATTTGGTCACCCTACTGCCACCTGATGTGCTGAGACTACTTCTTCCCCTGCTTTCCCTGCCAGATTGGGACTACAGAACACTGAAGTCCAGATACATATGCCTGCTGCAAACCCAGACCCAGGTCTGAACCATGTCCCCTAACAGCTGCAGACTTAACTGAAAGCGGCTTAAGAAGTGTGCCTATCTCTAACACTCAGATGCTCAGCTCCCAATGGGGTCTAAATCCCAAATAAATCTATTTTACCCTGTATAAAGCTTGTACAGGGTAAACTCATGAATTGTTCACCCTCTATAACACTGATAGATATCCACAGCTGTCCGTCCCCCCCCCCCCCCCGGGTCCAGGTATTAATACTTATGCTGGGTTAATTAGTAAGTAAAAAGTTATGTTATCAATACAAAAAGTAGCATTTAAGTGGTTCCAAGTAATAGCAGACAGATCAAAGTGAATTACAAAGCAAAATAAAATAGAACACGCAAGTCTATGCCTAATACAGTAAGAAAATTGAATACAGATAAAACCTCACCTTCAGAGGTGTTCCAGTAAGCTTCCTTTTACAGACTAGTCTCCTTCTAGTGTGGGTCCATCAATCAATCACACCTCCATGGTTACTGTCCTTTGTTCCAGTTTCTTTCAGGTATCCTTTGAAGGTGGAAGGTGGATAGGGTATCACTTGAGCCAGCTGAAGACAAAATGAAGGGGTTTCCCAGGGGTTTAATAGACTTTCTCTTGTGGGTGGACACCCCTCCCTCCCCCCGTGTAGAATCCCAGCTACAAGATGAGTTTTGGAGTGAGATGGGCAAGTCACATGTCCATGAATGACTCAGACCGTACAGGTAGCAGACATTGTTCACATGCTGCCTTGAACATCCTCAGGTAGCCTTCTTATGTGGATTGGAGCCTCCCAAGCTCCCTTGTCCATTAAGTGTTTCTTGATTGGGCACTTAACTTGCACATTCCTTTCTAAAGAAGCTGACCAAATGCTTTACTAAGGCTACTTAAAATCCAAAAAGTATACAGTCAATATCCATAGGTTCAAATACAACAATGACACATGCATACAAAGAGGATGAATATATTCAGTAAATCATAACCTTACAGAAATATGTTATATGGGATATGTAGCATACAACATATTCCAGTTATGTCATATGCACATTCATAAGCATATAGGGCTTGGCACATAGGGCTTGGTTACACTGACATTTTCAGTGCATTAACTTGCTGGCTCAGGGGGTGATTTTTTACCCCCCTTAGCGCAGCAAGTCTGAGCGCTTTAAAGCGCTAGTGTGGACAGGCTCTGAGTGCTGGGAGCCACACTCCAGGCGCTCAGAGCTAATCCCCTCATGGAGGTGGATTACTAGGAGCGCTGGGAGAGCTCTCTCCTGGAGCTCCCGCACGACCACACTTGCACTGGACCTTTCCAGCAACAGCACTTTGAAGTTTCAAGTGTAGCCATGCCCTGAGTTGAAACATTAAAATAAGAATTATAGACGTGTCAAACAGCTGCCGTTTCATTAACTCTTTGAAGAGGTGAATTGGGGGTGTGTGTGTCAATGTCAGCTTTGTTATGAAGACCCATTAAAGTAGAGCAAAGAGCTATACAGAAAAAAAGGAAGCATCTTAGATTTCCAATTGATGAGGTTTTATTTGGATTTTAGCTATTACCCAGATTTTCAGATGGGTATTTTATTCAGATCAAGAACTTTGAACTCAAGTCCCTTTGTAGAATTTAATTTGATCAAGGATTGTTCATGAAGATATCATTTTTGACATGCTCTCTCAAAATGCAGTCTGATTCTGCCTTGATGCTGATGGACAATTGATAAATATTTTGGATTTACTTTCCCATTTTGCAGCCAAAACTCTTCAAGCATTGTAGAAAAAATAATCTAAAAATTGATTTATGTGTCTTTCAAATGTTATAGATTAATAAGTAGTACTATATGCATGAAAGGCCTAAACTAAACAAGAAGATATTTTATTAACAGAAATAAGTTCTGCTCTGAATTCCTTTTAATATAACAAATAAACTTCTCTTTTGCAGCAAAGACACAATCATTCTATGTTACCTTAATCCTTCCATGAACAGCTGTGCTCTTGCAGAGGTTTCTTCCATGCCCAGCAGCATGATCACTCAGCTAGCTGAAAAGGGAGAGATAATTTATACAAAAGTACTGAGTCCTTTGAACTGAGTAAAACTGTCCCTATGTAAAGAGCGAGGGGTCATCATCTGAAAACATTTGTTATATAAACCCTTCACTTCCCATAGTTCTTTATCTGATAACCTTCAGGCCCCCAGACATTTTGCAGCAACACTTTTCAAGTACTGATTCATTAACTATGCATTTCTTTTGGTTCTTTTAAGACAAAGCATTTATATTTTGCCAAAGGATAGGAACATCAAGCTTTTTGTATCTCACTATCCCTCATGTAACATAACCTAACCTGAACATTCATACAGAAATTAAAACTGCAAAGTGTTTCTTTCCTCTCCTTCCTGCAAACATGTGAACTTCATTAGAGCTATGTGAAATATACATGTGATTTCTTGTTTTGTGAAATTTTTCATGGCTAAATGATGCACAGTTTCACCAATTAAATGAAAATATTTTCAAAGTGAATGTTTTTCCATTTGATACAAACAAAAAGGCTTTTCATTTGCATCATTTTTCATATTTTCTGCATCTTTCGTGCAGTCAGATTATTTCCCCCAATAAAAGCTACTTCAGTGAAACCTCGATATAACGGACTAATTCGGGCGAGGGGGTGTCCGTTAAAGCCGAAAGTCCGTTATTTAATATTTTTTTAAAATTATTAAATAATGGACTTTCGGCTGACAATAGACACCCCCCTCGCCCGAATTAGTCCGTTATGTCGAGGTTTTACTTTTATCACGGGCCCGCCTGGGTCCCGGCTGGGGGGGAGGGGTAGTTGACAGCTCCCGCCGGGCTTCCCGCTCCGGGGAGCCCGGCGGGAGCTGTCAACTCGGCCGCCCGGCTCCCCGCAGCAGAGAGCCGGGCGGGAACTGTCAACCCCCCCCCCCTCCCCGCAGCGGAGAGCCCGGGGGGAACTGTCAACCTCTGCGGGGAGTGACAGCTCCTGCCCGGCTCCCTGGGGTGGGAGCCGGCAGCCCCCGAATAACGGATTTCGGATACATCGGAAATTTTGTCCGTTGCATCCGAAGTCCGTTAAATCGGGGTCCGTTAAATCGAGGGTTTACTGTTCTTGTTTAGGGCAAAATAAGGAAAAATCACAAAATGTCAATCAGTGAGTCTTTACACCCTCTCTCCCCCACAACACACATTTTAGGTGGGTGGTGGGCACTGAATTAATCTGCCAGCTTCACTTTATACATGAAATGTGCTGTCATTTTACACATTTCATTCCAGTGGAATGTTGTTATTTATTAACTGTATTGCAATAGCATACAGGAGATTCAGGCATAGACCAGGCCGAGTGGCATCTCTTCTCTTGTCTTTCTCCTTTCTTCCTTAGTTGAACGCTTCTGCTGTCAACTCTGCCCTTTTCCATGGACTGTCCAAGCAGTTAATATAGTAGTGCGGGCATGGAGCCTGTTCAGCTCATCGCAGTAGTTATGGGCATTGTAAACAGCTCGCGAATTATCATGTAATTTATGCAGAAAGGGAAAACCCGTGCGTGAACACAAAGGCAGGGCACTCACAAGAGTGAGGAGGACATGGACACAGGCCTCCCCAAACGCAGTGCTACTGGCAGCTTAGGGATCCTGGTGGCAATGGGGCAGGCTCATGCAATGGAACAGTGATTCTGGGCCTGGGAAACTAGCATGGACTGGTGGGACTGCATAGAGCTGCAGGTCTGGGATGATTCCCAGTGGCTCAGAAACTTTTGCATGCATAAGGGCACCTTTATGGAACTCTGTGACTTGCTTTCCCCTGTCCTGAACCACCAAGATGCGATCAGCCCGCACAGTTCAAAAGTGAGTGGTGATAACCCTCTGGAAGCTTGCCATGCCAGACAGTTACTGGTCAGTCAGCAATCAGTTCGGAGTGGGTAAATCTACAGTGGGGGGGCTGCAGTGATGCAAGTGGGCAATACAATGATTGAACTGATTCTGTCAAGGGTAGTGACTCTGGGAAATGTGCAGGCCATAGTGGGTGACTTTGCAGCAATGGGATTCCCTAACTGTGGCGGGGCATAGACAGAACACATATCCCTATCCTAGCACTGGACCACCAGCGCTGCGAGTACATAAACCACCAGGGACACTTTTCCATGGTCCTGCAAGCACTGGCTGATCACAGGGGACGTTTCACCACATGGGTTGGCTGGGCAGGGTTCATAACGCTCATGTCTTTAAGAACTCTGGCCTTTTTAAACAGCTGCAGGAAGGGACTTTCTTCCCAGACCAAAAAAATTACTGTTGGGGATGTTGAAATGCCGATTGTTATCCTTGGGGACCCGGTCTACCCATTAATGCCCTGCCTCATGAAGCCATATACAGGTGCCCTAGATAGTAGTAAGGAGCTGTTCAACTACAGACTGAGCAACTGCGGAATGGGGGTGGAGTGTGTGTTTGGGCGTCTCAAGGGATGCTGGTACAGCTTACTGACCCATTCAAATCTCAGCGCCAGAAATATCCCTATTGTTATTGCACCTTGCTGCGTGCTCCACAATCTCTGTGAGAGCAAGGGAGAGATGTTTATGGTGCGGTGGGAGGTTGAGGCAGACCCCTGGCCACTGATTATGCTCAGCCAGACACCAGGGCAGTTAGAAGGGCACCCCCTGAAGCGGTGCACATCAGAGAAGTCTTTACGACTAGTTTCATGGCATGGCAGGCTACAGTGTGAGACTTCAGTTCGTTTCCACTTGTGCTGTTTGTTTATGCATCCTGAAAACCCACCTCTTGCTCAGGCTAATGTTTTAAACTTTTTTTATTTCTACGTGTCCTTTTCCTTTCTCTTGCTCCCCTGCACTGACCTTTCAATCAGCTGCCCTCCCACATTCCCTCATCGCTTGCTGAGCAATAATAAGTCATTGTTATTTGAAAACCATGCACTCTTTATAAGGGGTCACAGAAATGGAGGGATTGTTGCAAATGTAGCACTGGAAGTGGTGGGTGAGGGGGTAAGCACCAGTGAGGGTGGTGGGTGAGGGGAGGACAAGGACACACAACAAGTCACAACTTTGAGAGTGCCACCTTTCTGGTGCTTGGGTGGTCCTCTAGGGTGGAGTGGCAAGGTGCCTGGACCCTGCCCCCCCATGTTCTTCAGAGTGCTGGCAATGAGGCTAGGGAACTTGGGGAGGAGGGGGCGCTGTTACAGAGGGGCTGCAGTGACGGTCTTTGCTCCAGCTGCCTTTCCTGCAGCTCCACTGGACGCCGGAGCATGTCGATTTGTTCCACCAGAAGATGGAGCAGTGCTTCCTGCCTTCTCTCCTCTCTCTCGCCCATCCATTGTTCCTTTTTGTCCCTTCTCTGCTCCCACTCCTCCCTTCTTTCCTCAGGCTCAGTTACCGCTTTCTGGCAGTCCAGCATTGACTATCTCCAAGCCCTAAGCTCTGCTCTCTCTGTGTGGGAGGACTGCATGGGATCCGTGAACATCGCATCCCGTGTGTGTTTTTTCCGCCATCTTATCTGTGCAAGCCTGTGGGACGCGGATGAGAGGAGGAGGCTGGAAAGAGTTTCAGCTGCTGGAAGAAAAAAAATAAAGAAGTTCTCTGTGATGAGAGTTGCATCCCATCCCCCAGTGCCTGGCTGGTATCGGGGAAGATCCCTGCTAGCCATATGGTTACAGCACAGTGTCTGTGCCCCCACTCCCCATGTGGCCAGAGAATGCATTGGCAAAAAATCCCAGAAGTTGCTGGCCATCCAGATTTAAACGTCCTCCCGCCCCCCCAAAACAGCTCAGGGAACTTCTGGGAGGATTTCTTTTAAAATACAGACACTCTTGCATCCCAAGTCCTCAGGCCACAGTAATCATTAAAAAACAATAGCCTGTCAAGCGATCTCTCCATTGACCAAGGGACACTCAGCAGGGCTGCCTTGTACCCCTTCCCTGTCCAGGATTCCGTCTTGGGAAGGTTGGGAGAGTTGCCTATTCCATGGACTCATCACCGCCATCACCATCATAGACTCCACCTCATCTTTCTCATCCAGCAAATCCTCTGCCATGCTGACAATTGCCCCATCGGTGGAGTCCACAGACAGGTGGGGTAGTTGTGGTGCACCTAGAATGGGGTGCAGCTCAGTGTAGAAGCGGCATGTCTTGGGCTGTGACCCAGAGCATCCTTTGGCTTCTTTGGTTTTCTGATAGGCTTGCCTCAACTCCTTAATTTTAACATGGCACTGTTGTGTGTCCCTGTTGCGGCCTCTCTCCATCAGGCCCTTGGAGACTTTGGCATATGTATTGGCAGTTCTTTTTTTGGATCGCAGTTCTGCCAGCACAGATTTGTCTCCCCATATGGCGATCAGATCCAGCACCTCCCTTGCGGTTCATGCTGGGGCCCTTTTTTGATTCTGGGACTGCATCGTCTCCTCTGCTGGTGGGCTCTGCATGGTGAGCTGTGCAGGAGATCTCGCCACGCTGGCCAAAGAGGAAATGAGATTCAAAAGTTCCCAGGGATCTTCCTGTCTAACTGCCCAGTGCATCTGTGTTGAGAGTGCTGTCCAGAGCGGTCACACTGGAGCCCTCTGGGATAGCTCCTGGAGACCGGTAATGTCGAATTACGTCCTCACTAATGCTAGTTTGACCCAGAAATATCGATTTCAGCGCTACTCCTCTTGTCTGGCAGAAATTCGGAAATCGATTTAAAGACCCTTTTAGGTCGATCTAAATGGCATTGTAGTGAGGACAGCAAAGTGGAAGGATCAATTTAACGCAGATAAATTTGACTTTACAGTGTAGTGTAGACCAGGCCATAGGTTTATTTAGAGATCAAAATTATCTTCAGCTGACCATTCTCTCCTGTTAACAGCATTTTCAAGTTAGGTGTTATGTTTCACAACCTTCTAAAAATAATTTGTTTTTAGAGAAAGCTAACTTTAATAGAAGCAATGGCATCTGGTCAATTAGGAAACAAAAAGTAACTAATTAATGTTGATATTTGCAGGCAACTTTTCTCACAAAAGTTGTCCATATATGACATGCTGAGAAAGGACTTGGACAAACAAATTACTCCAGAACAGTGGGGTTTAATCTGGAAGAGAGAACCAGCAATCTGACATTGTAGTACTGTCGAGGGGTCAGCGGGGGTCCAAGGAGGGTTGGTTTATGTCAGCAGTAGCATCGCCTAGCAGTGAGAGTCTAAAAAAGGGCTGCTTACTTCAGCAGCTATATTGTCCCATGGGCAAGAGTATATGGGGTCGTCCCTCGTGGCTGTAGTGTTGCCCAACACCGAGAGACTGGGGAAGGGTGCACCTCTCCTGGTGGCTGAGCTGCCCACTGGTGAGAGTCTCGGAGGCCGCCTCCCTTGCCAGCAGTATCACCTAGTAGCAAGAGTCTATGGGGCCATCTCTTCTGGGGGCAAGTGCAGAGAGGTCAGGGGAACCTGGGCCCACCCTACTCCACCAGATTCTGACCCAGGGTCCTTTGAAATGAGTTATCCTGTTACAGGGCTCATGTATCCAGATTCCCCCAGTGTGTCCCCTGGGTTGCTTCTTGCCCTTTGTTCCAGCTCTGCTGTCTCCTTGGCTGGTACTGGCTCGTCATTCCCTTTGGTCCTCAGGATCAACTGGTTTTCCATAGCACAGTCAGGGTGCTTGGTCTTGGCAGTCTGGAGCCCTGGTGGCTTCTAAGCAAGAGCCTGCAGTATACAACCACTCTCCTCCGCAGCCAGCCCAGACTGAATTGAGCTGCTTCCTTTTAAATGCTCCCTCCTATGGGAGCATGCCCAGCAGAGGTGTGGGGGTGTGGCCTCTTGGACCCCCCCCCCCCCCAAAAAAAAAAGCCATTGGTTAACCCCTGCATTGCCAGTGTGGGGTTGGCACACCCCATCACAAGCACAATAAAACAACATTTCTTTAAGGTACAATTTCAATGGTACTTCACACCAAACAATATAGATTGAATGGGAAATTTTTTTGGAGAAATTGTGAAGAAAGAGGAGATTCAGGCATGTATGGTGGACATATCTAGCCATAAGAGGGTACTGGAATGCAATTCCTAATCCATTTTAGAAATTATTGACTATTTATTACCTCATGATTCTTGGGTAATCCTCCCGGGACTTCCTAGTGGAAATGGACATACAAAAGGAAATGAAGAATTAATCTCTCATCTGCTAGTAGCCGCTAGGTGACTGGTAGCCTCCCACCAAAAAAAGAAAAACAGTCCTACTGTAAAGAACTGGGGGGTAGTTATGTGACACTCTACTTCAAAATAGCACCCTGGAACCCGCATATTTACCACTCTCATATAATTATGATTTGTTTTGTACAAAGTATACCTTGTACTTAATTTTTAAAGTCTTGATTTATTGAACATTAATATCCTGTTGGATTGTATGTACTATCATTGTATGTGAAGTTATGAAGTGTTGCTATATATGTTACTGAAATATGTGGTGAGTGTAAGAGTGGGGTACCCCAGCCTCTGTGCTCTCGAGTACAAAGACTGGGACTCTCTTTTAGCCAAAACCACTCAACTTAGCTGCTTCCCAGCCAAATTAAGTCCCTACACCCCGAGAAACCCCCCTTTTACCAGTGGGGTTCTTGGGGAACCACGGCTGCCACCATCCGGGTGTACTTCCAAAACCTTGGAGGGGCCCCCGGACTTCCCCAAAACCCTAACTCTGTCCCCCTCCCTGAGAGCCAGAGTCAGACACCTGGAGGCTGCTTCCCCTCCCCCTTCACCCTTCCCGGCTGAAGGCAGAGACAGACTCTGTTCCTTAGCTGATAACCTGAGCTGATTCCTTTACCTACACCCCCTACCTCCTCTCTTCCCAGTGAAGAGAGAGAGAGACCTTAAGGGAATTAAACCAAACGTTTTATAACTAAAAGATTTAATACAGAAAGAGAATAAAACAGAGATACAGTACACTTCACAATCTGGGGTTCCCTAATTCCCCTCTAAAAAGGACCGAGACACCCCAAAAAGGCACAGGCTTATAATATTAAAGATCACTTACAATCAGCTAAGTAGAAATATAAGAGAAGAGTAGAGTCATCTTAATAGCCAAAGATGCTCCAAGACCCGTTTCCAGCTACATGGCAAACAAAACAAAACTGAACTAAAAACTCCTCCCTCCCTCATGGCAGGGAGCTCTTACGTCTCTTGTTCTCAGATAACATTAACCCTCTCCAGCCCTTTACACTTATGACACGCCCCCCAAATCGCAAATGGTATCTGAAGGTTACTGGATGTGATTTCTTCCTGGAGCTCTAGGAAAAAACAGAGTTAAACACATGCATTTCTAAAAATACTACTGTTGCAATAACTAACAAAAGGTTCCACATTCCAAGGAGAGTTTAACTAATTTATTCTGGGAAACTTTCACGGGAGAGTGCGTCACCCACTTTATTGGAAGTTCCTGGAATGTGTTGTATATCAAAATCAAAATCTTGGAGAGCTAAACTCCAATGAAGAAGTTTCTTGTTTGTGTTGGTGACACCATGAAGTCACTTCAGCACAGCATGGTCGGTCTGGAGCTGGAACCGTCGTCCCCAAACGTACGGAGGTAGCTTCTCCAGCGCGTACACAATGGCGTAGCATTCCTTTTCGGGAATGGACCAGTGGCTCTCCCTCTCAGAGAGCTTCTTGCTGAGAAACACAACCAGGTGCAACGGTTGGTCGGGTCCTTTCTGCATTAGCACTGCTCCCACACCACGATCAGAGGCATCTGTGGTCACAAGGAATGGTTAGTCAAAGTCTGGGGCCCTTAAAGTTTTATTAAACTTCTCCCCCATGCCATTGGTTTGATGGTGGTAAGGGGTGGCAACCAAGTGGTTCACCCCATGAGCTTCTCACAGATCTTTTATAGTCCCAGCCAGGAAATTGGTTCCTGAATCTGTGAGGATGCCAGCGGGCCAACCTACCCTGGCAAAAATTTCGGTTAATGCCTGGCACACGCTCGCAGCCCTGGTGTTGCTTAGAGCTACGGCCTCTGGCCATTGGGTAGCAAAGTCCATGAAAGTCAGTATGTACTGCTTTCCTCTGGGTGTCTTTTTTGGAAAAGGACCCAGGATATCCACAGCTACTTGCTGAAATGGGACCTCAATTATGGGGAGTGGCTGGAGAAGGGACTTCACCTGATCTTGGGGTTTTCCCACCCTTTGGCACACCCCACAGGATCGGACATACTGAGCAATGTCCTTGCCCATTCCCTTCCAGTGGAAAGACTTCCCCACACGGTCCTTGGTTCGGTTTATCCCGGCATGACCACTAGGGTGATCATGGGCTAAGCTTAGGAGCTTTGCCTGGTACTTATTTGGAACTACCAACTGTCTCTGAGGCTGCCAGTCTTCTGGGTGTCCCGTAGACAGAGCCTCCCTGTACAAAAGTCCCTTTTCAACCATAAACCGGGATCGATTCATAGTGCTGAAAGGCGGTTGGTCGCTCCGTTCCGCCGCCCAAGTTTCCTGGAGACTTTCATCTGCTTCCTGTTCGAACTGGAACTGTTCTCTTAATGCTGGAGACCTTAGTTCCTCGCTGGGTTGTGGACTTGGGTTGGGTTCCTCGGGAAGTGATGTGGGTGATGGGGTTGATTCCGTTGGCGGTGGACCGCTCTCCGCTGGTGCACTGTGTTGTCCCTCAGGCTCTGGCGGAGCCTCTGGGGTCGGTTCAGCTGCTGTTGTTAATGCAGGTTCAAGGTTGCCCTCGGGTTTTGGGGTGGTAGACAGGGTTGCAGGCACTGGGCTCAGTGCAGGCAATGGTTCTGGGGTTGGGGTTGGTTCCTTCGCCAGTTCCGGTCCCAGGACTGGCTGTGGTGGGGTCTCTGGAGCTGGATCCTCCACGGCTGGTCCAGTCGTTGGCAGGGTATCCGGCACCACTACCTCTGTCAGGGTTTCTGGCAACACCGTTGGATCCTTGAGGGAAGGTTCCAGAATGGAGATGGGTGTGCAAGCTTGCTTAGTCTGGCTGCAGGTGACCATTCCCACCCTCTTGTTTAGCTTCACCTGATTGGCTATATCATTCCCCAACAGCATGGGAATGTAATAATTATCATAGACTCCAAAAGTCCATGCTCCTGACCAGCCTTGGTACTGGACAGGTAAAGCAGCTGTAGGTAAAGCGATCGGTGCCGACATGAAAGGGTGAATGGTTATTGTAATCTTGTGGTTGATGAGCTGGGGGATCCACAAATGCTTGGTGGATAAGGGATACTTGAACTCCAGTGTCTCTCCAAGCTGTGACTAGCTTCTCGCCCACTCTCACAGTTTCCCTTCGCTGTACGGGTATCTCAGAGATATCTGGGCCTGAGGGTTCTGGGTGTGACTTCAGGGTAAGGCACAGGGTGTGGTTGGTGTCATCCGCATGCGAAAGGGCACGTTCATGGAACTTTGTGACTTGCTGTCCCCGGCCCTCCGGCGCAGAAATACCAAAATGAGAGCGGCCCTTACAGTTGAGAAGCGAGTGGCGATAGCCCTTTGGAAGCTTGCAACGCCAGACAGCTACCGGTCAGTCGCGAATCAGTTTGGGGTGGGTAGGTCTACAGTGGGCTTTGCTGTGATGCAAGTAAGCAGGGCGATCGTCGAGCGGCTCCTACACCGGGTTATAAACCTTGGAAACCTGCAAGCTACAATAGATGGCTTTGCCGCCATGGGATTCCCTAACTGTGGTGGGGCTATAGATGGGACTCATATCCCTATCCTGGCACCGGACCACGAGGCTGCCGAGTACAGAAACCGGAAGGGATATTATTCAATGGTCATGCAACCAGTGGTTGACCACAAGGGACGTTTCACCGACCTGTACGTGGGGTGGCCGGGAAAGCTTCATGATGCTCGAGTGTTCAGGAACTCTAGGATTTTTAGATAGCTGCAGCAAGGCACTTTCTTCCCCGACCAGAAAATTTCTGGGGGCGGGGGGGTGGAAATGCTGATCGTTATCATTGGGGACCCAGCCTACCCCCTAATGCCCCGGCTTATGAAGCCCTACACAGGAGCCCTGGACAGGGGTCAGGAGCTGTTCAACTACAGGCTGAGCAAGTGCAGAATGGCCGTAGAGTGTGCATTTGGCCGTCTGAAGGGGAGATGGCGTTCGTTGCTGATTCGCTCAGACATCAGCGAGAGAAATATCCCCATTGTTATTGCTGCTTGCTCTGTGCTCCACAATATCTGTGAGAGCAAGGGGGAAACGTTTATGGCGGGCTGGGAGGCAGTGGCAAATTTACTTTCTGCTACTTACGAGCAGCCAAACAGCAGGGAAAGTAGAAGAGCACACCATGAGGCCCTGCGCCTCAGGGACGCCTTGAAAACCAGTTTTATGAGTGCCCGAGATGGCGTTTGAGAATCTGCTCCCTTGCTCTGCTCTAAGCCTGCTGTCCTTGAACCCTCTTTCCCTCCCCCCTCCCCATTCTTGCAGAGGAAATAAATTCACTGTTTGAAAAATCATGGTTCCTTTATTGGTTCATCAGAAATACAAATACAGGGGATCACTGTCATGGTAGCCTGGAGGGAAACCAGCAGTCGCACTGGGGGAGGAGCGGACAGAGGAGGGGGGGAAGGGGGGAGAGGAGGGGTGGCCAAGACACATCAGCTTTTAAAAGTTTTCCGAGAACGTCAGCCTGCTGCTGCAACTGCTGCTGCTTCTGCTGGTTTGTGGGGTGGAGTGGGTCGGTCCACGGAGCTTGCCCCCCCGGGTTCTCACCCCGCGTTTGGGTGGGGAAGCGATGGGACTTGGGGAGGGGGGGAGGTGGTTACTCAGGGGCTGCAGAGGTGGTCTTTGGGCATGCTGCAGCTCCACCACAGATCGCAGCATGTCGCTCTGGTCCTCCATTATGCGGAGGAAAGCATCCATGCGTCTTTCTTCACGTTCTTCCCGCTTTTCTGCCGCGGCTCTCGCTTCCTGCCTCTCTCGATTCCTTGCCTGTATCTCTCGATCCCTTGCCTGCATCTCTCAATTCCTTGCCTCCATCATTCTTTCCCTCCATTCCGTCTGGTGGGCTGCCTCAGCGCGCTAGTTCTCCAGGAGCTCACTGAACATATCATCGCGCATTCGCGTTTTCTTTTTACGCTTTCTTATCTGCGATGCACAGCGGGAGGAGCAGGACGGGGGATTCTGAGATAATTGTTCATCTGTGGGCGAATGTGGGCAAAGAAAGTTTGAAAGTTATGAGACAGATACATTCAAGGTTAGGAGGCAGATGCAGTCTTGGACGGTACACAATGGGAGTACTATGCCGTTTGCAACCTCAGTATTCAGAGGCCTGATATGATTTCTGTACAAGGTCATGTTCTACACCTAAAAGTGACTGAATAGCTCACAGAAAACTCAGAGCATCTCAGACACATATGCGTGCCTCAGCCCAACACGGCTTCTGAAATCACCGTGCAGCCGGCCATGGTAAGTTAAAAGTAGCACTTGCATATTGTAGAGTAACCCCACCCCCTTTCCCCCATTGCGTGGCTCCCACTGCACCGCAAACTGCAAAACAAAGGCCAAAAAATCGCTCGCTAAGGACTAAGGTGTTTTTGGGGCTCTTCAGACCGCTTGCAGACTGCTCAGATTCCCTGCTAGCTAACACTACGGGCTGGAGGGGGGGGGCGGGTTGGGTGCGCGTTGGATCTGAAGCGGAAGCAACCGCTTCCAGACTGTTCAGATTCCCTGCTAGCTACCGCTACGGGCTGGAGGGGGGTGGGGGTTCAGCGTTTGGTGGGGGGGTGGTTGCTCGGTCCTCAGCAGAAAAGAGTACTTTGCAGCTGGGAATCTTTATCTCCCCACTAATTGCAGTCCGTATTTCAAACAGGCAGCCATGAATGACATCACTTTGCTGAGAATTTCTCGGAGAGATAGAGAGCGCATGCTCCTTGACTCCATGCAAAGTCCTGGTCCATACGCCGCAATGCTAGCCTGCTCAATGATACCAGACTACTTACTACTTTCGTGGCGTGGGATGGTCTCCTATCACGGGGGAACACATAAGGCGGCTCTCCCCAGAAATCTGCTGCGGAGGATTCATCGCTATCTCCTGGATAGCTTCATTGAAATGTCCGTGGAGGACTTCCGGTCAATCCCGGAGTATATTGACAAACTCTTTGAGTAGAAATTGACCAGCAATGAAAGCACGCTAAGTCCTTAGGGCAAGTTACTCATTAATAAAAGCTTCCTATAAAAAAGCACGCGTCATGTAATCCCTTAAAAAGAAACACTTACCCTCCTGGGAGGCTTGGGAGGGTGCTGGCTGCAGGGTGATAAACAGCTCCTGGCTGTTTGGGAACACGGGTTCTCCGCTGGGCTCCTGCTGCTCTGTGAGATTTTCCTCTTCCTCATGGTCGTCCTCATCAGAATCAGTCTCCTCCCTGACGATTATCCCATCGGTGGAGTCCACGCAGACCGGTGCAATGGTGGTGGGGGCGCCCCACATTATCTGATTTAGTTCATTGTAGAACCTGCATGTCTGCGGCGCGCCCCCTGATCGTCCGTTTGCCTCCTTGGCTTTCTGGAACGCTTGCCTCAGCTCCTTAATTTTCACGCGGCATTGCTGGGCATCCCTGTTGTGGCCCCTTTCCAGCATGGCCTTGGAGACTCTTCCATACGTGTTGGCATTCCGTTTGTTGTTGCGTAGTTCCAACATCACGGATTCCTCTCCCCAGATAGCGATGAGATCCAGCACCTCACGAGTGGACCATGCTGGAGCTCTTCTCCTCTGGCTGGTCTCCAGGGCAGATGAGCTCTGCATGGAGTCTTGTGATGCTGATCTCTGCATGGTGGCTAGTGCTGCTGATTGCTCTGAATGGCGACTGAGCTGTTCAGGTGAGCTGGCCACGCTGACCAAACAGGAAATGGTATTCAAATGTTCCCGGGTCTTATCTACCAGGCCAGAGCAGTGAGTTCAGAGTGCTGTCCAGAGCGGTCACAGTGGAGCAGTGAGGCAGTCCAGAGCGGTCAGAATGGAGCATTGTGGGACAGCCTCTGGAGGCTATTAATGTCGGTTCCGTCTTCACTAGCCCGCAGTCGAGCTTGGAATGTCGATTTTAGCCTTACTTCTCTCGTCAGGCAGGAGTTACAAATTCGATTTTGAGGGCCCTTTAAATCGACTTTAAGGGCATGTATGTGAAGACAGGTACACGTTTAATTCGACTTAACATCGTTAAAATCGAATTAAAGTGGTAGTGAAGACAGGCCCGTTCTTCCACAGCATCACCAGATTATCATTATCCCTCACCCTGGGAAAACCTTTTCTAAGAAAGAAACTGAGAGATCAGAAGTCAGCTTTGCACTATCAGGACAGCTCTGTCCTCCATTTATAATGCTGTCTGTGACAAAGCCAGGATCACAGCTTGCTTCCTTCTCTCCAATACTCTCTTCTGGAATGTTGTGTTGTGGTCCCAGAACCCCATTGTAATCTACTTTAGGCTCCTTTCAATGGTCAACTGTTCAGAGAATCTCTGGAAAAAGCTCCAAAGTCTCTTACAAAATATAATTATTCTTTAAAGAACTTCAAGTGCCTTAACAATTGTATTCAATACATTTCTTATCTTTTCCTCTCTGCTTATATATTTGAGGTAATTATATGTTCCACCTTTACCAAAGTATCTGAACCCTTCATAATCTTTAATGTATTTATCTTCACAACATCCCTATGCAGTGGCTGGCTTAAAGAATTTTGAGGTCCTGTGAGATCCACTATGGAAATTGCGCCCATCCACACATGTAGATTCAAATTTGGCCCATAATTTGCCTTTCTCCCTGATCATGACAGAGGGGCAGCCAGGCCAAACTTGAGTGACGTCACAACCCAGTGTGCCAGGTTGCCATTCCACCCATCAAAATCTAGTAATTGGGGCCCCAACTCAGATAGGGGCCCTGTGCATGTACACCCAGGGCACATTGGTTAATCTGCCACTATCTCTGTGAGGTAGGGAAATACTATTATTGTCATTATATAAACTGGGAAACAAGGCACACAGATTAAAGTAACACTTTCAAAATGGGTAGATTCCAGAAAGATAAACAAAGGAGCTGGTTGGAATTTTTTCCACTAAACATTTTTACATTGAAAAATTACAATTAATTGAAATGGAAACTTTTTACAGAAAAGCATCTTTTCAATGAAAATTTCATTGGGAAGATTTTACAGGTCCAGGTTGAAATCAGTATCCTAATTTGGAGCAGAAACTTGAACATGAGTCTCCAGCATAACGGGTGAACACCCCAACATCTGGGCTTTTAGCTATTCCAGGATGGGTCTCTCTCTCTCTCTCTCTCTCTCTCTCTCTCTCTCTCTCTCTCTCTCTCTCTCTCTCATTTTTCATTAAAATTTTGAATGAGAAACGAAAACAAATGTTGCAAACTCAACATTGTTCACAAACTGTAATTGCTGTTCTCCAACAAGCTCTAACAAACAGGAAACCATGGCCTTCCATGCCAGGTACTGTGCTTCTAGCACCTATCATCTTTCCCTATCTTCTTTAGCACACAACTGCAATCTGAAATGGGGCTGGAGAAAGAGAAAAGCAAACTGAAGTGGCAAAAAGAAGCCAAGTTCATTCAGAAATGAAAAACTCGAAATAGTCTGAGAAGTCAGGAGCAGAACGCTGAGACGTCTCCAGGGCTGCTTAAAACTATTTGTCTGATGTTTGTGTGCAGCTAATAAGGTAACCAAACAAAAGTCATCACATCACATCCTGTTATATAAATGCCCTTTTGAAGTACACTGTGTTCCTTCAAGTTGTGTCACATCAGGAGCTGCTCAGATGCTTCATTCTAACTAACATTCAATGCTAATTTAATTTTTTTACTAGTGAATTATTTGTGAACTGAGCCTCATTTTTGTTAATGTATTTGCTATTTGTAACTAGCTGATGGTTAGTTTTGAATTAACCATTTTGGAAGCTGTTTAATTTGGCCATTGATCTTGTTTGGTTGGTCACATAAGCCATATTATATTCTTTCTCCTCCCTGATTATGTGACAATTTTCTTTTTAGCAGAAGCATAAGGATTGCC
Organism: Sternotherus odoratus; assembly: GCA_032164245.1. NCBI lineage: Eukaryota > Metazoa > Chordata > Testudines > Kinosternidae > Sternotherus > Sternotherus odoratus. The sequence goes on along the minus strand of JAVMKO010000001.1, from coordinate 152,566,792 downwards.
AAATGGCAGTACTCTTGGTGACTCCTAAATACATTATTCTCCAGAAAACAGAGGTACAGTATGTATAATAAAAACAGAAACCTCCCACACCTTTGGAAGAACAAAAATCTGTTCACACAAATGTTGAAGACTTTTATACTTAAGAATGGGTATGAAAATGGATAAGCTGAACAATGGCTTACAGTTTGAATGCATGTTTTGCAACATTCAAACAGTAACATTCAAACAGCTAGAGTCAAATCTTGTCAAGTCTCATACCCTTATGAGTAAAACTTGTAGTTCACCACCAGAGGACCCCCTCTTCTTTTAAATGAGAAAAACTCTGAGGAAAAAAATTGTATATCTCTGCACATAAAAATGTGTGAATGTGGCCAGTGTTTAGAGAATTGTGGGCGGTCGCAAATGTTCAGAACTTGGTTCAACATGAAAAGAGATTTTTGAAGCAGTTTCTGCTTCAATTAACCAACCCATGTAATTAATTTTTTTAATGTACTGAAAATCTCACTCTCTAAGACATGTCTTATGTTTTATAGGATTGAACTGGACATAAAAAGCATTACACACCAAGGGAAGAATTTTAGCCTATTATTGCTGCAACCCCAGAAACTGCTCACCTCCTCTCCCCACAAAAAAAATCAAACATTACCCTCCCACATCACTGAAATGCCTTGACATCTTTGGACTAAATTCTGATCTCAACTTAAATAGGTTTGTGGAGGTGTAACAAAGCACTGAATTTAAGCCTGTACTATATAGGTAGGGTCAGGAGTGAGAGGGAAGGGGGGTTTCTATGCAGGTCACTGAAGCTGTCCTGCAAAAAACAAAAAACAATAAAAGGGGATGGGGAAGGGGAAAAGAAATTGTAGGCCCTGTACGTGAAGAGTTATCCATAAGGGCAGACTCATATGTCTGTGAAGAGTCCCATTAAGCCCAGTGCTACATAGGGTATGATGTCTACCCACACTGAAGCAATTGCAGGATTGTGACCTTCCAGAATTAAATTCACCAGTAAGAAATGTGTGAGGTAAAACTTGGCCCTAAAATAAAGAAACCATTGAACATTTTAGTGAGGTACTATTTCTTTCTCTCACTCTCAAAGACTATTTGCCTGAAGGATGTGGTCACTGCAGTAATATGTTATGGGTCCATTGTCAATAAAAGTTACCTCTTAGGGCACGATAAATAATGGAAGTTAGACACTGAACTCGATAGGGAGATTGGCCAGAAGAGGGAATATACTAGCTTGCCCTTCGAGACAGTATCTACCATACTTATTCAAAAGATCATGAAATGTCTAATTTTCTTATGGTAAGGATAGGGATAAGATCCTTTTAGACCAAAGAACTCAGTTGAGAAAGCAAGTCTAGTATTTGATATTTTCCTGGGATTAAAAGATTTACCACCACACAAACCCATTTGTGAATGGGGTAGAGATGATGGCTGGTATAACAAATGGTCTTACAGTCTCTCTAATGTCTATTATTCAAACAGTCTCAAAGTGAGCTTCAAAAAATATTTTGCCTGTTGTTTCTCTTGTACTCTCATAATAGGGTGTGGTGCAGCAAACACGACACTTTCATTTTATATTTTTTAGGAACATCAGTGTATATAAATATCCTTTAAAGTGGTTTGTCCCTCTACTAATTTAATATTTAAAATATTTAAACTCAAGCATAATTTTTAGCTCTAAAATATTTCATGTGCTTGTTACATACACTTATAAAAAGATGGTTCATGAAATCACAATTTCACCTGACAGTCCCACAGTTCATAAAGTGATTATACATTAACATTCAAAGCTTATTACACTATTCAAATATCTTACCTTTCTTCTTTGCTTCTACAATCAGCAGATTTTCAATTTAAAAAAACAAACGATGTTAGACCTTGTAAGTTTTGGTCACTTAGATACTGAATTACTGGTCTGATTTAAACATACAACAGATGCAATTCCTTAGCAATGTATTCTCATTTGAATAGCCCACTGCATACAAAAAATGCTTATACGGATGGACATTCCATGTAAATCATCTTTCTTCTAAAGTGTAAAAGGGAGGACACTGCAGTAGAACAATATGACCCAATCATAACTCCCTTTAAGCAGTGGCATTGGAACAATTTGTAGAGTGAAGGTGCTGAAAGCCATTGAATCAAACTGGAAACCCTGTACATAATGGAAACCACTTCAAGCCAGGGGTGCTTCTGCACCCACAGCACCTCTAGTTCCAGCATCCCTGCCTCTAAGAACAAAGAACAGAACTACAGGTAAGAATACACAGTTCTACTCTTTACCTCCTATTGAGACAGCATATTGTTGGGCCATTTATTTTTAATGTTATCAGTTTTCTGTAATGACATATATCAAAGGGCTTAGACTATGACTAGGACCACAACCCTGTAATGATTTGGGGATTCATTAAACAACAAACCAGGGAATGAGAAAGAAATAAAACTTTAATAAAACAAATTAGAGAGCATCTCTGGTGAACTGCTGTACACAGCCATGTGGTGGTCCCAAGCCCTTCAAGGCACATCTCCAAATTCATATCTTCATAATATTGTCCCTTATGAGGGAGCATCTCTAAATTATCTTCTACAAACATATCTCTACAGATTCAACTACTGGCTTAGAAGATGCAGAAAGACAGCTCAATCTGCTTTTGGCAGACTGAAGGGATCCTGGAGTTGTTTACTCACAAGATTTGAGCTCAGTAAGAAAAATATCACCATAGTTATAGCTGCCTGTTGTGTCCTGCATTGTGTCTGTGAGGCCAAGGGGAATAGCTGCTGGTGGTGTGGAAAGGCTGATTGCTGAGTTTGACTAGCCAGACACAGGGCCTACTAGGAAAGCTCAATGTGGAGCTATGTGGCTGGGGGAGGCCTTGAAAACAGCAGTTTAACAGTGAGCCACAGTAATGAAGTGTTGTCTACTGTGCTCTGCACTTTGAAGGATGGTTAGGAATTGTGTGATGCTCGCTGGACATTTATGGACTATTACACTGTTTGCCCCTGATCCTGAGTTCTGCCATCTTGTACGATGAAAAATAGTGGGTCCTGTGTAGCAGTAGGCACTCTGCAGTATATGTTGTGAAGTAACAAAGATTACTTGATTTCTCCAAAATAGAATTTTGTGTTCCAAAACCAGTGCAAAAAAACCCAATGTGCAAATAAAAAACAAATACAATAAAAACTTCTGAAATAAATTAACGGGACAGAACTTTATAAGGGAAAAGAACATTCCTGTCCATTTCACTTCATTTTGGCTACACATACATCAGTCGCGGCTCTTCTAGGTCAGTGTATGTGAAGCTAGGTTTGTCATTACTGTCCCCCATCTTGGAGTGGCAGGGGTGAGGTTGTGCCTTTGATGCCACGTGGAATGTTGTGAGGTGAGGTGCGGTGTAAAATGGAGTTATCCATTGGCTGCAAGGGGAAATGAGCCTGCGCTTGTTGAACTTGTAGCTCCACGAGAGCCTGCAGCATGTGTGTTTATGCCAGAGAAGCCCAATTATGTTCTGGTGCCCGCCCCTTTCCTCTTCCTGAGGGGACTCCTGGGTTTTTCCTGTCCACTCTTTCCTTCTCCATACAATTTTCAGTATTCACCCTTCACGTGCTCTGTTCATGGTCTGTTGCAGCACTGGCTTGCAGTATCTCACTGAACATATTCTTCTGAATCGTTCTTTCTCCTCCCCATTGGGGTCAGTCAGTTAGTGTGTGGAGGCACCTCTCAAGGCCACAGAGACAGCAGCTACAGATAACACACACAAATGTACCATTATATTTATAGTCACAATGGAATGTGAAAGAAATTTCAGTTTCTTCTTCTCTTCTCTTCCTCTCCTAAAAGTTTTAAACAAGACAGCTTTGGAGACACCTCTGCACAGCACTGGTCTCTCGTCCCAACCCTGGTGAATATGGCCCATAGGGAGTGAAGTGTGTGTGGGGAAATGAGGAGGGAGGAGTTTGGTTGCATAAAACAATAAAATTTCAGCCCCTATTTCAATGGGTACATGGCAATGGCACTGAATATGGGCACTGTTTTCCATAGGAATTGGTGATGTTAGCTGATATCTCACTCCTGAGGATAACAAAGGCACAGAAAGCACAGCTGCTGCTGGCGTCCTGAAGGCAACCTGGCCTATATGCAGCTAGCCTGGGTGGCTGCAATGGGTGGCTGCTGAAGTCATGGGCTGGTGTGGGAAAGTCTCCTACCACAGAGGAAGAAATAAGGCAGCCATCCCTAGAAACCATCAGGATTGCAGAGAACTTCCATGGAAGTTTCATTGAGATCTCTCAGGAGGATTCAAAGGACATCGCGGTGGACATAAACAAACTGCTCCCCGTGTACCTCCCCCCGCCGCCACCTAGTTCTATGGGGGAATGGAAAGCAGATAACACCACTTTGTTTTTTGTACCACTACTACTTTTAGTAAAACAATGGCAAGTTGCTAATGGTGTCCTGCTATGCTGGGCTCCGGTGCCATTTAAACTTTGTAATGGGAAACGCATTCACACACTTACTTGAGTTTCCTTCCTCGAAATTGGGCTCAGCTGGCAAGTCTGGCTAAATGGCAATGGAGTCCCCAAAACAAGTCCTGGCTCGTGGCACAGCTGGACCTCACTGTAGCCTGCCCCTCCCCCTCTCCTCCTTCTTCTGTTAATGGCAGGGGTCTCAGGCTTCTCGGAGATATCGGTGGTCTTCCATGGGATGCTGGTGGGGTCATTGTAAAAGCAGCACATCTGCGGTTTGGCCCCAGATCTACTCTTGGCTTCCCAGGCCTTGTGGTATGCCAGCTACAGATGCTTCATTTTCACATGGCACTGCTGCTGAACCCTGACATATCCTTTCACTTGCATTTCCTATGCAATCTTTTTGTAGATGTCCATGTTTCCGTGACTGCTCTCTAGCTGTGCTTGCAATATCTATATATATAAAAGTCAAGTGGTGTATGTATGAGTGTATGTATGTACGTATGACTGCGAAGTCCTCCCGCACCGTTTGAGCCAGAGACTTGAAATTTGGTACAGTGAGGGGTCTTGGGGTCTAGATGCTGGTAAGGGTCGAAAAATTTTCGGATCTCACCTCTGACGCCCCCCAGGGGTGAAAGTCTTTCAGGGCCAATCACATCAGCTTGGCAGTTAGGTGGTGATGATGTCATAATACCCCCCTCCAACAGACACCTCACTCGCTCAGCTCACCCCTCCCTCCTCCAACGGAACCCCGGAGATCCCTCAGTTCTCTGCCCCTCCCACCTCCCCAACGGAACCCCGGAGATCCCTCAGTTCTCTGCCCCTCCCACCTCCCCAACGGAACCCCGGACTACATCAGCTCACTGCCCCCCCCCCACCTGCAAAGGTCCCCGGAATCCCTCGGCTCTGGGCCCCCTCCCCTCCTGCGACGGATCTGAGTTGGGTTTGGTGGGACGGTAAGTGAGGTGGGGGTGTCGGATTCGGTCGGGGGGGTGAGGTGGGGGTTTCGGGTTTGCTTCGGGGGGTGGGAAGGTGTCGGGGGGGTGAGGGGTGTGGTGTGGATGTTGGGTTTGGTCTGGGGGGGGGGAGGTGTTGGGGTGGGTGCCCAGACCAAACCCGACACCCCCCCCGGCTCACTTACCCCCCGACCAAACCCGACACCGCCACCTCACCCCCCCACCAACCGCAACACCCCCTGACCAACCCCAACACCCACCCCTCACCCCTCACCCACCCCAACACCTTCCCACCCCCCCAGACCAAACCCGACACCCCCTGGCTCACTTACCCCCCGACCGAACCTGACACCCCCACCTCACCCCCCCCCCACACCAATCGCAACACCCCCAGACCAAACCTGACACCCCCCGGCTCACTTACCCCCCGACCGAAACCGACACTCCCACCTCACCCCCCCAAGCAAACCCGACACCCCCACCTCACCCCCCCCACCAACCACAACACCCCCTGACCAACCCCAACACCCACACCTCACCCCTCACCCACCACGACACCTTCCCACCCCCCCAGACCAAACCCGACACCCCCACGGCTCACTTACCCCCGACCGAACCCGACACCCCTACCTCATCCCCCCAAGCAAACCTGACACCCCCACCTCAACCCCCCACCAACCGCAACACCCCCTGACCAACCGCAACACTCACCCCTCACCCACCCCAACACCTTCCCACCCCCCCAGACCAAACCCAACACCCCCCGGCTCACTTACCCCCCCGACCAAACCCGACAACCCCACCTGACCCCCCCAAGCAAACCCAACACCCCCACCTGACCCCCCGACCAAACCCGACACCCCCCCCCCCCCCGGCTCACGGTGCACTGTGTAGCACACAGATTATTAAATACACTGTTCGGTCGGGGGGTGAGGTGGGGGTGTCGGGTTTGCTCAGGGAGTGAGGTGGGGGTGTCGGGTTTGGTCGGGGGGTGACGTGGGGGTGTTGGGTTTGTTTTGGGGGGTCAGGTGGGGTTGTCGGGTTTGGTCGGGGGGTAAGTGAGCCGGGGGGTCTTGGGGTTGGTCGGGGGGGTGGGAAGATGTCAGGGTGGGTGAAGGGTGGGTGTTGGGGTTGGTCAGGGGGTGTCAACTGTCTGCCCCCTCCCCACCTCCGACTGACCCGAGCAACGCCGGGCACTTATGCTAGTCTAATATATCCTGTCTACTTCACACACTTCTGTCTAACTGGCATAGTTGGTTGGGCAATTATACTCGACAAGGAAGAGCTGCTGGGTGTTCTCACCAAGCTGGGCAATCAGGAAAAGGTATTTCTAAAATACGCAGGTTTTTCAAAAGTGTGCGTGTGGGGGTAGCTTCAGGTATCTCTGACCCCTAAGCAATGGAGTTCACAATTCGCGAGCAGAGCAGTTAGCATCAGGCATTGTGGGACAGCTGCTGGAGGACTGTTAGGGTCAATATAGGTCATGCACAGTCTACACTTACATTGACCTCGGAATGTCCACCATGGCTCAATGCCGTTCGCAGAGGTGGTGTTACTGTGTTGCTATAACAGAGCACTTACATCAGCCAGAGACAAATCTGAGCATAGATACATGCACAACTGGTTGACACAGTGATTTATGTCAACCTTCTTTTTACCAGACCAGGCCTTAGTTACAAACCTCAGAGTGGATATTAGTATATTAGAGTTTTTCCACTTCTATTGTAAACTGCCAGTGCAAATCCAGTCCAGGTTGACAGTGACTGAACTGTGTTATCTGATGGCTGTTCAGTGGTCCATGTGAAATGAATTCACTGGTCTCAGTTCAGAGCTGACCACTGTCCATATTACAGAAACTGCCATGCAAACTGTCACCCTTATTGGGAATAGTCAAGGATTGAATGCCATCCACGCTTTACCTGTTCTCAGATCAAATGGAAGACCTCATGCCCCAGGGATAATTTTGGACCATTCATGAGTATTAATAATAATAATAATAATAATAATAATAATAATAATAATTAATAATAATCCAGGCAGTTTTTCTTTTAAGAAAAAAAGCTATCCTATTCTGTATAGTTAAGGAATTTAGAAAAAAATATCAAAAACTTATTCTAGGCTTATTTACAGGCCTAGGAATAGTCACTTATATGATCAGTAGCTTTCAAAGGGCACATCTAGACCACACAGTATGATGTGATTGTAATATATACCCAGGTCCCCATTGGGCTCCTGGTGGGGTGGCTAGCCCAAGCTGAAGTCTGTCGTTTTCACTGCTATTGCTACCTGCATGAACTAGATTAAAGCGAGGTATGCCTGTCAGTGCTACAGTTACACCTTAATTTGTGGTGTAGATGAGCCATGCAATGTATACTCTTGCTCAAACAGAAGTTATGGGCTTAATGCAGAAATTACTGGGTGAGATTCTGTGGCCTGCATTATGTCAGAGATAAGAATAAATGATCATAATGGTCCCTTCTGGCTTTTAAAATATATGAATCTATGAGCAGTCTATGGACATCAAACCGTCTCCACCATCAGACAACCTATCCCTCCGTTTTGCCCTTGAAGCAGCAAATTCACTTGACTTTTTGTGTTGTAAAATGTACAGAGGTTAATATGATACATCGAAAGAGGACATTCAATATCCATGTTTCTTTAAGGAAGCACTTTGAATCACACATCTGACAACATGTCCTAGTTTGTATTTCATCTCATATTATTCCAGAATTTAACCCCCCAATGGGTCCTGATTCAGCAAAGCACTTAACTGCATGAATAATCCTGTTGTTAGTTAAAGCAAAGAAGTTAAGTGGCATGCTGATTATAGGCTATAAACAGGAGAAAATGCAATTGTGTGGCCTAGGCCTCTGCCTTCATTAAAGTCAACAGAAGTTTTGCCATTGACTTTGATTGGAGCAGGATCCAGTCCTTGATGTCACATAGCACAGATTTCCAGCTTTACCACCACTTGGTTCAGTAGACACTGGAATCAACTAGCTTCCACCTCCCCACATATATGGGAGATGTATAATAAAATTGCTTAAACTCTCCATTTGCTCTGATTGTGATGCTGGTCACAATGGAGCAGTCTCCAAAGGTAACGGTCAGATTCATTTTGTTTAGGTGTTGTATCTGATCATCACGTTTATTAAATGAGAAAAATCCACATAAAAAGCCACAGCCTTGTTGTTTGTATAGAGGATGGCATTGCAAATACAAAGATGGAGCAGGAATTGGGCATCAAAATAAAGCATATTATTAGGTCTGAATATCTTGCTTTCAAAATCGTTCAAATAATTGCTAGTCTTATTCATCTGAATTTGAAATTTGCTAGATGACAGCGTTCTTTTGACTGATACAATTTATCAAAAAGCCAGCTTCTTTGCAAATAGCAGAATTCAATATTTGTGAACTGCCAGTTTTCTATTCAAAAGGAAAATGATTAAAGAGTTTCAAAATGTACCCGACCAATCCATAACATAGGGCAAGCACTATGAGACCAAAATCCTGCAACACTTTTTCCTCACTGTCACCTGTAACCACAGTTCAACTAGCCGTACACTTTCTCTTCAAAGCTAATGAGTGGTGACCATAATGAGCTAAATTCAGTCTCCATAATTTGCCATGTCAGATGTTCACCCATTTCCATACCCCAGTCTGCGTGCTCCTTTCTTTTCACAATAGCTACTCATAGGTGGTTTGTTACAAATAGATATGGAAATTGTCTCTGGAATTTCTCACCACATAACTCATAATTCAAATAAAAATTCTATTGATTCAACTTCAAAACAGCAGTAACGATGCACACATTGGGCTTGATCCTCCTCCCCCTCTCCCCCCACTTTTGGAGTCAGTGGCAAAGCTCCAATTGAAGTCAATGGCACAACATCCAGCCCATTATCTCTTCAACCCTGGCACTGTGTCTTATGCCAGTTTTGGAAAGGAATGAGAGAGTGAGAAGTTTGGAGTCCAATAGGACAGCTCCTGCGAGGAAGAGTTTTCAGGATCCGGCCCATGGCTACTTTTTCCTCCTTTCCAACAAGCTGCCACATAATACCCTAGTACTTTGTAAAAAAGGTCTTTAAAGCCTATTTTCGTCCTTCTCCCTTGTTATCACCTCATTGTTTTAACAGGTTTAATGATAACAGTGGTAATGAGTTGTGACATCTATTCACGGAATGTGTGAAAGTGGGTCTGAAATTCCAGCATTTTGCATCAAGAAAATGTGTCTCTAGCAAGGTCAGCTGCATTGACTACTTCAACCCATCCCCCATAAAAACACAAGCTGAATTTCATATCCATCTGGGTGAAACATGCCCTCTCACCTTCTCTCCTCTTACACAGGCAGATTTTAGATGGTGCTGGTTAGGCAAATGAAGGAAACTTTCAGACTCTTATTGTTTCCCATTAAAATGCTAATTCTGTTTGTGTTGCCTGTTGTTCATTTCTAACACAGAGTATCCATATACTTAAAGCTCTACAGTAGCTGTGTTGCTGTAGCTTAGTGTAGACACTACCTATGCTGATGGGAGGGATTCTTTTGTCAGCATAGGTAATCCACCTTCCCAAGAGGCAATAGCTAGGTTGATGAAGAATTCTTCCATTGACCTAGTGCTGTCTACATGGGGAATAAGATCAGCTTTGTTGCATCAGTCAGTGGTATGGATTTTCACATCCCTGACAGATGCGGTTAAACTGGCCTAGTTTTCTGGTGTGGACCAGGCATGATATGAACTTGCTTTGTGTGTTTCTCCATTCCTGTGTTAACAATGGGACAGAACAAGAGATATGACCTAGTGTAGCACAGCAGAGTCTTTAACAAGCTATAGAAATCAGGTTGCATGGAGCTTGTATCTACTGTGCTTTCTGCTGTTCAACTGAATGTGTCCTCTTCCTGGAAATATAGCATGAAGTTTTTTGTCTGTGTATTCATATTACAGATATTTTTTGGGGAGGGGAAGAGGAGAAAAAAGTCAGGGAGGATTTTCCCTAGTGGATTCTCTTTGCCTTACAATATGAAATTAGTGAGAATGGGAATAAAATGTACTTGATTATGGCTCAGGGCTTCTGGATCTTTGTTTCTCCAATTCTTCCTATCGGTTTTTGGATCTTCTCTTTATCTTAAGAGCAGGAGAGGTAGAGATGTCTAGTGGGTAGCATACTAGACTGGGAGCCAGAAGATCTGGGTTCTATTCTTTATGACGGATTTTACACTTAAAAAGCTCCAGTGTGTACTGTGCAAAGAGAAAAAATGTCTACCCCAGAGAGATTATAATCTAAGTCATTAAAGAGTCTGCGGGACCTGGAGAAAGTCCACTTACATAATTTGTTCTGTATTGCTTTTTACCTGTAGACCTCACAAAAGATATTGAGGATGACTTGTTGGTTTGAACTTTGCAATGCCTTGGTAATATCTGAATTATTATTTAAATGTGATTTTTGAGTGTGTGTGGTTTACACTTTTGTTTTTATGCAAGTGCATTTATCATGGAAACATAGTCAGTGGGCCTGGAAACTTTGTCCATTATGAAAAGTTGTTTTCACAAAGAATGTGGATTTGACTTCTCTCTTTCCCTTGTAGAACTATCCAAAATAATTCCTTGGGTCACTGATGCACAGTCACTTGTTCTTAGTCTGTGTCTCTTTCAGCTGGAATGACAGATGTGCCAATGCTTTGACTATCTTTTCCCAGTGCTTCCTTTTTTCATTTTTCACTCAATGTCCTCCAGGATTAATATTTGTCAAGGTATCATACTGTTATGGGGAACCCACAGTGGCCCTCCGGAGTTGGCCCCAGGCCCCCTCCTCTGTGAATCAGGGACACTTCAGTCTGGTGCAACACCTGTGTTCTTTATTCGTGAGTCCTGACATTATAATCTGCTTTACATTCATTGCGATGGTTCTGATTAAAGCTGCATTAATTTTAGCACTCATGAGAACTTTAGGTGTTTCTGCGTGCAATCCATCTAAAGTTGTTACTGCAAATGGTAGTTTGTAGAAGTCTTTTATTGCTGTCTTTGGGTGTGTCATTCCTGCCGCTATTGTGGAGAGGTGTGGAGACCTGAAGCTTGATTGTAAGCACAGTCTTGAGTAAGACTTGGCGCGTGAACTGCCCCAACCCGGGAGTAGCTCTGGGAAGAATTGTGACTCACCGCTAAAAAAGTGAGTGTGTTTTTTACCATGTGGTAACTCATATGCATGAGTTATCCCAAATTAAAAAACACAGCAAGGACCAGACATTTCTGTTTTACTATAAACTCAACTCCCCGAGATCAGTCTTTAGTGGGGTATAAGGCTGTAGATAAGGTCTGAGGGTATACCTACACTGCAGTTAAAAACCTACAGCTGGCCCATGCTGTAATTGCATGGGCAATGGGATGTGTAATTGCAGTGCAGACATTCGGGCTTGAGCTGGAGCCTTGGCTCTAGGATCCTGCAAGGGGTGAGCTCAGCACACAGATCCAGGAATATAGCCTTTCGCATCTGAAAGTTCTGCAGCTGCTGCCCATTGGCCCAAACCTGCATAATGATGCAATCCCACTAAGTGCTCATTTCTCAGGCCCAGAATCGGCACCATCTGCAGCCGCCTCTTGGACACCACCACCAACCTTGAATTGGTTTTTCCTTCTGTCCCACAGCAAACTGTCCTCCACAAAATCATCACGTCCTCATCGCTGCATTTCTTCCTGCGGCTCTGCAAATACTGGGGGATCACTGGTCCTGTGTTTGCAATGCTCACGACGATAGTGCAGAGCTAGGGCTCCAGGCTTCTGTCAGAGATGGTGGACAGTGAAAAATGCCACCTCATTTGTGGGATTCTAAAGAGAGGCACAACATATATAGGATATTGTACAATTATGGGATGAAGAAAGTTGCATGATGGTAACTTGAACCCATGCTCCCAGTCTCTCCTGCACGTGAGCCACTTCTGCTCACCACGCTTTACCAAAATTTCCTAAAAGAAAGTGCACCAGATGCTAGTGAGCTGTACACTGGGATACCTACCCACGGGGCACCACGCTATGCATCAACACAAGCACTCCTGGTGAGTATATGCATCACTGACCCAAAGAACCAAGTATACATGTGCATGAACAATACATTAACTGCAATAGCGATATGCCAACATAACGTGTGTCAACCAAACTTTGTATTGTAGACATGGCCTAGTATTTTCTAACAACTCCTTTTTTTCTCATAAATCAAAGAGAATTTTTATTTCAGAAATTTTGTTCAAATAAAACGATACCAATAAAGATGTCACTTACACTGCACTTTACTCTGATTGTCCTATAACGACAAGGAAGACAATTCCTGCCCCAAAGAGCCTACAATGTAAATAGACAAGAAGAACAAAGGGTGGAAGGTAAACTGGGGCACAGAGAGGGCGAAGGACTTGTCCAAGTTAATACATCATGTCAGTGGTAGGGCCAGGAACATAACCCAAGTCTTGTGATAACCAGTCCTGTCATCCACTAGCCCGCACCATACTCTGTAAAGGTTATTAATTGAATTGAGCCCTGGCATGAGATCATCCTCATGATTCAAGCTGGAAATTTGCTGGTAGAATAGAATCTCCTGCTTCTCTGACAGGTTGCTGGGAAGCTCACATTTCTTGGGTCTGGCTGGGGGAGCCAGACAGAGCCAGAGGTTCCAACCTCCCAGTTCTGCAGCTGGAAGCTTGAAAGCCCTGGGAACCCTGACTTTAGCTGAGACATGGCTCCATCTCCAAAGCAAGGAGTCCGGAAAACCAGGGGAGAAAGAGGTCTCAGGTTTCTATGCTGCTGGACATGGAACTCGGAGCCTGGAACTCCTGAGAACCTTGACAATGTAAATTCCAGCTGATGGCCCAAGAAAGGTATTTTGTTTTAGAAATACCATGTGCCAGTGTTTCTGAAACAATTTGCCCCTCCCCCCCACCCCCAGGATTTCTGGTTCCTCAGAAATTTCAGAACAATTGGTTTCCATCCGAACTGGAGTGAAACCAAATTGTTAAGTCTCTTGTGAACTGAAAATCCTGCATTTCAACCAGCTCTACTCACGATATATCAGAAAATAAGATATTATGACACAAAATAATTCCACTGCAGAATACATGGCATCATACAGATCTTGCAATATATTATATATACAATAACTTAAGTTAACTCATGTCACTACTCTTTTCTACTTTCCTTATGTTTCCTGTAAATCCATCTTTAGTTTTCCAAATGTTAATCTATTGAACTACACTGTACAAAATAAATGGGCTCTTTTAAAAATAGCCTAGTTATATAATGAATTAAAATGACAGTAAAGGTGGGGGGGGAGAGGGGGACATCTTACAGTTGTGCCAGAAATCAGTTCAATATGCTGGCTTAGTATTTTTTAAAATGAAATTGGATCTGATAATGTTTAATGCGGTTTTTGCACTGAACACTATGTTTGATAAATATTTACATGTTCTGCATTTTATAGATTATATGTGGTCAGACTCTGAATGATTTCACTGTATGCAGGTAAAAAGGCAATTATAACTTACAGTGATGTGAGATAAACCAGAAAAGGCAAGTACCTTATACAGTCATAGTTGTTAAAATAAAATATTTTTAATTTGTCCACTGCTTTATTTTGTACTCAAGAAAAGCAAATAAAGCAAAGATAAGAAACAAGTCCCAGGATACCAGGCAGAGAACAAATGCCACAGAAAATGGCCACCATGGAGCAGTGACATCAGTCTGTACTGGCACTGTCTCACTACATCCATCAATAGAGCTCCCTATACACATCACTATTCCTTGGTTAGGTGTCAGCAGAACAACTTGATAAGCAAAAAGCCAAATGCAGTCAAATGCTGACATGTACAAACTTGGGGCCCATTCCTGCAAACCCTGACAAGGATTAGTCATGTGAGTAAGGACTACAGCACCAAGCTCTTGAATACATGCGTGTTGCCTTTTATGCTTAGTTTGGTTACATTGACACCAGCATCCTTCAAAATACATATTTCATTTGTTCTCAGCTGGCAATCCCAAGTGCAGAGAGTCCTGCATGAATACAAAATTTGTATCTGCATCCCATCTGCAAACATGGTCTGCAGATATCCACAGATTTGCAGGACTCTACAGATATTGTATTAGGGCCCCAATCCTGCAATGCGTTCTGTGCAGGTGAGTTAGATCCTGCTAAGGGATCTGCATGGGTAGGCTAGTGCACCTCCCATTGAAGTCAATGGGATCTTCACCAAGTCAGGGGTCTGCCCAGGCAAATCCATTTACCAAATCTACGCCATAGCTTGTGAGCTCTGTTTTGGGGAGATATGAAAGAGCCCACATCTTGGAGTCTAGGATATTTATATGTAATTTTGATTATTCACATTCTGTGAATATTACATGTTAATGTATATGAATTTTCATGTGAGTGCACTCATATGTGTTATGTAAGGCACTTAATTAGTGATGGCTGCACTCAGCCCATCCCACAAAAAAAAAAAAGGCTATACAAATCTGCTAAAGAAATCAATATATGTATTTAGTTAGTTAGTTACATTCATTTATATTACAACCAACATTGCAGGAGAATTTTCAAAAGAGCCTAGATCACTTAGGAGCACAAGTCCCATTGAAAGTCACAGGCCTTGCCTTTACTAAAAATAAAGGTGTGTTCTTAAATTGTATTTGCCAGCTAGTATTAATATGAGGTAAAATAATAATGAAGAAAAGGGAGCTGGTAATTAACACAAATTAGCAGATTGAGTTAAAATAGCCCCCCTCACATTCTTTATCTCAACCTGCTAACATATCTTAAAACTGCAGTGTCTTCAGTATGGTTTTATCTTGTGTTAGCTTGCATGTGTTAGCTAATGAGTTAAGACCACACCTTCTTTTATATTGAAGGTGAACCCAAAGCAATGTGTGCTCCTAAGTCACTTGGGCAGTTTTGAAAAGCCCATGCTGCTACCTATCATGCACCTGATGTAAATTTGAAATGTGTTGAGTTTGGGGGGGAAAGAGGATACAATTTTAGTCAATCTGATTATGTGCTGCCCCTGAGAAAACTAGAACACAAAGTATTACAAGTGATATAAAAATCCACACTTCGGATCAGAGGAAAGGAAAGTGAGAAAGACCTGACACACTGAGGTAGTAAAGTGAGGATTATGGACAATCTGACTTCTTGCTACCAATATTTATTGTGGCATGGGGAATATTTATAAAGAAGTTATTCTGCACTCTGCTCTGGTATGAAAATATTGCTCTTGATTTTGGCGGTTATTTGCTAAATATCACAAAGCGCTTGCAGGTCCAAAACAATAATAACCACCATCTTTGGAGACAACTCGTGTTACTGAAATCTCTATTACACCAAGAAAATGGACAACCACCAGCAAAATGTATGAAAACATTTGAGTTGCTGGTGCTTCCTTGATGAAAAATTCACCAATATTTCAACTGATTTATCATAATTTTGACAATATTTTAGCAGTAGCTTAAAAAACTTCATTTACTTTGAGACATTTTTGTTGTCCTTATTTTTTGTAACAAAAAAGGTTGACGGAAGAGGACAGCAACAGCACTGACAAGTGGCAGCAGAAAGGAAGAGGAATGGTGGTTAACAAATTTATTTTAATACATCCTGTAACCTCATGATTGATTATAGGAAAAAACAGAGTGTTTCACCCTTTTTCCTCGATTGGATTTTCTAGTTAAATCCAGAATTGCCAATGTGCAATAAAACACCTTTGTGAAAGCAAGAATCTCTCTAACTCTCATCATTCCACCCTCCCCTCCAGCACAAAACAATGCGTAAAAGCCACAAAACTGATTACCATCAGCAGAGTTTTCTTTTTAATGTATTAGACCTTTAATCTTTTCTTAAGTGATAGCCATTAAAATGATTAAACTACTTCCCCTCCTCCTGCCAATGTGTATTTTTGAATGAATTGACTCGGGTATTTAAAATATATTACTGCATCATTTCCACAGACCCCCATCTGTCTTTTAGAGTAAATCTTGCATTGTTTAGTTTAATGAAGTCCTCCCAGCACCTTCTGCGAAGCCTGTAGCTCCTTGTTACTGCAGCAACTGCTGCTATTCTCTGTTGTTAATGTGATTTGAGGGATTCCTAAATTCCCCAGGATTCCTCCAGATAGAGCTGGAAACCCAAAGCAGAAAGAGGTCTTATCTGCTGGGAGAGGATCTCTGGTTTCCGGAATTCTGATTTCACTTTCCACTTCCCTTCAATCCTATGAATTGAGCAAGTATTGGCTTAAAGAATGTCCTGACCCATTTATAACAATTTACACGGTTCTAAAAGGATTACAGCACTGCAAGCTCAATAGCTAGCAGTGGCAGGCAAGAGAGGTTCTTTTCATATAGGGAACCACTAAAAGGAGGGCCCCAGATGTTCAGAAGCAACTGGTGATTTTGGGAGCCAAGTCCAAGACATCTTAAGGGGTGGGAGGGGGGATCTGTTTTTCAGAAATTGATGAGTAGCCACTCTTTGAATATCAGGTCTTTTAAGGGCACCTCTTGCTGAGCTCATAACATTTGCCCCAAATGACTAGTCATTTTAAAAAATATTGGACAGTGATTAACATTTTATTATTTACTACAATTTAAATGTTAACACCTAGAGCCCAACAATTTGGCACCCCATTATGCTAGACATTGCATAAATAGTATGCGACAGCTCACGCTTCACTTTTAAACTTGGGGCTTGTCTACATGGCAAATTACTTCACAGTAAGCCAGGGTATGAACTCTACAGCCCACCAACTTGCTGCACAGTAACATCCTATGCGGGCAAGCCCTTAGTGTAAATGCAATGCCTATAAACAGGATGAATTAATAGTGCTGGTTTAAAATGCGTATAATGGAGAAGGACTTGGCTAAATTCTTCAACCAAATGCAACCTCACTAACGTTTGATCCATGCTATCTACTGTCCTTTGAGAAGAGTAACATTTAGGCACTGTGGGAAAAGCATTTTGATAGTGCAGATGATACTGTGCATTTCTGCATGTTATGATCCAATCCTGCAAACACTTAAGCACATGAGTAACTTGACACATGTGAGTCATCTTACTGGACAGAATTCAATTCATGCTTAAGTGTTTGCAAGATTAGGGACTTTGAAGAACTCAACTTGTTCCACAAGCAAAATTTAGCAGTTCACGCTTCATTTGTTACAGTCAATTTATCTTCAATAAAAAAATTAACATCTTTAAACAAAACAAGTAATTTTTTAACATGAACAATAAAAGAAGGTGCTAGATATATACAATAAGGAAACATTGCAGAGTCAAGGTAGCTTCAATTATGCGTTACAATAAGCATAGATCATTTAAAAAGTTACATCAATGATTTATTTTTAACAAGTTCACCCACTTGGCCCATTTTCCCTTATAGTTCATTTGTCTGATATAGGCAATAAGACATTCCACTTATCTAAATTATCTTATTCTTGTCAACCACATTCCTATAGCGGTTTTTGGTTTTGCAACTATAAACATGAAATAAATTTATTGGCTGAAGTTTTGTCTGCTATCATCAGTAATAAGGAGGTAGGTATTATATTTGGTTTATGAAATAGCCTCTCTCTTCTGGAGACATGAATTCAGCTGTTGTCTTAGGTCACAAATGAAAATAAATTTAACTGGATCAGCTTAGTCCTTGGTAAATAGCTCTCTTTGTAACAAAACAATCAAAACTCTAACCCTAAACCTAATTAGTTGTCACCGGATATTTGGAAGAGATGCAGGTGTGGGGTGTTCAGGTCATGATTAGGATGCATAGCTATCATTTTGTGAGGAACCTTGCATAGAAGGTAAGAAATCCATCTCTCAGTTACAACAAAATATACACAATGAAGCCACCTAAGAATATTGCTCAATCTTCTACTGAACACCTCAGTTTTAGACCTGACCAAAACAGACCAAGATTGACAGGTTGTGGCAAATTTATTAATAGAATCACAGATTTTAAGGCCAGAAGAAACCATTAGATCATCTAGTCTGACCTAGATATACATATTACTCAGAAACTGATATTAAAAGACAATTAAGGCTGCAAAGGTAAGTGTTCAAAAGTTAGGAAATGCCACAATTAAGGTCTCTGTATAACCTTAATTAAGCCCTTTGTGAATATATATTACAAAACACTACTTATTTACACGACCGCATACTATTTTTGCCATAGAACTCATGCTTCATTCGGTGAACTTGATCTGAGAATGAATCAGGGTTAGGTAGTAAAAGAAACTTGTCTATAGAACTGCTGAGTCTCAAAGAAAACATTGCCAGGATTTTTTTTAGTTTGGGCAAGAGAATATATTTTTCCCTGGCCTTGTTCTTAGAAAACGCTGAATGGTTTTGGATGAAAATTTCCAAACTAATTCGGCCTGAGGCAGACAGCCAGCATGGAAAATCTGAGCCCAAATGGTTAAAATGTAGTGTTAAAAGCAACTGAAAACAGGATTTTATAATGGAAAGTGTTAACAGGCAGTACTACCTGTCCCACTTTATATATAAATAAAATAAAGTGGAACTGGAAGCACTGCCTATTAAGGTTGCCCAACACTTTCCATGTGTTAATGATTTTGTTCTAAGGATGTGCTAAGGACAAAAACTAAATGTAGTAGGAGCTAGGCTGAGCTAAATTTAATAATTTTTGTTTGTGCCCTGAGCTAACATCTGAAGTCAGCTCTCTAGAAGTGAGGGCTAGCATATAATCAAATACATCATCTACCCTTATAGTAATAATATAGCACCTTTCATCTGAACATCTTAAAGTGCTTTGCAAACATTAATTTAGCCTCACGATAGCCGCAGGAAGAATGCAAGTGTCCCATTTTACAAATGGGGTAATGGAGATGCAGTGGGGTTAAATGTGTTGTCTCACCTCCACAGAGGAGTTCTATGGCACATAAGAGAAAAGATCCCAACTCTTCGAACCCTTAATCCAGTGCCTCAGCCACAAGACTACCTTTCTGCAGAAAAATTCATGTTAGAACTGACTGCAACAAATGAACTAGGTGAGGGCAAGCTAAGTTAAGTTTTAAGTTTTAATAAACACATAACATCAGGTGCTCCAGAACTATCTTTTACCATGAGTATTATACACAAGTGACTTTTTTCCAGAAAAAGACTTTAGCCAAATGATACTATGCATTTTGCTAGAAAGGAGGTGGAAAGAAGAGTCAGGAATTGCTGTAAGCCATATGGGTGGAGAAGATCAGAGGAAGACCTCTCAAGTCCATGGAGCCTGAGAAAAACTTCCCTGACATTTCCATCCAAGTTACCCCCAATTCTATGCCTTGGACATGGGGACAGTTTTTGCCGCCCCAAGCACAGAAATTCCGTGGCACGCCTGCGAGAGGTCCGCACCTGCCGCGGACTCAGTGGTGTTTCTAGCTGAAATGCTGGAATGCCTCCCTCCGAAATGCCACCGCAGACAACCTGACTGCTTCCCTGACGGCAAACGTCAGGCCACCTCCCGTGGGTTGCCGCCCAGACACGCGCTTGGAGCCAGCCCTGCTTGGACATCTGTCTCTGATTCCTAGCACCACATCTGCATTCTAACCCCTTCCTTCTCCTCAGAGCAGCAGATATCATGGAATAGAAATTAAAGGATTATTTTAGTAGTGTGAATTTTCACTGGCCGTTTAGATGGTATTTAAAATGTTGTCAGGTTCATGCCACCAGTGACTCCTTTCCTGCTCACCTCAGTGCACACACAGACCTGTATCTCCCCACTCCAGCCCACAGAGCCCAAATTGCACAATGTTAGTACAAAGGAGCTTTCTTGGAAAGGGGGATTAAGGCCAGGTCAAAACCTACACATTTTTTTAATGTAGCCATTGGGATATTACCTTTCAATGTGACTCCTTTTCTCCCCACTTTATCACACGGCATAAGGAATAATCAAGGTCTCTTAATAAAGTATCTAGCACAGGGGTGGAAAACCTTTTTGGCCCGAGGGCCACATTGGGGTTCAAAATTGTGTGGAGGGCCGTGTAGGGAAGGCTATGCCTCCCCAAACAGCCTGGCCCCACCCCCTATCAGACTCCCACCCACTTCCCACCCCCTGACTGCCCCCCTCAGAACTCCCAACTCATCCACCCCCCACTCCTTGTCCCCTGATTGCCCCCTCCAGAGATCCCCCCCATTCTAACTAATGCCCAGGACCCCATCCCCATCTAAGCCCCCCTGCTCTTTGCTCCCTGACTGCTCCTTCCTGAGATCCCCACCCTAACCACCACCCCCGGGACATCACCCCTATCTAAGCGCCCCTGCTCCTTCTCCCCTGACTTCCCTTCCAGAGACCTCCCCCACTTCCCTAATCACCCCCAAGACCCCCCCACCTATCTAACTCTCCTGCTCCATGTTCCCTGATTGCCCCTAGCCACACTCCCACCTCCTATCCAACACCCCAGTTCCCTGTCCCCAGACCACCACCCCGACCCTCTGCCCCTTATCCAACCCCCTGCCCCGGCCCTGACCCCAGCCCCCTCACCACACCACTGCTCAGAACAACGTGTCTGGCCCAGAGCCAGATACGCTGTCGTGTAGCCCCACAGAGCGCTGCTCACATGGCACGCTGAGGCTGCAGTGGAGAGGGATGGGGGAGGGGCCAGAGAATCCTCCCTAGCCAGAGCTCACGGGCCGGTTAGGAGGAGCCCATGGGCCATAGTTTGCCCACTCCTGATCTAGCAGATTAACTGCTATATGGTGCTAGAAACAGAGCCCAATTCATCACTGCATTGATTCCTCTTATGCCTGTCTAAGGCCTGGTCTACGCTACAGGGTTGGGTCAACGAAAGCTGCCTTGTGTCGACCTAACTGTGGAAGTGTCTTCACTTAAATTTGGCTCCCGCTGCCGTAAGTGCCTCTCTATGCCAATTTATTAACACCACCTCCTTGAGTGGTGTAGAGTCAGTTGATGAAATTTGGTCAACACGGTGTCAGTATAAACACTGCATTGCTTACATTAACTGTTACAGGCTTTCAGGTGCCATCCCACAATGCCCCACACAGACAATACAATCAATACAAATGTTCCTGGTTAGGAAAGGCACCGCCGACACAAGGAGTGAAGTGTACGCACACACGCGTGATTTCATAACTGCGATGGCTGCATGCCAACATAAGTTAGGTCAACATAATTTTCCAATGTAGACATGGCCTAATACTATTGAAATCAAATGGGATAAAGTTGGAGTGGGGCTGTGGTGAATCAGCCCAGGGAGTCATAGTGCTAATACTGATAGAGTCGGTGTTATTTTAGCAGACCTCATGAGTCAAATGTAGGCGTCTCACTGCAGTGAAGCTGTAGGATGCTTGGAAGTACAAATGAAATATAGCTCTTTGCACTACATGAATATGGTGCTAACAAATACAGTAGTCTAGTTTTGTGTAAATTTGTCCGTGTTTTTTCCAGAGCTGTGAGCTAGTAGCTAATTGCTCACCAACTTCCTTTATTCCACAAGCATAATGCCAAATGCTTTTGTGTGTGTGTGTGCAGGCTATGACCTCATGTTAACCCCATTAGTATGGTTTTAACTTTCCCCTTTTAACCTGGTGCAATGTTAAGATACTTAGAGCAGAACAAAATGAAGGGAAACATGACATAAAAAGAAATTTGTTTAAACAATTGGAATCACATTTGCTCTGTGATATGGTTTAAGGGTTCCCACAAATTCAAGTTTGGGTATATGTACAGCCCAAAGCAACTTGAAAAACAATTGCTGGGAAGGAAGATAAAAATGAACTTTTAAGAGATATAATTTACGAAGTCCTCTTTACCAAGCCTGCAAATGCAGCCATTTCAGATACATACCTGATATTGAATGCAGCTATTGCTTGGGGGGAAAAAAGAAAACCCAACCCACACTTGTATATCAATTGATGAAATATAGTATAATCATTATCTAATGGGTATAATAAAATAACCTCAAATGATTAAATCTTCTATGTCCTAATTTATGTCAGTACTTTACTTACAAGGAAACCTTTCTTAATAAACACTTGGTAGAAGAATAGATGTCTTAAATATGTAAAATTTGAGTCCTTTTACATATACTGCAACAGAGATAGGGTTTTGGCATAATATAATTTGCAGTTCCAGCCTCAGAGAAGTACTCTGAGAAAATTAGAGGTCATAAATTACTAATTACATAAAACTTCCAATTGCCAAACTATGATTGTTTCCAGAAATGAGATTACTATAGCAAAAAGCAAATACTGTGGCTTCCTAGGATTGCAAGATTCTGGGCCAATAAACAAAAAAGATTTTCAAAAATGTGTCCAACACTGATCTAAGGTAAGCCCTAATTTTATCATTTAAGGGTTGCATATATTTACTGAAAGATAAATGTGAAGTCAGGTGTAATTGCATAGAGAAACTATTACATCCCATGGCTAGTAACCTCCAAGTGCGTCCAAGGAAATTGACTAAAAGTTGCCTATAATTCTCTCATTGTCACATACTATTAATCTTCTTTGACTTTTACTCTGCCACTATAATCAGCCTAGAGAAGGTATGGGTGTGGGATGTATGCAGTGTTGTCAGTCCCAGGACACTAGAGAAACAAAGTGGCTGAGGGAATATATTTTATTAGATCCAGGGCTGGTGCTATCCATTAGGCAACCTAGACAGTCACCTAGGGCAGCAGGAATTGAGGGGCAGTGTATTGACGGGCTCGGCGACCAATTATCCAGCAGGAAAAAAAGCTGCTCATATATGGCATCTGTCAGTCCACCAAAAGTGAATTTATCACATGCTTGCCCTGTTAGCCCATGCACTCTTGATTAGGAATGGCTTTAAAATTTGGGGTAGCAAGGGGCAGCATGATTAGTTGTAGGAGACCTCAAGCTGTGGTATGACACACAATGTTTATGGCTTCACATCATGACATTGCTTGATGGTGATGCTATTGGCTCTTTTCCTATTGGCACAAAAATCAGTACAAGGTGATCTTGCATTGCAATGCAATGGCCCATTCTCCTATGGAAAATAAATGTAGGAATGCAGATAAACTAAAAATAAATACAATTGAATGAGCTCAAAATTGTATTTGTCTCCTTTGTATTTTTCCTTATCTTTAGTCCCTTCTTTTTCTCTACCTCCCACTTTCATATCTCCATTCCTTCTCTTTCCTTCTGATACAGTTTAATCACCATGTTGTTTCTAACTTTGTATACTATTTTCTGCTTTTTCCTTCCTAAAACTCCCCCAAACTCACTCCACTTTACCTCTTGCTCAGTCATTTCCCCTCTCCTATTTTCTCCCCATCTATTTATAGACTTTTCTATAGTGCTCACATTGACAATACCAGAGTTTCCATGCAAGGCTAATTAATTTATACTCATAAATAACACCCCTGAAGTAGGGAAGTGCTATTATTCTCATTTTACAAATTGTACTTTCTCTTCTTTGCTCCCTACTCTATCTCTGTTACTTAAAGTCTCTTTTCTTTGCCATGCAAATCCATTTTTCCCTCACAGGATTTTCCTCCACACTGGTCTCCTGGCAAGTCAAGAAGGGGTGAGGTTGATATTCAAGGCCATTGACCTTTTGCGGTCAGTGGAGCTGTCTGTGCGTGGCTCCTTGGGCAAGCTGCCTGTGACGGTTCCTCCACCGAGCTGCTTTGCTCCTGCTCATTAGAGTCTGTAATGGTAGCTCAGGGGAGGATCAAGTTGAGAACTAGTGGGTTAGTGGGCTGAAGCTTGCTGTGGCTCTCACACAGTCAATAGCTTCACAGGTAACTGCAGCAGCAAGTGAGTCAGGACTCTTCAAACAATCATTGGGGGGAGGGTCCCATGGCTTTTCAGGCCTCAAAGGCTGCTCCTTCCTACATGTTTATTTAACATTTTGAGTGGGTGCCTTGTGATTTAATATTCTTTAAACCACATGTGAAGAGATACTAAAGAACCTTTGCCATCTGGTGTTATTCTCAGTCCTCTTTTGGAAATATTGCTTTCCAAGCATTTCCCTACCATTAGATATCTGCCTTTTGGATGATCTTTCCCCATATGTACAGTAGCAGCATGTACTCTGGTTCAATTTAAATATTTACTCCCCAAATCCCCAGTTTTGCAAAAAGAACCACAAAGTCAAGCCCTGTGCCTGCACAGTGCTCTGACTGAAGTTAGCTGATCAAGGAGCCACCCATGTGGTTATTAGTGCAAATCCAATCCCCTATCCTCATTAGTTCTCCTAAATCCATCAAAGGATTGTGCTATTTACCTCTGATACCAGGTCATTAACAAAGAGTGAGTCTACACAACAGCAGGAAGCACACTTCACAGCTTTGGTGGGCAGCATTAATGTGTGTCTGTGTGATGGGGTGTGCAAACCCCACACTGGCCAACAAGGGGTTAAGGAACTGCTCTGGACCCATCTAGCCCTGCCCTGACACAGCTGTAGCAAATGTTCCAAGTTAAAAAGGCAGGTGAGCAGCTCATTTAAGGGAAGAGGGCAGATCTGCTACTTGCAGTTCCAGCAGAGGAGAGTGGAGAGAAAGGCAGAATCTCACCCTAAAACAACTGTCCAAAGGTCCCTCCTGAAGGGAAGGGAGGACCTGCAACAGAAACTGCTGGAGAGGGAAGCATTCCCTTCTCCCCCTCATATGAACTCTGGACTTTGATAACCCCTTTTCTTTTTTGTTTGGACTACCCCAATAGGAGAAAGCCCTCAGACTGAGCTGACCCAGAAGGTGGGCCATACCATGGAAGAGGCAGTTGCTGCCTGTCACAAGTCATAGGGACTGTTCTTGGCTTCAGGGCTGTATGGCCTAATGACTAAATGAGACCACCCTCTTCTGAGCCAGGTGGCATGGCCTAGTGGTTAGAACCAATAGAGTAACCCTCCATGTAGAGCAGTGTAGCCGAGCAGACCGAGTCAGTGAAACTGCCTTTTGGGGTGGGGTGTTATGGCCATAGGGCAGGGAGCGGCAACCTTTGGCACAAAGTCTGCCAAGGTAAGCCCTCTAGCGGACCGGGCCGGTTTGCGCTCCCCCTCGACTCCGGAACTCCATCTCTGCAAGAGAAGGAAGCAGAGCTGACGGGGGAGCAGCAGCAGTTAAATAGCCACTGTGAGGATGGCCAGGTAAGTTGACTTAAGATACTTGAACTATGCTAGTTGCATAGCTGAAGTTGCATATCTTAGGTCAACCACCCTCCCCCACAGTGTAGACCAGCCCTAAAATCCTTCACTCTGAGAAACAGGCACATGTTGCTCTTTAGTCACAAGTTGGCAGTAGCAACACCTGCACAATTTTTTAAAGTAGTCTTGTGTGACCTTTCATGACCCTAAAAAAATGTCACCACAAAGCTATCCTGGTTTTTTGAAAATACCTTCACTCCTGCATTTACTTTTCACATTGGCTTCCTCTGCATAATACTTTGAAACTATCTACATAGAGCATCCTTTTTCAACCAGTATGAGTTCATAGCCCTAAGAGAGTTTTAAAAGTAAATGGAAGGCTATTATACAAAGGCTCACAGCTGTGAAGCTGATGCTCCTCAGGGACTTTCTCAGGGTCTTCAGTTATTTTTTATTCAGCATCTTGGTCCATTTCCTTGGAAGCACTTTTGCCATGCCTATAAAATACTTGATACCTGTCGAATATTTAGCCAGCAAGTCTGGCTTAAGAGACCATCACCCTAACAAATATGTCTGAGCATAACAAATGTAGATCACAGCAATTTGTTTTGGCTACTACAGCAAATTCCCCTTTGTACTTATTTGTGTTCTTCACTAGCAGTGGGTAATGCTGTCATGGATCTAAGTGTACACAAAATATTTTAAAATAAAATAATGATACATAGTGCATCTATGAAATGCAGCCAACTGTAATCAAATGGGCACAGAACACCATTAGGAGTAAGAGGTATATTTCGGCCAGTGATGATGGGGAAAAACTTCTAATTTTACTAAAAGTGACACAACATCTAAAATCCAGAGAGAATGGGCATAGGATGTCACTTTTTAAAAGGTTTTGCCTGAAAAGTATGTGCATACTATCCACACAGGACTCATTTTACCTAACCTGGAAAGAGGGGACAGCTTTGCAGGGAGTTGAACCTGTGGGTCCACGGCACCGAAGTATTTTAAAGCTGATGCTGGCAGTGCTATTCTATCCCCAAGCAAAGTAGTTAATATTATAGACAAAAACCTGCACTAAAATAATTTGATTTAGGTTACAAAAGCAAATACTCAAAACATAGGAAGTGATAGATTTATGGTTGCCCACACAACTTTCATTCTGCCCCCTTTTGTATTCATCCTGTGCACTAAAGAAGGCAGGGGTCCTCTGGGGAAAAAAAGAAGTGTGTAACCATGTAATTCAAGACTGCATCATAATTGTGCAGACACACAAAGGGAGTCATTAAGGTTATACATGAAACTTTAATTTTGGAATTTCCTAACTTTTGAATGCTTGACTTTACAATGTTAATGTTTTCTTTAAACGTACTTTTTTGTATTTAATTTGCTTCAGTTGTCTTTAAAGAAAAGGTAAAAAACAATTTTTATTATCCGCAACTGAAGAATGTGAGAAAAGAATAGAGATGGTGATCTTTAACAGTTTGTATCTTATGGTCTACACTAGGAACTTATGTTTGCATAACTACATTGTTCTGGGAAAGCTCTCCTGTCCGTGTAGGTAACAGCTTCACTGAAGCACTACTGCAGCGTGGCTGCTGTGTTTTAAGTGTAGACCTGCCCTTATCAGAAGTGGAATGGAACAAAGAAAAGGCACTTTGGAAGCCCAAGGGTGTTCTCCCCGCTGAGTATCAAAACCTGCTGCAGCTGGAGACACATGGTGAGTGAGGAGCACAGCCCACAGCTTTCTAAGATTCTGGACAGAGCTGCAAACCATGTGGCTGCTATAATTCAGATAAGCCCATAGGACAATTTATGATCAGGCAGACTAAGCCAATATTGCCCTTCTTGCCCCCAGGCTGCAAGATCTCTACTGCTCCTTTTAGATATGCATCACGTAAACATTGCTGGGGAGATTCTAACACAGTTCTTTGCTTCATTTTTGGTAGGTTTTTATGTCTGATACAAAAAGCCACAGAAGACTTCACAAAATAAAATATAATTAAAAATATGAAATAGTTAAAGCACTACTGGTACCTTGAAAAAACAGAAATCTCAAATGGAGCAGATCTTCTCTTTGCTAGATGATGTTTCCCAGCTGCGCTGCTTACCTTATTTTGCAACATTTGCTTCTGCCTTCCTCTCTTTCCAAACAATCATTCACTAATATTAGCATCATGAAGACATGCAAATCTGGATGAGATGATAGAGACACAAAGGTGTAAATCAAGGAGCTCAAAAGGCAAAAAACCAAAGTGTGAGTTTCAGTCAAAAATGCAGTTCTCCTGTGTTAAATCCTCCCTTTTATATAACCTGTCCTAAGTGACTACCACATGTACGGTACAGTATTACAGTAAGAGAATCGCCGAAGTGAAACTATAAAGTTATAGAATAATTCATAGAGATCAAGGCTAGGAGGAGTTATTTGATCATGTAGTCTGACCTCCTGCATATCACGGGCAATTAGGTTTCACCCAGTTACCCCATATTGAGCCCAGAGATGGTCCAGAGATGGTTCCAGATACAGAAACACCCACTCCTCGGACACTTGCTCAAGCATTATGGCTGCCCCAGTATACACATACAGTATGTACACAGGAGGCTGCAAGTGCCTAGCTCCATTCTTGATAAGGATACGAACACGACTTCCTCTAAAACTCTCCATGCTGTTCCTGAATTAGCCAGGGGGCTTTTGAACTGAAAAAAGGAAGCTTCAAATTCAGGCTTCTGGCATTTTACTAGTGCAATGCCCTCCAACCCTGTTAGCACAACTATTCTGCCCAGTAATTGGCTCAGACCAAAGACTCAGATTTCAATTCCCCCGCCCCACTCCTACACTTTGGGGAGGGTTCAAAATCTGAACCAAAACCATGCAACTGAACCTCCCCTCAAATCTGGGTCTGAATTTCACAACTTGGGCCCATCCATGGATCCAACATAAGTAATGAACAATGGCACAACTGTAGAAGTCTGGGCTGTACACTAAAATTACATTATGCAACTGTAATACCATCAACTTTAACTATGTAAGCATACAGAGGATCTGGTCAATGAACTGCATAGCAGGGGTCATGTCTTGAAACTAAGCAGGATTGCAGAAGCAAGATTCTGTGGTATAGGTTTGGTGGGTTTTTTGCCCAAGACTTACTGGAAGAAGGTGGTAGTTTTGGTGGTGCATGTGCTTTTTGTATTATGGCAGTATCTGGGGAGTCAGGATCTATTGATTAGGAGCTGAGCTTTAATCACTGGGAAGATGAATCAAGTTTTAAGGTATATTATGTGCGTAATGGTATATATATATTGAGGTATATTATGTGCATTTTTCATTTTAACTGTCTAATATTACAAACTCCCCTTTTACATTTTCAAGTGCTGGTGCCATTTGACACCATTTGGTCACTAGCGCCCTCGCTCGTTCATTATACTACCATTCTTCTCTGCAAGGCCTTTGGAATTTGGTGATTTTTCATCGCACTCTGGTTTTCATGTGAGGATTCATATTTACTCAAGTCCTGTATTGAGATGGTCAGGAGACATAAATATGCTAGAAAAACTTGGTGAGCTAAAGGTCCTTTCCTAAGTAATTTGTATTGTTTCCAGCTAGCTGTAATATCATCAACTCAAAGTGATAAGGATACTGCTAAATTTGCTTTAATTAATGTCAGCTCTCTCAGTAATAAATCACTATTAATTCTCAAGTTAGTTTTTTGAAAATGGCCTAGATTTTTTGGCTGTCACTAAGATTTGGCTGGAAGTTCTCCCACTTGTGGAGGTCTGTCTGTCTTATTACTCCTTCTTTTCTGTTCTTTGCCTTTCAAGGTGAGCTTCCATCTGGTTTGACGATACACATAATTACTCTTATTCTTTTAGCAAGGGACCTAACTAAATTTTATGTCTATATCTTAGAAGAAAGCTTTGTTTTAATTCTTAAAGGTATATGAGAGGTTGGGAGCCCTTGTAGTGTAACTTTTTGAATTTCTTGCACCTTAAATTTCATCGTACCAGGTAATTAATTCTAATTGGTTATGGTCATCCTGTCATATTATCACACTGTTCCAACTCAGCAATAACACCTATGGTTATTTTAAAAAGACTGGATTTTGATACCTTTACACATCTCATATAATACCTTACTCCTTGATAATCCCATTGATTTCAATGGGGCCACCTGCCAGTTAATGTAGTACTTAAGATAAATAAAGGATTCAGAATCAGGTCCTCATGGCACATGTCTCTGTGAGAGTTGTTGAATTTACAGTTTAGTGAACATTTAGAAGGCCTTTCCTTAATTTCATTTGGAAGTTTGCATTGGTTTGTCTAGTGCTGTTTATATGTATCAACAAGTTCAACTTATGCACTGGGAGTTCATTCTGCAGTCCCCTCAAGGTTTCAGTTTTGATTTCTAATCATACACTTCCACTACTTAACATGATTCAGTCTCATGATTTGCAATGTCATTTGTATGCACACAAAACCTGGATATCCTCTCAGTCCCTGCAGATCCTACAAAGAAGTTTGATGTTTTGTATAATTGCCTCTGTGATGTTCAATCACGGATAGCTTCAAATTTTGTTAAACTTAACATAGACAAAAAAGGGAGTTGCTATTGATCAGTTCACTGGTTCAGAGGTCTCAAGTGTCATCTATGGCAGTTTCCATTTGTGGTAGTTCTTTTTATCCCTCAGATAATGCTTATGACCTTGGGGTCATTGTGGATTCTGTGTTTCTTTTGAAGTCCCCATCAATCATATAATTAAAATGTCTTACTACTGTCTTTGGAATCTAGCCAGACTGAGATCTATGCTGTTCTTAGCCCACTTGCTAAAACTTTTTTCCATATTTTGTGTCAGACAAGACTACTGCAATTCTTTGTATGCCAGTCCTTCCTGTTATCACCCTCCACTATTTGCATTTGGGACACAATCTAATTATTTAGGAGTCTAAGTTGTACACACAGCACACTACTCCCCTTCACTGACTCCCATTCAAAGCAGTGGGCTGATTTTAAGATGTTTGTAGTCTCACTTTGTGTAGCTTGGCTTCCTCTGATCTGTGAGGTCTTTTGGTTCTTTATTTAACAGGATGCTCCCTCTTGTCCTGGCTGCTAGAACTTTACCATGAGTCCAATGGATCTGCAGCTTTGTCATGTGCTATTTTTACTTTTGTTAAAGTGCTAGAACATCAGGAGTTGTCACTTTACATGATTAAACGTCACATATTAGTATTTGCCAGCGGCACCAGTTGAAGCTGCAGAATAATGTCTATTGAACCCCTGCTTTCACACACGCAGCACTTTCTAAAACATTTGTCTTTGGAGCTAAAATGGCCTAAGCTTATTTCTGCCTAATGATTTTTTTTTTCATTTTGAGCAAAATCTACTTAAACCAGACAATCCTTTTCTATGTTTCTAGGTCCAGTGTCACGGGCCAAATTCTGCCCTCAGTTATGTCCACGGACGTTGGTGGGATTTCAGAGCAGTAGCTGAAGCTTTGTCTACACAGGAAAATTGTACTGGTTTACATTTATGATGTGATTTTAGAAAGATTTAGTTAAACCAATGCAAACCCCTGTTTAAACCCTCTTATTTCACATAAAGAATGTCTTAGGGTATGTCTTCACTACAGCAGTAGTTCGATTTCCTTTATTTCGATGTTGTGAACGCGACGGTATAAAGTCGATTTTGTGTGTCTTCACTAGGCACAGCTACGCACAGCACGTCGACAGTGTCTGTCCGCAAAACTTTTGCAAGCGTCGACATGACGAGCGTTGCACTGTGGGTACCTATCCCACAGTTCCCTGATCCCCCAGCAGGCACCATTTCGAGTGCTGCACTATGGGTAGGCATTTCCAAATTTCGCGCCCTTTTTCCGCGCCGCCCACCCCCATTCCGAGCGGTGCACTGTAGGTAGGCATCCCATAATTCGCGCCCTTTCTCCGCCGTGCTAACGCCATAGCATTGCAAGCATGGAGCCCGCTGACACCACGGCTGCAGTAATGGCTGTTGTGAGGACCTCGATCACGGTTGCTGAGTTCCTGCTGCACCGTCTGCAGAGGAGGAATGCGATCCGGGGAGAACTGCGCTTTCCGGAACCCGACGACAGTGAGGAGGAGATGGACAAGCACAGCGGGGACGACAGGGACACTGACGTGCACAGCGGGGACGACAGGGACACTGACGTGCACAGCGGGGACGACAGGGACACTGCCGTTTTTGCAAGTAGGGCGACTGACAATCTGTCAAGAATGGTGGCAATGGGGCAGGCTCATGCCATCGAACGCCGATTCTGGGCCAGGGAAACAAGCACGGACTGGTGGGACCGCATAGTGCTGCGGGTCTGGGATGACTCCCAGTGGCTCAGAAACTTCCGCATGCGAAAGGGCACCTTCATGGAACTTTGTGACTTGCTGTCCCCGGCCCTCCAGCGCAGGAATACCAAAATGAGAGCGGCCCTTACAGTGGAGAAGCGAGTGGCGATAGCCCTCTGGAAGCTTGCAACGCCAGACAGCTACCGGTCAGTGGCGAATCAGTTTGGGGTGGGTAGGTCTACAGTGGGCTTTGCTGTGATGCAAGTAAGCAGGGCAATCGTCGAGCGGCTGCTACACCGGGTTATAAACCTCGGAAACCTGCAAACCACAATAGATGGCTTTGCCGCCATGGGATTCCCTAACTGTGGTGGGGCTATAGATGGGACTCATATCCCTATCCTGGCACCGGACCACGAGGCCGCCGAGTACAGAAACCGGAAGGGATATTACTCAATGGTCATGCAAGCAGTGGTTGACCACAAGGGACGTTTCACCGACCTGTACGTGGGGTGGCCGGGAAAGCTTCATGACGCTCGAGTGTTCAGGAACTCTAGGGTTTTTAGGCAGCTGCAGCAAGGCACTTTCTTCCCCGACCAGAAAATTTCTGTGGGGGGGGTTGAAATGCCGATCGTGATCATTGGGGACCCAGCCTACCCCCTAATGCCCTGGCTTATGAAGCCCTACACAGGAGCCCTGGACAGGGGTCAGGAGCTGTTCAACTACAGGCTGAGCAAGTGCAGAATGGCCGTGGAGTGTGCATTTGGCCGCTTGAAAGGGAGATGGCGTTCCTTACTGATACGCTCAGACATCCGCGAGAGAAATATCCCCATTGTTATAGCTGCTTGCTCTGTGCTCCACAATATCTGTGAGAGCAAGGGGGAAACGTTTATGGCGGGCTGGGAGGCAGAGGCAAATTTACTTTCTGCTACTTATGAGCAGCCACACAGCAGGGAAAGTAAAAGAGCCCACCGTGAGGCCCTGCGCCTCAGGGACGCCTTGAAAGACAGTTTTATGAGTGCCCGAGATGGCGTTTGAGAATCTGCTCCCTTGCTGTGCTCTAAGCCTGCTGCCCTTGTACCCTCTTTCCCTCCCCCCTCCCCATGCTTTCCCTCCTCCCTCCCCATGCTTGCAGAGGAAATAAAATCACTGTTGGAAAAATCATGGTTCCTTTATTGGTTCATCGGAAATACAAATGCAGGGGATCACTGTCCTGGTATCCTGGAGGGAAACCGGCAGTCGCAGTGGGGGAGGAGCGGGCAAAGGAGGGGGGGGAAGGGGGGAGAGGAGGGGTGGGCAAGACACAGCAGCTTTTACAAGTTTTCTGAGAAAGTCAGCCTGCTGCTGCTGCTGCTTCTGCTGGCTTGTGGGGTGGAGTGGAGCGGCCCACGGGCCTTGCCCCCCCGTGTTCTCACCCCGCGTCTGGGTGGGGAATCTATGGGAGTTGGGGAGGGGGGGAGGTGGTTACACAGGGGCTGCAGAGGTGGTCTTTGGGCATGCTGCAGCTCCACCAGAGATCGCAGCATGTCGCTCTGGTCCTCCATTATGCGGAGGAAAGCATCCATGCGTCTTTCCTCACGTTCTACTCTCCTTTCTGCAGCGGCTTCCCTCCTTTCTGCAGCGGCTTCCCTCTTTGCTGCAGCGGCTTCCCTCTTTGCTGCAGCGGCTCTCCTTTCCTCTCTCTCTCGATTCCTTTCCTCTCTGTCTCGTTCCCTTGCCTGTATCATTTTTTCCCTCCAGTCCGTCTGGCGGGCTGCCTCAGCGCGCGAGTTCTCCAGGAGTTCAGTGAACATCTCATCGCGCGTTCGCGTTTTCTTTTTACACTTTCTTTTCTGCGGTGCAGGGCGGGAGTTCAACTGTTGTTGTTCATCTGTGGGCAAGTGTGTGGGAAAAAAAAGGTTGAAAGTTATGAGACAGATACATTCAAGGTTAGGAGGCACTCGGACGGTACACAATGGGAGTAGTATGCTGTTTGCAACCTCAGTATTCAGAGGCCTGATATGATTTCTGTACAAGGTCATGTTCTACACCTAAAAGGAGAGGAGAGCTCACAGAAAAGTCAGAGCATCTCAGACACATATGCGTGCCTCAGCCCAAGACGGCTTCTGAAATCACCGTGCAGCCGGCCATGGTAAGTTAAAAGTGGCGCCTGCATACTGTAGAGCAACCCCGCCCCCTTCCCCCCACCGCGTGGCTGGCTCCCACTGAAACCGCAAACTGCAAAGCAAATGCCTAAGGGCTAAGGTCTTTTTGGGGCTCTTCAGACCGCGTGCAGACGGCTCAGATTCCCTGCCAGCTAACGCTACGGGCTGGGGGGGGGGCGGGCGGCGGTCAGCGTTCGTGGGGGGGGAGGGGGCGGGTTCGGTTCGTCGGTCCTCAGCAGAAAAGAGTACTTTGCAGCTGGGACTCTTTATCTCCCGACTAATTGCAGTCCGTATCTCAAACAGGCAACCCTGAATGACATCACTTTGCTGAGAATTTCTCGGAGAGATAGGGAGCGCATGCTCCTTGAGTCCATGCAAAGTCCTGGTCCATACGCCGCAATGCTAGCCTGCTCAATGATACCAGAAAACCTACTACTTTCGTGGCGTGGGTTGGTGTCCTATCACGGGGGACCAGATAAGGCAGCTCTCCCCAGAAATCTGCTGCGCTGGATTCATCGCTACCTCCTGGATAGCTTCCTTGAAATGTCCGCGGAGGACTTATGGTCAATCCCGGAGTATATTGACAAACTCTTTGAGTAGAAATTGACCAGCAATGAAAGCACGCTAAGTCCTTAGGGCAAGTTACTTAGGGCAAGCATTAATGCCTTAGGGCAAGCATTAATAAATACTTCCTTTACAAAATCACGCGTCATGTAATCACTTAAAAAAGAAACACTTACCCCCCTGGGAGGCTTGGGAGGGTACTGGCTCCAGGGTGACAAACAGCTCCTGGCTCTCTGGGTACAAGGGTTCTCCGCTGGGCTCCTGCTGCTCCGTGAGATTTTCTTCTTCATGCTCGTCCTCCTCGGAATCAGTCTCCTCCCTGACGATGATCCCATCGGTGGAGTCCACGCACACCGGCGCGATGGTGGTGGGGGCGCCCCCCATTATGGCATTTAGTTCATTGTAGAACCTGCATGTCCGTGGCGCGCCCCCTGATCGTCCGTTTGCCTCCTTGGCTTTCTGGAAAGATTGCCGCAGCTCCTTAATTTTCACGCGGCACTGTGTGGTGTCCCTGTTGTGGCCCCTTTCCAGCATGGCCTTGGAGACTCTTCCGTAGGTGTTGGCATTCCGTTTGTTGTTGCGG
This sequence comes from Sternotherus odoratus, assembly GCA_032164245.1. Lineage (NCBI taxonomy): Eukaryota > Metazoa > Chordata > Testudines > Kinosternidae > Sternotherus > Sternotherus odoratus. Next base: position 152,531,686 of record JAVMKO010000001.1, on the reverse strand, counting down.
AGTTCCAACATCACGGATTCCTCTCCCCAGATAGCGATGAGATCCAGCACCTCACGAGTGGACCATGCTGGAGCTCTTCTCCTCTGGCTGGTCTCCAGGGTAGATGAGCTCAGCATGGATTCCTGTGATGCTGAGCTCTGCATGGCGGCTAGTGCTGCTGATTGCTCTGAATGGCGACTGATCAGTTCAGGTGAGCTGGCCACGCTGACCAAACAGGAAATGGCATTCAAATGTTCCCGGGTCTTATCTACCTGGCCAGAGCAGCGAGTTCAGAGTGCAGTGCAGAGCGGTCACAGTGGAGCAGTAGTGAGGCAGTCCAGAGCGGTCAGAATGGAGCATTGTGGGACAGCCTCTGGAGGCTATTAATGTCGGGTTCCGTCTTCACTAGCCCACGGTCGAGCTTGGAACGTCGAGATTAGCCTTATGCCACTGGTTAGGCTGGAGTGCCAAGATCGATCTTTAAGGCCCTTTACATCGACGTTAAGGGCATGTATGTGAAGACAGGTACACGTTTACTTCGACCTAACGTCATTAAGGTCGAATTAAAGTGGTAGTGAAGACATGCCCTTAATTTGGTTTAGTTTAAGCCACTTCCTAATCAATTTAAGCTAAATTGAAACAAGCCTTGTTTTAACAGAAATAAATATCCACACAGCTTGGTTTAAACACCGGTTTAACTAAGTCATTATAAAAATCACACCATATGTTTAAACCAATGCAACCTTCCTTCCGATCTGTATCTGGTTCTCTCATTACCTAACACGAACTTCATTTGGGATGAAATATTTCCTCTACACTTTACAGCCCGAGCTAATGCATCAAAAGCACATCTGCTATAAATGACTGTTCGCTAGAATAGTGTACCAGAGAGAAATTGAGGCAACACTGCTGATATCGGCCTCTAAAATGTTGCCACCTAAAACATCATATCATCTTTTTAGTGAAAGGAGGAAGGCAATATGGGGCTTCAAATGCTTTACAAAATGTGCAGACATTAGCTTGTCGAGGTGATGTACTATTGCAGCAGTTCTCAAACTAGTTGAGACCGCGACCCCTTTTTGTGATCCGGCGGCGCGGCGCGACCCCTCCGCCGAAAAGCTGCCAAATTACAAAAAAAAAACAAAAACAAAACCCCCCTGCGTGTGCACCCCGGTCCCCCATCCCCGCCGCGGGCGGGCTGCCAGGAGAGCCCCGGTCCCCAGTCCCCCGTCCCCGCCGTGGGCGGGCTGCCGGCTGCGCACCGGCCCCCAGCCCGCCCGCTGCGGGGACTGGGGGCCGGGGCGCAGCCCCAGTCGCCACGAGTTGCGGCGGCAGGAGCTTGCGACCCCCCGGGGAGTGCTCGGCGACCCCCCAGGGGGTCGCAACCCCCAGTTTGAGAAACCCTGTACTATTGCTTCCTTAGCTCCCTCACCTCCTGTTGCAGTACTCCGACAGCCATTTACACAAGACCGCAGGACAGCAGAACTATGCTCAATGTGGCCCTGTTATCCTTTGCTACCCGGATACAACAAAAATACCAGTGTGTAGAATTTGTGCTCTAGCAGACTTCTGTTACTAAACCTAAGCTGTACCTTGGTATTGTAGAAATAGTTCTTGCAGCCTCCAACTATATATGGCAACTTGGAGCAGGTCATAGGCTTCTACCCAGATTGCTGAATGTGTGAGTTTCACTGACACAAACTACTTATTATAACAAAGACCCATAATCACTGTAGGAGATCCCCTCTTCACCCCCACGTCACACAGGCAGGAGACTCTTTTCTGGCTTCAGCAGTGCTCTTTATTTACAGTGCCAACCCCACCACCGAAATACAGCTTCACAGTGTAGCTGAGCCCCAGCCCTCAACCTGGCTGGTCTCCGGAAGCAGTCAGCTCTCCCAGGCCCCTAGCCTCAGCTCTACTTCCTTCCCTGGACCTTCTCTTTCTCGCTCTCTCACTCCACACACCACCACCCCGGGCTTCCTGCCTGGCAGGCTTTTATCCCTGAGGTGGCTGCCAGGTGCAACTCATAACCCTGAGCCCTCTGCAGCCCAGGTGGCTGATTAGCCTTCCCTCGTAGGGGGGTTTGCAGAGGTTCTGCTCCCTCTTAAAGGGCCAGCAGGGCTGGCTCAGGCACTCCTGGCCAGCACCCTGCCACATCACATCATTAAAGCATAGTATTCTGTTTTCCTAGGGTGATATTCTCTGCATGTTCACACATGCATATTTATGTGTGGTGTATACATATGAAAATATACATGCACGCACACATACACACAGTATATAAATCAGATGGATGGGATCAGCTTCATATTTTATTTTTTGCTAGAACATTAAAAAACTGCATAATATGTAATGTGTATAGCGCTAGTCTAATGACGGTTTAGAGCAATTTGTTCCTTGCTGAAACATGAACTTTGTCTATGACAAAGAGATACTGGAACACTCCAGCCTTCTTCAAAGTTGGATGATCTTCCTGAATCATTACAAAATTGTCTGGCAGGAACCACAAGTGTTAATTGCTGCAATGAAAAGATAACTTAGCCTAGCTTCTAATTAGGGAAAGCAAACTGGCCCAAGAATGAATTGGCCTGAAGTTTTGCCTGTTCCCCGAAACTGAACCCATTCCATTTGGATAAATCTCCCCTGATCCCAGCACCTTAATTCCACTCCCCTGCTAATACTACTTCCAGTTCCAAGATTGGATTCTGTCTCTGCCTCTTCTTCCTACTACCTCTCTACCTTCTTTTTAACACAGGGATCAGCAGCCTTGGCACTTGGGACCGCAGGGTAAGCACCCTTAGTGGGCCCCGCTGGTTTGTTTACTTGCCGGTTTGTCATTCCGGTCCAATGGGGACTGTGGGACCTACTTTTACCTCATCCTGATCCAAGCCCCCCAGCTCCCCACCCTTCCATTGCTACTCCCCAAACACAACACAATCAGAACTCCCCCTCCATTCCGTTCCCATGGGATCCAATCTCTGGCCACTGGTGACCCATCCATGCCAGTTTTCGGGTTTGCAGTGCACAATGGGATCCAATCTTTGCTCTTAGCCAAACTTCATTTTTGAAGATCAAACATTAGCAGATCTTGCAATTTTCTGCTGAGCCATGTGCTGCTACTTAATTAACACTTCCCTATGTTCTTGGGCTATTTTAAAGGGGAAACCTAGAGTCTATGTTATGCCATTGATCACTAGAGCATATGAGGGGAGTAAGCACTGCTCTCTCCCTCAGGCATTACTCTGTCATTCACTCTTGGGCCTGGACTACACTGGGGGTGGGGGGTCCGAACTAAGATATGCAACTTTGGCTATGCTATTCATGTAGCTGAAGTCGAAGTATCTTAGTTTGACTTACCTGGCCATCCTCACGGTGATGAGTCGACCGCGTCCCCCATCGACTCTGCTTACTCCTCCTGCTGAGATGGAGTTCCAGAGTCGACTGGGAACGTGTTCAGGTATCGATTTATCGTGTCCAGACGAGACGCGATAAATCGATCCCCAATACATCGAACACTACCCACCGGTCCAGTGGGTAGTATAGACCTACCCTTGGTTATAACACAGGGAGGAAACACAAAAATGCTGGGAAAGTTGACTGATGCAGGAACCTGAGACCATTCAGGCATGTTTCCATACCTGTATTCAGAGTTCAAAGTGATCTGAAAAAGATGCTAGGAGCTGTCAATCTGGGTGCAGCACCTTTGGTAAAAGAGTGATAAAAGTAGAACCAGGTCTCTGAGGGATGTGCTTTATTTTTTTTACCAGATCTGCAACTCCTGGCAACCTCCTCCTCCTCCTTTAAGCACTGTCAGGACACCTCAGATTTTCTGCAAGTAAGTGATTTGGGGAGCTAGGGGTGCTTCCGGGAGTTTAAAGGGAATGAGGAAACTGGCACATGCTGGGTCTTTATGGGCAGGCAGCCTAGAAGTTTCTAGAGAAGTGCAGTTTTGTTCTCAATGAGTCAGCGGTTCATTTAAGGTTTGCCTAAGCAACCAAACCTTTTGAGTTCACCCATTCATATAGCCAATGCATTTTATCCTGCCATGTATTATTCGCTACCATGTCAAAGTACTGCTCCCACACATCAGGCTAAAAATGAGTGAATTCATCTGAGATTTGCTTAGTCAGTCTCTCCCCTTAGCTTTGACACAAATAGGTAGCAGAAGTTACCTAGAAAACAGGGGAAGTTGCGGACTCCCATTACTCCCCAGTACAACCCAATGAGCAGGTTAAAAGATAAAAATAAATAAATGGGATATAGCTTGCAGCAATTTGTTCTGCATTATGATGCACCGCTTTTTGGCAGCAGTAAAGGTGCACAGAGAATTGCTTTATCTCAAATACAGACATGAGTAATAGATGGCAGAATGTACCAAAACTTACACAAGCAGATTTTTGGACATGCCAAAATTATAGTGGCCCACTGGGTTTATTAATGCCACAGAATCTGAGGAAACTGGCTGCAGACACTACAGAATTCTGCGCCTTCCAGATATTATTACTGCCATGTACTGGCTAAATGCACCACTGCCTTCTAACAGCTGAAATCAGACACGCTCAGCAGCTTGTCAAAGCAGTCTGGGCTCTTGCAGTTAATGGAGATTCTCCTTTAGTTCAAGGGGCAGCAGTCAATGCTTTTTGAAACAGGAGAATCTGGATTCTGTACCCACTGCCAAGTGTTAAAATGCCCATGGTTTGCAGTATGGTGAATCAAAAAGCTCTAGTTATCCATACATCTGTAACAATAGATTTTTAAACAGAGATCACAAATTATTGTGTAATTTAGAAGATATACTTTGATTCTAGGATGGGGTTACCAAATGTCCAGCTTTCAACCGGAAGGCCCGGTTGAAAAGGGACCCTGGCAGCTCCAGTCAGCACTGCTGATTGGTGATTAAATTCCGCTTGATGTGGGGCTGGCAGGTTCCCTACCCGGCTCCATGCAGCTCTCGGAAGTGACAACATGTCTCTCTTGCTCCTAGCCATGGGGCAGCCATGGGAGCTCCGTGCGCTGCCCCTGCTCCCAGTGCCAGTTCCGCAGCTCCCATTGTCTGGGAACTGAAGCCAATGGAAGCTGTGCGTATGGCGCCCGCAGCACGCAGAGCCCTCTGGCCCTTCCACCTAGGAGCTGGAGCGGGGACATACCGTTGCTTTCCAGGAACTGCCTGAGGTAAGCACTGCCCGGAACCTGCACTACAAATGTCCTCCTGCACCCTCAGCCCCAAGCCTGTACCCTCCCGCACCTCAACCCCCTGTCCGAGCCTGGTGAAAATGAATGAGAGAGCGAGAGTGGAGAAAAGTGAGCAGGGGGGATGGAGTGAGCAGGGGGCTGGGGCCTCAGAGAAGGGGCAGGGCTAAGGGGATTGATTTTCTGCAAATAGAGAGTTGGCATCCTGAGTGTTGGTGCTGGGCTGTTTGTATCCTCTAACCCAGGGGTGGGGAACCTCCGGCCTGCGGGCCTTATATTGCCCGCCAAAGCCTTCCATCCGTCCTGTGCGCGTCCCTGGACGGCGGCTGCCCCAGGCGCTTCCCAGCCCCTTTGCCGAACGCGGAGCCGCCACCGCCTGGCGGCGCGGGGCGGCTCCGGGATCGGCGAAGAGGCCGGGAAGCCGGCCAGGGACGCGCGGGGGCGGCTCTCGAAGGCGCTTCCCGGCTCCTTCGCCCAACGCAGAGCCGCCCCCGCCTGGCGGCCCGGGGCGGCTCCGCGCTCGGCGAAGAGGCCGGAAGCACCTGGGGGAGCCGCCGGCCAGGGACGTGTGTGGGCTGCCATGTGGAGACGGCTCCGCGCTCGGCGAAGGGGCCGGGAAGCGCCTGGGGGAGCCGCCGGCGCCGCGTGGCCACCATTAGCCGGGTGGGGTAAGGAGGAGCCGCAGGGAGCTAACGGTCAAGGAGGTGTGGGGGGAGGCTGGGCTGGGGGGCAGGCAAGGGGGCGGTGGGGGGGAGGCCAGGCTGGGCGGGCGGGGAAGGGGGGCAGGAGACTAGTCTGGATGGGGTGGGTGTGGGAGGGAAGGAGGTTTGGTGGGGGTGAGGCTGGGCTGGGTGGGTCAGGCATGGGGGGCAGGAGGCTGGGCTGGGAGTGGGAGGGGGGAGGAGGTTAGGTTCGGTGGGATGAGCTGAGCCAGGCAGGGGTGGGGGAGGAAAGGTGGTTAGATGGGGGGAGGCTGGGTGGGGGTAAAGGAAGGTCACCCCCTACACCCAGGCTGATAACGGGAGCTGACTGGGGCAGGCAGCAGGACCCTGGCTGGCAAGAGCCCAGCAGGGGAAACCTCAAAGCAGTGCAGGGCTAAGCACTCCGCCTGCCACTGCTTTGGGGTTTCCCCCGCTGGCCCCTTGCTAGCTGGGGTCTCAGCTCCCATTGCCAGCCTGGGCTTCCTCGGGAGACCGGCCCGCGAATGACATTATAAAGGTCCAAATGGCCCTTCGTAGAAAAAAGGTTCCCCACCCCTGATCTAACCTAACATTAGGAAGGTAGGAGCAGACTGTATGTCACTTTGAAGAGGAAAGTAAGGTAGTGTTGCTATACAGGGCCGGCGACGGGGGGGTACAACGGGTAGAGCTGTACCGGGCCCCGGACTTCAGGGGGCCCCCTGAAGTCTGGGGACACAGCTCTACTCCTAGTCGTCCTCCCTGGGCACCGCACCGCATTTCCCCAGCTGTGTCCGGCGCCGCGGCCGGCTGCCTCCCGAGCCCTTCAGCCGCTGCTCATCCCGCACCCCAGGAGCCGCCCACAGGCACCTCCGGCTGCAGCGCTTCCCCCGCCCACCTGCATCAAGAGCCGAGCCAGCCCTTGGCGGGGGTGGGGGGTGGGAGGGGCCCACAAACGCTCAGAGTAGGGGGGCCCCCAAACGCTCAGAGTAGGGGGCCCCAAAATTTCTGTCACCGGCCCTGTTGCTATATAATGAAAGGATGCAAAACTAACAGTGTAGCTATACAACAACAACATGTGGAACTTAACGTGGTTTATAGAACTGATCCTGACAGAAATATAACTAAAAATATTTTTAGCAGCAGTAGTCAAATATTTATGACACCACCCAAAGTCTTCTATTGGGGTTTGGGCCTCATTGTGCTGGGTGCGGTAGAGACACAGAAGAAAGACAATCACATCCCTGCTGGGTTTATGCTCTAGAGACACAAATGCACGAAAGGCACAGGAAGTATATATGATATACAAGTATAGTGCAGAATTGGCACAGATTTATTAGTAATGTGTAGGTTTTTTTCTTTCTTTGCCTGAATGCTCTGTGAAGCTGCATGTTTGTGAGTAATAATAGCCCTTCTCATCAACACAGCAGAGAGCTTGAAATGAACAAAATTTAGGTTGTGATGGGGGACAATGGTTCAGTAAAAAGATTATAATTACAGACTTCTGCAAAGGCTGGACCAGCTGTGTAGGAAATACTCTGCTCTTCAGCACAGAAAGGAAGGAACCAATCTGCCCTTGAGGATAAAGCGGGCTGTCATGTGGAACAAATCCAGTGAAGAAAAGTCAAAAATAAAAACTATGGGAAGAGTCATTTGCACACATACAAATCACATTAGGGATATTCTTCAAAGACACAAGAAGTACCATGCAACATCCACAGCACTTAGCAGCAAGGGAACTGTGCCACTGCAGTAATTGTAGTGTTGTAGACAGTGCCTAAGATAACAGTGAACTGCAGAGGCAGAGTAAAGCACAATCCAAGCAAGCAGCTGCTTGGACTTCACAGAGCATTGCAAACTATGCAATTCATGTCTTTGCCCTGGCATAATGAAAATAATACCTTTGCTCATCTGTAGCACATTCCATCGGATTATTTTAAAATATGTTTTACAAATATTAATAAACTGAGACTCACAACACCCCATGTTAAGTGTTTGCACACTTTACACCTGGGAAATTGAAGCACAAACCTATTCAGATGTGTTTCCAGTAGTGGTCACTGACTGCAGATGGGTCATATTTTGGATCCCAACCTGAGTCAACTTGAGAGTCTGTTGTGAATTTGGTTGTCATGGCAATACAACCTTGTTGTTTCTATGGCAACTGAGTTAGACTATTAGGGGATCACCCAGCCAGTTTTGGCTGGTTCTGGTTAGTTCAGGGTGTGGCAGGCAATAAATGGTCGCTTTTAAGGTTCGCAGCTCTCTGTGTCTCAAGTGATTTCTTCCTAAAACTGCTGCTCCCAAGGATACGACAGAATCCAGTACTGATTTATCCTCAAAAGTAGCTTGGTTCTTTCTCTTCTGTTCTAACTGGAGTCTGATTTTTGGAGATGTTGAAACTAAGAACTCCCAAGGATGTCAATGGGAGCGGCAGGTGCTCGGCACTCTTAGAAAAGAAAACCCAGCACTAAGTACTCCAAGATTTGGACACTCAAACATCAGTAGCGGCTTTTGAAAATTTTGGTCTAGACTAGAGGATGTTCCCAAGAATACAAGAGTCAAGAATCCAGAGCTCCAAAATCCAATACCCGAGGAGACACCTGCAGCTGTATTGGAGGAGCAGGCCAGCACTTTCTGGGGCCTTGAGTTGCTTGAGGAACAGCTGCTAAGAAGTCTAACTGACGTGGGGTTTCTTGTACACACATGAATATTGATCACTCTTGATAAGGTGCGATACACATTTCTTTCAAGCAAGATGTTCTTTTAGGAGGGTATAAAGAAAATGGCTTTCAGCTGCTGGGGGTGAAAAGATGAGCTGATGCAGCTGTTCCAAACTGAGAGCAGAGTACTGTAAATTGAAGTCTCCTCAAAAACACTTCCTAAACCCCTGAGTCATTAAAGGCTGAATCACGTTATTCCTCTCAGTAAGATCTCTTTCCTCTAAGATCTTGCTCTATTTACTGTACATTACCTCATGGACTGCTTCCTGGCCAAACAGCACAGCTTTTAGATAACGAATCCTACTCATTAGGATGAGCTCAACATGATGTGGGCTTTATTTAATGATGCTAGTTAGAAAACAACAGTCCCATTTCAAGGATTCATTTAGGCCATCTGTGCACAGGAAAGGAACTCCTAATAGGTCAAACAAGAAGCCTTGTTTGCTGTTTTTCACATTTCACTTATTTGCAGAAGCTCACGACCGTCTGTTACTTGGGTTTTTCCGAAGGTCAAGAGGTTACAGAAAAAAATCACCCTTAAAAATTCATCATTTATCTGTCCAACAGTAACCTCCTGGTGAGTCTCTAGTCAGCTATAAAGCCATTGATTGCATGTCCCTTCATTCTGCTTCTATAAATCCTCTAAACAAGCCCCCTTCAATGATAGATGTAAATTTAACATGTGACTCTTGTCACATTAAAATGATAGAGTATAAGATTAGATATTAGACTAATCACTCGATATTTTGCTATTTTGGCAACATTCTATTATGTAAAATGGGGAGATAAAACAATGTATTCTGATAATTTATTAAATTAAAATTCACATACACAAAAATATACAAGCAAAGCAAAAAATAATTGTGCCTCTACTAATCTGACAAGTTCTGAAGATAATCCTCTGCAGCTGAGATGCATAGATCAAACTGAAGGGACTGATTTTTAGTCCTCTTAAACAGATGTTAAGTGCTGGAAAGATGCAGGATTATGGAGGTTAAACAGCTGAAAAATGGGAATAAAAATTAAGTAGAAAATTATCTTGGTTAATTTGCTTCTTCAGTGATCAGGGAGATACTATTTTTTAAACAATCGAGTCAGCTGTTTAAATGCAACTTGTGGATTAACTATCCAAATAGTAAAACTAAGAACCAATTTAGTAAGAATTAGAGCACTGCTCTTTTCTGAAAAGTGACTTAAAGTTACATTGGGTTTCTGTTTCTTGTCTTTAAAGTGACAAATTTGTATCAAATTCTCAATGTACAGATTCTCCCCCCCTCCCCCCCCCCCCCCCCCGCTTGCCCTTTAAACTCACTTTGGGTTCTGAAAGTCAAGCTGGCTTCTTCTCTTCGTATGCATTATTGCCAATAATGCTATAGGCCAAATTAGTCTCACATCACAAAAGTTCAACCTTATTATCATGTTACAGCTTCCCCTGTACTCCGTATCATTTATGATGATGAATAAGGAGGGAAGAATTCAGATTGGCTTTCAAATTCCAGGTTTGGTTTGCACATTTGTCACTAGAAATATAATAGTTTCCTTATAAACTAAATAAATTTCAGGAAATCATTGAGACAAAGGCACGGAAGTTCACAATGCCAATTTTATAGTCACCACTTCAGAACAGACCCTTGCTTTAATCAACAGCATTATTATGGAAATTGCATTTGTCTTTGATCATATTTAAAGGACCCCCGAGGCACTTAAAGGATAATAATCACAAAAGTAGTCCATGCTGGGATATGCAGCTTCCAAATTAGAATATAGGAGCTGCCCTATCAATTCAGAGAGCATTCCCTGGCAGCCTGCCTCTGGTAGGTGCCAGTATTTTCTTCTTCAGATAAAGTTACCACTTCCTCTCCCCTCCTTGTTATGGGTCTGATCCAAAGTCCATTTAAATCAATGGGAATTTCTCATAGATTTCAGTGGACCATGATCAGGCCCTGTGCATCTTGCCAATTGTGCAATACTAGTTTAGTACTGCACAATACTAGTGTAGAGAGGTAGAAATTCCTTCATGGCACTTCCAGATACCCTGAAGCAGGAGCCATTTGTTTGTGAAAACAACGCTAAGGATTGAGCGTAAGAATGGGCAAACCTCCAAGGGTTTGGTCAAGAGGTCCATCAGATCGAGAGTAAGAATGAGCAAACCTCCAAGGGTTTGGTCAAGAGGTCCATCAGATATTCACATTCCCCACATAGCTGCTCTGTTCCCACTCACTGTCTTTTTGAGGAGGGAAAGCTCAGTGGCCTGTCACTCCCTCCAGTAGAAAGAAAGCAATCTGCTCTGACATTGGGGATGAAAACCTGGTCCCACTGAAGTAAAAGGCAAAACTCCAGTTATCTACACCAGGGCTAGGATTTCACCAGGTACTGTCCTGCTGGGCCACTTGCTTCTCCTTCTCACCAGTGCTTTCATACCTAAACTTCTGGAATGACTTGGTGGCCTTTCCTGATGTTACAACAAGACTCAGTAACTCAGCACTAGAGTCTAACTGCTGTGCCACTTAACTTTTCCAAGCTTATTCCACATTTTCTGTAAAAAAAAAATCCCTATCTCCATTCTGTTAATAACCATTGCTCTGTCCGGAAAGCAGGGTTTTCCTAATGCAAGTGCATACTCTATGGTGGGTGTAAACTTCAGAGACTCTCTGTAGCAGGGTGCTGATGCAAAAGGCACCTAATTAGCCCCTGATCAGCCAGCCCCAATCAGGGAAAATGAACTGGGGCTGGGGAAAGCCTGATGCCTGGCCTAAGGAGTGGCTACACCTGTGGCCCTGGGGACTATAAAGGCCCAGGAGGCCAGAAGACAGGAGGAATGGTCAGGGGAAGTCTGTCTGCTTACTGGGGCCTAACTTTGGGGCTAGATAAACTTGTAAATAGCAGAGCACTGGTGGTGGGACAACTGTGGAAATAATAAGGTCACAGGTGCTGCACAACTAGAGGCTCCTGGAGCTTTATTGGGCCAGGGAGAAGCCTGGAGAAGGGGAGGAAGCAGGAAGACCCTGTTACACTCTCTTAAATCCCTAATCCTATGAACACTTGCATACATAAGTAACTCCAATGAGATTATTCACATTCATGAAGGTAAGCATAGGGTATGTGTAGGATTGGGACCCAGGTTTGCAAGTGATAGAGTTGATGGACCTAGCATAGAGTTTACTAAAACACCTGCAAAAATCTTAAACCTTCAATTTTTTTCATGTGTTCATAAGTCTCTCACTCTTAATGCAAATTCTACCTTCTTCTCAATTCCACAAAATGCTAAAAACCACACAGCAAAAACGAATATGAAATTAAATTTCAAATTACTGAACTTTTGGCATTTGAATTTTAAACTATTTCCAATGTAAATGGACAAATACCATGAAACAGTAAACAAGAAAGTCTGTCTTTAGGTTTTTATAATACACCCACATAATTGCTAATACTTTGTTCTTGAGGTTACACCCTCCCTCCCCCATTATGCACCTGACTAACTGTGCAATACTGGTTATTATGTGTATACAGAAATTCCTTTCTGGCTCCTTCAGGTGCATCATTTTGTACCCTGAAGCAAAGTGTGCAAGTGAAACTAAAAGTCTCTATGAAGGCATTTGAGACAATAAATCTGGATGCATACGAATACTAGCTAGCATGTGAGGATTACAAATCTATCCAGGCCAGATCTCAGAAATTACCTTGGAGGCTGTCAATAAACAGTAAGTGCAGGGTTTGTAAAAGAAATCATTAGTCAGAGCCTGACTTTTAGCATGCTACTGAAACATACACACTACTTAGCAGTGTTTAAAAAACAGGAACATTGAGAGCAACATCAACCTCTATGTCCATGAACGGGTCAATATCAAAGATCACGGCCAGATCAAAACATGAAAAATTCAAAATGTTCAGATTAAAATGCAAAACAAAACATCCATGTGGAGAGTGGATTTATATGATTATATCATGAATAATTCATTAGCATAAGCAATACAGTTAGTCTTCTACAGATGATAGAACTACTGCATTCATGTACAGCCAGTCTAACATATAGTAACATCAGGAAGTAGAAATGCATAATGCAGAAGAAATTAAAACAAATTTCTATAGGAGTACAACTGCCGCTGTTACTAATGGGAAAAGGGCAATGGATTAGAAAGACAAGATCCTGCCCAGAGAGGTTAAAATGTCAATACCATTGTGTTGGCAGGTATGCTTTCAATTGACCTCACTGTGGTAACCCCTGTTGGAAAACTTATTTCTGAATCACTAAGTGCTGGTTGTTTGAAGGGGTCCCAATTACAATTAAATGTTTCAGAAACAGGTTGGGGTTTGGGGGGGAAAGGGACACGTCATAGCCTGGCAGATGCCTTTCTCCACGTCCAGTAGATAGAGATCAGTGGCTCGAAGCTGACAGAAGATAATCGATGCTCTAGCTGGCATACTGAATCAATACATTACTGGCAACTGTAGCCTGGGTTAGCTGGATCTCTGCTTTCCAGAGCAATAACTCCAAACCCAACTTCCCTCATTTTCATGCCGAAATTGCATTGTGCTCTTAAATCTCTATTGTACTGTTTTGTACTGTGTCCTATTGGTACACAGAGTGAGTTCCTCTGAGGGTAGCTGTTCTGCTGACTGCTATTCACTCAAGAACTGAAGTAGGCACGGTCTTAGGCCAAGAACTTGCCATAAAGAAACCTTCCAGAGGCTATTCTGGGTTTGCCTTTATCATATATTTCTGCCTCTCTTCTTTGGGGGGAGGCATAAATGACTCACTTACCTCACAAGGTGTTGGAATTGGTTCATATTTGTAAGAAACTTTGAAGACTGAAGAGTACTATAGCTAAATTGTTGTATGAAAATGGAGCAACAAGCTGGTGAAACATTTCACCAAATCAACTATTTCAAACGTAAATCAACTATTTCAGCTCTAATGGCTGGAAAAGGAATAGGTGTTGACACCAGTATTCTGTTTGCCCCTTGCAAGGGCAATAAGCCTTATATTTATTTGATCTTGTATTGCACTCTCTCTTTTAGCATAACTTTCACTGATGATTGAAGCCCTGGCCCAAAACTTAGCAAATTAATGCTTCAGTGGAGTTTAAATTGGGTCCTGAGACAGTTTGTCCTCAATCCCCTACTTATATTGCTACAAACTTTTCTATACATCCTTTAGATCGAAGAAAACATACTTTAAAGGGGTGGGGGGAGTATATACCTCTTTCCCACCCCCTTCCAAAGAATGAAGGCAGACAGCTATATCAACATTCAAATACACACAATGCCCCACAAACCCTGATCTTGCCTACTCTAGCAGGTGTTATTGACAACAATTCTCCCAGCAGAGGCCACACTTGGCTGTTTCTACTGGGACAGGGTGTTCCCTCAGCATCAAACTGAATCAGCAAATGTGTGTTGCTCTGTGGGAAGGCATCTAGTGTCCTCTATGCCACCTTCTGGTGTGCTACTTAATGGGAGATTTTTGCTGTGCATTGTTTATTGCAGAATACCAGCCTTTTCCACGCACCAACTATCCCCTCCCAGTTCTATTAGTTGTGAGTATTTAGTGCAACAGTGTGGTGTGTTGGGAGGGATAGTTTGGTAAATGCAGCGATGGGAGGCTGGCACCCCTTATGGGGCAGAGTTAAGGTTATGCTGATGGTATATGGTAGTGGGAAGGTGCAAGACATGTACTGCTTGGAGGCTAACTTTTCATTTTCTTTGTTTTGTGTGAGATACATTATGGGTGTACCAACTTCCCACTGTTTTATACAACATTTGTGTACATTTTTTAAAAATGTGTAAGTTGGGGTGGAAGCATATGGATCTGTGCAGGGATGGTTCTACAACCATAGAAATGCAGCTATTGACTGAGAAAATTGTTTCCACTTTTCTGCCAGAATGTATCCTACAATAGAAGGTTTTTACCTGGTAGATAAATGCTGCTGAAGACAGAGATTCAAGTTAACCTCCCCTGAAAAACATGCCAGCAACATCAAGTCTAGAGGGGTGGGGAAAAAAAGGGAAGGAAGCAGGGCTGCTCTGAGACAGAGCTCTGGAGTCTGAAACGCAGAGAACCTATAAGTAGCTAATAATTTATCCAAGAGATTGTTAAGCCTGTCATGGTTTGCAATACCTACAGCACAGCGAAAAGATTTCTGATAGGAGAGGGCTCTTTTATGCAGCCAAAAAAAAACCCAAAAGGAAAAAAAGAGCCCCACAGCTCACAGCACTAGGCACTGTACATATGCATAATAAAATGACTGTCCCCACCCTAAAAAACTTGCAAGTCTAAGCCAATGATAAGACAGCAAAAGGAGAGAACAGGTGGTGAGGGAAGACAAGGTAACAGTGAGCATGCACAATGTTTGGTATGGTAAGTGGCAGACTCAGGATACCAACTGGTTAATCACTGGATCCATGTGACTTGAAATCTTCCCCCAGGATGGTCTGGAATTCAGTACACCACTCTAAAAATCCTAAAATTACTTTTTAGTTTGTAGGCGGAGCTTGGTTTGTGATCTACCTCCCACTCCTTGACTATGTCCCTCTCAGCCAATGGCCTTCATGTATTTTTGATGATCTTATTGGCATTTGCTGCAGCCTCCTTTTTGCCAGAGCTCTTTCCAAGCAGACTAACAGCCCCATGATGAAATCATCAAGGGAGGCTCTTCATGATTGTAATTCTGGCTGTAAAGTCTGTACTTTTATTGCTGTACTAGTATCAATTATTTGGAGCCATATTAAATAAATGAAGTTAGTAACATGAATATGACATGCTCAATTCATATGGGGGATCATGAACTCTTTTTTTTAAAAAAAAGTCTTTCATCCTCCTACTTTTCTTATGAAATATTTGTGCAATTGGACCTTCAACATTTCACATTCATCACAAATGTGATTAGTTCAGGACTGAATATACAACCATTTTCTAAGGATTCAGCGGTACAAAAAATCACAAGAAAGAGCAGGCATAAAAATGACTTTTTAAAGAAAGTTCAGTGACTTCCATATAGATTGGTATGACACATTAAAGTCACTGACTTCATTTATACTCTCCAGTTCCCTATATATAGTGTTATATAAGTTTACTTGCAAGTTCAAAGGAACTGCAGTGCTTGAGCTATAATATTTATTGTACAGTCATGAGTAACCTGCCAGACAGAACCTATCCCTGCATGCACACTAGAGTCGCAATAAAATCAGTAATGGCAATGGGAGGGCATTGTCTTTTGCCCTTTGGGTGGCTGAATCTGGCAGGGCAATGTAATAGTGTAAGCACTCTGCAACTTGAAGACATCTTCCTTTTTTTTAAATGCTGCTGAATGAGAATTAGGTTGAATAGATCTTATATCTGCAGAACTGAATCAAGATCTTGCAGAATTCACAGGCTATATTTCATTAAAAAAACTTTTGATTTGAGAGATTTAAAAAGATATGATCACAAGATGTGCATATAGTTTTTTAATTGGCTAATTTAAAGTGATTTGCAAGAGTGGGATAGAATAGAAAAGAAAAGAAACATGCAACTGTGAATTTTAAGTGGGACACTTTTTGCTAGGGATGTATAAAATTCTGTAGATATTCAGAACAATAAAGCTACATTTTCTGGCTTTAGTGAGGGTAGAATCAGAACTTGGTTTCATGGGCCAAAAATGATTTGTGGCCATCTTTGCAAACACAAATTCTTTTTGTTTTGGCCACGTTCAAATATCTTTTATTCACTTGTCTATCAACCCTCTAATGGAATGGACTTAATTTCAAAGAATCTTGGAGAAAGGCTAAGCCAGATGCCAATACTCACTTAAACATGGTTATAGCTTATTTGATACTGGTGCTCAATGTGTTTTGCTCTGTTTACAATTCAGTCAATTCAGTTTGGCAGCAGAAAGAATGCCGTCTCTCTTAGATGACCAGTTACAGACCACAAATAAGGAACAATCAGTAGAATCATAGGACCATAGGGTTAGAAAGGATAGCAAGGGTGGTCTAGTCTAACCCCCTGCCAA
The DNA here is from genome assembly GCA_032164245.1 of Sternotherus odoratus. Classification (NCBI taxonomy): domain Eukaryota; kingdom Metazoa; phylum Chordata; order Testudines; family Kinosternidae; genus Sternotherus; species Sternotherus odoratus. The sequence continues at coordinate 152,515,123 of JAVMKO010000001.1, read as the reverse complement.
GATGCAGAATTAGTTGAGTCTAGACCGTCGAAGACAAATGGCTATCTAGTATCTTTTTGAAAAGCTCAGTGAAGGAGCTTCCATGACTTCCATGGGCAGTTTGTTCCATTGTCCTACTGTTCTTACAGTTAGGAAGTTTTTCCCTGAGATTTAATCTAAATCTTCTATGCTGTAGTTTGAACAACATAGATTTAGATTAGTCGAAGACACAGTGAACATGAATAGCTTGTAAGCATTCCATCTGTCAGAATATGGTCACATGAAGTGTTCAATTATGAATTTAGAGCCCAATTCTGCTAAGTTTTATACAGGTGCTTAACTTGAGATACTGTGAGTAGTTCTATCCAAGTCAATGGGACAACTCACAGGGTGAAATGAAATCAATAGTAAAACTCCCATTAACATCAGTGGGGCCAGGAATTCAACCAGAATGTGTTAAGTGAAGTGTAAGGTTAGGTGCTTACATCTTTGCAGGATCAATAACAAACACACACAAAAAAAACCCAAAAATCTGCTCGTGGAAAATTCCGAGTCAGCAAAGCTCTCAGATAAACTGCTCACTACAAACAATGGCCAACATCTAATGAAGAGGAAATTACGGGTTAGGAAAAACACTTGTGCTTTAATAAACCCTGGTTTCTTACCGATTAATTAATGAGTTAATTGGGAAAGCAGAGACAACTCAAGTGATCATTCTGAAACAGCTCTCACTGCTAGATCAGCAAGATTTATAATTCTGTGGCAATTATCACCCCAAAAATCTCAGTGGTGTACCACTACCAATTAAGCCACACAACAAAACTCTGCGGGTAGGTATTATTATATTCATTTGTCATGTGGCAAAAGTGAATCACAGAGAAGTTAGTTGACCTACCTACTTCCCTGGATGACTAGCTGGCAGAGCTGGAAGTATAACCCAGGACTCCCAATTTAGTGCTTTCTAATCACTAGAGCACAGTCCCTCTCCACACTTGAGGTAACATCATAAAAAATGGTATTGTGCAGCCTTTCAGGTGAGAAGTAAAAGTCAGATAACCAAAGATGCAACTCGTAATGTGAAAGTGACAGGTGCCTCCATGTTTAGCTATATTTCTAAATTTTCTCCAAGAGAGCTGGATTGTTATTGTTGAGGCAGACTTAAAGTCACCACTTGAGAAAACCATGACATTAAAACAAAAAATGCACCACTACATTCTGCATGTGAAGTGACAGTTTCGGGTGGCAGCTAGTTAAGGGGACAAAAATTGCAGAAGGCCTTGGTACAATGTTGATGGATATCACATTGCATGATGCAAGGACTAAGATTGAAGCTTGAATCTGGTGCAAGAAGTTCATTGCAACATCAATTAGTTGAAATAAAAATGTCATGGTTACGATACTTTGGAAACTGCTGGACTTACTTCCAAACTTGTTTTAAATGGCTAATTCAGGGCTGGGTACATTCATGTCAATGTCCTATAAAACTGGCTGTTTAAAAAAAAAAGTCAGCAAATAATTTTTTTTAAGTCTATGTCAGCTCAAAAGGGTGCCTCAGTTGTTTCATCTCAAAACAGCTGCATGCTTTCATTGACATTTGTTGACCTTTCTTTGTGCACTCATCCTAACCTCTTAGGTTATTTCCTGGCCTCCCTTCAGTGACCTATGACTAGTGATGACCTTTAGCTAGAGAATGCAACATTTTGTTCTCCTCTGGCTGACATGTGATGCTCTCATTATTCAAAGGTATGTGAAAATAATGACCTCTAGTGACCTTTCATTTTCCTTTCATTTATTGGTCTGTGCTGGGTGCTTGTTCAGCATATTGCTATGCTTAGGTGGTTGGGGTATACAATTTCTTCTTTAAGCATGAAGCTGCTCAGTTGAATCAATTTTTAAGTTCTTGTTCATATTGCTCCCTTGAAAGATCATCTGAGAAGGTAGAGATGGGGGCCAGGGAGTGGACGAGGCTTACAGGCTGGATCTATGTTCAAAATTCAGAAAGTTTGACAAAGTACCTCTACAATTTTAGGAATGAATCAGCCTTCCCATCGCCAATATTTTTGAATTCCCACAGATATTTTTGACTGGTAGAGGTGCAGTTGGTATGGACAGAAAGAAGCTAAATACAAAAATATAGTCAAAGACATGTTAACAACAAGAATGATCAGTCAGGTATGTTGTTGTCATTTGGGTTTCAAAATGGGAAAACTTCCAGTATTCTTTCCAAAAGAAAGACTTGATATGTGAAACGTTTCTGCAAGATGTAGGTTTCATTTTCACAGCAGGTGAGACACACTCGCATCGCCTATAGCAAACATTTTAAAATGCAGAGGGTGTGAGGAGGAAAGGGATAAAGGACTTTTGTTTAGGAGACCGTCATAGCAATTAACAGTTTAGCCAGGATTTAACCAGCATGAATATTTAATCATCCCTTACTTGGAGAAAGGATGATGACTCCAGGTCAGGATTGAGGGCATTTACGGAGCAGCACTAGGCTCATACAGTTGGTCTAGACACTTTTTGACTATGAATACAATATTTCTCATTATGAGTCTAAAAATGAGACTAAATTATGCTTCCCACTGTATGGAAGCCCTACAGGAAGGAAGAGTGCATTAGGAGCCCTAGTTCATCTACAGAGGTCAGGCATAAACTGACTCCTAGCTAGCACAGCTGGCAGCACCAGAGAAGGTGTTTCTGGCTGGGGCCAGAGTAAGGCAATGTCTCAGCCCTTCCCCCCTCAAAGCTGGGAAATTCCACTGTTTCTGAAGAGACAAGTTGTCAGCCACAGTTTTCATCCTGGAGCTTTAAGTATCCTGGCTCTAGGCCTTTGAGTATCTTGAACATAAGGACCAGGGCCGGCGACAGGCGGGTACTACGGGTACAGCTGTACCGGGCCCCGGACTTTAGGGGGCCCCCCTTAAGTCGGGGGCCCGGTACACAGCAGTACCCGTAGTCATCCCCCCTTGTCGCCGGGCCTGGAGAGTGGGGAAGGGGTGGGGAGGCGGCGCGGCTCTCCTCCGGAGCGGACGAGCGCGCGTGTCCCTGGCAGGAGCAGTGAGCCTGGCCGGTGGCAGCGGCGCACCACCGCCTGCAAAGAGGGCGAGGGCGGAGAGGCTCCGCAGCACTGTAGGGCTTTCCCCGCCGGGTCCCGGGGAGAAAGGGCGCGGGGGTGGGGGGGCGGGGAGAGCAGCAAGGGCGGCTCGTGCCGCTCCTGGGCTCGCGCTGCCGCCAGCCACTGTCAGCTGGGGAAGCGGGGGGGAGTGCCGGCTGGGCTGGGGGGCCCCCAGCTGGGCTTCGCCTCCCAGCCGCTGTCAGCTGGGGGGAGGGGGGGGGAGAGCCGGCTGGGCTGGGGGGGTCCCCGGCTAGGCTGGGGGTCCCCCAGCCGCAGTCAGCTGGGGTGGGAAGCACCGGCTGGGCTGGGGGGGCCCACAAACGATCAGAGTAGGGGGCCCCCAAATTTCTGTCGCCGGCCCTGATAAGGACAAAGACCTTGAACTTGACTCAGTGTTCTATGTGATGCCAGTGTAATGAGTATAGGATAGGTTGATGTGCTCTCAGGATCACGTGTTGGTGAGGGGACACATTGCAGTAACCTATACTAGTTGGATTTTCCTTCCTAAAGGCTGAAGTCTCCATGCCCTAGTTTATCAGATTGCTGTACTCCAGCCAGGATGCAATGAAGGTATGAATAACTGAGGTCAGGTTATCATGTGTTAGGATGGGATCGACTCTCATACCTAGTTGGACAACTAGAAAGTGTTAATCATGTGTAGGCACCGTTTATTAGAGGGGCCTCTGAACTTCATTGAGAGTGTTCCAGGAAACCCAGACACTTGTAATGTCCACAGACCCACGTTATCAGCAGACTGGATTGAACCTGGGACCTCTGGATCTTAGTGCATGAGCTTCTGTTTGCATGAGTTAAAAGCCATATGCCTGTTGGCTAAGGCTGCAGAGCAGACTCATTAATCTCTCTCTCTCAATTGTTTCAATGACACTAGATGGGACAGAGCACCACACCCAGCAGTTCTGTGGGTTACACATGCATCCTGCTATGTAAAAGCTGCAGCATCAGCAAGGAATACAGAAATACTCTGCAGCTACAAACCAATTGTGTGTGTTCCTTCAACCAAGGGAGACTGCACTATAGCTGCAAACCTTTCCAAACACGTTCCTCTGCCCATCAGCTCCATCCCTGTCTTGCTCAAGTCACCTTCTTCATCCATGAGCTGGTCTCTTCCAAGCACTGTGCCATCTTGGTGGTAGCGGTGTGATCATATGTGATGAACAATAAGTAGAACTATGTGTAATCTACGCATTGACGGCACTTGAATCCCTCCCTTCTGACTATTTCATCTAATGGTTGCATGTAGACGTTGAATAGGACTGGAGAGAGAATTGACTCATGTGGAACTAGATAAGTGAGGGGTCTAGTGGTGGAGGTACAGTTTCCCATCACTATTGTTTGGGTGTATGTCTCCACAAAGGACTGAAATCCTTTTAGCACAATCCTCAGGACCTTGGGCAACTTGTCTGGGAGCAGGGACAGCACAAAGCCTTTATGACGAGGTAGCACACAGGGATTATAGGATAAGTGAGAATCAGCCCAAGATGTAAACAAGAACTTCTGATGGTCTCCATTCCAGGCCCTGAAGCTCACCTCTTCCACGCAATTGCCAGAGAGGCTCTGGATCTTAACCAGCTCTTATCTTCCTTGGAAAGACAGCTAAGTGGTTACTCTCTTGAAAGATGCTTGGGGTACAAGAGGTAGCCAGAAAGTCTAAACGCTCTGGTGTCCTTATGGAATAGATGGTAGGCCTGTTTCGACAGCATTTATGTGGGGCATCTCCCTTTTCACATGCTTCTCTATTGCCTTGTGGTGCCCTTTCTTCTTTCCCTTTGTTTTTTCCTTGTCTTTTCCCTTAGCAATACCCACTTCTTTGTCCCCCAACCCCTTTTTGGGAAGTGTGGAAAATCAGTCACTGATAAGTGACAGAGCATGCACTGGTGGCTATCTTGTCTCCCCCTCCTGGCCCCTTGCACTGCCTCCTTCAGTGAGAGGCAAGCGGTGTGGGCGTGGCACGGTCCACAGCAGAAGTAGAGATGCACTGAAACCAGCAGTACAGCTAATCTGTGGGAGCTGGCAGGAGCAAAAGTCAGTAGCCACTGGCTTAGATGCAAGGCAGAAATCCAGGACTGGCACAGAGAAATCTGGACTATTGGTAACTATAATATATATTGTTCCATATATTGTTGGTTATTTTTAAAGGATTGTATCCTATGGCATTAGGTTTCCAAGGCCAGCCCTTTTTAAAATAAAAAGAAATGGATAAATTATTTGGGTACTCATGAAAGTGAAGAACTATCATTAGAGCTGTGTGAATAACTGATATTTCGGTTTGGTGGCTGAACCAAAAAACACAACCAAAAATTTGTTTTAGGCCAAACAAAATATGTAGCTCAACCCTGTTTTCTGTTGTTTTAATTCAAATGCATTTGAAGTACAACTCTAAATGACAAGTAGTTTCAAACTAAAATTGAAAAAATCAAAATGTTTCATTTAGAAAATGTTGACATGAAATGTTTTGATTTTGGTGGGAGGTTTTGACAGAAACAATGCAGCAAATTCACCCAGATTCACAAAATGTTTCAGTCCACCTGAATCTGCGTTTTTGAGAAAAAAAAGTATCATATGTAGTGTTTTGTCCAGCTCCAACTAGTAGCAGTGTGCAAACAAGATATAGTTCAAGGAGTTGCCATGCTAACTACCCCTCATTGATTTGCCAATTCACTTTAAGCCTGACATTATTACACCCCTGCAATGCCAGGTGAAGACCAGAGCTCTTCTTTCCCAAAGAGAATGGTACTCATGACTAAAGTGTGGAATGTATTTTAGGAGGTGCACAGATGGGAACTAGACTGAGAAATGGTTACCCACTTACTTGTGTTCTAAACCCAGATCTGATGTCAGGATGCCTGTAGCCAATTACAGTGAACTAACTCATGTGCCAAAGCCCGTTACAGACTTTCATAACCATGAACACCATTAGGACACCTAACTTGTGGTATTCAAAATCACTAGACACTTTTTGAACATTTAGGTCAATGACCTTAAGTTGTTTATGGAGAGAGACAATTAGTCTGTAAGCAGAAATGGATGGAACCGATCGATAACTTTTTAAACTGGCAGCATTTTTTGGTTTATCCAAAATGACTTTTTCCTTTTATTTTTAGCAAGAGCCTTCTCAGAAATTTTCTGTTATCATTTCCTCCTGTCTCATTGACTCTCATTAGTCAGTTGGCTTTTTTTTTCCTTCTGTAAATCATATGATTAATTTTCAGTCCAAGACTGGTTTATATGAGTAAAAGAAGCTAATTGGAATACTATAGGGCCTCTACTGCTCTTCACATCTTTCTTTGCATCTCAATGTGATCTAAATTTCAGATCTCCCTTTCTGTGAGATATTTATTTTTCCACATCATGCAAGTGTCACACTGAACTTAAATTGTGCGGCTGTCTTTTTCTGCCCTTTTGAGCTCCTGCTGTAAATAAACTGTTATCCAGTTTGAATAAGTTCCTTTAGAGCTCTGCAGTTCATAAACTGTATTTCAGTATTACAGCTCTGTGACGAGGTGCAGGGTGAGGGTGGGGCGAGGGAAAGAGGAGAACTACCTGGTCCTTAGCCAGAAGACAAGGGGTCAACTCCAGCTTTACTTTGCCCTCCCTGGTGCAGGTGCTAAGGGGAAAAGCTGTCAGATGGGATGCTGGAGAGACAGAGGGGGAAAAAGCCTTTGGGAAAACAGGACTTCATACATAAGTGCTATATGATCCCCCAGTTGGGGGATCTTTTTATTATGCTTGAATACTTTGTAATTTTATGATTACTTGTTTTGATTTATATTGTTAAAGTGTTAGTCCAGCTATAAAATCCTGCTGTTTACTGCTGAAATGCCCTGCCACTTTACAAGCTTATACAAGCTTTTTTAAAGTGAGCTTTTCATATTAAGTTAGTATTTGAGAAGTGCCAGCCTGACAGCTCTGGCAAATGAGGCCTCATCTACCCTTAACATTTAGGTCAACATAGCTACCATGCACAGAGGTGTGAAAAATCCACACCCCTGAGCACTATAGTCACATTAACCTAGCCACCAACGTAGATGCTTTTAAGTCAACAGCTACCGTCATTTGGAGAGGAGGTCTACAGCAGAGGAAAAAATGCCTTCAGTTGCTATAGGCTAGGTCTGTGCAACAGGGTTATGCTGGCACATGGCCTGAAATGCTTCCATTATCCACACAAAAGGTACAGCACAAGGAACACAAGCTTCACTTCACAGCTTTCCCCAGGACACTCCATCCTAAAGGGAGCACCCCTACCAGCAGGGCCGCAGAGAGCAGGGGGGAAATGGGAATCTGCCCAAGGGTCCAGAGATTTAAAAAAACCCCGGGCTCCAGGCCACTACCACTGCTACCGCAGCAGCAGGAGCCCTGGGCCATTTAAATCGCTGCTGCAGCCCCAGGAGGCGCGGGCCAGGCAGCATGGAAGGGTTGGCTGGGAGAGGCTGGTCCCCCCAGCTCTGTCCCTTTTACCCAAGGCCCCATCCCTTCCAGAAGCCCAGAGCCAGACCCCCATACTGGTAAGTCTTTTATCTTACTTTCACTCCAACACAGGTGTGAACAGAGCCAAAAGCCTAGAGATGAGAGGCTCTGTGGGCCTCTTATCAGTCCACCATGAAATCCAGTATTACTTAAATAACTACACACTGGACTCATTCCTGCTTGGCTTATTTACACAGTAAACCCATTCACTTCAACAGGATTACTCTCACAAATGACCAAGGAGAATTTTACCCATCAGCTTATCCTATTCAACACAGCAAACAACTGTAGAAGAAAACTATAACTACATTTCTTCTTTTGAGTTTGATCTAGGGATAAAGTTTAATTGGACTTCTCATATTTAGTAAAATTAATAATTAAAATGAAACCATTTAAATGAATAACTTTCAATTCAGTGCTGATTTTGAATCCATGGCAAAGCAATAAAAAAGAAAGGGATGGATTCTTCATTTGCTTGCACTTGTTTTGTACTGAGGTAACTCCACTGACTTCAAATTACACCAGTACAAGCGAAAGAATTAGGCTTACTATGTTTCGTGAATGGCAAAGTAGTGATTCTACTCAAGTGAAATTGCATACAGTAAACCCTCGATTTAACGGACCTCGATTTAACGGACTTCGGATGCAACGGACAAAAATTCTAAGCAAGTCTGATGCATCCAAAATCCTTTTGTCGCGGGCTGGCTGCCGGCTCCCGGCTGCCGCCCGGGTCACAGCAGTGGGCGGGCTGACTGCCGGCTCCCCACTGCCGCCCGGGTCCAGGCAGCGGGCTGGCTGGCTGCTGGCTCCCGCCTGCGGGCGGGCTGGCTGGCTGCCGGCTCCCGCCTGCCGCCCGGCTCCCGGCAGCGGGAGGGCTGGCTGCCGGGTCCCGCCTGCCGCCCGGGTCCCAGCAGCCGGGACCCGGGTGGGCTGGTTGACAGCTCCCGGCTGCTGCCTGGGTCCCAGCAGCGGGCGGGCTGCGGAGCTGCCGCCCCGACCCTGTGGCAGTTGGGCTGTTGCTCCGACAGCTCGGTTTTTTTTTATTATTAAATAACGGACTTTTTCATTTAACGGACACCCCCTCGCCCGAATTAGTCCGTTAAATGGAGGTTTTACTGTACCATTATGGTTCCTACCTGTCTTAGAGGATAGTTTGAGAACTTATAATTCTGGCTTCTTTTCTTTTCTTTTCTGCTTCAGCCCATAATAAAAATAAGCTCTTACCACTTAGCTAGAACAGTAGCAGAAATATTGTGGAATTATATGAAAAGGAACTAAGGGCTGATTTTGTGAGGTACTGAGCATCTTCTGCTGGAGATACTGATTCTTAGTTCTGATTGACTTCCCTGAGACTGGAAGGTGCTTAGCAACTCACAATCCAAGCTTTAACAGTCCAATATTGCTTTAATTCAGGTCAACAGCAAGATTCCCATCCACTTCTAAAAGAGCAGGGCAGAGCCTGGAATTGCCATATTTTAAACTGCAGCAACATTTTTATGTCATTCTGACAACTGACATAAACAAAGCTTCCTATAAGCCACAAAAACATTTAAAAATACAGCTTTCAAAATGTTAATGGTGCAGAAAAATTCATGTCATATAAAGTGTTTCTCATGAAACAATGGGGGATCTGACTGAATCTAGCAAGAACAATAATACATCTCACTTTGAAGGTGAAAAGAGAGACAAGGTTGTAATTATATAAATGACTATAGGGGCAAACTGTTGTACTGTGTACTGTATATATTCAGAGTAATGTGGAACACTAATTGGAGGAAGCATACATAAAGCTGATAATTTGCTATTTTCACTCTTTATCTATTATAGCCCCATAGCCCTGCCTAACTCCTACCTTTGTGTTATTTCTCAGATTTATAAATACACAGCGCTAAACACTTCATTAATGCAACATTGAGACTGTGTGCAGCAGTCTGTTTTACTGTGCTCCTAATTTATGCCATTTTATATATATAATTTATTCCTATATATATGTGTGTGTGTGTGTGTGTGTGTGTATGTATCCAAGATGATTAAGTTACATTTGCACTGGGAACTAACTTTGAAGGTTTTTTCTTTCTTTTAAACTTTCGTGCATTTCAAAATTCAACCCTCATTTTGCATGAACATGGTTAAGAAAAATGTAAATTTGACATAGCTGTGACTGAGGTCATATTTACACCAACATGTGTGTGCCTATATCTAAAGCTTCATGTTTCCCTACACTGTTAAAAATATACAGCAGAAACATTTGCCAACCATTGAGACAAATAATTTAGAGTATCCTTATTATAGGAAAAATGATAATAATCCTAGATATTCTTGTGATAACTATTGGCAAGGAGGTGATGTTTAAATGGCAGTCACAACAGGACCTGACCCTGAAAGCCTTACATAAGTCATCATTAACCACCCCAGCAGCCCCACTGAAATAAATGTGACTACTCATAAGTATAGATGTCAGGATCTAGCTTATAGTGGGAAACAATCCATCCCTTGGGACCAGATATCATTATGTTTGTGGGTGTTTCCTTACAGCATGATAGAGCTTGTTCTGTAAACATGCAGTCTATAATTTTCAAACACTTATAACTTCACTGCCACTACTAATCCAAATGGCTTAAGTATTTATTTATTTTTAATTTAAACTTCAAAAGTCACCTCTCCCAGGCTCCAGGCATTCTAAATAGTAATTAAAAATACAATTCACAGACCAGAGACAGTGAAACCATTAGAGAGAGAGAGAGAGCACACACACAGCAGCACATCATCCTTCTCCAATATAACTACTAGCCAGAAGAGAAATATTATATAACAAATGAGATATTCTCACCCATCGTATTCTCAAAGGAAACCCCAGTCCAGTTGCCTCAGGCCTCTCCACATTCTCATTCAAAAATTTGTCAAAGGCAGTTATCAGCGACAACTTTTTACCTGATAACTGAAGGTTTTGGCACTAATTTCCTTTGTTTTTTGTAAGATTTTTTATAAGGAAAAAAACCTCCTTCATGGAAGCATCCAAGATTTGACACAGGAGATCACAATAGTTTTAAAGGAGCCATTAAGTTTTATGATGTAAATATATATTTCTGACCTTTTTAATAACATGGATGACATAAATTTGAATGAAGTGACTTAAAAACATTGATTATTGAGCTGATAAACTGCAGTGGCTAGCCCTTAGGGCTTATTGTGTAAATCATAATTTCAAAAAATTGTTATGCAGTAAAAATTCTTCTAAAAAGTACTTATGGTACTTTGAATGCTGAGTAACCACTTTTCAACATTAAATATTTCAGCCAAAAATACATTTTTAAATTAAGTGACTTGTTAATTTAAGCAAGTTTTAAAAAATGGTTATAAGCACCCAGAATGTACTCTTTTTATGGGCATAACTTTAAAATAGCCAAACAAATATTTAATTGTCCCTGGAAATGAAGGCAAATAAAATTGGTGATATACTGATATTTAGACGGCTCATCTAAAGACATTTCTTCCAAAGGAAAACACCACCTTTTATTGTAGTATATGCCAATGGATGCACCCCTGGTATAAAAAGTGGTGTTTGAGATTTATATCATTGACATTTTTTCTTGAAAATCTCTTTGCAGCAATTAAATTTAACCTATGAAAAAGAGATATCAGTCATCTAGGATCCGATGAGCAGATTTTAGGTAAGTAATAATGGGAATGAGCAGATCACTTGAGTTAGGAGAGAGCTATGTACTTACAACGTAAGTAGCACAGAAGATCAAAATGTTCAGAAACAAAAGGCAGTGAAAGGGTACTAATACGGAACGTACTAGAATGTTGTTACACAAAGGCAAGGAAATAGAAGTGATACTAAATTACAGACATCAGTATTCAAACTGCAATTTGGTGAGATGATTCTCATAACTGAAGTATCATCAGTGAGCTGTGCCATAGAGGAGAAAGAGGAGGTGGAAAGCACGCTGCAGTACCATTAAATACATTTGCTATGGCATGGTACCCATTGCAATAGCAACACAGGGCAAGAGAGAGATTAGTTCCATGTGTCACAGTTAATCCACAATGACAATGGAGACTGTGGCAGTGAAATGCCCGTGCAGATACATACACTGAATGAAGAAGAAATGCAGAAAGTAGAGTGCCAGCTGTATCATACAACTCACTGGGACCCTACCACTCTAAGATGAGTCTAAGAGCAAGACTATCTATTGTCTAAACGTTCCTCACTCTCAGTTACCGGTAATGAAAGTCCAGACAGTGACCTAGAGCTACCGTCCTGTTTCGGCTTGGAATATTGCCCTGTTCCAATAGAACCTCACAGTATTTATATCTTTGTGTAAAGAGATAGTAATGTCTTCAACTATTAATGCAATGTCCTGGCACAAGGTTATGTCATTATAGTGGGACATTATGGCACAATGTTGCAAGACTGAGGTCTGGTCTAGACAATGTTGCAAGACTGTGGTCGAGATAAGGCAGTTTACAGTGACCTAACTCTTTAAGTGTCTATGCTAAAATGTCACTCCTGCTGATGTAACTCACCTGCTATGCTCCATGAGCAGTTGACATAGTTAGGGCGATACAGTGTCAGTGTAGACACGGGGTTACTTACATCAACTTTAGTGATCTCCAGATGTGAGAAATGTGCTCCTGTGACTTATCTACACAATGTGCTACTGTGACTTCTCTGGTCACCGTTTGGAACTCCGCTGCCCAGCAGCCAGGTTTGCAGGTATACACTCCTCCCCTTTTAAAGCTCTGCACATTTTTGAAATTGCACTTCCTGTTTGCTCATTGTGGAGAGCTCACATAGCAATTCCCCAGCTGATCAGGCTGGCTCCACGCTGGCCTGGAGTACAGAGGAGGTGGTGGCGGCTCTCCTGGGTTTGTGGGGAAAAGAGGCTGTGCATGCACAGCTCCAATCAAGCTGTAGAAACGTCAATATCTACAAGCATATCACGCTGGGCATGGAGGAGAAGGGCCCTCAGCAATGTCGCATGAAAGTCAAGGAGCTGTGGCAGGCATACCAGAAGGCAAGGGAGGCTAACAGTCATTCTGATGCAGAGTCGCAGACCTGCTGCTTTTACAAAGAACTACATATCGTCTTTGGTGGTGACCCCCCCCACACACACACCTTTGGATACTTCAGAGGAGTCATAGTCACAGGCCACTGGAGTGAACCCTCAGGACGAAGAGTTGGACACTTTCCCATGCCACTGAGCAATTACTTCAGCAGGCACCATTGCAGCACATAAGCTAGACACATACAGACCCGGTCAGCAGCCAGATGCATGCAGGATAGGGTGACCAGATGTCTTTTTTTTAATAGGGACAGTTCTGATTTTGGGGTCTTTTTCTTATATAGGTTCCTATTGCCTCCCCTCCCCCCCCCACACACTCCCTGTCCTGATTTTTCACATTTGCTGTCTTGTCACCCTAATGCAGGAGCTAATCCCTTTCAGGCTCCATTACCCCCAGAAGTGAGATATCAGGTAAAATCTTTACCACCTGTGGAAAACGGTGCCCGTGTTCAGTTCAATGGTCCTATCTGCATATACACAGGCCCATTAGCTATCCCCTCCCCTTATTGTCCTAATATGCCTCTTCTCCTCTGGGTCATACTCACCATGGCTGCCATACTCTATGAATCTCAAGGAGAAGTGAGAATGTAGTGTTGCAACTTGTATGGATCAAGGGGAGTGAGTTCAGTGTACCAAATTTCCATTTATCTTGTGAATACACTCATAATAGTACCTCTTTGCAGCTGGACAGGTGTATCTTTAGCAGCTGGAAATGTGGTATTGAGGGACCTCTCCATCTACTAGCCAGATAAGGAGGAGAAGGAAAAGGATGTGGGATCACACGTTCGACGAGGTCATGCAAGCCTTTGGTACTTCAAATACTGAGCACAGAGCTTGGAGGATCACGGTTGTGAACAGAATGGACAGGGCAAGTGTGGAGCAGAGAAAAGCACAGAAAAAGGAGAGAGACAGGCAGCAGGAGATGCTAGCGCTTCTGTCATAAGTGTGGAGTGTGCCTTGCCTGGGTGGAGCTATGTTATCTGAGACAGAGCCTGGGTTGGGCTATGTTATCTGAGACAAAGTGTCGTCAGAGCCTCAAGACCATGAAGAAGGGAGGGGTTGAGTTCAGTTTCGTTTTGGCTAGCCATGCGGCAGGGGCCAGAGTTTGTGAACATCTCTAGCTGTGAAGATGACTCAGAGTTTCCTTCTTATATTTCTACTTAGCTGATGTAAGTGATCTTTGATATATAAAGCCTGTGCCATTTGGGGTGTCTCCTTCCGTTTTAGAAGGGAGGTAGAGAACCCCAGATTGTGAAGTGTACTGTATCTCTGTTTTAATCTTTTTCTTTATTAAATCTTGTTAGTTATAAAACGTGTGGTTTACTTCCCTTAAGGTTTTCTCTGCTTCCAGTCTGGGAAGAGAGAAGAGAAGGGAGTAGGTAAACAGATAGCTCAGGTTATCAGCTGAGGAACGGTGCCTGTCTCTTCAACGGGAAGAGAGGAGGGGGGAGGTGAATAACCCCCAGGTGTCTGGCTCTGGCTCTCGGGGAGGGAGACAGGGTTAGGGGAAGCAGCCTTCAGGTGTCTGACTTTAGCTCCCAGGGAGGGGGACAACATTAAAGTAAAGGGGAAGTCCGGGGGCCCCATCAAGGTTTTGGAAGTACACCCGGATGGTAGCAGCCATAGAATCCCCAGAACCCCACTAGTAAAAAGAGAAAAAGTCTAAGAGTGTAAGACTTAATTTAGCTGGGAAACAGCTTAGTTGAGTGGTTTAGCTAGTAAAGAGTCCCAGCTTTTGTACTCGAGACTCTTACAGCTTCTCAAGAGGCAAACATGCTGGACACTCTTCTTGACCTTCAGGTTCAACAGACCCATGCTCGCCTCCTCTACAGCCCATAGAGAACTGCATTTCTGGACCTCCCTACGTCCCCTCCCTCCACATCCCATGTGGTGTCCAGGGCTGCTGTACTACCCCTACCACTCCACCCCGGAGAACAATACAGACAGTCACAGCTGTATGGACACTGACCTGAAACACACATAGTATACATGTTTGTGAAAGGAAAATGACTCTTCTTTTCCCTTCAAAGCTTCTTTTCCCTGTATTTATAAAGTTTAATTGAGTTATAAATTTGTTTGTATAGGTTTGGAGTAAAATTCTAGTTATGGACACTTAATTCATCTTTATTAATTCACAGCATATGCTGGCTGTGGCTGACACTATTCACAGATAATAGCAATAGGTGCTATTTCAATGTTATATGACTACACACACACACACACACACACACTGCAAGGTTCATAATGGGGTACAAAAAAGAAATGCCAGACAGAGCAGGCTGCAGCAACACACATTCCCATGGCTCATTACTGACGTGGTCTTTCAAAGCCACTCTGTGCTGAATAGCTCCACGCTAAGCTTTTGTTATAGCCCTAGTATCTGGCTGCTCCAAGTCAGCAGACAGACACTCCACCTCCTCCCTCCACTCTGCTGGAAACTTTTCCCCTTTGCTTCACAGATATGAAGTGCACAGCAGGCAGCTATAATCATCGGGATATCGTTTCCCCTGAGGCCCAATCTAGTGAGTAAGCCACTCTAATGGCCTTTCAAATGGCCAAAGGCACATTCAACTGTCATTCTGCACCTGCTGAGTCTGTTGTTAAGGTGCACCTCACTGCTGTCGAGGTGGCCAGTATATGGCTTCAGGAGCCATGTGTGTAAGAGATAGGTGTGGTCTCCCAGGATCATTATTGGCATTTCAACATCCCCAATGGTGATCTTCTGGTCTAGAAAGACAGTCCCTGCTTGCAGTTTTCTGTACATGCCTGTGTTCTTGAAGATGTAAGTGTCATTCACCTTTCCTGACCAGCCTGCGTTGATGTTGACAAAATATCTGTAGCCACTCCTGTTTCTTTCTATGGACAAGTCTACACTACCTGCTGGATTGGCAGGTAGTGATCAATCTATCGGGGATCGATTTATCGTGTCTCACCTAGACACGATAAATCGATCCCTGAGTGCTCTCCCCCTCGACTCCAGAACTCCACCGCTGCGAGAGGCAGAAGTGGAGTTGATGGGGGAGCAGCAGTGGTCGACTCACTGCTGTGAGGGTGCAGAGGTAAGTCGACCTAAGATACGTTGACTTCAGCTACGCTATTTGTGTTAGCTGAAGTTGCGTATCTTAGGTCAATGCCCTCCCCCCAGTATAGACCTGACCTATTATTTCACAGCAAGGCAGGCTCCAGGGAATCATCTCGTTCCACCACCCGGCTCCTCCAGTGACTCTGCAAATGCTACAAAATCAGGCATTTTGTGCTCGCAACAGTCATCACAATAGCACAGAGCGGGATCCATGCTTCTCACAAAGATGGCAGACACACAGGTGTGCAGGGCTTTTGAAAAGAGGCACCAAACATTATGGGATACAGATAAAATTATGGGATGGAGAAAGGTGCATCATGGGTCTTAGAAACCATTTTCCCAGTCACCCCTGTGTGACTCATTTGCCCCCATGAGGGCATTGCAAACCCTTCCCAAAACAGCTGGAGGTAGAGGGTGGCGAGCTGCACGACGGGATAGCTACCCTGATATTCTTATATTTTGAAACTCAAACCGAGTATGTTTAATTGTGTAGGTATATACATACTTTCCCCAACAGTCACATTTCCTCACAGTTTTAGTAATAGCTAAGCCCAGGTGAACACCTTAAAAACTATTTCATGACTATTTGAAAAAATGAAATATTGAGTTTGTTTTGGCTGCATCTGTCCTCTTTCTGTTTACTTCCTATCAATACTCTATGAAACAAGTTCATTGGAAGCAAAATTAGCAAAACCTGAATGTTATGCATACTTTAGAAGTTTAGAGAATATACTGAAGCAGCAAATTGACCTCAGAAAGTTACATATTCACACCAGAAACCTGGTTCAAAGACTTACTCTTTGAATCACAAAATGAAAAAATATCATGCAACTTTCCCCTCCAATCAACTCAAATGTTGAATACTTATGGCAGCCTGATTGCAAACAATCTATTGACCAACATTTGTAGAAGTTGGGTGAATACTTTAAAAAAAATACATCTGAGAAAACTAATCAGCTCACAGAGAAAAAGAGGCCAAGTTTGTCAAATAAATTATTCCGTATGAACTATTCACTGATCTCTCATAGCAATGTAACTAGTTTCTTTCATGGATTGTAGTTATCATTCAGGAGCATTATTCAGTTTTATTTACGAATGTCTGGTAGATAAAGGACTAGTACAGAAAGGAGCATGTTTGATGTCAGTAGGGGGTTATGAACAAGTGAGAGAAAGGTCAGTGCTTGGTGTCAAAGGCTACAAAAACTATCACATGTTTTCTCTTAATTAATCCAGGCTAGGAGAGAATCCTTAGGAAGGACTGAAGATCAGATGGAGGAAGCATTTATTATTGTATCAGTTTCCATTGCTTATTTGAGCACCTCTCTTAGTGATTCTACCACTTTAACCAAATGTGTAATTTCTAGGCTTTGATCAGAATTGGATTAATAAATAGGATACATAGGTTTGGCAGGATTAGATTTGTAGTGATAGAGGCCAGTAAATATCTATTTCACCATATGTACATACAAAAATTATTTTCATCAGTAATAACAGAAATGTACAGATTGGCAAAGTTAAAAAAAAAAGCTGCTTGAGAATTTAGAGTCCTAATTTAATGTGTATAAAACATGTACTACTGGCATTAGTGGATCTGGAGCAGGGGTGCCATTTAGGTGGCTTTAATTTTTTGAATCTCAGCATCGACTGTCATTAAATAAATTATTGTACGACACCCCACAACCCATAATTTCCTACAACTGTCAAAATTTAATTTGATAAAAAAATCTTTAAAATGCTTAGAAACAATCAATATTATCTGTCAAAAGTATGAAAAAAATTGAATTTTCCAACCCAGTTTATGAAGTGATTAGCTTGTGTAAGAATTCATCCCATATTTAAATAAAGATAGACCCAGTTTTGCCAGGTGTGGAGGATCCTTAACTCCCATTGAAATCAGCAGGTGCTCAGCTTATCACAAGAAACATTCGACACCTTCCAGAATTGGGTCCTTTATATGCAACATTGATAGATTCAAATTCTATGCTCTCTGATGTTGCTTTGCATAACAAGCCCTTCCCCACCCTCACCCTCCTTCTGTTTCAGTGACTGCACACCAGATATTGTATATCAACTTTGTATTTCCTCTAAACCAGGGGTCGGCAACCTTTCAGAAGTGGTGTGCCAAGTCTTCATGTATTCACTCCAATTTAAGGTTCTGCGTGCCAGTAATACATTTTAACCTTTTTAGAAGGTCTCTTTCTATAAGTCTATAATATATAACTAAACTATTGTTGTATGTAAAGCAAATAAGATTTTTTAAATGTTTAAGAAGCTTTATTTAAAATGAAATTACAATGCAGAGCCCCCCAGACCGGCGGTCAGGACTCGGGCAGTGTGAATGCCACTGAAAATCAGCTGGCATGCCGCCTTCGGCACCCGTGTCATACGTTGCCTATCTCTGCTCTAAACAAACCTGTGTTTTTCAGTGTTAGATATTTAGGCAAATGACATTTATTTTTATTTCCTTTTGCACATTTGCAATGTTATTCAGTGCACTTTAGCTTTTCCTTATGGAGCATTTATGGTCCATTTCAGAATTGCCATCCAAGGATTTAGGATCCTTTTGTTATTAAACAGTGCAATATTAAAGGAATTAGGGTACAGCAGGTGGTGTCTTTTTGGCTATTATACCATGCCTTAGACTCCGCAGCCATCCATCAGAAAAAAGGCATGCAAAGCTGAATATCAGTAGAAGGAAAAACATGTCAGAAAGATAATGAAAATATGCTTCCCTATAAATTTCTGAAGTAGGGGTAGTCTTAAGATGCAATCTGGATTTATAGGGCTTTTCTGATTGCTGAAATTAGATTTTTTTTAGAAGACTTGCACATGTGACCAAGAAGAGAGGTGTGAGGCAAGAGCTCCAAGCCTGCAATCAGATCTGCATGGATGTGCTCCTCTACCACACAGTGTCCCATTGAAGTCAATGTGGTTCTGCTTGGGCCTCATGATCCATGCAAGGAGATCAGCTAGCAGTTACAGGACACAAACACACTGTAATCATAATTTTCCAACTTTTATGAGTACAGTAAAACCTCCATTTAACGGACTAATTCGGGCGAGGGGGTGTCCGTTAAATGAAAAAGTCTGTTATTTAATAATAATAAAAAAAACGAGCTGTCGGAGCAACAGCCCAACTGCCACAGGGTCGGGGCGGCAGCTCCGCAGCCCGCCCGCTGCTGGGACCCAGGCAGCAGCCGGGAGCTGTCAACCAGCCCACCTGGGTCCCGGCTGCTGGGACCCGGGCGGCAGCCGGGACCCGGCAGCCAGCCCTCCCGCTGCCGGGAGCCGGGCGGCAGGCGGGAGCCGGCAGCCAGCCAGCCCGCCCGCAGGCGGGAGCCAGCAGCCAGCCAGCCCGCTGCCTGGACCCGGGCGGCAGCAGGGAGCCGGCAGTCAGCCCACCCACTGCTGCGACCCGGGCGGCAGTCGGGAGCCAAAAGGATTTCGGATGCATCAGACTTGCTTAGAATTTTTGTCCGTTGCATCCGAAGTCCGTTAAATCGAGGTCCGTTAAATCGAGGGTTTACTGTACATTCTAATATGCAGGTTGTATTTAGCTGGTTTTAATGTAGTCGGCAAATACATTGCGGTAGAATCTCTGGCCTCAGATACGTAGGTATTATTGTAATTAGGGCTGTCAAGCAATTACAAAAATTAATCGCAATTAATCGCACGATTAAAAAAATTGTTTAATTGCACTGTTAAATTATAAAATACCATTTATTTAAATGTTTTGGGATATTTTCTACATTTCAAATATATTGATTTCAATTACAACACATCATGTAAAGTGCACAGTGCTCACTTTATATTTATTTTTGATTACAAGTATTTGTATGGCAAAGAAACAAAAGAAATAGTGTTTTTCAATTCACCTAGTACAAGTACTGTAATGCAATCTCTTTATCATGAAAGTTGACCTTACAAATGTAGAATTACGAACAAACTGCATTCACAAAACATCTAAAATTTTAGAGCCTGCAAGTCTACTAAGTCCTACTTCTTGTTCAGCCAAACAAGTTTGTTTACATTTGCAGGAGATAATGCTGCCTGCTTCTTATTTACAATGTCACCTGAAAGTGAGAATAGGTGTTTTCGTGGCACTGATAGCCAGGTTCACGAGATATTTATGTTCCAGATGCACTAAAGATTCATATGTCCCTTTATGCTTCAACCACCATTCTAGGGGACATGCATCCATGCTGATGATGGGTGCTGATTGATAACAATCCAAAGCAGTGCAGACCAATACATGTTCTTTTTCATCACCTGAGTCAGATGCCACCAGCAGAAGGCTGATTTTCTTTTTTTGGTGGTTCACGTTCTGTAGTTTCTGCATATGAGTGTTGTTCTTTTAAGACTTCTGAAAGTATGCTGCACACCTCGTACCTCTCAGATTTTGGAAGGCACTTCAGATTCTTAAACCTTGAGTCAAGTGCCATAGCCATCTTTAGAAATTTCACTTTGGTAATACCAGTCAGCTCTGTGTTTTTGGGGAACCAGGGTGCAGTGTCTGGCCTGTCTGACTCATGAAAGACACCCCCCCCCCCCAGTCTCTGAACTAAAACTGATCAGAGAAAAGACTTGCAGAGAACAATTAAGGGCATTGGGAGTCACACCTAGACTCCTCCTGACAAGGATTACAAGATTAAGACATCTCAATTTACATACAGAATGAAGAATAGAGACAACTCCCCTAGTCTCATCTGCATTAAAGCTGGGACAGGGATTAACATTAAGAATGAAGAACAGAGAACCGCACTGAACTCTGTGACCAGAAAAGCAGGGACACACTGTATCAAGGGAATCCCTGCTCCAGATGTTAATGAATCTACACCTGCACACACCCAGTTCAGCAATTCTAGTAATAAATCTTGATTGATATCCAAAACACTGAAGCAGACTATTTGCATTGTGAACTCCCTGGAAGAAACACCACCCATAACCAAGAGTGATCAACTCCTATCATCTACCTAGCCTAAAGAAAACCCTTGAGTCATCAGTTCACCCATAAACAAATCTAGTGTTCTCCCTTGAACCATTGTATTTTCTCTACAAAATCCCCTACCTATGCCCAAGTCAGCGTTCTGATGACTCAAACTCTGCATCAGTTCCACTGGGATCCATCTCCTGGCTGATCTTGCTGGGGCTCTGCCTGTCTCCGGGACTCAGGACCCTGAGCTACCACCATCACCTGGGAACCCCGACCAGTTCAAACCTCATGAAGTGGGTGAGATCCCTTTCTCATCTCTCTCCCTCTCCCTGTTTTCTACCCTAGGTATTAACCTTTAAAATGTAACTGTTATGTCTGTGTAGCTCTCCTTGTGTAGTTATCACTATTTAATAACAGAGGTAACAAAGTCCTGTGACACCTTAAAGACTAACTATAAAGTTTTGAAGCATAAGCTTTCGTGGGCTAATACCCACTTCGTCGGATGCAAGCAGTGGAAGTGTCCAGAGGCAGGTATAGAAAAGTAGGCAAGAACCAGGTGGGAGGTAAAAAGGTTATTCCAATTAGGCTGAACCAGCTTGTTATCTCCAATCAGGGAGGGTGGGTTGTTCTTCTAGCATTTGAATGGGGGGAGAAATAGTTTCTCCTCATGGAGAGAGGAGAAACTATTTCTGTAATTAGCAAGCCATTGTAGGTCTTTGTTCAATCCGAGATTGTTTGTGTTGAATTTGCAAATGAATTGTAGCTCTGCAGTTTCCCTTTGCAGTCTGGACTTGAAGTTTTTTTGCTGCAGTATGGTGACTTTTAAATCTGTAATTGTGTGTCCAGGCAGGTTGAAGTGTTCTCCTACAGGTTTTTGTATATTGCCATTCCTAATATCTGATTTGTGTGCATTAATCCTTTTTCGTAGGGACTGTCCAGTTTGGCCGATGTACATAGCAGAGGGACACTGGTGGCATATAATGGCATATATGACATTGGTTGATGTGCAGGTGAATGAACCAGTGATGGTATGGTTGATCTGGTTAGGTCCTGTGATGGTGTTGCTGGTGTAGATATGTGGGCAGAGCTGGAGAGTGCTGATTGACCCAGTCCACTCAGACTTGGTGTGCGTGCACGCATGCACAGGTTCATCTAGTTCTAGGGCTGGAGGAACCCAGCCCTGGGGAACCTAGGTCCCGCAGGATAGCTCCATTGGGAGGGGACTTGTAGAAGAAAGGAGTAGAGATCCATATGAACACACAAATAACATAAGCAGCACATTAATAAAATTACAGAACCCCCTCCCTCTCAGAAGAGTAACCCGAATCAATGAGTATACACCAAGGTAACGGGCACATCTGGTAACATTGGCATTCTTTGCATGTTGTCAAATCTGCAGTGAAAGTGTTTTTAAAATCAACAACGTGTGCTGGATCATCATCCGAGACTGCTAGAACATGAAATATATGGCAGAATGAAGGTAAGACAGCGCATGGGACATACAATTCTCCCCC
Source organism: Sternotherus odoratus (assembly GCA_032164245.1). Taxonomy (NCBI): domain Eukaryota; kingdom Metazoa; phylum Chordata; order Testudines; family Kinosternidae; genus Sternotherus; species Sternotherus odoratus. The sequence continues at coordinate 152,492,946 of JAVMKO010000001.1, read as the reverse complement.
AAGGAGTTCAGTCACAAATTTGATTAACAATTTTTTTTAAATGACCATCATCAGCATGGAAGCATGTCCTCTGGAATGGTAGCCAAAGCATGAAGGAGCATACAAATGTTACCATATCTGGAACGTAAATACCTAGCAATGTCAGCTACAAGAGTGCCATGCGAATGCCTGTTCTCACTTTCAGGTGACATTGTGAATAAGAAGCAGGCAGCATTATCTCCTGTAAATGTAAACAAACCTGTTTGTCTTAGTGATTGGCTGAACAAGAAGTAGGACTGAGTAGACTTGTAGGTTCTGAAGTTTTACATTGTTTTGTTTTTGAGTGCATTTTTATAACAAAAAAAATCTACATCTGTAAATTGCATTTTCACGATAAAAAGATTGCACTACAGTACTTTTATAAGGTAAATTTAAAAATACTATTTCTTTCTCATTTTTACATAACAAATATTTATATAATATGATTTCAGTTACAACAGTACAATATATATGAAAATATAGAAAAACATCCAGAATATTTAATAAGTTTCAATTGGTATTCTATTGTTTAACAGTGCAATTAAAACTGAGATTAACCGTGATTCATTTTTTAATCCCAATTAATTTTTGAATTAATCACATGAGTTAACTGCAATTAATCATCAGACCTAATAATAATTAATGTTATACACATCTATTGGTGTGTACATGTACACACATTAAACATTTCTCAAAGACAGATTTTATTGAAAGTACAATATATACCCTTTATGTTGTGACTTGGCCTATTTTATTGCTGTTATGAAATAAAATGTCTACATAAAGATGAGCATTGCAGTAATGTATATGACATAATTCAGAGTCCTTTAGGGAAGAATGCTATGGGGAGTTCTAGAGTCAGATTAAACCACAATATATGGTCTGCAGCAAGTTTTCCAACACTGCACTAGAATGTACTGGCTCAAAGGCATTTAGTTGCCAAAGACTCTTGTGGGATTCATCCTATCTCGGAAAGGGCTCAAAATGCTTGCTCTCCTTTCAAGTGCTTTGCTACCAAACTGATTGGTCAGAGTTTGAATAAGCTAACAGTGCATTTATTTGTTTTACCATCTAGTTGTATTAGTTGACCCATACACTCAGATCTCCTGGTAAATGTCATCTTTACATACGACCATCAGGGACAGATTAGGGGTTTGTGGGGCTCGGTAACAGAGCAAGTGGGAGCCCCTCCCTACCCTTTCTGCCTGCAGTTCCCCATGTCTGGTAAATGGGGTCAGGGTGCAGGGCCTTCCCCACCGGTGGGGTGCTTCTGCCCGTGAGTGAAGTCGGGGATTCCCCCACTGCCCGGCAGAAGTGCCAGGTAGGCGGGCGGAGCAGGCTGAAGCACAGGGGCACCCATTTTTCCAGGGCCCCCCCAATTGGCCAAGGCCCCTGGGCATGGACCCCAGTGGCTAATCTGCCACTGTCCAGTTGCAGCCAGCAACCACTATTCCAAAAATACTTGCTGAACTGGAGCTTTCAGGGTACTTTCAATACTAGACACCAGCAGCTATCCAAATTCTCCTTCCTGAGGAATGAGTGACTGGCCAGGTTGCAATTAGCCACATAGATTAAAGATAGAGAGAAGAGGAAGCTAGATTGCAGAAGAAAGGGAAAGAAAATAAGCATGATATCCCTGAGAGAGAAAAGTAAAAGAATGCCAAAGAAGGGAAATAATGTACAAAGTCTCTTCTTTTTTTCCCCTATAAGACCAGGTAGCAGATCATATTGTAACTAATATTATCAAGAGTGAATTTGCCTTTTCCAACTACAGTAATTACAAAGTTTTATAAAGTTTACTAGCCATCTAATCACTCCTGGATTAACACAGCACAACACAGTATCCCATGGAGAGGAGAGTCCAGGCTTGGGAACTGGGAAAGAAAAAATACAGGTTGTGGACCTTTTTATGGGTTTTTCTTGCTGCAATTATTCTAGCTTCATTATTTAGTTATAAATGCCTCAAAAATGTATTCCATTCAGTTTCCTATTTGGAGGCAATGTCATCTGCAGAGGAATAAGCCGCAGGTGGCTTGTTCTAAAGCAGATCTCTTACTCTAGATTTTGTGTCTTAAAATTAATCATGAATCCCCATCATCATATATTATATAAGTGAGATAAAGTGTAAAAACAAGGGCTGTACCTGATACTTGAAAGTTGCTATTCCTGACAGCACTTCATCTTTTTCATGCCCATGTTGGCTTTTATCCTAGCCCATCTATTCCTTAATGTAAGTGTTATAAATTGCTATAAAGTGCCATAAAATATAATAAACATAAATCAATATTTCTTGGTTAAAAAACCTGGAAGTGCTGATGAAGCTCAGGTTTATTATATGTTCTGAACCCACAATGTGTCTTCATTTTTTTACCTTAATCATTTTCTCTTAATCATTCTCTTTGGTTTGTGTGGGCATACGCATTTGTTCTTTGCAAATCAAAAAGTTAGTGAAAATTACCAATGTAGACCTACTGAAATATCTAACATAACCGGGAACTTTAGTAAGGACATACTCTAGACTGGAGTGTCATTCTGTATGATCCTGGTAAATCAGGTATTTGGGGTATGACTATCTACTTAGGAACCAATTCAGCATGCAGTTAACATTAAACATAAAGCCCAGCATGTGCTTAAGTACTTTCCTGAATCAAGGCCTTAATGAGGAAGTGTGGTGTTGCAGTCCTATTTGCCATGAAAATTCATCATCATTGTGGAATTCAGCTCATAAAAGAAGAATCTACGATTTGTGTAGCGAATATGAAAGAAATACGACACCTGTGTGGTGCATTAAATACTAGGCAACCACATGCATTTACATTCTTGCTATCATATTATTGTGAATTATGTTTTTGGATGTGACAGAACATTCTTTATATGGGTAGTTTGGTTCCACATCCAGATGATGATATCTACATATTTAAAAAGGATTATTAGTTAAATTCTCAATTTAAAGCCAGGGATAGATTCCGCTGTCCTCAATTGGTTTCAGGGTTTTGGCCACAGGAATTTTTGGGGAATAAGACATATGCAAATAATGGTCTTTCTACAGGGGAATCCAACATTCGGCTTGCAGAGAAGCGAATACTGTCTTTAAGAAGGAATAGTTTTTATGCTTGAGTGTTTGGCAGAACCCTAGATAGTCATTGACCCTGGTTCTAAAATCAGATCCATGAAGCCCCATCGACTTAAATGATCTCCGGAGCCAATACTATTCCTGAAGCTAGTTATGAAATATGAACTTTAGCAAAATCATAATCATAAGTAGTTTTTTGGGGAGGAGAGGGGGGGAAATTAGCCTGAATTTTAAGCAACAAGTCTGAAAAATTAAGAAGTGTTTGTTTTCTCCCCCATTAGATTTGGTAATCCCATTGCCTCCCCACCCCCTGCCACACAAACATGTCCCTGATTGGCAATCAGCACCATTCTTCTAACCCCTGAGTACTGAATGGAACTTTCTTTGGACCTTGTCAAGGTGTTCCCTTAATTGTAGGAAGAATTTGTGATGGTGGAGAGCCCAGAAAAAGGAATCAGAGCCAGGACTCTACAGCTGCACACACACAAAAAAGGGCACACCTAAGAAACACGGTTAAATTACAATCTACCATAAGCAAAAACATGAACAAAAAGATAGAATTTTACTTTGTAAAAAATTACATCTTTCACATATTTCATCCCAGTAGAAAAAACAATAGCCCAGCATTCGCAAAGACATTGAATCATTTTTAAGCACCAAAAGAAATACAAAATAGGTGACTGTTGCTCAAGAAGCTTTTTAAAAAATATATCCCTTAAAAAAACCAAACCCCAACCCAACAATCTGTTTTTAAGGTGTGTACCACATCTGTAAAGTTGTGACAAGTGGTAATTTCTTAGAAGGTAGCATTCTGCCAACTTTTAACACCTGATGAATTTTATTTTAAGAATGAAGAGGTGTAGTTAGAAATGGTCAGAAAAATTCCAGCAAAACATTTTGTTCGAATTTGCAGATTCCAGGAAATGAAAACCTTTTGTGGAGATGGTTTAGTTTTGACAAAGGTCCAACCAACCCCAGGCAGGTTTTGAATTTTGCCCATTTCCTGCCAGAATGTCCACCTGATTCCTTGGCAGCCCATGTGCTGGATTGCCTTGGAGTCAGGAACCCCAGGGACTTCAGGGTCCATAGCTCTGGGACAGCCCACCTGGTAGACTGCCTCAGAATCTGGGACTCCAGGATTTCATTCCCCTTTCATGGAGGATTTCAAAGTCTTCCATGAAAGGATCTTTCTCCAGCCAACTCCAGTTATCCTCTCTTAAAATGAAGAATTCTGCTGTTACTATTAAAAATACCTCCCCCCCCCAAAAAAAACAACCCCCCCAAAAAAAATGTTAGTATTTTTGACCGTAAACAAGAAAACGTCTCCTATTTGGAACATGGAAGCTGCAGGATACTTGCCTCAGTGCTCAAGTTGCTTATAAATCCAGCTTTTACATCTTTTTGAATTAGTTAATGAAGACTCATCATCATCATCATCAATCCTCTTCACTCCCGCTGGAGTATAAGGCACCAACAAATCTCCTCCATGAAGACTGCTTCCCTTCAAAGAGCAGCCACAAAGCAAACAGGGATTCGAAGTGCAGTATTTAGTAGTCACTTGAGAAAAACTGTTTGCTAATTGCTAGAAGCAATCAGGAGGACTTTGGTTTACCCATTTGCAAACATGGTGCCAAATTCTGATCTCAGACATGCCCACATAAATCTCATTATGTATTTCAGGGCAGAATTTAAACTGTTAATATGTCAGGGCTTTGTCTCTCACAAAATGATACTCCAGTCCTGTAGCCTTATAGTTAAAGGTTACATTGTCATCATCACTGGAAAGGGAGCACATATACATTCAGGATTACAGTAAAGTATAATGTAAACATTTTTCCTGCCTGTGCATAGATGAGTGAGTGCTTCTCAGAGTTTGCTTGCAGCTTTTACAATTAATTGGGCCAGATCTTTAGCTGGTAAAAAATAGCATTAGGAAAGTCAACACATTTATGTCTGTTTACACCAGCTGAAGATCTTGTCCATTGTTGTCAGATAGTTTGCTTGGTTTTCATACAACAACATTAACTGTCAACCAAAAATATTATAACAGTATCATTAAACACACTAGAGCCACTCATTTTATTGACAGCACACAACTATCTTTCTTTCTACTTCTTTTTTTTTTTTTTTTTTTTTAAGAGAGGGTTCTTAGCATGATGAGGGCCACTGTATTTGAGAAACTGCATTCAGAGCTCAGCGACAAAACTCAGCCCAGGAACTATAGCTACAATGATTAACAAGGTTCCAGAAGTTAATATACCTGGAAAAGGAGTTGCTCCTTAGAAGGTTGAGCAATGGAGACTGGAAGTTAAAACGAGTTGTACACCACTGAGCTGGAACAAGCTGCTGTTAGGTAACTGATTTGCACTATTCTGTCAGGGCACCATTTTGATATTGTTAATTTTCAGTGACAAAAGACTTGTTCTAATATGGGTTGCAGAATGAAGGAGCCAGAAAACTAAAGGGAAAACAAGAACAAACCAGCTTCACCCAGCCCAAAACATGGAGATTTCCAAAGACAGTGCCACAAATAATACCCACAAACAATAAGGAATCTCCTTTACTACACGAGTCAAACATTCCAGGCCAGCTTCTTCACTGGTGTAAGTTGCATTGTTCCTTTGAAGTGAATGAAGCGATGCCATTTTATACTGGCTGATGGTCTGGTCCATTTACAATGATGGTGGTGCTGTGCCTAAGAATTAAAGGTTTTTTTCTTCTGTAGGGTGTGTGTATATATAGAACTGTACAACGCTTTTTTAAATAAACATAAAAATCTAAAGCTCTCCACACACCAATCCCTTTTTATGACCCCTCATCTAATGATAGGTGTGAAAAGGTGCATAAACCTCATAGAAGTGCATCTATCAGGAAGAAGAATGCTCATTCTAAAAAACAGGGTAATGAATTATTGTTTGGATCCTCTGTAATAAACTTGAAATAAAGCCCTTAAATTTCAGAGTTTTACTGTCAGTGAGACAGTCATTAGTTCTTATGACTGAATTTCCACTCCATAACATTCATCAGTGTCCCAAAACAGTCCTTCTGTACTTTCCCTAGGGCTCTATTCAACTAAAGTGCAGCTCTGTGGATTCTCTGTCTCGAGGTCTCAATGACATACATGCCAAACTTTACCACAACTCAAGGTTTCCAAGTCCTGTAAACAGTCCAGACACTGCAGATGGCTGAATATTCTACTTTTGATTCAACATATATTGCCTCTCATGTGACCAAGCAGGGAATATGGCCATCACATAATACAGTGTGAGCTCAATGAGCATGCGGATTCTCAGATTGGGAAATGGTTCTACCAGACATCAGCTCATGGTCTCTGGGGGGTTTGTATACAGAGGGAGAAATGGAAAGTTTGAAGATCAATGAAAGCTAGTGAGTGAGCTTCAATGCTTCCATCACTCAAAAGATAATAGAAAGGAGATTTAAATGAAAATTAGTTAACCTGAGAAATGAGCTACTAGAAAAAGCAATAAAGATTTTTGAGTTCAGGACCCTCAAGCTAGCAAACAGAGAAAATAAGCTATCATGTTATGGGGTTTCTGAGTGAACGGGCTGGGGACTACTCAGCCAGTCAGTTGCGGTGCTCAATATAAAGTAGTAATGATATAGAGTAAACATTTATCCTAAATATCCATCTTAAGTTCATTAACCAGAGAGGATGAAGCAAATGAAGTAACATGGCAGCAGACAGGGTCAGCTAAACTGGAGGAAAGCCGGAAACAACTTGCATAAGATAAGCAGTTGCTGAGGGCTATTTGTTTACGTCTGTTGTGTGGAGAAAAATTAAAACAATGTGTGGAATAACTACAGTCTGAATGAACAAACTGCTTTGTTTCAAAGTACCAGCCCGAGCCTTTGCTCCCAAATGACTATAAACCCCAACTTCAAACTTTTGGGGAATTCAAATAAGGTTGATTTTTCAACTGCCTTATTCTCATTATTCCCTGATTTTGGCTTGGGTTTAAAGCAAAAATACTAAAGTGCTAGAGCTTCTCTCAAACTCTTGGATCCAATGGTTTACTCCAGCATTATAGGCTCAGGAATAGCCTGCATCTCTCTGTCAGGCAGGCTACAATTTAACAGTTCAGATTGTTCCTTGACCCTTAGATCAGATCAACATTTTCTGAGTCTTCAGAATTTAGATATAGTATTTCTCAGATTTTACATTTTTTTTAACTCGAGAGGTACCTTTCATTGGCCTAGCATGAAATATGTGTGCAGCAAAGAGTTTACAGCCGAGGATATTTTAGATTGAGGAGTTACAGGTTTGCTTTTTCAGTCTAGACTTAAAGCATATAAATTCTATGAGATCCATCCAATTTTTCAGGGTATTGGCTTTATTTTTACTGATAAATTACAGAGCGTTGGAATGCAGTTCATGGAAGTCACAGTGCATGACCAATTTGTTTTGTATTCCACTGTGATGTCATTATACCAGGGCTGTGTAACAGTGAGTTGTGCTCTGAATTTAAAAATGTCTAGTTTTGTAAATACATGCAAAAAAGTGACAAGTGATTAGATTTAGTGAGCACTATCTATTCAAGGTTTTCTGGCTATGGGATTACTGAATAGCCTAGAAACCTTTTGGATCCACTCTACAGCCTAGATTGAAATTTTATAATTTATAATCTCAGATGCAGAATCAATATAGCTGCTATTCCAACTACAGTCATATTCTGTAAAGTCAACATTTCAAGTGTTTAATTGAAACCAAACTACTGCATTAAATAAACCCTTCAGGTTACAAGGAGCATGGGGGAGCGGGGTGGGAAAGGAAGGCAAGCTACCCTCCAATTCAATAAAAAGCAGATGACACCTTTCTTGATAGCCTCAACTAGATGATCTGTGCATAGGGCCATGCAATCTATGCATAGTGCTCGGCCTCCAGTAGCTCTCAGTGTCTCCAACTTTCACTTCTGGTAATCTAGCCATTTATTTAAGTGCCTAAATTGGAGCTGTTGGGTGCTGAACTCTTGTGGGAAAATAACCACTAGCTTTTCAATCATGAACTGTTTCTGAGCAATTTCTCCAGCATTAGGCAAAGTTATTTCCGCCATTTTTTTTTTAAAGAAATATTTCTACTATGATTACCCCGGAAAAGAAAAACATACCCTATATTTATGTTTGAGCTACATTATGACCCCCTCCAAATTTCTTGGCATTGATGTACTTAAGAATCTTCTTCCAAACCCACATCTGCTGTTCTGGGTTTTCCTTTTTTCTAGATACCACTGATAAAGAATGGATGGCGGTATTTGAAAATCCACAAGACAAGCAGTTTTGTCTCTAGTAGGTTGAAAGAATCAAACTTAGTATGTGAAGATCCAGAGGGCATCCCTGATACTGTCTATCAGCATGTGGTAGTAACAAAAGTAGATGAAGTAGACAAAGTCTTGAATTCTGAAGCAGCAGAGATGTCACATGGATCTATGGAGCATAATCTGACCCAAAGATCTCCTGATGCCAATTGGCAGAGGGCACAGAAGCACATAAGGGTACAGGGATCCGCCTGTGTTCTACAAATGGGGTCATGTCAGCTCTTCATTAAAGCATAGGTCACACTGGTCATCATAACCATTGTGAATTATATGAACAAATGTGTGGAGCTGCGTATTTATGTTGAAAATCGTGTTCTCTAGGCCCTATACTTCAAAGCAGCGCACTCAAAGTTAGTGTGTCTTGGGACAATTTTCTCCAGACAGGAGATGGGAGACACTTATCTCCCATGTGGACTGTTTTATCTCATAGTAAAAGGCTATTAGCATTAGTCAAATGCTAATGAAGAGCTGGTGGAGACTTCAGAAGCAAATTAAACAGGAAGAGGTAAATGGTGGGGTACTTTTTACATGAATATCAGGAGTCTGTTATAGTATATTTGGAGATGCTGAGACGCACACTAGGAAACTAAGAAGACAAGGTGCCAGCAAGCTTGATCTCATGAAAGGGGCATCTTGGCCAACCTGGATGAAAACTCCAGAAAAATGACTTAGGATAAGATATCATGTAGAAGACAGGGGAATGTCTTGAGAGTTAAGTTTAGGTTCTAGAAAGCCTGTTACGATTTTGTTTTATATGTAACCATTTGTTTCCATATTTTTACTTTAGCACTTGACTCTCTGCTCTGTAATCATAAAAACGTATTCTTGTTCTCCCTATATAGTCTAAATGCGGTGTGTTAAATAGAGTGGAAATCCTACATCGACTCTTGTAAGGTGGGGTGTACTACTCATTTGGGAAGTAATAAATCAGTGTTCTGTGAGTGTTCACAGGCACAGGGGCTGAGCACCCTGTGGAACACTTGGAGGACTTGCAAGTTGGTCTGGTCCTATCTGAGCCTGTAGAGAGACAATGAGGCTTGGAAGGCAGTGCTTATGTTGCCCGATGCTGGTGGCGCCACGGAGCTGATCTATAGCAGGCACAAACAAGACTTCCTTATGCTAAGGGCAGATGATAGTTAAGTGCCTCAAAACTCTGGGTATTTCTGGAAAGCATCACATATCACTGCTTTTTTGATAGGCCAATGCTCTTTTGCAGCTGTGAAAATATAAATAACCAGTTCAAATCTGATACTTTTCCACATATTGAGACCAATGCTAGATTAATATTATAAACTGCGGCATCCATAAACAGAGTGTTAAACAAAACTCCAGTTCACTCTACAAGTAAGTTATATTAGAACTGATGTTACAAGTACTGGATTGCACCTCAGGAGATCTGGGTTCTGTTCTCAGCTACACTACAAGCCTCATGTGATTGCTTAATTACAGTGCTCTCAGCCTCCATATGTAAACAGGGATAATAATTCTCTTTGCCTGTTTAGATATAGATCTCTGGGGCAGCAGATCTATTGTGTGTTTGCATTGTGCCAGGCGAGATCAGGCCCTGATCTCAAATGAGGTCTTAGTCACTACATCATTTGTCTTCAATGGAGATATACCACAAGTCAATTTGGCTCGTGTAACATCAAGTAAGTGTGCTTCTAAAATCCTAATTGGTGGTGCATCATCATTAATATCCACAACAGTATAATCATAATAGAGCTTTGATAAACAGTTACAGTACATCTCATTCACTTGGGAATTAATTTTGCCACCTTTTCTCATGCTGAGTAGCACTGACTCATCCAAGCTTCCCAGTGAGGTTAATGGAACTTGGCTAAGTGCTATTCAGTATGAATAAGGATTGCAGACTAGGGCACTTTATGCTATTGCTCCTCTTCAGGTAGATACCTGAAAAGTGCAGACACTGCAGAGACTCACAACTGTGCTCTCGTGTGGTTAAAAAAGAATTGCTTGAGACTACATTAAGAATCTACATTCAGACCTACCAATCCTGTCACAAATATCATTGCAATAATGCAACATGAAAGGTTCTTCATTAATACCGTGCAGCAAATGGATGCGATCCGCTATGCCAAATACTTACTGATCTTTTCACATGAGTGAGTAACAGAATACCCAACCTAAATGACTGTGCTGGTATCTTACAGCTGGTTATATTTCTGGATGCTCTGGATACCAAACACCTTTGTTTGGAATGAGGTTGCTGCAGGAACGACTACTCCTTAAATCAGGGGTGGGCAAATTATTATTTTTTTGGCCCGAGGGCCACATCGGGGTATGGAAATTGTATGGAAGGTCATGAATGCTTATGAAATTGGGAATTGGAGTGTGGGAGAGGGTGAGGGCTCCAGGGCAGGGCCAGAAGTGAGGAGTTCAGGGTGCAGGAGGGTGCTCTGGGCTGGGAGTAAGGAGTTTGAAGGGCAGGAGGAGGAATCAGGGCTGGGGAGTCAGGGGTGCAGGCTCTGGGAAGTGCTTACCTTGAGCAGCAGAGGCACAGCCAGGCAGCTCTACACACTGCCCTGTCTGCAGGCATCACCCCTGCAGCTCCTATTGGCGGCGGTTCCTGGCCAATGGGAGTTGCGGGGTCTGTACTTGGGGCGGGGTCAGCGTACAAAGCCTCCTGGCTGCTCCTATACATAGGGGACGGGGCAGGGGTAACATGCCCCTGCTTCCTGGAGCTGCACAGAGTGGAATAAGCCCCAGACCCCGCTCCCCAGCTGGAGCTCAAGGGCCAGATTAAAATGTCTGAAGGGCTGGATACAGCCCCTCAGGCTGTAGTTTGCCCACCCCTGCCTTAAATAGTTGATCAACCAGAATGTGTCACTCTTCCCAAAGGCCCACAGATGTTAATTCATGTCAAAGGGATCAGGGGAGAAAATAAAAGGTCCCTTTCAGCATCATTCTCTGGCTATCCCAGGGCAACTTAAATTGACTGCCCCATTTGAATGTACGTTCCTTGGGACAAGGCCTGTGTCTTCCTATGTCTTTAGGTACTGTGGTAAAGATACTGTTGTACTTTAACAACAACAACTAGTCCCCCAAATACTGCATTCAAAGGTTGTATAATTCATAGTGACTGCCTATGTAATGGTCTGCAGTAGTTTAAATAGCCAAGCTCCTGATCTAAAAAGTTGAATTTTTATCCTGTGTGATTGAGGTCAGGGAACCATTTTCAAACTAGATAGGTCCATTTATGTTTAGAAGTCCCGTATCATGTAATTAATAAATTGGATCAGAACCCCTGCTGGTGTCCCACTGATTTACTGGAAATCAGTCCCTTTATGTTCAGCTAGTGTAATAAGACTGTCTGCTGTAACTCTAGATTATTAAGTTTAAATAAACAAACGGGTTTGTGATTAAAATCCAAAAAGCTGTCCTCAGAGTACATTGTAAAGAGGTTGAGAGGCAATGAAGGAACACGATGTTAACATCTACATAATTTGAAAGTGAAACAACTGTCAGCTTCCCTCTAGTTCCCTCTTTTCGCCCCAAGTTACAAAAATATTGGGAATTTTTTCTCCAGGAAGAAATATAGTCAAGTAAATGCTAGAAATTTGCATATATATTTTGCTATTAAGGGTTAAGGTTTATTCACCTACATTAGTTTCTTTTTTCTTTTTAATTTTCAAACACAAAAGAGTGGGAGGGACTGATAAGGCCCTATTGTAGTTATTATATAATATAACGAAAGCTGAGGTCATGTTGACCTGCTTCACTAGAGTACATCATCTACTTGCAAAAACGAAAACAAGTTGTGTCATATTTTATTCCATCCATGGTTGTAAATGAAAGGGATATTTTGTGAAACTGAATAATACATTAAAACAACTAGGAAGAAAGACTGATAATTAAAGGTGCTCTGTAATTCAATCCCAGCCTGAACAATGAATCTACTCTTTTGGTAATACTTCTTTTTAATTATAGAAATGACAGCTCTGAGTGGCTCAAACCTTCACTGTCATCTTCAACACAGTCAAAGCCAATTAAGACAAGACCTAAAATACAGTTAATTCTTTTTGCCTCCACTTTTCCATTCAAGTCTCTCCACAGAATGCAGAAAGGAAGAAAGACCTGAAACTGGGATAGTTAGCAGTTATTTTCAAGATTTAACAGTTCAGCAGTTAGATTATTCGGTGTCTCGGCTTCCCAACAACAGTCCAGGCCACTGAGAGGACTTTCTGAAGTCAATTAGACTGTTAGCAGAGTAAGGAACTGCTCAGTATGAATAATGGTGACAGAATCAGGCTTAAGAACAGTTACTGCAGAATATCAGAGCAATTTAATTAACATTGGACAGCCAAATGATTGAGCTTAAAGGTTTGTGAGATCTGGTAACTATATAATGGAACCAGGAGGTCTTTACTAAAAAAGTAGAGCTGTTTAGAAAAATTCTGAGAAAACCATTTTTGGGGGCAGCAGCGAAATTGGCAAAATCATGTCAATTTCAGTCAGCAGCCACTGGGCCTTCCAGCCTTTGCTGTAGCCTACCAGAGCCAGAGAGCATATTTCACCATGTTTCTGAAATGAAATATTGTGGGATTTCAGCTCCATGAAAATGTTCATATTTTGGGGGTTGTTAAAAAGGTTCTGAAAAAAACCAGGATGCGGAATCCATTTACTATCCAGTTCTACTAAAGACTCCTAGCAAGGCCAAAACTGATTTCTAGCCCCTATGTCAGTGTGTAGATAGGGTTAAGACAAGCCCCTTTTTCTTTATGTAAATCATCATGGGCCCACTGGAATCAATGGAACTATATTGATTTATAGCTAAGATTCTGGCCTAAAGAACTTGAACAATAGAGAAGCACAGGTCTACCAAGAGTACTCTTGCTGCTCTCTGACAGGCAACTCTAGCAATTTCCATATGCATCTACATACATTATTGGTTATAAATAAACATCCTTTCCCTTCCATGCATGTATTAATGCTGCTGCCTCCTTCACCCTATCATTTGGCAGACTGATCCAGACTCCCATAACACTTTCAGAGGAACAATCTTTCCTAGTATTTAGCATAAACTTCATCCCTGAGTTTAATTTGGGGATATACATAATATCCCTGGAATCCACTCTATCACACACAGTTAAAATTCACGGGGCAGGGAGGGCTGGTGGCCCACTTCTTAAGAGCTCTATGAACTCCAGTCATCCTCTGTGATCCCAAAATAGCTAAGTCTTTATATTAACATGACCAGCAGTTAAATAGTTAACATTGTTGACATTTAATTAATCATCAATAGGAGTAACAGTTAACATTCCACACAGAAGAGTGGAACCCCTCAAGGCTGTGCCTACAGGCTATTTGCAGACTCACTATGTGGTCTTGTTGAGGTGATTTTTCATTTGCATCTGTAATGGCGGGAAACTGATTCTTCCTGAACTGATGGGTTCCCAGAGAAGCATCAGTATTATCACCTTAAATACCAGAGCACTTAGGAGCCCTAGTTATGGGCCAGAACCCCATATGTAACCCCAGTACATGTCAGCTCTTTGAGATACTGACATACAGCCAGATTGTTCCTTATTGCTGTGCAGGTGCGCAGTAGTGTGAGAGATGCAGGCTCTCCCCCCCCTCGAGTGTCCTATGTGTGGAGTGATTGGGTTGTGAGAACATGTGGGTCTAGGGCCTGCAGCTGATGGCTTTTAGGAAGATGCTGTTCCCACACCACCATTCTACAACTCGACTGGAGGAGGGGACAGCAGATTAGGAACCCTGTAGGCTCAGGCTTCCCCAGATGCCCTGCCCATGGAGGTCCTTATTGCCTCACTCATGCTGTTTAAGGCCTTGAGGAAATACTGTACAACTGGGTGGACCCCTGCTTGCTGCTGCAAATGAACCCTGAATCTCTTGACACTGCTCCTGGTTCTGGGTTCCCTGGTCCTGACCCCTCACTCTGTTCCTGCTCCACTACCCCAGCCTTGGTGGACCCACTGAGCTTTGTACTCTGCACAGACAATGACTATAACCTGACCCTTTGGTGCAAGCCGGTTTTCAGAAAAGGGGATGATCACAGTGAGCTCAGTTTTGAAGTCAAAATAGGAGTACATCGGGGGGGGGGGTGTCACGTCTGCAGTCCTTTTCAACATTGCCATTGACTGGGTAATGCGGCGTATAACAGAACACATGCCAAGAGGCATTAAATGGACACTCTTATCATCCCTTGAAGACCTGGACTTTGCAGATGCTGCTACTGTCCTATCACGTACCCAACACCATATACAAGAAAAAACAACTCGACTCAACGCATTCAGCCAGCAAACTGCCTGAAAATCAACTGCAATAAGACTGATATCATGACCTTTAATATTGCCTCACCATCACCAGTACAGATCATTCTCTATCTTCTCACCAATGTAGAAATATTCACATACTTGGGTGGCACCATCAGCCAGGATGGTGGAACAAGTCAGCACATCTGGAATAAAATCAATAAAGTCAGGAACACCTTCAGGAGCTTAAATTCAGTGTGGAAATTGTCAAAATACAACACCAAAACCAAATGCAAGATTTATCAGAGCTGCATACTTTCAATACTACTTTATAGTCCAGAATGCCAGGGAATGAGAAAGTATGACATATCTAAACTGTCTTCATTTCATACAACCTGCCTCAGAAAAATCCTCTGTATCTTTTGGCCCAGAACAATCTCAAACCAAGATCTTTTGACACAGTACAGCCAAGAGGATCTGAGCACCATCATTGTCAGGAGCGCTGGAGATGTATCAGTCATGTGCTTCAGATGGAAACTGATTCCATCACCAGAGTATCAATAAGATGGACACCTGAAGGCAAGTGAAAACAACATGGTGAAGAGCTGTGAAAGCTGAGCTGAAAAACCTGGGACATAGGTGGGGAATCATTAAAAGACTTGCCAGAAACAGACAGGAGAGGAGGAGCTTTGTCACTGCCCTAAATTCCAGAGGTATAATAGGAACATAATGATGAATCTTTTGAACATAGTGGTTTAGGTTAAAGCGACCTCAAAGTTCCCCTCTAGTGTGGCTTTCAAACAGGGTGGATACAAATCAAAGGTTTGTTATTTCAGTTATTTAAAATTTAATTGTAAATAGATTTTTTAAAATTTTTTTTTTAAAAAACCTGAAATATAGGTTTTCAAAGGCCTAAATTTAAAATCTATTAAAGTCATTTAAATTAAAAATAAATAAGTTATTAGGTAGCATCTTTGCTGCCAAGTTTTAAAGGAAGGCAAAGAGCTGAACTATTGGAAGTCACTCACTAATCACCTGGAGCCAGTTTACTGAAGTGCTAAGTCAGCTTTCGATAGCAGTAGCTTCTTTAATAAAAATTAGGTGGTGGTACATTTAATTCAAGTTCCATCCATATAGAGCTTGACACAGTTCTGAAGTAATACAGTTGTCCTTTAGTAAAAAAAATTCTAACTTAATGAAAAGTGCAAAAATTAAAGCTCTGAATAAATTTAAGTTAAGCTATATAACTGCTTACATAAAAAGAGTGTATCTTCCTGGTTAACAAAAACCACAACCCACCAAATGTAGTGTAAAGGCTATCATTAGCTGCCAATTAATAGGTTAATGGTTACCAGCCTTTGATTAGGAAATAAATGAGAGACAAAACATGATTTAAGTTGATTTAAATCAATCTACTTTTTCAAGCATAGTCTTCCCTTACTGAGCAGTGAAAATGGGTGCCTGAATTCTTAAGTGAAAATAGTACTGTATAACATCTTGCAGGCTATTTAGTGCCTGGCTCTTATAGTGGGAAAGTAATGGAAAATTTAAGGACATTTCAGTTTTCTAGGTGAAAACTAGTGTTCTGTATAAAAGAAAAAAGGACTGATCAAAAGCCAGTGGCCCTGGTTATTTGGGACTCCCATAACAGCATTTTGGACAGATGAACAACTATTTGACACATGAAAGGTGAGGAGAATGTTACATTGTCAGGGAGCAGTGGCACAGTGGCGGTTTTGAAGAGCATATCCTATGCAATACATTGTAGCTTAGCTGAGCCATAGCCTACTAGAGACACTCCATGACCTACTAATTGATCCCAAACCATAGTTTTGGAGCCACAATGTAGTAATAACTTTCTTGCTGTCCACACAGCCTTGATAAGGCTGATACACCCAGAAATCAGTCACGCTTTTAAAAGAAGTTAAGAATAATCCATTCCAGCTGTGGTTCGAGGAAGCTGACTTGAGTCCAAGAAAGAAAAACCTGTCCCTCGCCTCCCATTCATCAACACCATGAATTTCTGGCTGACAATCTCAGACTCTTCACACTGCTTTTGTCATTACCAGGATTTAAGTTGCCAGCCTCACTACAAAACATCTCATTTACTGGTCTGAAGCAAATTAAACCACCAATAGGATCTTCTGTGAAGAGAGATATTCTTGTAATGGCATGGAGTACAGTTGTGCTAGCTCTCAACCCATTGTGTTCGGGGTAACTGAAAAAATTATAAGTCAATGAATTTAATATTGTTTTAGGGGGTTGCTGGAAATCCAGCTGGAAGCTCTACGTAGGAAACTTTTGTACATTCTTGTCTAACTAGAACTTCTGGCATTTCATGTAGTTCATTAAGGCTTGGTTCAACTTTATTATCTGTTGGGTGACTACATGATTCTTATAGAGACTAGTGATGGATCTTAACATGGGAGGCCCAGGAATACATTTATAAATTGGGAAGCAATACTTGCATTGGACTAACTTTATGGCCTATCTTGAATGCAGCTCATGTTTTGTAATGATTTTAGACACGAATGGCAAAGAGCTATATGTAAAATCTGTCAACATGCCCTTTTATATGCATAACATGTGGGTGATCAGGTGCCCCATTCAAGCAATCTAGTCACTTAAACCTAAGAAAATTTGATTCTTCAGAAAAAGTAAGTTTGCCCTTATATATAATTTTTCCCTTTTCCAGTTAAGTTCTAACCCCAAATATTCAAAGTCTTTGTGCTTGAGGAGACTATGATTAAATACATATTTAACCACAAAGGTTTTACTGGTTTTTTTAAATTTCTCAGCAATGAGTTTTGAAATGTGGTGGGAAAGTTGAAAAAGGCTCAGACATATACAAAAAGAGAGCCAAGCACAACTAAACTGGAGTTTCACAGACCAAAAAAAATAAACATCACTTATTTGGGGTCAAACTTTGCCACACTATATAAAGCAGTAGGACAACAAAACTAAGTAGAGGTCTACAAGATTTTTTTCCCCATTAGATCACATGACAGGAATAGAAATGTGAGTCTAGCCATTGATCACCTTCACCATCTTTCAGATCTATTTAATGGATAGGATGCATTGAATAATTTAGTGCTAAAAGTGAGGATTTCAAATTATACATAGGACTAGCTGACAACCAGAGTTCAAAAAAACCAAACCATGCCTGCCCCCAATCCTCCAAATCTGGAGAATCAAGTGGTAAACATATGGGGAATATTAGAATAAAATAAGCTTGAATCCTGAATTGGGAAATTCTAAAATGCTTCATGAAAGAAATTAAATGGACAAGTACATGTTCTCAAAGGGAACAACTAGAGAACTAAATTAAAGCAGTATCATGGAACTACAAATAGATGCAGAAAGATCTAGTTTGAGTAGAAAGGCCCTACCAAATACCCATGAAAAGGCCTTCTTGGATCATTTCTTTGCCAAAATAATTACTTTGAGAAACAAAGTCTGTAACCTAAACCAAGCAAGGGAATTCCAGACCCTCAAGTTGGAGGACAAGGAGTTTGGGGTGGGATTTTCAGAAACAGTCAGAATTGGCATAACTGTTCCCACTGAATTCAATGGTAAAACTCATACACTGAAGTCACACAGATCCATGAATGACAGCTTAACCTGTATCTAGAGATAATTATGTATTGTTGAACACTGCTTTTAACATCTGAGGGCTAAACTTAGAACTTTTGAATGATACCATACTATAAGAACCAATACAATAATGTTCTAGTAACACTGCCTTGTGTTAAGTGGTCAGTTAAAGAAACACCCTGGGCTTCATTACCCACTGCCTTGCACCTCATGTAATCATTTACACCCAGGCAAAGTGGAGGTGGGGTGGTGAAATGCTACTGTTGTGATCTGACATTTTGCACATTAGCCTTTCATTTTATTTAAAGTTAATTAAGTAATGGCGTATTATACCACCATAGGTTTGGCTCTGGTAGCTACAGTTTGAAGTTCAGAGTGCAAGTCATCTCAGCTACCTGCTTCAGATTTAGAATCTCTGAAAATATAAAGACCAAGGATAGGCACACACACTCTCAAGTACAAGGTCTAGTCCGTTTTAGAAGTTTTATTAAAATTACAATTAAAGTTACTACCCAAGCATATAGAAATTCTATAAAGGCCTATGCACAAGTAACAAATATAGTCATACTCACATCCTTAACAATATTTTTAGGGTCTGATAGCTGCCTTGCTAATTGAACATCACTCGAAGGATGGTTCCTGCTGGCATTTTCCCCTAGGAAACTCATTTTACCAAATCTGGGAGCACTTTTATCTTGTGATTCAGACTACTCCTAACCTTCTGTGGAAGTGGTTGTGTTGGAAATTACTTACAGTTAATTTTTTGCAATATCACCTAGTGGTACATCCTTTCCTGTAATCTTGTGGAATAGGGTCATTCTTTGGGTCACTTACTTATGGCCTTTCTTAAGCATATGGCCTAGTATAGCAAAGAAAACCGTACAGGCCTCAGCCTGTAGGCCTTGCATTTCAGCCCTACTTACTTTGATACCTAATATATACTTATTACTTACAACTAAGTAGTCTTATACTTCTAGAATCCTACAACTTAAATCTATTTATCATGCAATGCTTATGTAACATAGAATGTTAATTAAATCATACCACCACACACCAAATGAATTATAAAATGAAGTAATTGGTACAGCACAGATGGACATGGTCACACACTGGGTAATGCAGAGGAGATTCAGAGAACTCTAACCAATCACAATTAACATTCACATTGATAGGATAATTATTAGTATTCTGTAAAATCTCTGACTAACCTTAAATCACAGTTACTTGTATTTCTCGTATCTGCATGTAGATATAAGATGATGCATTTATATCCACAGGGAAATCTTTATTACTTTTAGTAGGGTAATAATGTCTCTAGGTCCCAACCAGATCCAGGCCCCTTCGAGCTCAGAGCTGTACAAGCAACATACACTGTGAACTTAGAGAGTTCATGCCTCAAACAACTTACAAAAGCCCTGTTGAGACTTGTGGATAAAAATAGAGATAGAACAGGAGTGAAAGTAAGGCGGGACAGGCCAGTGCGGCGTACCTGTAAAATGTGGCCATCTGTACCGGCCCCTACCACCTTACTTTAAAAGTCCTGCCACAGCAACACTTTAACATCCCTGCCCCTTTGACCCTCCCTCCCAGGCCGCTGACAGGGAGGGGGCAAAAAGAGCAGTGCAGGGCTGGAGCCCCGGGCAGCGTGGGCAGGGGGATGCTGACCCTCCAGCCCCATCCCTTCTGCCTGAGGCCCCGCCCACCCATACCGGTAAGAGAAATTTTACTTTCACCCCTGGATAGAAATAACATAAGGTGTGCGCTTCCATGTCAGCTTCCTACTGTACAATGAGGAGAACAGCTTACTATTGAAGTGAAAATGAATTAACTGTACCTTGTGTCTATTAATCCAAACAATCTTTTCCTTTGTTTTAATCAACTGAAAATAGAAATTTTCACAAATAAGCAGCCCTCCCCAGGCAGCCAAACTTAAAATATCTTTGCAGCTAAACAGAACGGCATCTTACATGTCTATGTCCTTGTGACATTTGATTTCTCTTTACCCTCTGTAAAGTGCCAACATATGGAAGAATAGCAGAAAGTGAGAATTTGCCTGCTGGTCTGGGGACATCTGGAACTTTTATTTACTATGAAAGTTCAGGATGTCCCAATTAAATCAGGACACTTGAGAGATAAGGAGATTTAAACAGCCCCCAAAGCTTTGATCTAGTGTGATTAAGATGGCTATGTAGAGCTAATGATAGACATTCCAAATTGCAAAAATATAAATAGGTATTAAGGGTTTTTACTGTTGTGATCTTAGAAGAATATCTCCAACCAAAGACTGCTATTCTCTGCTTGAAAATTCTATTGCAGGTATTGGCATCCTTTGGCATGTGGCCAGCACATCCCTTGCCCTGTGCCTTTTCTTGCAGCCCCCATTGGACTGAAGCAGTGAACCGTGGCCAGTGGGAGCTACGATCGGCCGAACCTGCAGACACGGCAGGTAAACAAATTGGTCTGGCCCACCAGGGGGCTTACCCCTGCAGGCCGAAGGTTGCCGATCACTGTTCTATTGTCTATCATTCACTTGTAACTCTTGGCTTGTAGAATGCAATCCTTCTTTAGTAATATAAACCTCTTTGGGACACTTGAGCCCCATGAGCTCATAAAAGCATCTTTATTTGATCCCTTTACCCTTCTGGGCTCCTTTGCCTCCTTGCCCCTCTGTCTTTCGATTGTGAGCTATTTGGGGCAGGGACTGACTTCTATTCTGTGTGGGAAATGCTCATCGCATTGTGGACATGATCAGAATAATGTTTGAAGAAAATGTACCGAGCTTCGTAGTGTAACACCGCTTTTGCAGGCTACAGTGTTGAATAAGGAAGGAGGTATTTTGTTAGACACCTGACCAGAGATGTGGTGGAACGTATGAGAGCAGCCTTACAAGGTATCTGAGAGTGGTTTGCAGGCTGTGAACAAAGGTTACATTATCGCTTAACTTTCACCAAGAAATATTTCTCAAGACGTCTGAGGACAAATAAAGCGAAATGTCAATGAATGTGTTCAGTGGAACCAAAACTATCTCAAAAGAAAAGAACGGAAAGAAAATCCATTTACAGGCTCATAGTTTTAAAATGTCTGCCACTAGATAGACAGACAGACAGACGACGCATTCTAAGTGACTACAAAAAATAAGTTGCCATTTACATCAAATGTGTACCTCCCCCCCACCCACCATGACAAATTGTATTTGATTGAACCGTTGTTTGGAATGGTCATAAAATGCATATATTCAATTAGTCATAGTATAGTGTATTGTCCAGTCAGTTCACTTTCCCTTTTTATCTAGCTGCATACATCCTATTTGGCATTTAAGGTAGTAAGAATTACATTATTTCTAAATAAGGGCAAGGACTGTTATTACAAAATGACAGTGAAGTTGCTTGATGGCAGCATTTTTTTAAAAAAATGCTGTCCTCAAAAATGACCTGGTGTCTTTCAGTCCTTCTACCACCTGGCTTCCAGAGCTTTGGGGAGTTGATGCACTGGGACTTAGAGGAGACACCTGGATCCTGAGTATTTGCTTCAAGTTCATACAGTGGAACTGTTGTGGTGCTGCAGGAGACAGGGTGGGCACTTCCCGTCAGAGAAAAAGCAATCTTAATCCAGGTGAACAGAAAAGGGAGAGTAAGGGTTTGTCCACATGAAGTAAATGTGGGGCGAGCTAGGATGTACACGGACACCACCCCAGACTGCTGCTCACTAAGTCACCACGTGGGTTCTGCACCATACACTAAAAGTTCCATGAACCTTGACTCATGTACTTTGATACTCTGTGCAGAGTATATCTTGACTTGACCCATGGACCGGTGCCAGTATCACTAAAAAAGGCAGAGTTAAGGTTACATGGGTAACACAATTTTGTCACTTCCTCGCTTTCCGACCCTTAGCAACATTCTTTTAGTGTATTTTTGTAAGGAATATCATATGGACTATATGGTCTTATCTGTACTGCCACTTTACAGTGCTGAAACTTTTTAAATCAGGGGTGTGAAAAAACACACCCCTGAATGATGCAAGTTTCAGCACTGTAAAGTGGCAGTGTAGCCATGCCCCCAGCTGCTGGTAGCCCTGCCCCTCTTGGGGGGGTCTTTTTTTTTTTTACACCTGCGGCAGCACTTTAACATTGGTAGGGAAGATATACTGTAAGTCTCCCATCCTGATGTCAAGAGTTTTGCCAGTAGCTTCAGAAGAAGGATTACGGTGTATGCATGTCCACAAAACATATTATATATAAACACACACAACCACAATTTCCAAGAATGCAAGTTTTTTAGCCTTCATATATGCCAGTATATATGTGCGAGCATTTATATCTTATAGACATGTACACCTATGACCATCCTCCTTTTACTGAAGCTACTGCCAAAACTCCTGAGTGCAGCAGGAGCAGAATTAAGGCCTTCATTCATTTGAAACATGCTGACTATGCACATTAGAAGATCATCAATTCTTCTGTGACACTGCCAATGAAAATTAGAAAACACAGAAAAGACAACAGAGAAAAGGCTGAGCAGCAACAACATGAATGTACTGTGGTAACAGAATCAATTCTTTGCAGGTGCACATGACACACTAAGCAGTTATAATAATGACACATATACTTACAGACCTAATAATTATTAGTCAAGGACAGATTATTGTAAAACAGCTAATAAACAGGAAACATTAGCTTCTCTAGCACAGGGCCATCACAAAACCAATATTAGCCCTACGTGTTCTATGCACATTTTCTATGAAGCCAATTAACCTCTTTATTTGGAAGCACAAGCTTCGTTATTGTTCAGTGTGGCAGCTAATCCTTCACAGCAGATAATTTTCAATGAGCATAAGTGGAATGAGTTGTGTTTGCCTCAACCAAGTTCTTGTACAATTAAAAGAAAAAAGATGAATTGTTTGATTTACTAAACATTGGTACATAGGAATGTTAAGCAGCTTGTAGCCCTGGACTGTAGAAGTCTAAGCAGCTATGGCTGGAGGGTAGTGCAAACACTTGTACTATACCCATCCTTCCATTGCCTCAGCTTCCCAATTGGCTCAGCCCTATAGGCAGAGACATGACCTTGCGAGTCAGCTAAATTCAACAGCGTAGTTGTTGGTAACATCACCTCAGTTCTTGCTGGTTTTACATTGAATCCCATGGACTATATGGTCATTCACGTATGTGCCCTCTAAACAATGTTACCTCTTTAGTTTAAAATCCAAGCAAGGTACCTAATGGCCATCTACAGAATGATTTCTGTTGGATAGTAATTTCAAGCTGGTTAAAACTAGTAATGAGACAATAAAAATATGAGCCTTAGAGATGTCTAAGGTAGCATTATGAATGCACTGTCACAATAAATAATACATTGCCATCCTACCTTCACTGTTAGGTCACTTAATGCCATGAACTGATAGTTGGAGCAGATTCCAGTTCATTCCATTCCCTTGCTGGGAAAGAAAAACAACAACAACAACAACAAAACCCCAATGTCTTTCACTCAAAGATTAAAGAAAGCAAGGAATACTTGTAGCACCTTAGAGACTAACCATTAGAGACTAACCAGTTTATTTCAGCATAGTCGTGGACTATAGTCCACGAAAGCTTATGCTGAAATAAACTGGTTAGTCTCTAAGGTGCTACAAGTATGCCTCTCTTTCTTTACGGATACAGACTAACACAGCTGCTATTCTTGAACCTCACTCAAAGATTAGTTTGCATAAAAAGAGAGCAAAGAAAGTTAACATAGCAAACAAAAAGACACTCCCATTTGGCATGTGGGGTTAAGTTATATTCTAGGACATCTGGGTGTGGAGGGCTAGAATCCCAAATGCATTCTACCCACCCTTCCCCCCAGACAGCCACTCATAGGTTTTGCCTACTTGTTCAAAGAACTAAGAAGCTAAATTAGAATTAAGCTGTTGCTCAGCAGGGACCAGGAAGCACCACTATTCTCTGTCACACATTTCAGACAATGGACAGGACAGTGCCAGATTTATGATGATCTTTTTCCTTTCAAATAACTAAGTGTTTCTCATTAAAACCAATGTCCTTTAAACTTTTACAGCAGTCCCATTTTCATTATTTGTTGTCACAGATGAGCTTCCCTTCACGTGCAGTAAGAGTAATTCAATAAACAACAGGGAAACAAAACTACATTCTCTTTTCTTTTCCAGAATTCCCCAGCTCCCTAAAAAAAGGGGGGGCGGGGCGGCGGGGGGGGGGGGAGCAGAAAAACCAAACTTTTCACCTACCCAGGATGCAAACTAAACCTCTCTGCTCTCTCCTGGCTATCATTTCCAAACACACTAGCCCACTTTTCCTTTGCCTCTTTTTTTATATCAGAAAGCTGTTTAAATGAGACGCAGCTGCAATCTTATTTTAACTCCTTCTGCTCTGGTTTCCTATGTTACAGATCTGCCAGGCCGCTCCTACTAAGATCTTACCTTTGAGCTCAAATTAGTATGGCAATATTAGGGCACAAGTGTCACTTTCACATGCAGAAGAAAGAAAAGTCCCAATTAAAAATGTGTTGAAAGTGTTTTGCATCAAACAATTTAAAAGAAAAATCTTGAATGCTCATGGGCATATTATGAAAGACACACTGCTGGCATAAGATGAGTGCAACTTCATTGGAAGGGCATCTGCTAAGGCCAGTGATGCATTTGATCCACGGAGTCTATTTGATGAGATAGCATCTTTATGGGAAATTGGAGGGTTTGATTTTATCCAACCCTTTCAGAATGACAGAATAATAATCTGTTCACCTTTAAAAGATGCAGCTAAATTGCCTGTCTAATCTGTCTACCTAGGTACTGATATGTCCCTCATCTCTTGTGGTATGTCTTGGAAAAGATACGACATTGCAGTTACTTGTATTCTGAATACCTACTGCAGTTTTCTTCAAAATGTCTCACAACAACACACAAAATTGGGTAATGAATTAAATCTTACTTTGGACATCTGAAGTAGTTATATCATAAATTCTGATTAGATTTCTATTTTACCAGTGAAAGAGTGACCCATGAGGCACAAGTGTGCATTTTGATAGCCATAAAACCCCTCACACTGTTATCTTACTGTCACATTAAAAGTCACTATCTAATGTATCCTTTGTGATTTTTGTGCCTGTATTTTCCAAGGGAAAAGCAGTTGATCATCTGGATTCATAATCACCTTACAACAAGAATATTTTTACTTGTTTTATTGCACATTTATAAGAAGCCCAGGACTTCTTATAATAGTATCTGGACATCATTTACTTAACAATGAATCTAGCACCTTCTCCAGAACACAGTAAAATAATCAGTATCCCCTCACACCGTCTCATATAACTTTCTGGAGGAGAACTGCGGTCATGAGGATATCAGCTGAAAGGATGTTTAGTGTGGAAATTAACTTATAAAATAAACTGGAAGCAAAAAGATGTTTACAGATGTTCTGCTAAAAGTACCACACCAAGAATGTGAACATGTGAACCCATCTGCAGCTCCCTTCACAATCACAATGCAAGATTGTTCTGAGGTCATCATAAGGCAACTAGCATTGATCACTGTTCTTGTATAGCAATGTCACTGTATGTTTACGGATACATGGATGAGCTTTTGCTAAAGCTCACTGAAAACAGCTGCAAGGCAAGACTTACTTTTAACCTCCCTGTTTAATACAAGAACTCTTGGCACAAATACTGTACTAGTAGCAAACAACCTGTGACGTTATCATTACAAAAACAGATTTGGCCAGCAGGACATGTTTACTTCCTGAACAAGCCCCAGACATTTTATATGAAACTACAGCTTTGCAGATACACTTTGGGGAAAGAGAACAACCATAAAAACAAAAGTGAATTGTTGGAATAGCCTAAACAAATGCATATCTTTGCTTGATTTCTGACCTGAGAAAGTCCACTTTATATAACTGATTCTAGATCCTCTGATTCTAAAATACAACTAGATTCACTGATGAATGTTATTGAATCCTTACTTCTACACACAAGATGGTCTGTAGGCTATGTCCACACCCCATTGCTTATCTCAGAGATATATTGACAGATTTTCTTGATAAAAGACCGTCACTAAATTGAAAGAAGGGTTGGGGTGATTACCCTGCCTCTGATGGAATCACCCCTTTGTTTATCCAAAGAATCATTTCTGACAGAAATGATTTTTCTCCAAGACTCATAAAAACACCTCGGAAGAGCAAATATTTTTGCCTCTGGAAAGGGCCAAGTGTATGATTATTTTCAAAAAAAAATATTCATTATGGAGAATACTCTTAGCCCCTACAAGATCTTCACCCAAGTCAGATTACACAAGCTGAACTCAGTAATATATTATCAGTGTCATTTTCAGGAACAAGTGATACTGTAAATATTTCCAGCAAATGCACTTAGTATGGATTTGTTTGTTAAATGGTCTTGCCTCCCGCCACCATTAAAGTTAGAAGAAAATGTTGATTTCAATGGGAAATTTCAAAGGGAAGAATTATTTCAAGGAGCTCTTTGCTAAAATAAGGACAGCATCACTGGCCCATTGTGTCATTCTGTGATGCATCATCTCCCTTCTTTTTACAAATAAATCCCCTCTTGAAAACCCTGTTCTGAACTCACCCTTCTAAGTACATATTACAACCAGCCCATGTGATAAACAGAGCTAAAAAAGCTAAAATGAAAGCTGGCATAAAGGGAGCTCACGACAGAACATATATTCACTATAGGATATAAAAATCCATTCATACAGCCAGATGCTGTATGGGGAACAGAGAATGGTTCATTTGATGATTACCTGTTCTGTTCTTTCCATCTGGGGCACCTGGCACTGGCCACTGTTGGAAGACAGGATACTGGGCTAAATGGACCTTTGGTCTGACCCGGTCTGACTGTTCTTATATTCTTACGATGCTCCTACCAGAGAAGCTAATATTGCAAGAGAGAAGTGCCTACTTGACAAACCTAAATGTCTGCAATCTATTATGGATGGATCACCAGGGGCAATGGGGTGGAACGTTAATATCCTCCAAAGCAGCTTGCACTTGTATTCCTAGGGGCTTGTCTTCACTACCGAGGGGAAGGATCGATGTTTTGGCGGTCGATTTATTGCCACGATAAATTGATCACCAGCGGCGCCCCCGTCGACTCCGGAACTCCAGCTCGTCAAGAGGCGCAAGCTGGAGTCGACAGGGGAGCGCACCACTGACTGCCACTGCTGTGAGGATGGCAGGTAAGTCAGCTGTAGATATGCCGACTTCAGCTACGTTATTCACGTAGCTGAAGTTGCGTATCTACGGCTGATTCCCCCCCCCCCCCCCAGTGAAGACCAGCCCTAGGAGTGCAAGATATTAAAGCATGGGTCCAGGGAATCCTACAGGATACTAGTTGTGTGATCTTCATACTTAGTTGAAACAAGCTTCCCCATTTTACACAGGCACAGTGGAGAATCCGCAGCTTGTCGTTCCAGTGGTCTATAAAATTCATTGTACAGTATCGGATCATAGTGTGTACTTAATGCTTTAAAAAACCCTCAAAGTGTTGCTCCCTGAATGAGGCAAGACTTACTATTATTTTGTGTTCAATTTACAAAGTCCCTAAGGCCCCAGCCCTACAGACACTTACGCACTTGCTTCACTTTAAGCATGCAGGGTTTCCACTGAAGCCAATGGGACTGCTCAGAAATGTGTGCAAAACTGTAAGCCTGAGTGCCTGCAGGATTGGGGACTGCAGATAGACCAAGATAGGAAGCAAAAGAGCAAAGACAGCCTTGTTTCCTCATCAATTGACAGCAAAGAGTCTACCTCTAGCCCACTGGTTCTCAAAGTGGGGGTCGCGACCCCCCAGTTATGTGGGGGTCGCGAGCCCCTGCTGCCAGCAGCCAGCCCCGAATGCTGCCCTGGGCTGCTGGCATGTGGCCCCTGCTGCTGCAGGCAGCCCATGCCATGGCCGTGGCTGTCTGCCAGTGCCCCTGCGAGCCAGAGCCCGGCCCCGGCCTGTGACCCTGCTGTGGCGGGCTGCCGGTGCCCCCATGATCCCAGCCCTGGCTCCTGCTGCGTCAGGCTCCCAGCGCTGACACGAGCCTGAGCCCGGCCCTTGCCGCAGCGGGCTGCCAGCACCCCCGCAAGCCCGAGCCCGGCCCCTGCCACGTCGGGCTCCTGGCACCCTTGTGATCCCGGCCCCTGCCACATTCGGGCTCCCGGCGCCCCCGTGGGGCAGCTGGAACTCCCCCCCGGGCCCTTGCCCTGGGAGGGCTTCTGGAACCCACACCCCCAGCCTGACCCCTAAGGGGGGTCACGCTTAGAGGCCTGGTGTGGGAAAAGGGTCGCCACTACAAAAAGTTTGAGAACCACTGCTACTGTGTGGTTTCTTTAGTTCTGCTGCTGCTGCTGCTATTCTGGCCAACTTAGCACAGTGCCATGTTAAAGGACCCAAAGTTTCTTTATGGTTGCAGTACCATGTTACAGTGCATGCTGACACTGCTAATTAACAGTAGTGTCTTATAAATCGATTCATACTCAAAATCTTTCAGTCTCAACCCTGGAAGCTGGAATAAGGAGCTGACAAGCAGAACTGCTCATAAGAGACTGATCTTTATTTGTGGTCCCAGGCAATGAGATGGGTGAGAGTTACAGGATTATACATCCCTGTCCCATGGATGGGGTTAGTATCTAGTGACCCTAGTAGCTCCTGTTACAGATGCCACATTTTAAGTTGGAGCACGTAAGTACTTTTGTTTGGGAAATAGCCAAAGGTGTTGGCCTGTGCTGCTGTGCTACACATTTCATTTCTCAAAGCCATTTCAAAATTACAGCAGTGCCAACATCTCGGTGAATCCAAAACACCGATTTTGCTAACAAACTTCTGTTAAGTGTATTCGCTGGAAAGATTTAGAGTCTACTTTGTTCCTGAAAACTGCACTGGTAGAATGTCACAGTATTCAACTCTTAGAGTTGGTATGGCAACCTCCACCGTTTCATATTCTCTGTATATAGTATAGATAGATCTTCCTACTGTATGTTCGACTCTACACATCTGATGAAGTGGGTTCTAGCCCATGAAAGCTTATGCCCAAATAAATTTGTTAGTCTCTAAGAAGGTGCCACAAGTACTCCTCATTCTTTTTGCGGATACAGACTAAAACAGCTACTACTCTGAAACCTATTCAACTTGTATAATTTGACTTGGGACAAACAATTTCAGGGAGTGCAGGGCACAATAGAATCCTAATTCCCCTATGAACATATTTTTTAAAATAACCTCTTATTGGGTGCAAACCATGTACATATTGGCAAATGTATTCGGGGGGGAGGAGGGGAGGGGCAGCGGGGGTTCAAAATTTTAGTAACTTTTCCTGAAAAATAAGTTTGGTTGCTTTTAAATTGTCTGATACATCTATCTATGTATCTGATCTATCAATTGATATTTTTATAACAGCTCTCATCATCAAAACATCACAGCACTTTCCAAAGAGTTTGAAATTAAGGTCCCAAACTAGCACTGCATTTAAGCACAGGTATAACTCCAAAGACATAAGCAATCCCATTACCTTCTACCGAACTACTCACACGTTTAAACACATGTTTCTGGGCTTGCTGGATTGAGGTTCAAATCCACAAGTGGCCTGTAGATTAATTTCCTTTCCTGATTCCCAGTTGGGCATTTGGTTTTTAAAAAATATATTTTCTTTTCCTCTTTCTCTATCCCCTCTCCCTCTACTACTTTTCTCACAACTAGCCTTTATATGTTTTTGTTCTTCATCCTTCTTTGCTGTTTTATGTTACCTGATCTGGGACGGATTCAACATGCCATAGCAGTCTTTTTTTTTTTTTTTTTTTTTAATGGATGGCTTCAAATTTCTGAAAATAGGGTCTCAATGCATAATGGCACCCAGTCCATAACTGGGGCACCTCAGTGTTACCACAATACAAATAAATGCAACCACCACTACCATGTCAGACTCTTAAGTAGAGCAGATACTCTTTTGAACTACTACTACTACTATCTTTTGAACTACCAGTATTTCCAGGTCACAGGGGTTGTTCTCCTTATATAACCTAGAACTTCCTTTTATATTTAGTTGAAAAACCGCACAGAGTAGAAACAAAGCTCAAAAATACAGAAATCTGTCCTTTTCCTATGAGCAAACGTTTAAAAAGGAAGTTGAGGTTTGGTTGTTTTGGAACATTCTGACAACTTTTGCAATTTCTTGACCTACAGAATATCTCAAGCATATGCAGATGCATCAAAAAAATCCTTTATATTGTACAGTGGATTCCTCCATAACATCTTTTTTTCAAGAAATGGGTTTGTAAGTGGAGGTTTGCTATAACCAGAATTGTAACTGGTGTATAATAAACACAATGTTATGATCCGGGACTCTCATTCTACTCCACTATCAGTGGTTTTCACCTGTAAGAGTTTTCTATAAATGGATTGCACTGCACTTCAACATTACTAGACAATCTTTTAGACAGTCATACTACACAGACAACACTACAAATCCAAACAGCACCTGTTAGCTGTCAAACAATCTCAGGTTTTTTCCCCCAGAGGTTTATTTTCACATTTTGTATCCTTTTACCTAACGTATGAAAAAGGAAGAAAAATAACAACGTCAGCTTCCAAGATGACAAGAACTGTGAATACTGCATATTTTATATGTGCACTGAAAGTGAGCAGGGAAGAATAAAGTGCCCTTCATAGCATTAATAATTATGAAATGATCTAACAGGATAGTAAAATTCAGAAGCCATTTAATATCTTGATGTGTCTTCATGTTTATTTATTGAAATGCTCATTAGTATTTCCAGTGACCTATAGAAAGCAGCTGGTGGCCTTTGCATTCTTCTTCCTATCCCTTCACTGAAGTCCTGATCCAGGAAAGCACTTAAGCATGTGCTTGATTTTAAATGTGTGACTATGTCTCACTGGCTTCAGGGGAACTACTCACATGCTTAAAATTAGGTTTGTGCTTAAGTACCTAGCAAAATCAAAGGCTAAGTGCTTTGTTGGATCAGGGCCTAAATTCATTAAGGACAAGATCTAACTTCCACTGAAATAAATGAGTATTTTGATTGACATCAGGAAACATCAGATCAGGCCCTAAATGGAATATGTGAGCCAATATCTGATCTATTTTTTCACCTTGGGCCTAATCCTGCTCCCTTAAAGTCAATGGGACTTTTACTCTTGACTTCTTTGTGGGGGAGTGGTGGGAGTGGATGTGTGGTTGAGAATAAAGCCCTATATCAGGATGGAGAATAATTCTACTGAAGTTAATAGCTTGCCACACGTGTAACTGATAACAATAATAGGCTCTGTATCTTCATTTCCTTTCCTCTTGAGTTTCAAAAGACACCCTTTTCCCATTTGATGTTGGTTCCAATTACAGAGATGGTGGGGGCAGAATTTATAGTTAGCCAGATTCTGCCTTCAACAGAACTCCTACTGAAGAAGGGAAATGTGTCCCTGAAGGCAGAATCTGACTCAGTATCGCTATAGGGAGAGGAGAGCCAACCCAATGATTACTGTAATATTGGAGATGGCGTCAACAAAGTCTGAAGGAAGCAGTGACAGAGAGCTGTTTATTTGGTGAGACTTCAAAATAACGCACTTAAATGAACCCATTATAACAAAACTCTGCAATAAATGCAACAATACTAATACATAATATTCTTCTGTCATTTGAGGTCATGTTAACCTTCTTGAAGATGAAGCCAGGAACTCCCTAAGTTAATCATCATCTACTTTGGAGCTGGTGATTATTTGATTCTGAGGTTTGCCCAAGACAGAACAAGCATGTGAAAAATGGGTGAAATGCAAGATTCATTTATGCAAGGTCAGAGTAACCTAGATTTCAAAAGCGGTCTAAAATATCATAGGCCTTCACACAAAAAAAAGTTTAGTGCATGGCTCATTTAATATTTAAGAGGCCTGCGTGTGAGTATGTAAAAGAGTTCTTTTCTTTTGCTATGCTTAGGAAGGTCAAATAATGGTTAATATTAGATCATATTTGAGAACTAGCTCTCTGAAATGACACTTGGCTTATATTTAGTATTTTCAGTGTACCACAGTGCATGCTAAGAGAGAATAAATATTTGCAGGCCAGATCCTCTACTGATATAAATACACGAGGTTCCACTGTCTTCAGTTTACACTAGCTGAATATCTGGCCCACTTTTTTTCAACTTTCTCTTTAAGTGCACTTTTCTTTACCGAAACCTCTCAGCATAATGGATTTACATAATTTACACCAGTTGAGGGTCTTCCCCTGGTTTCTAGGATGCCTAACTTGTCCATTACACAGCTCAAAAATCTCTTTGTGCAGGTTAGTTTCTGAAAAAAGGGTTTAAAATTGAGCAGAATGTCTATAAAGCTATATGGGAGAAACGTGCATTATAACGGCAATATTTCACTGACTTGGATCTAAACAATCAGCATATATGATGGAGAAGAGTAAGCTACTGGCTTGAAAATTAACAATTAATTTTATATTAAGTTTGGCAGAATGAGAACAGCACAGTCAATAGCTCTAGCAAACAGTATGATTTATATATCACTTTTAATTAAACATGAATTCTTTAATGTTATTATTAAAAAAAATGAGCACATTAGACTTAGTTCTTTTATTATAAATATTTTAACAGTAGCATAATGGACTGAGTTTTTATACAAAGTTTGATTTTTTTTCTCCTTCTTCATGTTTTCCATCTGCCCTACCTGTCAACATGCCAATAGATAGATCAGGGACACAGGCACTGAAGATAAATGGCCGAATAGGAGACATGCAGAGTAACTGATAACTACATTGAACAGAATGAGATTTGAGGTGATCTTTTGTGAAGAATATTACATTACATTGAAGTAGTTACTCATTTTTAGCTTTTAAATGTTTGTCAGCTACTGTAATTGAAAATGGAACACAAAATTTGTAACAAGCTGTGATATTTTTCCTTTAAAGTATGTCCAGAAGTCAGAGAGAAATGAGAAATCTTCAGTGTGTAGATTTCCTAATATATTTCTGATATCTGCTGACTTTCCTGTTCCTGAAGGTCAGATGAAATGTTCATAATGCCATTCAGAGTAAGGACTGCATTTTGCCTGCAATACACAGTCCCACACTGAGGCAGGCACTATCTGTCTCGGCCATATCCCATGGAGCTCAGAATCTCTGACATAACTTCAGAGATGCAGTGTGAACTCCCATGAGCCCACTCAAATCCACTGGCTAGTGCAAGAAGGGCTAAGCTATGTCCCACTTCCTGTCATAGCTCTTTGGTATAGGGCAGGGGTCTCCAAACTTTTTTGATCGCGAACTTCTAGCAGGAAAAAAAATTGAGCCTGCACCCTCATGGGGGAAGCCCTGCCCTGGCCCCACCCCCCAACCACACCCTCCCACTTCCCGCCCCAAACTGCCCCCCTCAGAACCTCCCTCCTTGTCCCCCGATTGCCCCCCAGGATCCCACCCCCTATCTAAGCCTCACTGCCCAATTTCCCGACTGCCCCATCAGTTGTCCCCTAACTGCCCCCGAGGGGCCGGTCCCCGCCACAGCAACTGTCTCCCAGGGCCGGGGCTGCAGCCGCGGTGCTTGCAGAGGAGCCGCCGGGGCAGCCCGGCTCCTCGCAGAGGAGCCGCCGGGGCAGCCCGGCTCCTCGCAGAGGAGCCGCCGGGGCAGCCCGGCTCCTCCTGCCTTATTGGCTTCCAATAAGGCAGGAGGAGCCGGGCTGCCCCGGCGGCTCCTCTGCAAGCACCACGGTGCCCAGCTCCTCTGGCTGGGGCTGCCGCAGTGCTTGCAGAGGGGCTGCCGGGGAAGCCCAGCTCCTCCTGCTGCTGTGGTGCTCGGCTCCTCTGGCCGAGGCTGCCACGGCGCTTGCAGAGGAGTCGCCGGGGTAGCCCGGCTCCTCCTGCCTTATTGGAAAATCGGGAGGTTTCCAGTAAGGTAGGAGGCTCCTCTGGCCGGGGCCACGGTGCTTACAGAGGAGCCGCCCGGCTCTTCTAGCCGCTGGGGCCGCCGCGGCCCACTGTGGGTAGTCTCGCGCACCCCAGTTTGAAGACCACTGGTATAGGGAGTGGTGCTAGCCAGAAGCAGCCCTTGTACTCACAGGAGCACGAGGTTTACTATTGTGCTTGCTTTTGCCCAGTCATTTTGTTCTCCTTTACATGTGCACCCACACAGAGGCCAGGCACAATGTCCTTGAGGTTGTTGCTTGAAATCTGGCCATTTTATTGTGGTTTTAAACCACTATACTATTTTTAAAAAGTGACCTAACTGTTCTGGGTACCTGTTTAAACTGAATACTTGTGTGTGGAAATATACAGCTTGAAGGTAAAGGGAGAGGAGCTGAATCATCATCACAAAAGAATATATGTACACTGGGCCATTAGCCCCACACTCAGCTTTCCCTGAGGGGAATGAGAATTGCATGTGCTGATCAAGAACAATACTCGCATTCTGACTGACAAGACTGTCACTACTAAGTGTTCATTCTGAGTCCTGAGCACTGTTGACACTCTGCAGTGAAGCAGAACTGCAGATATTCCTGCTGCATTCCATGGGGAAACCTGAACATGCCCACGTGTGGTCACAAATCTGGAGACAGAGTTTCAAAGCAAAATCATTTCCATGTTAACTGAAAGAGGTTTTCTCTCTGGCCCCAATTCAGCAAAGTGCTTAATGCTTAAATTTAAACACAAGACCAGTCCTATTGCATACTCACATGCTTGAAATTAGACATGCGATTAGTATCTTGGTGTACAGGGGGTTATATTGGGATGAAAAACTCTGAACCAAATCTCTTTATTTCTGCCAATAGATGGTGAACTATAGGTACCACACAATGCTGCATTCTTAAATACACTACTCTTTAATACTCAAATGTTACCCTCATTGTGCCTAATCATACTCAGAAGCACCATTCCTTATCTGAGATTTAAAGTGTGTACAGTACCTCAAGATATTTTCAATACAAAAAGAATTGCCATATAGCTCTCCACAATTCTCTCTTCATTAGAGATTTTTTTTAAAATTTAAAAAACATGGTAGGTGAAGTTCTGGCTCCATTGAAGTCAATGACAAAACCCCATTGACTTTAGTGGGAGCAGGATTTTACCCCATGTTTCTACTCAGTATGTTTGATCTGTTTACTCTATTTTCTCTTAGGAAATGGTTTAGTCTTTATTCCTAAAGACTTAGAGTCTCTCTCTCTCTCTCTCTCTCTCTCTCCTGTGGCAAAGTACCTTTCTCTGTCTCACCAGGCTCAAGTCTTGGAAAGGTGGGATTGGGTAAAATAGTCCTCCCACAATGCAAAAGGGCAGGCTATTCCTTCCCTCAGTCAGTCTCCTGGCTTGTTTCTCATCCCTTCTCATGGGGGAATGCAGCCTCCCTTCCTGGAGAGGCTCGATGTCCTGCAGCACCCAGCCGACAGGCAGTTTCCCTCCTCCTCTCCATTTCCCCCCTTCTTGTAGCTGTCTGTCCTGGGTTTACCACAATATATATATTTCTTGTATTATAAAAATGAAAATTGAATGGTGATTATAAAAATACTGCTATTTACAAGTTGCTGTTGTAGATGCATGTTGACATAAAAGAATAACAAAAGAGTCTACAGCAATAATTTTGAACTACATTAGAGCATTGTAGAAATCTAAATATTTGATTCTAGCAACTATTATAAAAATGTTGCTAATTTTACTACATCGGGGAGAACAATCCTATGGGAGGGCAGGATCAAACCACAGAGTTGTGTGTGTGATGTCTTCTATAATGATGCCATGTATCATTACCATTCATGATACCCTGCCCTGTAGATTTAAGACTATGCTTTAAAAGAAAATGGATGGGATATTTCCTCACCGCTCCCTCTGTGTGTGGTAAAGATTTTCCATGCCTGGATCTGGTTGCTTCTCCACTGAATGGGGCACCATTTCCCTGCTTTTTTGGGGTCCCACAGAGCATGTTCCACAAGTTTTGAGTTCTGTGCTGGGGAAGGGCATGGAGCCTGGTCAGCTTGTCTGTAAGGGGGTGTATGGGAAAAACATTGGCCCCGTGTTGATTCGGTCACAAAGATAATATTTTTCCATGGGGTTCCTCTCCTGCAGATCCCAGGGGCAGCCATGACCAAGGAAACAAGAGGATGTGACAGGAGGAGCATGGTCAGACCCATTGGATAGGCAGGGGGACTCCACCTGGATGACACTGTCCTGTTGATCTCTGACCTTTGGCAGATGGGAAGGCAGGCCCCACAGCTTATTAGTGAGTGGGCATACCCAGCACCCTCAAAAGAACTATAGGGGACTCTCCCAGAGCTCACTGCTATTCCTTGGGCTATGGAAGGAGATGGATACACCCCTGTATTTGATATATTTTGTGTGTGAGGACATGGTATTTTATTGTTTTCAGAGTTATTTGCATTGAAACCTGAAGATTACAGGTTTCCATTCAGTTTCTTGCATGGAGGGTCTTACTCTTCACAGCTCTGGACCTCGTGTCTTTCACACCTGGGTGACGTGGGTGTAAACAGCTACTAGATCAAATTTGTTAACTCATTGGCACAGGCCAGAGCATTTACATCCATTTTGCGCAGGTATAAATGACTAAAAAAGTTGAAAGGCAGGAGAATTTGGCAGTATCTTCATCTATTTAATGATAGGTGACGCTGTGCCAGCATATTGATTAGTTATCTAAATATAGGTGAGTAGATCCTTTGAAGAATTCCCTTTGTTTAGGGCGCATGGTTGGGGAAGGGGCCTTGGCTTGAGCCCTGGCGGTTTGGCAAGCCCCAGTTTGCTGGCTCAGCTACTTGAGGATCATCACAGGCAGATGGAAATAGAGCAGATCTACAGCTGCTTTATGTTAACTTGGTGGCTGTGGAGGGTCTGGCACCCCAGCGCCCCTTTGTGGCAAGGGTGGCATGTGGTGTCGGACCCCAGCCACTCTCTAATTCCCAATCACAGGGCAGTATGGCCCAATGGCCAGAGTCCTTATGGCATCCCCGAATCTCCGGGCAGTGTGGCCCAATGGCCGGAGTCTATATCTCACACCCCTGATATCAGGGCAGCGTGGCCCTATGGCCAGAGTCTATATACCTTCCCCCAAGTCTCAGGGTAGCGTGGCCCGACAGCCAGAGTCTATATCTCTTCCCCAGGCCTTGGGGCAGCGCAGCCTAAGAGCCAGAGTCTGTCTCTTCCCTAAGCCTCGGGGCAGTGTGGTCTATCAGCCCGAGACTATAGATCTTCCCCAAGCTTCAGGGTAGCATGGCTCAATGGCCAGAGTTCATATATTCCCCTTGCAAGCAGGGTAGTGTGGCCTAGTGGCTGCAGTAGTAGAGGGACCTGGGCCAGCCCTCTCCAGCCAATCCCACCACAGGGGAAGAGGGGGAAGGGATAGCTCAGTGGTTTGACCATTGGCCTGCTGAACACAGGGTTGTGAGTTCAATCTTTGAGGGGGTCATTTAGGGATATGGGGGAAAACACTGATTTCATTGGGGATTGGTCCTGCAGGGTGTTGGACTAGTTGACCTCCTGAGGTCCCTTCAAGCCCTGAAATTCTATGATTTTATGATGGTGGGGTTCCCCCTTCCCCTAGCTCAGCAGGGATCCACCCACAACACACCAAGCATCTGTGTGCTTTTAAAACTCCCCTGGGTCTCTTCCTACACAAACCACCTTGCCTTCCACTTCTGGGGGTCCTCCTGTCTGTTCCCCTCCAGAGCCATCGTCAAGCAGGGTCTCAGGTCACATCCCAGCTTGTCTGGCCTCTGGAACCTGGGGTCCTGGCTGTCCCTCCATAGGAGCTAGCAGCATGCCTCCTTCCCCTCCAGCAGTCAGCACCAACTGAGCTGCTCTGCAGGCTTTTATACCTGATCTCCAGTTGGAGCATGCCCAGCAGAGCCTCCAGGGCATGGCTTCCTCAGCTAAGAGGGAAGGGTTAACCATTGTGGGGCACTCAGCCCCATCACTGTGGCCAAACCTTGAGGGGCATGCCTGATGTAAATATGGCATATAGCCACCTTTCTTCTCCATCCCCTCAGGTTTTATGCTGAGCCGAACTCTGCCAGAACCAAGGATCTAGCCTGGGATCCTGTGTTAATATTTTCTTTTTGATCAGATTCTTTTCTTTTAAAATGTAACATGCTAAACTACAGAATGTAGCACATCCTGAACCAGTTTTTAAATAAACTGGTGACCAACGTGTGGCATGTTAGACATTCAGGAACAGATTCTCATCTCACTTTTACTATCTTAACTTTTTAGGCCTGAAGTTCCTTTCACTTGCAAAGATGTAACTCAGGAATAACTTCACTGAAGTTAAACTACAATACACTAATGTCAGTAAAAGAAGAATATGGCCCATTGATCTCAGTGGAGTTACTTCATGTTTAGGCTTTACCGAGAGTATGGTTTAAAGTTGTGTTCACTAACTTGTTCTAACTAATTTTCAAAGCCTTGTGTAGACAAGGCACGTTGCCATTAAAATATGCTAAGCTAGTCAGTTAAAGGCTATTGGGTAGCCTAAGTTTAAAAGCTGTGAAAGTCTATGCTGACTTGTGTTACACCCAACTTTCAGAACGCTCTGCTAAGACTTTCTAACAACCCACCTTCCAATCCAAGTCCAGACAAGACCTGATGCAGGTGAGAAATAAAAATCAAATCCTTAATGTCTCTTACATTATATATCCTATAAAGCATGATGAGCAAAAAATTCTGAGTTAAACATTTGGAGCAGTTGGTAACATTCCTAACCCATTACATTTTCAGCAAAGTGGATTATCTTGTCTCAGTGTCTTCTGATGAACAAATCAACCGTAATCTTGACACATTAATTTATTATGGATTAAATAAACTCAGTCTTAATAAACTTCAGTTAAAACTGCACTCAGTGTTTGTAGGAGGAAAATTCAGCAGTTAGGTTCCCTGTCACAGCTACAAAAATAGGATCAAACTTTTCCAACTGTATCTAGTTTAGACTGGTTGTCTGTTCACCAAAGATGTGATTTTTATAGGTTTTAGTTAGATATTTGATTGCTTTCTTGGAACTGTTCCACAGTATCTGAATGAGCTGACATCCAGATGTACCTCCTCTGAGGCATTATGTTTTATTTCACATTATCAACCAAATGCTCCCAGATTAGATAGTCAGAGATGGGTGGGGCCTTTAACCTTATTTTCTCAAACTATGAGAATTATACTCTGCCATCTCCTGTTTGATTGTGCACTTACGTCTACAGAACAGTGGGAAAATAATTTAAAACATGTTTGATTTAATAATTGAAGCAATATTTTTATGTATTACTAGCGAAAATACCCGGCGTTGCTCGGGTCCGTC
Source organism: Sternotherus odoratus (assembly GCA_032164245.1). Taxonomy (NCBI): domain Eukaryota; kingdom Metazoa; phylum Chordata; order Testudines; family Kinosternidae; genus Sternotherus; species Sternotherus odoratus. Next base: position 152,453,397 of record JAVMKO010000001.1, on the reverse strand, counting down.
GGAGGTGGGGAGGGGGCAGACAGCTGAGCGAGTGTGGGGTCCGTTGGAGGGGGGATGGGGCAGAGAGCAAACCTGACACCCCCACCTCACCTCCCCAACCAAACCCGACACCCCCACCTCACTTACCACTCGACCAACCCCGACTCACATTTTCACCCCTCCACCCAAACCCAACACCCCCACGTCACCCCCTACCAACCCCAACACCCCCTGACCAACACCCACACCTCACCCCCCGTAGACCAAACCTGACACACCCACCTCACTTCCCCCCCCAACCAAACCCAACACCCCTACCTACCACCACAAACAAACCCGACACCCACACCTCACTTACCTCTCGACCAACCCTGATCCCCTCCTCACCCCCCCAACCAAACCCAACACCCCCACCTTACCCCCCCACCAAACCCAACACCCCCTGACCAACCCCAACACTCACACCGCACCCCTCACTCACCCCGACACCTTCCCACACCCCCAGACCAGACCCAATACCCCCGGCTCACTTACCCCCCGACCAAACCCGACACCCCTACCTCACCCCCCGACCAAACCCGACACCCCTACCTCACCCCCAGACCAAACCCGACACCCCTACCTCACTTACCCTCCGACCAAACCCAACTCAGGTCCATCGGAGGGGGGGAGGGGGCAGAGACCTGAGCGAGTGCGGGGTCCGTTGGAGGGGGGATGGGGCAGAGAGCTGAGCGAATGCGGGGTCCATTGGAGGGGGTATTATGACGTCATAACTATGACACAGAGAACAGCACCTGCCCAGCTGATGTGATTGGCCTTTAAATAATTTCACCCCTAACTGTACCAAATTTCAAGTCTCTAGCTCAAACGGTGTGGAAGGAGTAAGTGCACGTATATACACGCATACACCATTTGACTTTTATATATAGAGAGTGTCTCATTTTATTGGATAGATTGGATAGATAATGGAGTTCACGTACCTGTCTCATTTTGCCTTACTTCTTACTTACTTTATTCTGCATTGCAAACCCTGTGAGGAATTTTATGTATCAAATCCTAAATGTATGGGGACAGATCCGCAGTTGGTATAACTCAATGTAGTTCCACTGACCTCAAATGCAACAGAAGGCACAATAATTGGTATACGTAACGACTTCATGTCAGAATAAGGTCCAGATCTTTGGATAGTGTAAAGTAGTAATTATAACCTATTTTGGGTGGATGGAATGGGCAAATGGAATGGGGAATGTCACTCTGTCAAACATGCCATTACCTGTTTCTGAATCACTGAAAACCCAGAAGAAAATGATCTTGAATGTACAGATCAATATCAATAGAGCATAACATGGGGTATTAGTTGATGTCTGCAACACACCACCAAATCACACCATGGACCAGGATGTCTGGATCATTATACCCTATGTATAATGTGTAGGGAGAAGAGCTGCATGATCATGGGGGCCTTCAATTTGAGTGACATATGCTGGAGGTCTCATGCTGCCAGTCAGTACTAAAACATCCTTGGAATTTCTAAATAGTACAGATGACAATTTCCTAACTCAAAAAGTATGGCATCCAACATGGCGGAATTCTATATTAGACCTCACCTCGACAGATAAAGAGGAACTGATCACAGAACCAAAAATTAATGATAACTTAATTACAAGTAATCATGACTTGAGCACATGCAAATAAAATAAAATCCAGACCAGTAATATACATGTTGAGTGCTTTAAAAGAGCCAGTTTCAATGATGAAAACAATTATGAGCCAGATCAGATAGGAGGAACAATTTAATCAGAAAAATGTGAATGATAATTAGGAATTGTTTAAGAGCACTTTACTAGATGCCCAAAAAACTATAATACCACAATTTAGGAAGAAGGCAGTATTAGTTAACCAACACAACCAGGTTTAGAGGGGAAGTGAAGACAGCTATAAAATATATATAACGAAGTGAGTTTAAATTGTAGAAAATTGATATGGAAAACAAAGGGAGATAAGGAGAAATGTATGGCCAGCAAAGGTAAGGACAATAAAAAGTAGTTTTAAAATTATATTAAGGACAAAAAGAATTCTAACAATGGTATTAGTCCATTACTAGATGGAAATAGCAGAATGATCAAAAATAATGCAGTAAAGGTGGAAGTATTCAATAAATATTTCTGTTCTGTATTTGGGAAAAAAATCAGATGATATATCATATGATAACATTCTTTCCATTTCACTAGTATCTCAAGCGGATGTAAAACAGCAGCTACTGTGTCATCAGGTCTGGATGACTTAAACCCAAGAGTTTTAAAAGAGCTGGTTGAGGAGCTTTCTGGACACTTAATGTGGATTTTTAGTAACTCTTGGATAACTAGGGAAGTTCCAGAACACTGAAAGAAAACTAATGTTTATAAAGGGGAAATGGAATGACTCATGTATTAATAGGCATGTCACTCTGAGATCTATCTCAAGCAAGATAATGGGACTCGATTAATAAAGAACCAAAGGAGGGTAATATCATTAATGCCAATCAATATGGGATTATGGAAATAGAAAATAGATCCTGTCAAATTAACCTGACATATTTTTCTGATGAGATTGCAAGTTTGGTTGATAAAGGTAAAATTGTTGATTTAATAAACTTAGATTTCTATAAGGCATTTGACTTGGTACCAGATGGCATTTTGATTAGAAAACTAGAACACAAAATGAACATGGCTGCTTACCAAAAGGTCTCAAAATGTAAGTGTTAACAGGAAATTATCATTGAACAGGTATGTTTCTAGTGGAGTCTCACAAATATGAGTTCTTGGCCTTATGCTATTTACCATTTTTATCAATTTGCTGGGAAAAAAATCACTGCTGATAAAGTTTGCAGAGGACACAAAAATAGGGGGAATGGTAAATAAAGTGGAGGCCAGGTCACTTATACAGAGACATCTGGATCTCTTCGTAGATTGGTTGCAAGCAAACAATATGCATTTTAACATGACTAAATTTAAATAGGTACATCTAGGAACAAAGAATGTAGGCCTTACTTACAGGATGGGGGACCCTATCCTGGGAAGTAGTGACTCTGTTATAAAGACTTGAGGGTTGTTGTAGATAATCAGATGAACGTAAGTTCTCAGTGTGATGCTGTGTCCAAAGGACTAATGAAATCTTTGGATGAATAAACAGGGGAATCTCAAATAGGAATAGAGAGGCTATTTTACCTCTGGATTTGGCACTGGTGTGACTGGTGCTGGACCAGAGAATTCAGGGTCCAAATTCAAGAAATATGTTAATAAATTGGAGGGGATTCAGCAAAGAGCCACGAGAATGATTAAAGGAACAGAAAACATGCCTTATAGTGATTGATCTCCTTGAGACCATCAATTTATCTTAAGAAAGAGAAAGTTAAGGTTGACTTTTATTACAGTCTCTAAGTACCTACATGGGCTTTTCAGTCCACCAGAAAAAAGTATAACATAATCCATCAGCTGGAAGTTGAAGATAGACAAATTTGGACTGGAAATAAGGTGTGAATTTTAATAGTGAGACTATTTTTGGACATTTTACCAAGGGTCATGGTGGGGGTTCCATCACTGACCATTTTTAAAATCAAGACTGGAGGATTTTAAAAGAGATGCTCTAGGATTTCGTTTGGGGAAATTCTAGGGACTGTGCTATACAGGAGGTCAGACTACTAGATGATTACAGTGGTCCCTTGGAACCTATCATTCTATGGAGCTCTACTGTTCTATACCAGCTGAGGATCTGACCCGTATCACTGACGTGAAGTGGTTATGCATACTAATTATTGTACCTGATATGGAATTCCAACTAATACTAAATATTTTTCTATTATTGAAAAGTTACAGAAGTACTAGTTTCTGCAATTTAGAAAGTGAAGGGAACTTGCAACTGACCAAGTCAAATGGTCAAAAAAGAGGGGTTGTGCATTTTGCTACTAAAATGCAGAGTAACACACTAGTTGAATCTCTCGCTGCCCTACACACCATCATAACAGTATGTACAACCACTTTCTGTTTAAAAGTCACGAAAAGAGTTGATTTTTTTTTGTCAACCTCATAGTGTTTTATGAAGCCACATGTAGGGTATTAGCAAAATTATAATTATAACCAGGCATACAGAATAAATAAATTAGAAAGTAGAAAAGTATTATACTACATATTTCCGACAGTAAACCCTTTAGAAGTAGCAACAGCTGAAAATGCATGAAAGTATTTTAAACTTGATCATTCAGATATCTTCAAGTTTCAGATTTATGTATTAGAAATCAAAGGTCATAAGATATGCCATATTTTATCTCGCCAGAGGATGTCTCATTTCACTTCAGGTGCAGGTATGTATTTTCAGGGATTCAAATCACTAGAACAAATGCCCCAAACAGCATGATAACATTAAGATCACTCAGAAACAATTGCACAATAGCTATCGACTCCATTTTAACACTAAATGTGATCTTTCCCTTAGTTTTCATTGTCCCTGAACCTCAGGTCTAAGCGGATGGGTATGGTTAAACATGTAGTTTTTGGCCTTACAGGAACATGTTTATCACTTTCCCCATAAGTAACAATTACCCCTGCAAACTACTGGCGCTTGACTACATAAGCATGTGGATTGTGCTTTGTAAGGTTGTCAGCTCAAAAATAGCTCTGCTAATATTAAGGATGATATAGTAATATTATGCTTCTAAAGGAACCAGGAAATTTTGAGTCAGTACTTCCACGGTCCTTCTTTGCCTGGGTATTGAATGTAGAACACATGATACGGTATATGATACTGTCACCCCACGGCTGAGTGGTAGCAAATGTCCAAGGCCTTGCAGGTTGGCTTCCAGTTGTAGGAGAAATCAAGGATGTGGAATCTGGATATATTCTTACTGTAACTTGTTTTATTTACATATGTGCACCAGTCCTGAACTGCATGAGATCATATATGTCATGCAGGCAATCCTTTCATCCAGGAATCCCCATCCTGCAAGAATGCTCTATTCAGAGGGAGCAACTTTGCCCAAGAATTGACTCTAGTTAGAGTGATTAAGGTAGAGATTAAGTTCCTTAGCTGCTAGCCATGTCTCCCTCAGAGAAGCTACATCACACAGCAGTAACACAGTAGTTTGTTCCAAGACTAAATCCTTAGGCCATGGTTACACTTTCAGGATTATAGCGCTTTTGGTTATATCTGTACCCATATACAGCAATAGGTATAGCGCTATAACATGTCCTGGCATGGCCACATTTGCAGCACTTGCAGCGGCACAGGGAGTGGTGCATTATGGGCAGCTATCCCAGCATTCAGCTGGGTGCAACATGCTTTTCAAATGAGGGGGGTGAGGAGTAACGTGTAGTATGTATGCAGAGAGAGAGAGAGGGGATTTCTACGGGTGACAGTCTTGTCAGTGGTTTCCTTTGAAATCAGAGCCTGCTTTATAAGTTTCTCACCACACAGCTCCCTTTGTAAACTTTTGCAGTGCTTATCTACTGAGTTAAGAGAGAAACTCTGAAAAGGTACTTCCGCATTCCTCCTGCCGAGTTCAAAACAACACAGGGACGTCAATTGCCTTAAATGGCTCGGAGGCGTGCTAGAGATCACTTATAGCGTAATAACTGTTTACACTTGCCATAACACGTTACAGGGAATATGCAATAGCTGTTATTCCTCAAGGAAGGGAGGATTACCAGGAGCGGTATAACTGTGGGTTTATAGCGCAATACATGCCTTGCCAGTGTGTACGGGTAGAGAGTTATAGCGCTCCTGGAGGCTTTATAGTGCTATAAAGTGCCAGTGTAACCAAGCCCTTACTCATACTCTGAGAAAAACTTTTAAGTCTGTGGAGATCAGCACCAGCTGGTGACCCCTGCCATAAAAATATAAAAGAGGAGCAGAGCTAAATATGCTGTTACATTTCCTTGACTTCATAGTTTAAGTCAGAACCTCATTTTTATTTTAACAAGTATTTTTGTGTTATCTTCTATTTTCCTCCCAAGTGACAGGTTAGTTTGTGTTATGTTAATTCATGTTGACAACACAGAGTGGGATTCTTTGTCAGAAGCAGGCCTTAACACAACTTGCCATTGACCTTTATCATATAATTAGATTCCCTTCATAATTTCACCTTGATTATCCTCAACTGAGCTACGAGGAGTCACAGGATATTAAAACAGGAACAAAACAAAACTTTTACAATTAAAACAAGTTAGCCAATACCAAGAAGTTTTCATATTTTTGGGGGGAGGTGAGGGGAAAATTTTCAAGCAAAACTTGACAAGGCGTTTTCAATTTAAAAAGGAATACTACTAATAAAAATACTTTAGTATTTTAATATACTATACCAAATAGACTAACACTTTTATGAATTAATATAATTGTGTTTGTATTTGCCCATTCCCATTTCTTTCTTCAGTTTAATGATGACCATTGTCTTGGCTACAGCAACATTAAAAAGACGACCCTGCCAATGACAAGCTGTGACAAAGCTTTTGTGCTTGTCCGTTAGTTCAAGATCACTAGCATTTAGCCCATGATGATTTTCTATATGTCAAGCACCACCTGTCATGCTCTCTGCAGCCTCATTTTCCCATTGTGGGCTCCCCAATAACTCACAAAGGCTTTCATAGATTTTAAAAGAAAAAACAAACACTACCAGCTGAAGATTTTCCTTCACCTACTTGTTCCCTGTGCTCCAGACTTTCTAGTTGGTATTGGCTTTCTGCATTCTCCAGGCTATGGTTGAGAGCTAAGAGTCTTTTGCCTAGTCTACACTTGCAGTAACATGCAGGGCACATGTAGCTACACATCCCAATGAATGGCTGACATAGGGAGGCAGTGGGAAAAGACTTCAACAGTTCCTCACTGCCAGAGTCTTCCACCGCTGCCTCATCTCTGCCAGAGCCTTTCCCTGCTGCCAAAGTTTTTCTCTTCAGTGGGGAAAGGCTCCTCCGGGGGAAGCAATGGGACATTGCACTACTAACAATAGCAGCATACATATGGGAAATGCTACCTGAGCATGTAGAGCTATGTGGAGCCCCTGAATGTGTAGACTGTCTCTTTGCTTTCTGGGTCAGATGCTCCTCTGCTATATGTTTGTAAAAAATGAGACATAAAGTAACCCCATGGAAGATAATGGTGCTACACTGGTGTAAAACTAACATAAATAAGAGAACACTCAGGGCCATTGTGTATGCAAGGCAGGCCATTTTGTGGAGAGACCCGAAAAGTGAGAAACAAGACTAAGGGGCAGGTTGTGTTAGCACATCAGAATTCAAAACTATGCCACAGATGAAAAAAAGTGAAGCATACACAACTGTACTCTAATAACCATTGCATAGAACTGACAAAACAGTGGCATAGAGAAATAATGCAAAGATATTACTGATGCTAAACTTTTATTTTATTTACTATTGTAATATATACAATAATGCTCCAACTACGTACATGATCAAAGCACTCCTTGTAAATCAATACCTGAATTAATTCAAGGCTCATTATTATTAATTGAACCTGAACAGAAATGAGTTTAAGCAAAAATAGAATAAAGAAACAAACAGGAATCGAGAGAGAGATTATGTAGAGAAACATTCATTAATATGATTATTTCCTCTGTTTTATACTTAGATACCTACTCCTCCATCTTGCTCTCTCTCTCTTGGGTATGATTCCAAATACAAATCTCCATTATCCTGCACTTTCTGTTCTTGCTTTCTGTGTCTATGTTTATGTCATTCTCACTGCACACTTTCTCAAATAAGGCCTGCATAGTTATAGGGTGTCATTATGTTCCGCTTTTTTCATCCCTTTTCCAAACAAAATCTAATCTGAGCTGTTAATAATGTTCACAGGGACATTTGTCCAAACTACGTTTGTTATATCAGTAATCGGGTTGTACTTTTGAATTAATGGATCACTTGTTTTTAAAACATAACACAGATATGCTTATGGCCTTTCTAATAACTTTTTAACATTGATCTTTCTCTTGTAATGGTTTCTTGTTTCTGCAACTGCTGAACAATCAATAAGGTTCCTTAGGATGGACCAGGATGAAGTGCCAGGATTAAGCTATTCTCCAGCATAGAATTTTCTATTCTAGAAAGGATATTTTAAAGTGATTTAATTGTATAATATATATATTTCACTTGGTATTAACTTTACTTCAATCCAAGAAGATTACAATCATCACTACCCCCTCTTTATCTAGGTATTTTTAAAGGGCTTGATCTCCAATGATGAAGAGATGTTTTGCATGGATGACTCCTATTAATACCAATAGGAATTATGTTCATAAATCTTTCTAGAGTTGGATCCTTCACTGTAATGCATATGAGCAACTTTTATATCTTTGTGAATGAATTATTATGTCCCCCCTCTTTTGCTGACTCTGTTTCAGATGACATATCTTCATGTTTTCCTATAACAAAAAATGCCTGAGTTGAAACTGGAAAGTCTTTACAATACTTTATCTGGTAAATATACTACACTGGATGGTAAGTTTACATACTTTGTGATCTCATTCTTATATAAATGTGCAGGTTTTTTTCTCAGTCCATTTTATTTTGTAAGAAAGACATTAAATATCTGCATACTGATATTATAATAGCAAATATTTTTCTTACTATTGCAGAACACTAACAAAACTATATTCAAAAACAAATATTTCTTATGAAACAAAAATATTTCTACTAATACTTATCAAACCATATGTAACTTATTTAGAAAAGCTGGTTTATGTATATCATTTTCCCTTCAAGTTGTTACAATCTTCTACTTCTGATTCAAATCAACAAAGTATACAACTTTGTGCAGAGGGAAAATCCATTGTCTATAATATAAATAATGTCACATGAGTTTTGTATTCCTGCAGTACAGTGTGTTTATCATCTACTATATGATAGTATTAAAGATAATTTAATGTATGAATTAATGTATTAAAGAGAATTTTAAAATACAGTATATGACTCAGGAAATACAAAATAGTTCTGTTTTGTTTTAAAATGTTTTGGGGTTATTTTGACAGACACTTTGACTTAGCCACTTAATTGACTAGTTTAGGGAGAGGGGGTATGGTTTGTGTTTCCCTTCTACTTAAATGTATTCTCCACTTTAGTTAATTAGATCACTTTTTTCACATGCAAATGCATCACAAGACCTCCTTCCTGGGTGTAACTATCCACTCCTGTTCACTTCGGGGAAAGAGTCCTGATACAAACACTACTGGCTGCCCCTTTTGTTGAAGTGTTTCTCCAAGCCCTGACTCATGTACATATTGTAAAATACCATTTTTTCCCTATAATACTATTTCAAGCTAAGTGGTTGGTTGCAAAGGCTTCTTCATGTTTTGATAGCCATGTCAAAACTGCATATTTGCCTGCTAAACATCTCAGAGGTTTTCATACACCAAAAGAGACTTGGGAGGCATTCCATTAGATAGTTCATGAGTCCATACTTGCTGACTGCTTTGACATCTGTGAACTTGGGCATTTGTCCAAAGCCCACAGAAATCAATTGAAGACTTTCAGCGGGCTTTGCATCAGCACTCGTTTCATAGTGTTGTGGGCTGGGCAAAATCTCATTGCCGAAGTTGGGTGTAGCTGCCATCCTTCATTCAAGATACAGATAAGAAACAATTAAAGTCCTTTTTAGAAGTCCCCAGCTAAAACAGAGGCATACCTAAGTCAGCCTGGGAATTAGAAGGATGTGGGTGGACAGTTCTGTTGAGTATTGTTTTGGGTAAGATGGGGTGGGGGAAAGTAAGATAGCTGAGAAACAGACTCAGAGAAGGAACAGAAAGCCAGACTTATCCTAACTGGAGCAACCTGCAAGATCCCAAATTTGTGGGTAACAGTTCAGATCAAAAGTGGTATGTAACAGAGTCCTTGATGGATGATGTGGCCTAATGGTTAGTGCACTTAATGCCCCCACTCTGTGTGTCAGTCTTACAGTCCTGGTCCTCCTCCACTCAGAGGTGTGGTGTGGAATACAGGTGCTTCAAGACTCTCCTGTAGTGGGGGCAGTGGGAGGGGAGCTCAGGCCCACCCACTCCACTCAGCTCCAGTCCAGGGCCCTAGAAAAGTCAACAGTACCTGGCCCCCCAAAGGTGCTTCATGGTTGCTTCCTACCACTGCTTTCCTCTCTTAGCTTTCAGTCCCAAATAAGATGAAAAGAGAAAGAAAAGAGAACCAAACAGCCTCAGCTGGGTTCGGCATACAGTCTTACTCTGTCAGGGAGGCTTCTCTGGCACCCTTGTCTCGAGCCTCCTTCCCAGCATCCCCCTTCTGTATTCCCCTTTCAACTCCTTCTCTAGTTGGAGCATGCTCTGCAGGGTTGGAGGGGCATGGCTAGCTGGGCCTACTAGTGTCCTTTAATCCCTTCCAGGCCAGTGTGGGGTTTGTATACCCAGTCACGTGGAAACAATAGCTTTTATCTTCTTGGGCTCAAAATTGTCTTTGAAAAGTCTACAGGTCTTCTAAGATTGGTGTTGTGGTAAGTAACAGTTTGATCTTTTTGTACACTTACGCATTCACATTTCTGGCTCACAGGTGCCAAGCAGTATGGTTGCAGCCATAGTCTTTTATCACTTTGGTCTCTGTCTCTACAGCCAGGTACTAAAATATCCTTTGTACAAAATATCCTTAAGCCCTTGTATCCCTGCTAGTATTTTGCAGGCAGCACGGATATTCTTCTGCTGTAGTTTTGATCCTAAATAGACATTTGCCAGTTGTTCTGCTTGCTGATGTACAAAACAAGGGGAGAGAACTTCAGTGTTCCTCCAAGCTCCCTTGTCGATATCCATGGTTAGCAGCCAGTGCTGAGAATCAATTTGCTTTGGCCAGGTCAGGTAGGATTTCTCTAAGTGTAGGCACTTGCAAAGTGATTCCTCCTTTTTCAGTTCCTGCATGTGATTTCAAATGATGGACATTTGCTGTTGTAATGCCTCACTCCATAACACCCACAGCCTTTTCTGTTTGGGTGCTTTGTATTTATGATGGCTTTAGCAAAAGTAATATGGGGTAAACAGCAGTTCTTTTGCCTTCCCTGCCCGATGTGGTGAATTGTCTCTGATCTTACCCTTTTCTGATTATGTGGCTGTTCACTGTGTTTCCATATTTGTCTCTTGGTGGATGCAATAGCGTGGTCAAATACCACATTGGATGTGGGCTGGAATGGGTTAATTGCCTGTCCTGTACTGGCTCCTATCACAGTCCTTCTCTCATCTTTAGTGTCCTCTTCCAGCTGCCGACTGACCTTGGCAGATCACAAAGTCCAAATGAACCTTACTAGAGTATTAAAGACTCCTGCAAATAAACAGTCTATTTTCCCTCCCTACAGTCTCCAGCCCAGCTCTGTCCTTTGTAAATTCAGACCTTTGTTCAAACTTCTAACTAAACAGTGTCCCTTTTGGGGATTTAGACCCACTTTACCTGTGGCCAGTGGGGAACCCAGGCCTGCCCACTACTCCAGGTTCCAACCCCAGACCCTATACACAGCAGCCATGTATTGCTCAACTTCAATCATCTGCTACATTGTCACTGGGGCTCTTCCTAATAGGACCTTTAATCTCTGTCCCTATTTCAGGACCAGCATCCTCAGGTTCTTCTTTCCCTTCAATTCCAGCTACAAAAGTTCAGCCAGCCATAAACTCTGTTTGACTGCCAGGCTCCTTTAACCAGAGAGAAGCCCCCATCTTCCCTCCTCTGCTCCCAGCCAAGAACCAACCAAATCAGGCCAGGCAATTCCTCTGATCTTGGCCAGCAGGACTCTGATTGGCTAGTGCTAGCCTCTTTAGCCCTTGGAGGAGCAGGTCTTCAGAGAGGTCTCTCTAGGCAGGTCTGGAGGACCCAGCATCACTGATCTGCTCCTCCCACATAATTGCTTACTGGGACTTCTGGGCTGCTTGTAGGCTTCCTCAAAGACCAGGTACACCTCGTTGTACCCTTACTCACATTGCACAACACCTTACTCTGCAGGTGATCTCATTGAAGCCAGAAGGAGTAAAGAGCTGGACCCTGTGAATGAAGGTTTCAGAACCTGGGCCGAAATAAAGACCAATTTTCATATAAATTCCAAGCAGTCTTCTAAAACTCTTGTCACTGCTTCAATATTTCCTTTACTGTACACGTGACAGAGTCCTGTGGCACCTTTAAAGACTAACTAAAGTATTGAAGCATAAGCTTTCGTGGGCTAATACCCACTTCATCGGATGCAAGCAGTGGAAGTATCCAGAGGCAGGAATAAATAAGAGGCAAGGACCAGGTTAGAGATAACAAGGTTAGTCTAATCGGGCTGAACCAGCTTGTTATCTTTAATCAGGGAGGATGTGGTCCTCTTCTAGCAGCTGATCTGGAGATGTGAACACTGGGAGAGGAGAAACTGCTTTTGTAGTTAGCTAGCCGCTCATAGTCTTTGTTGAATCCTAAGCTGATGGTATCAAATTTGCAAATGAATTGCAGCTCTGCAGTTTCTCTTTGCAGTCTGGTCTTGAAGTTTTTTTGCTGCAAGATAGTGACCTTTAAATCTGCAATTGTGTGTCCACTGCATGCATCTGACAAAGTGGGTATTAGCCCATGGAAGATTATGCTTCAATACTTTAGTTAGTCTTTAAGCTGCCAAAGGACTCTTTGTAGCTTCTGCAATTCCAGACTAACATGGCTACCTCTCTGATTCTTTACTGTACATGTTGCACGTGTCCCTCATTAACAGCTGCTATTTTGCTGATGCTGTGCAGCACAGGATGTCCAGTCTTATTATGGTTCAAGACATAGGAAATGCAGCTCAGTATTTGAATGCAAAAGAAGGAAGGAGACTTTCAAAGTTCAAGGTAAGTGTCATTTGTTTTTAGAATGCTGGGGGGGGGGAGCAGAGAGAGTCTATTGGTGCTTTACTTAATTTAAAAAAACAAAACCTTGTTTGTCACTTCTAATGTTTCCAATAAAATGCAAGAATAATATGGAAAGTATTACAATGCAGTATATAAATCAATCATTATATAAATCAATAATATGCCTTCACACGTGTCCAGTTCTGGTCGTCCCCTCTCAAAAAGAGTATGGCAGAATGGAAGGGGCTCTGAGATGCATGGTGAAAATGATTAGGATGTGATTAGCATGAAAAAAACTCTCATGAAAAGATATTGAAAGAAATTGCATTGATTATCTTAGAAAGGAGGTGAATAAGAGAGGACAAATTAAGGTATGCAAAAGAATGAATGATATCAGGAATTTCTACTTTAAGGTGTAAAATTGCCACTAATTATTGAGGGTTTGGAAAAAACTTTTCCTAGGACAGAAAATTATCTATTCCAGGGGTTCTTCCATCTTCTCTAGGCATCTGGTGCTAGCCACTGTTGGTAACAGGATACTGGATCATTTGGATCATTGGGCTGATCTAGTAGAGTTTCTTAATCAAAACTGGCCCATAAACATGGCAAACAATGTTTGTGGTAAAGCAATGAGGAAGGTACAAAAACTCTATCCAAGAGTCTATCCTTTGTTGCTATTGGACTTTCTTGTCTCTGGGTTTGTTCCTCCAGCATTGTTGCCAGTTTATGGTATTAGGGTCCCATATGAATTGCTTCTGCTCCATAAATTGTATGTTTTGCTTTGGACTTAAATCTTGACAGATGATAGATTTTATAATGTCTACAGCAACATATTGTGGGCCAGATGATCTTGGTTGAACCAAAGTTCCTGTGAATTTTTACCACTGTAAACCAAGATCAGAATCTATCCGTAAGGTATGAATGATACCCAGGAACTGACTCTTGCAAACATATGAAATACTGTCTTGCTATGAATTGCAGCTCCAGGCAATACTTTTTTGAAACTGAAAAACATGACTGAAGTGGAATAACTGAAGTGGAATAAGTTGTTTACATAGCACAAGGACAGAATACTTATCTTTACCTGTGTCAAAGGACAACAAAGCTGAACTTGAACTATAAGTAACACTTCACTGATTATTGTTGCTCTTTCTGAAATAAAGGGATGAAAGTCACTGCTATTATGATTTCTTTTTCATATTCTGCTTGTTTTTATTATTACCCTGATAATTCAGGAGTCTAGAAACAAGAGCTGGGTGGGTGGTTTTGGGGGGGTTTGTTCCCCCTCCTATTTCTTGCCTGGGAATCTATTTAGATTATTCACCAGTCTATGGTCATTGAAGGTCATTTGGTTTACAGCTGAAATTTTCAGTTGGAACCTCATCTTGTAATTAGAACTTAAAGCTGAAGTAAGATTGCGTAGCTCTTGTGAAAGGGTAGGTTGTTGTATGATTAGCTTCAGAATGTTAAATTAGGTGTAATGATAGGTGTTTTCATCGTGCAATTTAAGCCTCAAAAAATTACCTATCTTGAATAGCAACCTTTGGGCTATAAGGAACACTATCCTAGGCCTCTCCTAAATGTTAATTGTATTACACATTAACATTTCCTTTATGTAAAATGGCAGAAGCTAAGCCAGCAAGATTTTAAAATCCTGAGAAGTAACACTTTCATGTCTTGTTTCAGACTCCACTCCCAAAAGCAAGCTGCTTGATGAAAATGTCTCTTAAATAAACATCCACTTACATACAGGGGACACTTAAAAAGTCAGCATTTGGCAATAGTTGCTCCACAGCAGTTGTTGCTGGCAAATGTTAACTTTTTACTGGTTACCATGGCACATGAAGCAATCTTTTCAAATCTGCACACGATGTATTCATCTCTGCCTTAGGTATAAAGCACCAATCATGTAGCATCTGGGTGTCCCTAGGGGTAGTTGAACGTCATGGAATTTGATGTTTTGTGAACCTCTCAAACCATGGTGTTTTCTGAGGTTGCCAGACCATATGGAGTTTGCAAATCCTTTTTTCTCTGTCTCCCTCACCCAAGCCAGATTCAATTTGAGAATTTAAAATGAAGCCTGTGCTCCATATGAAGGGGTGAGAAACCCATTCAATAGCTAGACTAGCACAAATGGATGCCTTACACATGGTGACTTGATATCTGCATAGCACTGAAGTGAAACACTATGCCACCTTCTTTCCCCACTCCCGATCACTGGGACAGAGAAATCTCATCTTTCTCTCTTTGCCTGTCACCCCCCAGCCAGGGTATGGGCCACCAACTGGGTGTTGGTGTTTCAGTAGCAATTGGTTCCCTTATGGGGTGGAGTTGCTAGCCCCAGCCCATGTTAAGCCTACAACACCTGGTATTCCCAGGAGGTCTCCCATCCAAGTACTCACCAGGCCAAACCTTGCTTAGCTTCTGAGATCAGACAAGATCAGGTGTGTTCAGGGTGGTTTAGCTGTATAAGAAAGCTTATAGCTGATCTAAATTGTATCAACAGTTAAAGTCTCCTTGGAGTTGTTATGCTGATTGGGATTATTGAAGCACAATGTGTTACAGCCATGACCTGTTGTAATTCCCAGATGCCTGGTTAGGGCTGTTGAATAATGTAGTTGCACCGCTAGACTTGTACTGTACTAGGGCCATTGGATTGTCCCTTTGTTATTAATTTGGATTTGAAAATGTGTGCATTATCCTCTACCCCGTCAGATCCTGCCGAGTTTGATGAAGGGGGAGTCACAGAGCAAGTAGCATCTAAGCCACATTCTCCATGCTTTTCCCTTTATGCAGTCATTTACACCTGTGTAAAGTGAGTGCATCATGATTTGCTGGTTTTACACACTCACTTTGCACAGCTGTAAATGACTACAAAAGGTGCAAGGACTAGAGAATCAGAATCCCCTCTCTAATGGATTACAGCTTAGTAAATCAGATTGCTTCACAGAAACTAGCATTATGTGTACTACAACCAGGTGGCAACCTCTTGTGATAGCTCAACACTTAGATACAAAGGGTAGCAGTGCATATTTACCACAAGGCTTTATGCCCACTGTGACACTCTGCACCCCATATTCACCAGAGTGATATGATTAAAATATAATTATGATGCATCTTGTACAAATATGTCATGTGAGGTATCAAAGGAAAAGTTATGGTTTGATGAATATCATTATACTAGTTGTATGCATATATCATTAATGTTGTATCAGTGTAGCGGGATGTTCGCTAGGCTATTGAGGGAGACCAGTAATAAGTTCAAGGAGACCAATGAGACTTAAAACAAAACGTGTTTATTCGGCCGAGGTGGCAGCCGCCCAAAAGCGTGAAGAAACTGCCACACCAACCACACCCAACTTACAGTTTTATAGTCTTGGTTAACTACGCAGTTTCTTTATGTGTTACATGATTGGCTATCCCATATTGCTAGGCAGATTTAGACTACGCACGTGGGGCAGGCACGTGGTAGGAACAGCGTGATTGGACAGAATTTCGCGCCCTTTTTGCAGGATTGTTGCATTGCTTGTGCACAGAACATGCAATAGCAGCATATTACTTTTGATGAGGTAGTGACCGTATAATTGTGCAAAAACCGATTGTTACATGATTGATTTAAAACATTCTCATAACCTTTTTAAAAGTACACATTAACAATAAACTATAACTATCTATCATTTTTCTTAATGGAGATCTTATATTTTGACCTTTACATATCTGCATCAACATTTATCATTATTTGCTTTCTTCAACCCTCACATCAGGAGTTATGAATAGTGACCACACATCTATTTCAAGTGTGTTTGCTCCTGGGTAACACCCACAAAGTAGTTTACATCCAGTCTAGTCCTCACATTGTGAAGGGACTAACCAAGGCAATGGCCAATCAGTGAAAACAATGGGCCCTGGGAAACGCTTAGCCTCAGCTGATAAGTTTTCTTGTGGACACTTCAGCCAAAATATGAGTAATGACTGTCATGACTTATCGAAGCATGCAAGGGCACATGACTAATCATGTGATATTGGACTCCTTTTTGGTGTCTGTGTTCTTCCACAAACTGTGCTGGGGGCTTTGTTTGGGACAATGAAGTTCCCTCCACATGGAAGAAACTATAACCAGCTCTTCACAACCCTCTCCTAATCTCCCTGACAGAGGACATACCAGCAGGTGTGGGCAGAGCACACAGCTTTCCAATATAAATCCGAGCCTGAGGCTGTGGAATTGATGTTAGCAGCCAAACCATTCTCTGGCAGCCTCTGGGATCAGGACGCTACAAATTATTTGACTTCACTCTCAAATCCTGTGTGGAGCTTGGACAGAATCACAATCTATCTTTCTGAAGCATCTTATGCGAGGGAGGCTAGACTCACTTCCCCCAACTAACAGACTCTACCATTCTCCACAGCTCAGTGATTGGGGGGGGAGGGGGTGAGGGGGGTGGAAGCTGTTTTAGCTCCCATTAAAAAGGCAAATTCAGCTGGATGTGCTGTTCAATAGAAATCTTGCTGCCTCTCTCAGGCTGGCAACCAACCACCAATGTATCAGTGAATGCACTGCTCCTTGAGGGAGCCAGGAATTTAATGTGCTGAGTTGGATTAAAGTCTTGACACAATTTTTTACTGCAGATACTGTATACAGCCTTAGGAAGAGATATGTAGAAAGACTGCAGTTCAACAGACTTTGCCTTTCAGTTGCTTGTGCCACCAGATGTAAATGGCTGATCACGGAGCCCATTCTGCTAACATTTCCTCCACCATAGTGTAGGTAGCGCCCCCTTCTAGGGCATGCTTTGGTTGATCTTCCTGAGCCTAATTAATTTTGGCAGCACGAATGATAACGACAGATAATTGTTTGTCTCAAGTCACTGAACTTTGTTACAAAGTCACAATAAGCCTGTCTGGTTGACTAGTCTCATGTGTAACAAATTCAAAATGAACCTTCACAAGGAATCATTTTCAAGTGCCATTTTACTTTTGTGTTAGGCTCACAAATGTCTCATGTTCTTTCTGATGTGTCAGGTATAAAGCAAAAGAAAATAACCAAGGAAACAAACATATTCTCTGGGTGGCTTGTGGTTTTAAGTGCTTACACTTAACAAAACCACATCCATTTCTCCTCTCCCCTCCTTCCCACTTTTCCTTCTTTTCCTTCAATGTTGACTGATTAGGATGGAGGGTGTGTGTTTTTGGTGGAGGTGGTGGGAAACATACTAGTGTTATTTTAAAGGCTTATCGTTACCAATTACCTTACCATTACTAGAGTTGGTATGGTGAAACCACCTATGAGTCCATCATGAAACAGTGCCCCATTGTGCTTGGTGCTGTACAAATGGAGAATAAAGACAGTCTCTGCCCCCAAGAACCTTACATTCTGTGCTCCACTCCACATCCCCATGGTACAATGAACTCCAGCTGGCTATGTTATTTTTCAGAAGCTCTTAGTTACCACATTTGTTGTAGGGTGTGTTTTGTTTTTTTTTAAAGAAAAAAGATAAAATTACAAATTATAAAAGATTCAAGGCTTTCTTAGCACAAGGGGAGTGTGTGAATTCAACTTCATGATGAAGAGCACTGTATACAAAGGGATAAAAGCACCTCCGGTCAAAGCTTCATAAGTGACTTAGGAGCCTAAGCTTCAATTTCAAAAGCGTTTTGGAGCTCTTCAGAGCGTTTAGTCTCATTGATGGTCAATGGTCTTGGGCTGCTGAGGCCCAGATTTTTAAAGTGACTTAGGCAGTGCTGCAAAGGAGCTGGCATTTCATATCTGAAAGGGGTACTTAAGAGGCTGGGATTTTGACTTTCCCTTTTGAAAATGAAACATAGGCGTTGTAACGTTGAGCACAGCAATGCCTAATTACATGAGCTCTAAAGAAAACTGGGCCTAAGTGCCTTTTGAAAATAGGACTTGGGCTACTAGGGTCATTTAGGCATGTCTGAAAATGTTACCTCTTGATTTTAAGGGACACTGTCACATAAATCCTCATTCTTGCTATTGCTAGTCAATGATAGATTGGCAATATTGGGGTCCAGGTTATCATAGCAAGGTGCTCATATGTTACCCATGGCAGGACTGGGACCTAAAAGAAGTGTAGGGCAGTCTTAACTTACAAAGAAAAAAAAGTTAATTTAACTGTAGCCAAAGATAAACTCATAAATAACCCCCCCCCCTCTCTCTCTCTCTGAACTCTAGTCTAAGTACTGCAGCTTGACTTTGCATTGAAGCAATCAAACAAAACTTCAGAATGACATAAGGACCAGTGACCTATCATTTAGCATCAGTTTGCATTTTTCCATAAAAGCAAACCTGTTTGTGCTAGAAATGGCCAAAGGGTTTGTCTCATTAAATTTTGTTTGAATTAATATTTTGTTTCTGATCAAAAATAAAATGTTATTTCTAACTTACCAAAAAATATGATGAAAGTTCCTTCCTAAAACAAAGCACGATTGCTTTCTTTTAAAAGGCGGAATCATAATTAAAGGCTGTTATTTCCATTTCCTATAAAGATATTTTGGCAATTAAGTCTATTCTGAAGAGAATTTTTTCTTTTATAAAATGAATAATTGTGTTTCCAAATAGTAGTAAAGTGGACAAATTCACTCTGGAAAGGATAAAGACAAATGCTCCCTTGCCTATAATTTCTTGCTCTTGACCCAGAGGGTTAGGATAATAAGCCATGATGATATTTATATCTACCTCTTTAAAGCAAAATGTGTTGGTAGTGGCAAAAGGCTGGTTTAAAAGCAGAGCTAATAAGTGATGAAGGACAGAATAACTTCACTAAAAAGAGACGCAGTAAACCTCTAACTTTCCAACTTTTGTGGTTTCAAAGTCTGTCCCTGAGCTTGTCCTCCACACTGGACTAACTTTATGACTGCATTCCAGTACTGAATGTTTTGCAAGCAGCTCCATTCAGGCATATTCCCTGCATCTGCAGTGTCCCATTGTTGTCAATGGAGCTCAGTGCAGGTCTAGATGGAGAAACTTTAAGCATTAGGGTCTATATTAAAGCCCAGATCCTCACTGGGCATAAATAAATATCACTCCATTGACTTCTTCCAGCTGAGGATATGGCCCCACATTTACAAAGAAGCCTCCTCTAACTAGTCTCCATGTGTACGAGTGCAACTTTCTGCACATTCTCCCATTTGCTCACAAAGGGCCTGCTCCAAAGCCCAGTGACGCCAATAGGTGTTTTCCCACCGACTTCAATATCCCGTCCACACATTATAAAATTTAGACACAATATTCATTTGTGCTCAGTTTGCAGATGAAATGGAGTCTATGGGCCATATCCTGACCTGAGCTGTTGTTAACTGGCATAGCTTAGCTCTAATGAAGTCAAGGGAGCTAATTTACACCAGCCAAGTATCTGTCCTTATGTGTATATTTTATCATTTGATCACAGAGTTAGTCCACAATGATTTGTGCATACAAATGACTGCATGTGGAAAAAAGTAGGCACACAAGCAGAGGTCACCTTTTGAAAATGTAGAGGTTTTAGTAAGGTAGAAGATAGGCTTTTCTTTGAACATTTTATAACAAGCCTTAGCCCCACTAAACACCTTATGAAATTGTTTGCCTCTTTCCCTTAGAAGTAATTTTACAAGCTTGTGTAAATATGTATGTGTTTTTTCTTTTTCTAGGGCTAAGGATTATAAGGACATTATAAGGCATGATTTCTTATTTAGTTCATCTGTTCTTACTGACTAACCCTCACCAAAAGGGACAGTTCTCCGTTTGTGACCTCATAAATGTCCAAATATGATGTTGTAAACTGAGGGAACATCACTTCAAGTGATGGGCAGGAGCAAAACAGCCTGGGCTTCTGAATATCTAGGATCTTGTTGTCATGAATAAATTCTTCACAGTAAAAATAATTTAAAGAGAAATATATATTTTTTTAAAGTAGAAACACCATAAACAGTGGGTCTCCAAGTCTTCCCTAAACCATACCTGGATCTTTAACAATCTGTGCAACTGCGTATTTGATTAATATTCACTGAGTGAAATATGGAATGGGTGAACTCTCTTGGCATGACTTTGAACCCTCTCAAGCATCACGGTTTCAACAGTTTGATTTTAACTCAGTTTGGTGTCTCTTGAGAGACTTGGAAAGAACAGATGGGGATGTGAGGATGAATAGGGAGGACAAGAGTCTACAGCAGCTTGTGCTGCTTTTCCTTCAAAGCTACCCCCTACACACACAATTCTTGGCAAGCTGTGATCAGGGACCCCCTTTCTTCTCTTCTCGCTATGTAAGTCCAAGAGCAAAAGCTTGCCATTTTAAATTGCAGTTTTCGTTTCCCTGTGTGGGGCCTTTAAATTACAATTTTTTAGGGGCAGAGATATAGAACCAGAACCTCAGCTACATAAAGGCAGTTTTGCACTGCAAAGCTACTGCTCCCTTAGCTGACCACAGACACATTTCTCCTGCATATAGGGATTCTCTGGTGGTGTGGAGCAGCTGGCGCAGAGGGTGTGATTGGGATATGGAAGGTGTGGTCCAAGCTTCACTACAACCACAAAGTATCAGAGGAGTAGCTGAATTAGTCTGGATCCATAAAAGTAAAAATGACAAAAAAAGAGTCTGTGGCACCTTATAGACTAACACACGTATTGTAGCATAATCTTTCGTGGGTGAATACCCACTTCATCAGATGCATTGCTTTTACAACCACAAAGGCACCCCCTAAAACTTAAAGCAGGATTCTTTAGGCTGCTCTGAATGGTACTAGAAGGCCTTCCTAATGCAAATTGGAGGGGATGGAAGGGGTATTCAAGGCCACCTTTGCAGCCCACCTACACACTGAGCTTTCTCTAGTGCTCCTTAATGACAGCTCAGTATTGGCCCATTGACTCCTCCATACCTAGAAGAGTGGCATGCACAATTTTTATGTTCCTGTATAGATAACAAATGATACCCAACTACATCGCCACACTATTTACTCTAGTAGTAGGAACACTTCTTTGAGTGTTAATATCTCTGCTTTGAAAATATTGTGCATTTCTAAGCATTTAGTCTACTTGCCACATTTTGACTCCTAATTACAGACTGTCTAGGCATGAATTTACTGAAAATTAATGAAGAATACTTGGTGCTTTCCATCTTCCAAGTGCTTTACAAACATTAACTAATAAATAATGTATTCCCTGTTTTCAGGCAAGTTAGTGTTCTTGGATGTTGAGGGATCCTGCTAAATCACGATCTCACTGCAGCTCTTCTACTTTCTGTCTAACCCATTCTGATGACTGAGCTCTGCTATAGACAGCAAGTCTGCTTCATAACTCCTCCTAAGCACATGCATCTGGAAATGCATTTATAAATTAGACCAAGATTCTAAACAACACTCATTGTGACAGATAGTAGTATCTGAGTGCATAAGCCAGTATGATCTTAATGTAAGCGGAATGCCTTTTACCTGGCTAAACGCTACCACTCCTGTAATATGCCTAACGTAAACAGGACTTGCCCATAGATTCAAACAGGTTTTGCCATTTTGTCTGACTCTGTCTGGAGTGGCTCACAACTTAGAATGCCAAACTCAAGGCACACCGTCAAAAAGCAGGGCAGACACTCTGAACTGGTCATGTGTTCTATAAATTAGGTTTCACCAATCCCAGTAACAAGTGTAAACTCCTGGATCAGTATAACAGTCTTACCAAAGAGTCACAAACAGTCCCTTTAGACTTTCCAGGGTATCTTGCTACCCAGGCAAGCTGGATTCAGTGATAAATGGTCACTTACACCAAAGATCACAAAATATTCAGGTTGCTTCCAGTCTCAAGAAACCAGTCAGTTACCCTGGGTCAATTTGTCTCTTAGATCTCACACAGAAGACCATGTTGTTATCCAATCCTCTATTAAACGAAGGATTTATTAACTAGCAAAGAGAAATGAGAGTTATTTACAGGTCAAAGCAGGCAACAGACGAATTCATTTTTGCTTAGGATTCTGAAAGGTGACAGATGTAGTAATCTGTCCACTGAATGTCTTTTAGGGCTAATCCAGGTTGACCTTGGAGATCTCTGCTTTCGTTTCTTAGCTTCAGCCCTTTAAAGAGGCCAAACAGCCAAGAGATAACTATTTTTTCTGGTGAGCATCTTTATATGCCCTTCCCCCAGAGTTCAAACCGATGGGATGAGTGCCCCTGCATGTAACTTCTTCCTGGGTAGATGGGCCAATCAACAAAGATTTTGTCCTACAATGATGCATTTAGGTTTGATGGTCTTTGATGGGTGGGGAGAACCACTCCTGCTGTCTGAATTCACAAGTTCAGAGCAGGCAGTTTTACAATTATAAAACAAACTTTCACATTATTGCATGGGATACAGATATCATAAGTAAGGTTAGTGCATGCCACAATTTACAAGCATTTTAGAGAGTCTAATCACTAAACAAATCCTTACAAATCTAACGCCTGACTCAAACAATACTAATGCACAGGTGGGCTGGGCTGGTTTCCAGCTATGAATGTGTCAGTGCTCAGTTGACACCTACAGACTTGGCAAGAGCTGGCACCTGATCTGCCAGCATCACACTGTCATATACTAACTAAGGTTCAGAACACATAAGCTGCTCTGCATAAACAGATGGCTGAGAGTCAGTGAGCCACAGGAGCGTGCCCATGAAGAGCAGTAGAAAGGGTCAGTGTGTTTGGTTTAACCCTTGTCAACCAAGAGGCCATCACTTAGAGGAGCACTGAGGAGACTCCTTTGAAGGTAGAGAGTCAAGATAAGAAACTTGGTAGCATTGTCCACCATGCCCAGGCCATGTAGACATAACGACTCAGACTTGATTGAAGGGTGGTGTTTTATTTTTTTCATTGTACAATTTTACAGAGGCTGTAACTTTATCTTAGGACACCCTAGCACCATCTGACTTCAAGACTCATTTGTTGTGATTGCCTATTAGCAGGGATTTGCCATCAACTTCAGCTTCTTCAGGAGACTTGCTTGCTGGATTGACAGCTCAAGCTGTATTACTCCGGTCTTGTACGGTTTGATTTTTGTCACTGTTTGTAACACATTCAGCCATAGTTCATCGCCATATTATTTTTGCTCATCAGAATCTCTCTCTTGAACTCTTGAAATGAAAGGCACCTAAAAATGAACTTAGGAAAATGTCCCCTTTTGATCCTTCCCCTCTAGAAAACTAATTCTCCCCACACATCATCAAGAGCCTCTGTTCACTAAACAGATTACTTTTCAATACTAAATCTAGATGAAATTGTCCTTAGTTTGTTCCGCAGAGTGAGTGGCTTCATCCTTGGATATATCATCCACTTAAAGCACAGGAAGTACAGAACTTCACACTAATAGATAAAATTACTGAGGAGGAGAGCAGCAGGTACACTTGCTCTCCCTTTCTCTCTCTTCCTGTGGGAAATGTGTCTGAATTCAACACATCTCACACTTTTCAAATAGTTATAATTCTCTCAAAAAGATCTGTGGTACTTATAGTTTCTATAAGCGCCCCTCGTACATTTGTATGTTTTCATGTTCAGATATAAGAACAGATGGAGAGAAATCAGTGTGAAGCTAGCTTTGTTGTATCAGCATAAAGAATTTCCTCTTCAGGTAGCGCTCCTGGCAATGCAATTAAATCCACTACACTGCTCTTTTTCAAACACGCTACCCTTCAGGGGTCAATTGATTAGTACCTTTTATTAAATATTAAGTTCCTGTATTAATTTTTGAAGTTTCCAAAAATTGGAGTTGCATGGAAATTCATTGTTCTTTACTTTCTTTGAAGCGTATGGAGTCATTAGGTAAGCCTGCAACTACAATAGTGCCAATAAAATAAAATGTAAAGCAAGTGAATAGTGTTGCTTTATAGACACTGCTACAGAACCAACACCTCTTCTGTCTACCCTTGCCATGCAGAAATTAACCACCCGTCTAAGAACATATGACTACTATAACTCTCAGGCTAGTCATTATAAATAGGCAACTTAATACTCGGACAGACTTCAGGGACTGCTGACCTTGAATTCCCTTCCTATGAGCATGTCTAAAGCTATACAAGCAATCTACATTAAGCAAGTCCTATATTTATAAAATTTCTAGAAATGGATAATGTGACAGCCTTGCTTACTGGGCTTGGAACCAACAATTATTTTGACTAACTCTGTTTTAACACAGGGATGAAGGAACATGCAACATGTATCATCAGTTATGTGTTGCCCTAGGGGGTTATCACTCACCCCTGCAGTTGATTTAATGCCTTCAGCTTCGTATTCCATTCAGTCCTCTCTGCTAATCTGACTCAAGAAGTAGATGTAAAATAGAGGAAAATATCCAGCTTGAAAAGCACCTTTACATAGTTATTTCCACACCCAAAAACCCATCCCAAATCCCTAGATTACCCTGAAAACTTGAACATTCTCCCATCTATGACAATTTTGGGGTACAGCAGAGCCACCACGGCAGCTTCTACACAACACTGCTTACCAATTAGCAACAAAGGGTCCTTGACCTACGGAAATGGGCAAATGTGCAGACTTCTTTTTCCTATTAAAAGGGACAGCAAGTTAGAGCACCCTTTAGGTTGCTTTACTGGCACCAGGAGTCAGGTCAGAGGCTAGCAGCCCCAGGATTTGGAGAGAACAATGAGGGTTTAAAACCACCTTTTCTCCCCATCTGAACTTGAGCCAAGTGTTCCTCAGACAGTCTGGAGATATTGACCCTTAACTTCAGAAAACCAGTAAAGCTTCATGAAGGTTGCTAATTGGCAAAAGTATACTTATTGTATATTTTAAACAACTCAAAACATCACCCCAAGACAATAACACAATTTTAATGCTACCCACATAATAAACAAACATTATACTTAAAAAAAAAATCTTAATCTAACTCTAGTTATATTCATGAAGTATTTTTTTTTTTAATCTGAAGTTTGGTATTTATGTAATCCCCTCTCCTGTTCACTGGCCCAGTGTGAGGTTGTTAAAGATACGGGAAGTGACTTGTGACTTTTTACACGACTTTGGGAAACTGGGCCTGAGGCTCCTTTGTGTGCTCTGTGTTGTGTGTCAGTGCGTGTTCACCTCAGACCAGACCCACCACCAGGAACAAAGCTTTATTCTGTAGAGAACAGGATTACAAGCAGTCTCTTCTCTGCTTTCCCCTATGTGCTTGCAGAT
Source organism: Sternotherus odoratus (assembly GCA_032164245.1). NCBI lineage: Eukaryota > Metazoa > Chordata > Testudines > Kinosternidae > Sternotherus > Sternotherus odoratus. The sequence goes on along the minus strand of JAVMKO010000001.1, from coordinate 152,427,464 downwards.
CAGTGAGTGCTGAGACCTCCTGCTGAGGAGCAGAGGATACATTCTGGCAGTGTTAGGACCGGAAGACATTGTGACGGGCAATCTCTAGGAAGTGCAATTACGCTTCTGAGTCAACTCCAGGAGAGTGCATAATGGTGGTATTATCTGAGAATGACCTTGCTGTTATCTGTGTGTTTGGGAACCAGTTCCCAGTTGCATGAGTGTTTACCCCGTCGGTGTGAGAATGAATGCGTGGGAAACCAAATGGGGAAACTAAGGCAGGACTGCGTAACCAACAAGTGTGTAACCAATCAGTTTGTTGCTTGCTATTAATGAGATGAGTATGTATGAGATGCAAATGAGCATGGGTATATCTGTGCTGACACACCTCTTTGAGTTGGGCTTCCTCTTTAGGCACTCTGAACACCGCCCTAAGTGTGTTAGTCATCTTGTATTGCGGCCGTGCTGGCAGATAAGCCCCCCAGCACGAAATGCCGCCCCCTCCAATAAACTCACCACTTTCCAACTAGCCACCTGTGTGAGGCCTCGTTTCTCCTGGCAACGAGATAAGCCCCCTGCAACAGGCAGCAACCAGGAATTCTCCCAATATGTTGCAGTTTGTTGTCCACAACTTGTAGTTATAGGGCTGCTGTTAAAGCATACTGGACTTTGGGCATCATCCTTCCCCACTTATTGAAAGGCTGACCTCATCCCCTTACTTAGTCAAAACTTCTCACGTTGAATATCACATGCCACCACCTTTTTTCAAATGTTTCCAAGAGCTTTCTGCTGCCCATCTCCCCACAGCAGCACTGGCCAACTCCCAGTCCCTGCTCCTCTTTCATCAGACAGCCCAATGTTCTAAATCAAGCCACACATGTGCCCTTCACTGTCTTGTTGAGCGCTGAGGAGCTTGTGAACTATCTCTGGACACCTCTCCAATCTGGTCCCACTCCATCCGCCCTTCTCCAGTTCAATTAGGTTCATTCAGCTTCTCCTCAGCTTGGTTGGTCTATTCCGTGGTACCCATGGTCTGGTCAATCTCCTCCAGGTCAGAGTATTGTGGGCCTGAGTCAAAATATCTACAGGCATGGGATGCAATTTTCCCAGGGTAGGGTGGTTTCTCCAGAAATCCTCTGTGGTGGTTGTGATCTGAGACCCCGAATCAATTACAGCCTTGCACAGGATACCATTCACTTCCACAATTTCCTCATTCAAGGGCCCCACCAGGCTGGGATGTGAGGTTGCAACTGGTGAAGTACACTGGGAAGTTGTGCACCAGCTCTATAACTGGGGGACTTCTCACCAGCTCTACATCTTTCCTCTGCTCCTCACTTTCAGGCTTTAGTGGTTTAAAGAAGAGGGAGACTCAACTTGCCCTGTCCCCATAGGTTGGGGCTGAGGGAGCTGACAGCAGCCCCTGGCTACGTGACCTTCTTCTCCACAACAGTGGCATATGAAACAGCCTCTGGTGCCATGAACACAAATTTCAGGAATACCTTGACCATTTCCCCATCTAGAATTTTGGGGCATCGTCCTCACTACTGCACCCTGCTACAGTACTCGTGCCTCCAGTTGTCCCATTCTCTCATGACTCTGCCTCTGGAGAACAGTCAGTTCTTGGTCTAGCCCAGTTAGGCCCTTCACTGCCTCTAGGATCACATGATCTGGGATACTGCTGGGTGGAGGCACCTCAGGAGCAGCCTGCACAGGGCCATTTGAAAGGGCAGCTCATGGCATGCTGCTTATCCTCTGGGCTGGCATATCCATTGTACCCACTCTGTTTCTCTCCCGGGTTAGCTGATGCAGTTCAGCTGTTGGAATGTCATGTAGCGAGGCTGCATAGGTGCCAGCCTGCCCCGTACTTCTCACTCCTGAATGCCTCTCCTGAACTGCTGTGTCAATTTATAATCCCGATCAGGGAAAGGATGGTTCTCTCAGAGCATCTCCTCTACTACCTGCAGTAGGGCCTCTAACTGGATGGCATAGGATGAAGCTGTCTTTCTAGGGCATTGGCGTCTCTCATAATAGTCTGCCGTAGGGTCCAGCTGTTACGGAGTGCCCGGGCGATGGTTTGGAACCACTTCCTAGGAAGCTAGATAGGACTTTGGGTGAAGTGTTCCCTTTTCGTACACAGCCTGTTTTTAAGGCTAGGAGATTTACGGGTACCCACTTTACCATTTTGGGGTTTGATTTTGGAGCATTTAGCACCTTTTGCCCCTTTGTGCGCTGTCCCCAGCAAACCCGCCTGGGTGGGTGCAGTGAGGTACTTTGGATTTTGCAAGACAAGGCACACACACGTGGTTGTAGAAAGTAGATGAGTTTATTGGAAGGCCTCGGTCCCTCAAATAGGCGCTGAGGGGCCCGATTCTGATCAGCGCGACCGCAGAAAGGGTTACCTAGCACTTCAGAGCCATTGCCAGGTCGGAAGAGCCCACGAGCAAATACGGGAGTGGGCTTAAGTACACTCACACATTTGCATCTCATACATACTCATGTCTCATTTGCAAGCAACAAGCTGATTGGTTACACGCTGTCCTGCCTCAGTTTCCCCATTTGGTTTCCCACGCATCTATTCTCACACAGACGGGGTAAACACTCACACAGCTGGGAACAGTCTGGGAACTGTTCCCAAACACACAGATAACAGCAAGGTCAATCTCATAGCATCATTATGCACTCTCTTGGAGTTGACTTAGAAGCGTAACTGCACTTCCTAGTGATTGCCCGTCACAATGTCTTCCGGTCCTAACAGTGGGGTTTTGAGGGAGCCCGTGGATTTTGCACCCCAATTTCACAGTTAGATGTGACTTTTAGCCAGCCAGTAAAACAGAGGTTTATTTGACGACCTTTACCTGGTTTAACACAGGCCATATAGCGAGCGTGACCCCTTCTCTGGATCCATTTTGGGGGCCAGAGAGCCAGATAGCTTTTTTGCTTTTTCTGCATGACTTTAGCTAGCTTTAGACTTTAAACCGAAACTTACTTTTTAGCCCCCCCTCCCCCCGGCTTAGCCAGGTTAGGTGACCTCCCTTCCCCACTTGGGGTTAGATTACAGCTTTAGGTATGGACACCTGCAGAGAAGCTCTGCTTTGCATTAGCTATACATCCTTATTTTTTTACATAGATGCATAGGAGAAACTGAGGCACACACACAGCATTCCTACTCAGGTCACACCAGCGATAAATGGGAGTCACTGTATTCTGCTCTAAGCTCTTCAATAGCTCAGACTGGAAACTGGTGGCAAGTTACACACACACACACACACTTCCCCTCATCAGGTAGCTGACAAGAGTGGGAAACTTCAAAGACTCAGGAATGACAGTGGCTGTCAGCTGGTATCTTTTATCCAGTCCTCTATGTCTACCCTGCAATCTGCACCACCACTGAACACAGGAACCCCACAGATCTGGTGCATGGGGGTATGGCATTATCGTCTTCCTCCCCAAGATTCCCCTGCCCCCATTCCTTCACCTCAAGTAGCAGGAGTCTCCTGGCTACAACACCCACTGCAGGTCTCTATTTTCACAGACACCAAACCAGGGTCAGGACAACTCCCTTGAGCTCCAAACTATGAATCCATGCTGTCCTGGTTCTCTTGTGTGGCAGCTTCCCTACTGTGTGCAAAAAATTAAACTTCCCCTATCTGAATTGTGGCACCAATAGTTAAAAAAAATAAAATAATAATAATAATAATAATAAATGTTCACTGGTCCAGTACAAGGGTTTTAAAGGTGGAGGAATCCTTCCTTGTGACTTTTTACACAACTTTGGGAAATTGGGCCTGAGGCTCCTTTGTGTGCTTTGCATTGTGCGTCAGTGTGTGTGTGCGCGCGCGCAACTCAAACCAGACCACTCAGACAAACCACGAGGAACAAGGCTTTATTCTGTAAAGAACATAGAATGGGATTACAGTCTAGTAGCCGCCTCCCTGCTTGCCTGCTACGTGCTCCCAGCTCAGTCAGTGCTGAGGCCTCCTCCTGGGGGGCGGGATAGAGGAGTGGAGAGTACATCCTGGCAGGAACCAGGAAGCTTTCCCAACATGCCACAGTTTTTATTCCACAATTTGTAGTTCCCAGAACTGCTTTTAAAGCACACCGGACTTTGGGCTACATCTACATATTTTGGCCAGAACTTCAGCTGGGGTAAAATACCCTTCACATAAAATTATATAATTCACTTAAGCTTGAGTTTCAGACTCTCCCCATGCACCTTTACACGGATAGTAACTGGTAGAGTTACACACACATAGTGTGGTGTTTGAGACAGAGGGCCTGACTAAACTCAACTAATTTTACAGCTATGTAACTCCACTGATGTTGATGGGATTCTCTATTGCGGATGCTTGTGTTACACTCTCTGCATTTAGGTGGGAAAGCCATGGTGGCTTCATGTCATCTTTCCATCCTCTGCTGTTGGGCCCAGCTGGGAGCCAAAGGAGCTTCTCTGATACCCACCTCTCTGCTGCTTGTGAAGAATAGCTGTGGGGAAGAAAGGGAACATTTGCAGGACTCCCCTTTGTACCACTGATTCTTGTCTACCATATTGGCCATTTGGGACCACTGGCAGCGTGTGCAACTAATACGTTGTGTGCAAAGGTGGCCCAGGTCAGGGGACTACAAAGACTGACTTTACATCTCCCCATCTGAGCTGGGCTGCACCCTCCAGAGACAAAACTGCCAAACTGGACCTTGATACCTTTGTGTTGGGTCCCCATAAAACCAGTCAACAGAAGCTTAATTATGGAGACATTTGTTTACAGAAAGCAGATTACAAACTGTCCACATTCAGCATTTGGATATGAGATTATTTGTGACATTGCAGATTACAGCTATCGTAATCCAGAGCCTTTGAGTGCTTGTTTACAGTCCACAGGGAAATATAAATGTCAGTCTCTCTCTTATTTTGGGGGTGAGGGATAGCTCAGTAGTTTGAGCATTAGCCTGCTACACCCAGAATTATGAGTTCAATCCTTTTAGCGATATGGGGCAAAAATTTGTTGGATGATTTAATTGGTCCTGCTTTGAGCAGGGGGTTGGACTGGATAATCTCCTGAGGTCCCTTCCAACCCTGATATTCTGTGATTCTACCTTGATTACAGCTGTTGCATATGAGCCTGCATGCACTGTGGCATTGTAGGAATACAAGTTTCAATTTTGAAAACAATGCAACTAAAATTAAGGTTCTTTTCTCAATAAATAAAGAGTTTCAGTAATATGAGCAAGATTGTGCTTTTTGGTTAACCCACAAGAGTGACTTCAGTCTGGCCAAGATTGGAACCAAAAAGCTGTAGAAAACGTAACAGTGGTATTTAGTGTTTAAATTGTCACTATTTAATTGTAGGGGGAGATTTTTGGATTACTGGAGAATGAATCATGTTACATGTCATACCATTTAGTCACCATGACATATTTCCTTGAAGGGCACCACTGGCATCCCATTGTCAGAAATAACAGTACATGTGAAAATGTCCTCAGTATAAATCTCTGAAGGACCACATACATTCTTTCAGAGGCAGAGGTTTTGACACAAAACCTTCAAGAAACATGTAGATAGAGTGGTGTGTAGGATAAACAAAGAGAAAGACTCCAAACCCAGAGTAAAAGTCATATTCTGCTGTTATAGATGTTACCTAGCTACAGCAGTATGCCACACTGACTTTCTTAAATAGAAATTTTCTGTTTACTTCCTTAATACAAATTTTAATGGACTTGTATACTTTAAGATCCTGAATTCATTAGTTCTAGGCTATATCAAGGTAAGTAGGAAACATACAGTATGTGCCATCACTCAATGGTCAGTAACTATTTTTGGTTTTATTAGTTTAACATAGGCTCAAGGGGAGAGCAAAATTAGTATTTCTATGTATTTGAGTGTGAGTCTCTGTGTGTGTATATACACACACAATGCTGTGAATAGTGCCCCTGATCCTCGGTTTTGGCTAAGGAATGTCAGTGCAGCTCAGGAGGTGGTGGAACGGTGGATTTAAGCCATCTGTATGCTCACCCAAACCTCAGGCCATTCGGAGTTTGATTAGTCTCTGGTGCTAGCTGGTCTAAACAGCAACAACTGCCAAGCCCCTCAAGGGACCATTCTAGTAATGTGGGATTGCTGTGAGAATAGGACACTCTGGCCATTCCCTCTTCATCCCAATATACCAGCTACAGCAGTGCCAGGGGGAGGCAGCATAGGAGCCACTATAGTGGCTTTATGCTACCTAAGGGTTTCCCGATGCAGGGAGGTCTGATCAGTTGTGAGCAACACAAAACCGCTCCACTCTGCTATGGGATTAGGGCCATAATATGTTAATGTGAATACTATTTCCTAGTAATCTTTCCCGGCTGTTGTCTCACATTAATGTTAATATTAATAATGTATAGGTCTTCTCTTAATATCACAGAGGAAGCAGAATGCTAAACCCTAATATAGAAACCAGAAGAGTTTAAAAAAGCAGCAGCAGCAGCTTATATAACCATATGGACTAGCCTAGGAAAGGGTAATACTGTTTTGTTTTTGTTTTAAAGCCTTCATTGAAAAAGCAATGCAAATGGCTAACATTGCTATTGTTCCTCCATTGTCTTTTTAGCCTACAAAAACAAGGTATGTTTATCTATTTGGTTCACCAGTACACTGCAGGTAAAGATCATGTATAAAATATATGCTCACAATATAGGTATTACAGGTAGTAGTTATCGCTGGCCAAAAAACTAAAATCAGTCATTATTGTGTATAAGTTACAGCAGAGCTGAAGTAGTATAATAATGTTACCAGTTCAAGCCAGCAGGATCTTCTCTCTATATTTAACCTTGATTTCCTCAGAGACCAAATATGCAAATCACCAAATGGGATCTGCAATAAACGTCGCAATCGTAAGGAAGCAGCAAGTTATAGTTCTAAATAGTCAAATCAGCCTTTCCTGCCCATGCAGAACTTCAGTTTAATCCTTTAGTAATAGGATTAATAACAGATTCACCATTCACACCATCCTTCGCACTTTTTGCATGAACCAATTTAGATATTTCATAGAGGGACAAAGTAGATTTTTAGTCCTAGACAAAAACTATGGCAATAAGGCACAAAATCAGCTAAGGAAGGGCTTCCTTGCTGAAAATGAACAACTGGAAGATTTCTATCCAAACAATATATGCTGCAGTTCCAAGAAGCCAGACATATGAAGTGTTTGGGAGACCCCGTGCTTCTAAACTGTAGGGGGGAAAACAACCTTGAGGATAAACAAGTAACAGTAAAAGGAATAAGTCCCTCTTACCAGAAGATAAGCAAGTAAAGGAATAAAGAACCTGTGAAGCTCAGAAATGTGTATGCACGTCATGAAATATAACTCCACTAAGAAATGCAAAGCTCTGACAGACTGCCTTTGATTTCTTTTAATAACACTTGAAGGTCAGATATCATAGCTGTTCCTGGAAATCCTAAAAAGATTTCCAGGGGATGGTTCTACAAGTTCGAAAGAATCTGCCATATACTGTACTGTACAACATCTATCTATTGACTAAAATATATTAGATTACTTCCTACAGCTGACTCAGACATAGTTGTTATAAAAGGGTTTCACGTTCAAGCAAGCAGCACGCAGTGGTCTATGTAAACAGGCTTGTAGATGCTGGACACAGAACAGCCTCAGGAAGGTCACAGAGGTCAAGCTGATTACCGCCTCTAGCTTTGGCAAGCTCAGAGCTCAGCTAGGTTACCGGAGTTCACAACAAGCTATTGACATTCAGCTGCATTGCTTACTCATTACCAGATCAGCAGGGGGCTGTCTGGGTCTAAAGTTAACCCTTTTTATGCCATGATTTTTTTTAAAGGAACGCACTTTAAGATGCTTACGGCACTACTGTGTACGTTTATTCAGAGGCGAGTGCTGAAGAGAAAGCATTCTACATTGTAAGTAGCAACATATCTGTTCCCTTCAGTTTTGGCTCATAAGTCACACAATCACTTCCAGTTTGAAAGTTTGAAACAAGAATGCAGGCGACATAAGAAATATAACAGCATTTTAAAAAGAAAATTGAAAATTAAATTTAAAGCCATTTTACAGTTTCTTGTTGAGAAAAGGATGACTATGAGATGTGCATTTTAAGTTGAAAGAAAATAGCCTATCATGAAGAACAATTTCACATGATCTTGGGCAAGGGAGACATTGAATGATTTAAAAGACCCAGGTCTCCTTGTTGCCCATGTTTTTGGGATATCACAAATCTCGCAATGTTTAGTGTTTATTTCAAGCCCCAACACCTGATTATGTGAGAGTCTCAGGTTTTGGTTTTTTTAAAAAGTTTCTAGCCCTCAGGGATTCAGAGAGAAAAGCTTGAAACTGAACCATAAAGGCTTGAAAACCAAAAGTAAATAAAAAGACCTCAACCTTATTTCTAAACTCATAATTATTGGGATGGAGGGGAAGGTTGACTCCTGATTTTTGGATGCTTGAGTTTGGCAGCACTGCATCTACCCTGTATAATTATCTCACTGGTATCATATAAATCCCCCTAAAAGAATGTTTGTTTTATATCATACTTCCTAAGAAATAAAAGCAGAATCAAAAGTAATTGCACTGCAATAAAAAATGCTATTCCACCTGCTTACCAAGCCAAATGCCTCCTCTACAAAGAGAGGCAGGATGTACCATTTCGTCAGAGCTATGAGCAAATAGTCAATAGCAGGTATGTGGAATGGTCTTATTTATTTCATCTTTCCCTGTAACTATATTGCATGCCAGATTTCATTGGAACATTGAAGTCAGCAAAAGGGAATTTCACAAAGCTTTAAATATTAGTTCAAATTCATGACATTTTGATGCTTATATATATATATATATTCCAAAGTATGCTAGGTGCTTTACAGACATACAGAAGAGACAAGGACCTTATCCCAGGAGGTTATCATCAAAAATGAAATTGATAAGTAAGTGATGGAAGAAGGAATGCAACAAAAAGACACATGAATAAGTTTAGCTAGCATGTGGTTAGTGCCACAAGTTATCTTTATTATCAATATTAATTTCTAAAGTCAAAAGAGTGGGAATTAGAGTACATAGGTCACTTCAAGGTATTGTTTCAGGGAGGAATAAGTGAAAGCTTGCTGGACTTGGCCAAGGAAGAAGTTCTAGGTTTATAGCACCTCATAGAACATAAGGAGATGAAAGCTGGAGAAGGACTCAAAGGGGATGGTTAGTCAATTGGTTTGGGCAGAGCAATCAGGTGTTGAAATGAAATAGGTGGAGGTATAGGCAAGAACTAAGTAGTCCAGGCCTTGAAGGCAATGACGAAGAACTTAAATTTGATACAAAAAGTCAGAGAAGGGAATTGAAGAGGGGCTGGGTATGACCCATGCAGCAGGTGAAATAGGTGATACTTTGGGTGGACTGAGGTAGAAGTGATTAGGATCTCAACAGTTGTTTGAGAGAGACAATGGAGAAGGGCAGACAGATGCAGAGGAAGAACTGTCAAGACTTCATGGTAGTATCAATATAGAGGGGAAAAGGAGAAGGGAAGGGGGTTGAAGAGGAGATTTTCACTATTTGTTAAGTTAAGTTAGTACTAGCAGTAGGCCATTCAGGAAGCTGTCAGAGAGGCAGTTGGAGATCCAAATTTGTTAGTCTGATCAGGAGGGGAGAAGTGAAGATGGAGAAGTAGGATCATAACTCATCACTTTAGAACAGGGGTTCCCAAACTTATTCCGCGGCTTGTGCAGGGTAAGCCCCTGCCTGGCCACAAGACACTTCATTACTGAAGTGTCCATAGGTTTAGCCACTCCCAGCTCCCACTGGCTGCGGTTCACCATTCCTGGCCAATGGGACCTGTAGAAAGTGATGGCCTGGCCTGGGCTGCTTCCTACAGCTCCCATTGGCCAGGAATGGTGAATCACGGCCACTGAAGTCTAGAGAAGAAATGGCTTGCAGGAGGAGAAAGTATGCTGTCAAACTGAGAAAGGTGGATAGGAGGCTTTCAAACTTGGCCACAAAGACATCATTGTTGACTTCGGAATGCACCATCAGCGCAATGGAGGGGGCAGATAAGTAGATGTAGGAGGACCAAGAAGAGAGTTGGAAAAGTGGGAGCAGATTGTATATTTAATACATTTGGTGACAAGGAGAAGGAAACATATGAGTTGGCAATTGAAGATGGAGTTGAGGGTCAAATTAGTGTTTAGATGATAGGAGAAATAATAGTGTGTTTCTGAAGCAGTGGAGAGAGAGAGTAGTTGAAGATACAGGGGGAGGTTGTAAGTTATTGATTTCAATGGGAGTTAGGAACTTAAATATCTCGTGAGTATCTGCACCTCCGGGAAATAGACCAGACTAGCTCTCCATCTGGACACTTTATTCTGGAATAAAAATCACTTTGTTTCAGGATAAATACTTTGCCTTGGAAGTGAACTAATTATCCTGAAATAAAAGTGACTTGTTCTAGAATAGAGTGTCCACTTGGGAAGCTCTTCCAGGACAGCTGTTGTAGACTAGGCTACTTTAAATAGCTGTTGAAGTCAATTTTCCCCATGTAAACAAGTCCTAAGAGAAATCAGGAGTTGGGAGAGGAGAGGACAGAGGAGTTAGTGGATAACATTAGGAGTAATATGTCCCAGTCTCTGATTCTGAAGAAAGAGAAGGGGGCCCTTGGGGGAAATAAAAGGGAAAAGAAAATAAATGCTCACATGAGCCTGTATCATTTTTCTTTTTAAAGATACAGGGAAATGACAGGGATAGTGTTCAGTGATCCTCAAAGATAGCTAATTCCCACTGAAATGAATGGGAATTAGGCATCTAAACAGTATTGGGGATCAGAGTCTTAGTGCTTAAATTGTTTGCAAGAGCTCTGGTTCCAACTGGCTGTTTATAATCAGAGGTTCACCACATTTTGCCCTTTAAAGGCACAGTGCCAAGTACCACAATGGGAGATGGGGAGAGGGTTTAAGTAACAGCAAATTTGTCATATCTAGAGATTGGTAACTAAGGCAAAATGATTGCACAAATTTGAAAAATGAATCCTGCTTTGGCCATTCTCACAGCCTTTTAAGGTTCTTGTCTGTGAATATTTGAGTGACCAATTTTTACTGGTATAAATGTTCAGAGAAAACAAATTTCAAAGTCACATGCACAAATGTTCTTGGAAACTGAATTTTAAAAGCTCACACACGTATTTACGTGGGGTGTACTTGTTCAATCATCCAAACAAGGAACAGAAACAGTTGTGAGCTTTTCTGACCAATCCTGATAAAGCGTAAAGCTTGAACTTAAAATACTTGCAAATGAGCCATAGATTTAAACAATGTTTTTTTCCTAATAAAGTCAAGTAATAAATAAGCTTGAGGAAATGTACAGACAAAAAGTATTCATTTAGCATTAATTATAAGACAGGACTGAATTAGGTTTGTAATTAAGTTTCTTTGTTCTGTGTTTGTACCGTGTCTAGCACAATGGGGTTCTGGTCCTTGCCTGGGACGCCTAGGTGGTATTACAATACTAATAATAATGATTATTAGGGATGAGAAATAAAGTTGCGAGTATCACAGTCTTAGAATATCACAACATTAGTTATACATCTCATGTCATTATTTCTCCTATGCAAACATTACAGGTGGCCAAAGGGAATCACATCCATCATTAAATAATACTACCGGACAGGGGTGAGCACACAGCTATAGTAACCAGGAAAAGGATATTTGTATTTCAAAGCTTCACGTAAGGATTGCACTCTAACCACAAACAGAAAGGGAAATCAAATTGAAAGAATAATTGAACTCCTAAACTAATCCCCAGTAGACACTGAATTAACAGCCTACAGTGACAAACTTCTGTAGGTATGTAGTAAATGCCCCAGCATTATGATTAACTCTGGTCATAGTTGTAAGTTACTGAGGGGAAGGATAGACAGAGGAAAGGGAGAGTAGGGGACTATAACTGGTGTGATAATTGGACTACTTGGCTCTTTGAAGCAAGTGTTTAACTAACGAGAATCTACTGTATTGGCAAACAGATTTACAAAACAACACAGTTGTTTTGGCTATGAAGAAACACTGTTCCTTCTGATGCAATGAACAGATGCCTATTTCAGAGGGATATAAACTGCATAAACCTGAAAGGTGCACTCTGGCTGAGATTCCAAACTTAGCCTGTTTACCCTTCTGTGAAGCTCTCTTCTGTAGTATTCTTTAGTTCCTTAATCCTGAAAAGATCTGTCCACCATTCTACAAGGAACACACAACCCACTAGCTACAGTTTTGGTTTTTACAAAACACAAAAAATCATAGTCCATCTGCTTCATTAAACACCCCAGAGCTGAGTTAATTACTCCTAGGTCATCAGAAATCAGCCTGTGCCGCTTACATTCTCAGGTCTTAAATTAAGTATCTGTAATTATGATTTTTAATGTTATGTTTATGATATTAGAATTGGTCTTGCTCTAGCCAAGCACTTGTACACTTAGTTCATGCAAGAACCCATCATACTGTACAATTAGAATGGAGTCAGGGCCTGAGCTAAACTATAATTATAACTGAGTCAGTTATAGAGTTATCTCTTGACCTGGTTACAAAACATTCCTTTATGTTTTAGTGTAGCTGGGATCTTAGGTATGTTCCTGCACAATTCTAAAATCCTTTGAAATGTTTTGGTTTTAAGCTATGTTAATTCCCAATTAAGCTCTTTCCTTATTAGGATATGCAGGAAATGGTCCAAATTTACTGTTGACTAACAAATGTGAGACCTTCCCCAAATAAGGTCTTTGAATGCCAGATATTTCCAAACACTGTTTCACACCTGCTTGCTTTCCTTCCTTCCTGCCCCCAGCCCCCTTCCTGTTTGTAAGTTTGCTGCTTCCTGGCATCCTTATCATGTTGCAATAAATCACCCCTCCCAAACTGGATGCTATCATCTCAGTTAAGATGTGATGCTTAGATACTGAGTTGGATAAGATTGGCCAGTCCTGGATAATCAAGCCTTTTAATAGGGAAATACATTTAAATAGGTCAGTTAATCTCACAAATCAGGAGCCATCTATGTGACAGTTGCAACAGATTGTCTAGGAGTGTATTGCTTTACAAGTAAAACTTCATTCAAATCACTGTAGTATTGCATTACACTTCATTACATTATCTCAAAACTGTCATGCTTTAGGTTTCTAGGTTGTTTGGATTTCTTTAATTATTAATAATATATATTTTTCTTTTGACATTGTGCTGGCATAAAGTGATACCACATTTGCAGCACAATGTACATGAAATTAGGAGTACTATCCTGCTAGAGTTAAACAGGTCAGTACATCTGATCCACTGCTGAAAATGTAGCCCTTATTTCTTATTTTGACTTGGTGCCTTTCTTGAGCTTTAAAATATTGCAAAATGATGTGTTACTGAGTTAATCTTATATGAAAATGAGAAACTGCATTTGCACGGTAACCATTTCCCCCTTCTTTTAGATTTCTCATTAGTTATTTATATTACATGTATGCCTGGAGGCCCTTAGGGACAGCCCATTGTGCTAACTGCCATAAAACATACAGCAGAAGGCAATCCCTGATCCAAAGAGGTTTCAGTCTATATAAAGAAGACAGACTGGGTGAAAGCGGAAACAAAGGCATACAGAAATGAAGTGATTTACCCACAGTTATACAGCAAGAATGGAGCTCCTGACTTCCAACTCAGTGTCCTAACCACTAAACCTTGCAGCTTCTCATTTGCTATTGTGCCCTACAATTGTGCAAAATTTACACTCATGACAGATAATATACATAACATTATAATCTGGTTTTAAATTCCTGCAGTACTTAACTGTAGTTATGAACAATCTGCCTCAAAGGAGAGCCAGTGCAGCCTAGTGTATGGCACCCAAGACTAGGACTTTAAAAATGCACTTCTAATCCTGCCTTTGCCACTAGCCTCTTAGGTGACCTTGTGTAAGTTATTTCACCTTAGTTTCTCTATCTATAAAATGGGGCTAATGATACTGACCTCCTTTGGAAAGTGCTTTGAAATCTAATGATGAAAAGCAATACATGAGAATTATGCATTATTATTAATGTGCTTTTGTCACATAACCATTCATTGACAATGCATGCACACTAGATACAGATTAGCTTACGTACATTTATTTGGCTGGGAGTCTGGAAACTACCAGCATTTAATGGGCGAAGGCAGGGTAGTTTTTAAAGTAGCTTATTTGTATTTAATTCAACACAATTATATCTGTCACTTCAGGGCAACTGCACCTGTATTCCCCATCCATGGTCCCTCAAGGGTACCTGATCTAGGTTCCCAGCTTCTCAGCCATTGCCTCTCTTGAGTGGAAACCTACCTCTCCATCCCTCCTGACCAGGGTTTTTTCAGACTACAGTAAACCCTCGATTTTACGGACCCCGATTTAACGGACTTCGGATGCAACGGACAAAATTTCCGATGCATCCGAAATCCGTTTTGGGGGCTGCCGGCTCCTGCCCCAGGGAGCCGGCTGGGTTGACAGCTCCCGCCCGGCTCCCCGCAGCGGGGAGCCCTGCGGGAGCTGTCAACCCCCCCCCCCACCGGCTCCCCGCAACGGGGAGCCGGGCGGGGGGGGGGGGGGCGTTTGAAAGCCCCCGCTCGGCTCCCCGCAGCGGGAAGCCGGGCGGGGGGGGGTTTGAGAGCTCCCGCCCGGCTCCCCGCTGGGGGGAGCCGAGCGGGAGCTGTCAAACCCCCCCGCCCGGCTCCCCGTTGCGGGGAGCCGGGCGGGGGGGTTGACAGCTCCCGCCCGGCTTCCAGCTGGGAGGAGCCGAGCGGGAGCTGTCAAACCCCCCCGCCCGGCTTCCCGCTGCGGAGAGCCGAGCGGGGGCTCTCAAACGCCCCCCCCGCCCGGCTCCCCGTTGCGGGGAGCCGGGCGGGGGGGTTGACAGCTCCCGCCCGGCTCCCCCCAGCTGGAAGCCGGGCGGGAGCTGTCAACCCCCCCGCCCGGCTCCCCGCAACGGGGAGCCGGGCGGGGGGGGCGTTTGAGAGCCCCCGCTCGGCTCCCCGCAGCGGGAAGCCGGGCGGGGGGGGGGTGGTTTGAGAGCTCCCGCCCGGCTCCCCGCTGGGGGGAGCCGAGCGGGAGCTTTCAACCCCCCCCGCCCGGCTCCCCGCAACGGGAAGCTGGGCGGGGGGTTTGAAAGCTCCCGCCGGGCTTCTTACTGGGGGGAGCCGGGCGGGAGCTGTCAACCCCCCCGCCCGGCTCCCCGCAACGGGGAGCCGGGCGGGGGGGGGGGCGTTTGAGAGCCCCCGCTCGGCTCCCCGCAGCGGGAAGCCGGGCGGGGGGGTTTGACAGCTCCCGCTCGGCTCCTCCCAGCTGGAAGCCGGGCGGGAGCTGTCAACCCCCCCGCCCGGCTCCCCGCAACGGGGAGCCGGGCGGGGGGGGCGTTTGAGAGCCCCCGCTCGGCTCCCCGCAGCGGGAAGCCGGGCGGGGGGGGGGGGGGTTTGAGAGCTCCCGCCCGGCTCCCCGCTGGGGGGAGCCGAGCGGGAGCTGTCAAACCCCCCCGCCCGGCTCCCCGCAACGGGAAGCTGGGCGGGGGGTTTGAAAGCTCCCGCCGGGCTTCTCGCTGGGGGGAGCCGGGCGGGAGCTGTCAACCCCCCCGCCCGGCTCCCCGCAACGGGAAGCTGGGCGGGGGGTTTGAAAGCTCCCGCCGGGCTTCTCGCTGGGGGGAGCCGGGCGGGAGCTGTCAACCCCCCCGCCCGGCTCCCCGCAGCGGGAAGCTGGGCGGGGGGTTTGAAAGCTCCCGCCGGGCTTCCCGCTGGGGGGAGCCGGGCGGGAGCTGTCAACCCCCCCCCCGCCCGGCTCCCCGAAACGGGGAGCCGGGCGGGGGGGGTTGGGGGTTTGAGAGCCTCCGCTCGGCTCCCCGCAGCGGGAAGCCGGGCGGGGGGTTTGACAGATCCCGCTCGGCTCCCCCCAGCTGGAAGCCAGGCGGGAGCTGTCAACCCCCCGCCCGGCTCCCCGCAGCGGGGAGCCGGGCGGGGGGAGGGGGTGGGGTGGGCTGACTAATTAAATAACGGACTAATTCGGGCGGGGGGGTGTCCGTTGTCACCCGAAAGTCCGTTATTTAATTATTTTAAAAAATTATTAAATAACGGACTTTCGGTTTTAACGGACACCCCCCCGCCCGAATTAGTCCGTTATATCGAGGTTTCACTGTACACATTTCCCTGCCTATGTTGTGATGTTCCCACAAAGTCAGACTGCCTAGCCAGCCAGCCAACATCTGCACCTTGTTTTGCTTTCAAAAGCTTAGAACTGCTGGCAATTGTGCTGTTCATAAGTTACCCCACATCTCTGTATAAGCAAGCACATTTGTTCTTAAGGTGAAAGCATTACAGAGAAAAACAAACAAAAACAATAACAATTCCTACATGCATGCTAAAAGCATACCAGAGCTTGAACCTCAGTCTTATGGGGCCTCAGTAGAATGCGGGGAGGAGCTTGAAGGCTCTAATTTTACTAATTTCACAACCAGCTATTCCCTTTTGAGACACTCATTCACATCAAGGCAACACTGAAGTGTCTTACAGAATGGTCACTAAAAGCAAAAACCATCAGATATCTAAGGAGTTCTCATTGCTACAAGGCTATGAAGGTGGATTGTATCTGTGGCAATGGTCTCCATGCTTTTTCCTAGTCTTCCTTTTATGTCTAAGACAATTTTCTATTTTCCATGACCCCAACCTACATGCCTGTCACCATTCAAATCCCTCATTAAAACACACTACTTTTAGAAAATGTTTCCAAAGAAACTAAATGTCATATACATGCATATTTTACCTGTTTTAAGCACTTAAACATAAATCTCAAAACTTAAACATGGTTTATGGCAGGGATCAGCAACCGTAGCACGTTGGCGGACCTGGCCGGTTTGTTTACCTGCTGCGTCCGCAGGTTTGGATGATCGCAGGTCCCACTGGTTGTGGTTCGCTGTTTCAGTCCAATGTGGGCTGCGGGAAGTGGCGAACCATGGCTTTATGACTAAAATAAACATTTGACAGTGCACTACATACTACTGACTGAAGCTCTGTACAATATTATTGCATCAGATTGCTCTTAATGCCATCTACAGAAGTGAGGTTGACCAGAACAAAAAAATTAAGAGATAAAACATGGACTGAAGTCCATGTAACTTCACAAGTGCATATAAAGGGTTCATAATCTGGTCCTAAACTTAGTTAAGCATATTTTCATGTGTCTATGCGTAACATGTTTTACAATACATTAACAGGTTAGGATTAAGGTTATTTTTTACAGTGTGAAACTTTTTCAGTCCTTTGATGTGTGTGTCCTTTGAGAGTGATTGTGTTACAGTATTAGGCTCTTCTCCTGCAAAAACTTCTGTCTTCAATCATCACACGTTGCCAGTCTCCATCACCCATCGTTAGATTTTCAAACACACACTTGCATGTTTTTTTCCCATGCTGCTCCTCATGCTTGGGATGAACTCCCCATAAATTTCAGAAAAGCTACCTCATTATCCTCTTTCTACTTTTTCCTCAAAATGTTCCTTTGCCATGATGCCTACAAAAACTTGATACCAGTTAAGCCACTGTTGTGCTGAGGCCACTGCCTGTCATGCGGACCACTATTGTGTCATTGTATTCCCCCATCTAGCTGGTTGTCTGTCTCTTGTCTTACACTTTGATTTTAAGCTTTTTAGAGCAGAACCGTAGTGTTGTTTTGTGTTTGTAATTGCACTTAGTACAATGGGGCCCTGGTTCATGACTAGGCCTCCTAGGAGTTACAGCAGTATAAATAATAATGCATGTGCTTGATCTTATGCACAGTGAGTAGGCTAACTGAAGTCAATGAGAGAAGTTAAGGCATCTGTTAGTCTTTACAAAATTGTGGCCTTAAAGTCGACTGTTGGTGTTGAATAACATGATGTCATGGGTTAACACCTGGAGGTAGCTGTTCACATGGGTGTGATTTCTTTCCTTTTTAGTTTTTGCATTGCGAGGAAATACACTTGTTCAACTTTAGATTAACAAAGACACTGACTGACTAGAAACACTTTTTTGCTTTGTCTTAGCTCACATGAAACACCAATAGCGATGAGCCTTTTGGAAATATGTATAGTAAACAATAATAATTAATAATGTAATAATTTTCTCAACACATTTTCTGGGTACTGCAGTAAGGTTTATCAGTCTATAATTCTCAGGATCACCCCAAGACTTATTTAAATTATAGATACAATATATTGTTGGCTCCCCTCCAAATCTCTCGAGTAGCTGTGTTGAATGAAAAATTACATATGTTTAATCGCTCAGCTATTTTGTTAAGTTTCTTCAGAACTTTCAGATGATCCAGTCACAGTGATTTACTGCAATTGTATTTGTCAAGATGTTTCAGCACTTTTTTACACCCTCTGACAACAGTTCACTTTCACAACTGTATTATGGGTATTTCTACAATAGCCTCTTACAAACATGCTAAATAATTTTGTTCTCTTTGATTGTACTCTTTTTACCCCCTGAAACTAATAAAACCTAGGACTCTCCTGTGGGTACCTTACTTCTTGTTCTTTGCTATTAAGCTAGAGCTATTTTCCCCCACCTTGTGGCCTCTTTCCTTCTTTCTTTTGGACTTGGATATACTGTGACTGTAAGGAGGTATTCTTAAGCATATTCCATGATAATTCTAGTGAGTTTTGCTTCCTAATTTTTCCCAGTGGAAAAATCCCAAACTAAAATAAAACAATATTTTTCTGACATTTATTCTCACGGTACAGAATGATCTCCATTGGAAAGAGATCAGACTTACCAGCCGTCGTCATTTAACAGTCTAGCAGTTCTATCGGGTGAATTCTGCTGAACTCCTAACAAACCCCAGGTTGTCTTGCTTATGATTGCATGAGTAAAGGAGAGTAAAGTATGTGCTGTATAACATTTTCTTAAGATCAAACACAAGCTATGACAATGGCATCACTAGAATTAGCCTTAAGAGTATTGTACACCTGAAGGCTGTTGCAACTGACTCAGTTGCTCATTTCAATATAATGAGAGCTGGTTGAAATTCTTTACAAAAGGCTATTTGCTGAAAAAATGGCTTTTTTATTTTGGTGAAAACTTGGCTTAAAAATACACAGAAAAAATTATAAAATAGGTCCATTTTGAGCCACGTGTAATGAAAACAACTTTGACATTTTAAAATTTTTTACAAAATCATTTCATTGACTTTTGACCAGCTCTACCTATAACAGAAGCAAGTGGAGTCACTGTGGATATTTACCTCTGCCACCTGATAGTGTGTAACCATCCGTAATAATATCCAAAATCATGTGACAGAGGCCAGGAAATAAATAGCCTTTTTAAACCAGCACTCCTGTATGTCACATCTATATCAGATAGTAATGGAAGTAAATTGAATTTTAACCAAAATAAACCCCGCCCTTCAGTCTGGAAGAGGACTGTGGAGAGAGCTGGAGGTGTTTATTTCACTTTCAAATTTCTCTGGAAGCAAGCAGCAGTGCAGAGGAAGTAGATACTGTAAAATCCTTCACACTGCTCCATTTGGTGTATGCCCAGAGACCCCGACAACTGTTTCTCTCCTTCCCCCCATCCTCTCCCCTGCTCCATGATGCTCTCCTGCTCCACACACCAGGCCTACCTGATCCTACCTTGTTGATCTTTTGATGCCTCTGATTTATTGCCGGCTTCTTTTCAACATGTAGGGGAAAATGATGGTCCCACTAATTGCCTTATTCCTTCCCCATGTTGTGGTTACTCAGTTACTTTCTGAAGGGAGGGGAGCAATCCTGAGATACATGCTTCCCACCTGAGCTCAGTCACAGGCTGCAGAGGCCCTCTCCTACTGCCCTATAGTCTCCCAGGCATTGTGGCTAGGTAGGAAACCAGCGGGAAAGCAGCTAAACCAGCTTACTTCAATTGCCTTGATGTGGCAGGTGGCTAGCAGGCACTGAGAGCAGCTGGCGAAGGGACTGACAAGGCAACTGTTTGGAGTACTCCTGGCTCACTCAGGAACCAGAAGCTGAGAGAACCTTTGACTGTACACAAGAGGGAGTGAGATAGAATTGGAGAAGTGAGGTCTGCTATGGCCTTGTTCAAAAAAATAATTAAATAGCCTCCCCATCCATTAAATTGGATTAAATATATCAATTTTAAACATAAATAACTTTTCTTCTGAAACCAAGCTTTCTGGGTTTTTTTTTTACCCTTGAGGGTTTGCATTTTCAAGCTTTTCTCTACAGCTATAAGAACCTTGAAACTGAATGTTTGGGTTTTTTTAATGAAAGCTGAAGTTCTCAGGTAATACCATGTGTGGCAGGGTGCTGGCTAGGAGTTCCTGAGCCAGCCCTGCCGGCCCTTTAAGGGGGAGCAGAAGCCTGCAAACCTCCCTTGCAGAAAGGCTAATTGCTGCAGGGCAATTAGCCTTGAGGGGTTGCACCTGGTGGCAGCCTCCTCAGGGGGATAAAAGGCCTGCGAGAAGGCAAGCCCAGTGTGGTGGGGATGGTATAGAGTGTGGTGTGGTTTGAGTGATTCAGAGCTGTGGGTTTGAGCTATTCAAGAGTTGCAAACTGTAAGCTGGAGTATACAGAGTCTGTGGAGCTATGAGTTGTATACTGAAGGACTGGACAAGCTGTATGTATTGGTGGTGGGGCCTGCACTGTGAATAAAGAGCACTGTTTGGAGCAGAGAAGGGTTTCCTGCCTGTGTTCCTGAGAGGGGTGAGAGAGTGGTCTGTCACACATGATTTAAAATAGGCTTTGGAGAATTAGGTTTTTATTGGTAAGTGTTAGTAAATATTAATTTCACCACATACACAGAAACAAAAAAACCCCATCTTTCTATTGATAGAAAATTAAAAATAGTTAAAGCAAGAAAAGTGCTGCTTGAGAACTTTAGAGTTTGACTTAATATTTGTTTTCTATATTTTGACATGGGAAGTTGACACGTGTTTTAGTGGCTATAAAGTGGTAAGTTGACACATAGTGGGAAGTGACACATAAAGTGGGAAGTTGACACAAAATGGGAAGTTGACACATAGTGTTTTAGTAGCTATAAAGCTTTTGTTTTAGTGTCTATAAAACTTTTTGGGTCTGTCTACTGTCATTAAATAATTGCCTGACCCCACCAATAATTCCCTATGAAAATTTAAATAAAAATAGAAAACTTCTTAAAACCCTTTATTTTGCACAACTGTGAAAATTTAAATAGGTAAAAATGTTTCAAAATAAATATCAATTACATGTCAAAATTATAAAAAACCAACAACACTGAATTCTGCCAAGCCTACTGAAGAGCAGTTGCAAATATTGTAAGACTTGTGACAAACTCACAAAAGTTGGCAACAATGCTTTGGCCCAGTAAATGCTGATAACGGCCTCAGAAAAGGGTTCCAAAGATTTAAAAGTTCCTTTGTCACTAGAAATTATATGGCATGTAGCCTAGTGGATAGCCCATGTGAGTGGGCCTCAGGAGACCTGGAATCTATGGCTGGCTTAGCCACTGGCCTGCTGGAAGGCTCTGGGTAAGTCACTTCATCTCTCAGTGCCTCATTTTTCCCATCTCTAAACTGAGGATAATGATACTTCATAAGGCATGTTGAGATCTACTGATGAAAAGTACTACAGAAGCGCTAGGTATTTTTATTTATTATGATGCTGAGGCCAATTACTTGCACATTCTACAATTTTGCTGTGTAAGTGCACAGGACATCGGCACCTACTGCACTATTTGGCTAATGCTGAGAACTGGTATACCATGCTTTTGTATATGTGAGGACTGATCTGATGCCCGCTCCTTTGTGTATCTTTGCAACAGAGGGAGCTGGTTTCTTGCCTCCCATGCCATATAGAATCTGAGATTGGCATATTCTTATTGTATTCACCTCCCACTCCTAGAATCAGAGCAAGATTTGTATGTATTTATTTTTTGCAGGGGGAAAGTGAGCTAGTGTAGCTTGAGTCTGTCACAACAGGAACTTGGAAAGTATAAAGTTTTCTGTTATTACAAGATGTCAGTCCAACAGAAAAGGAAGGGAGGTTTATCACTGGAAAGATGAGATGCAATAAATGAGCCATTGTCAAAACTGTAACATTGTCACTCAAGCACATCTCTAAAATAACCCTTCTGTAAACGGAGAAGCAAGTATTTATATTTCATCATGACAAATACATTTCTTGAAATGAGGTAGGAAATAGTTTAACACTTTAACAGTGCTATCATAATGAAATAATATGGCATTCATGGGAATATCACATGTGCTTTTGTAGGGGTTCCACTACCATTTTCACTAATGGCCACGTATATCATACTGATTTTTCTCCAAAGCCACATAATGATCTATAATATTCCTGAATAATTGCACTTTAAGAGGAAGTTAACAGGGTCGTCTACTCCCAGAAATATGTCAAAATACTTTTACTATTTTAAGTAAGAACTGAAATACTATTAATAAGCCTTTAAGACACTTCGAAAGCTGTGTTTGAAAATTCTACAAAACAAAGTTCTAACATATGCATTGCCCTCCCCCAAAAGGCAACATGTTTTATGGTGGGTATTTCTTTGTAGCCATGATTTTATTGTCTACAGAGGAATGAAGGTACCAACCAACACAAAGAGAAGAAGAGAGAAGATTCTCTCCACAAGCCAGAAACTTCCTTTTCCAAAATTTCTGTTTTGGCTTTGTCTATGTGGTGGAAAGATATAAATATTAAACAGTGGCGAATAGTCTCACATTATCAGTTCAGTGGATAGCTTGAAAAATATTCTTTAGGGTAGATTTCTAAATTGTGGAATAAACAAAATAAGTTTAAAAATATCAAAATGGTTCCTTTGCTGGAGGTTAAACTCAGCTGAATTTTTCAGTAACAGGCATGCTAGATAATCTAATTTTTGCAGGATAATCCCACTTCAAGGATAGAATTAATGCATCTCACAAGGAGGTGTCATTATCCCAAGATGACTCTGGCTTTCTCTGAAGTGTGTGAGGAGCCAACTTTATAACACAGCATAATGGTCCAGTGGGAGACAGGCTTACCACAAGAGCCATGAGTGGACCTCCTGATATGGAACTCAGCACACAGCTGGGAGGGCTGCTTCTCTTTTACCTCCCTCTCCAGATTCAGCAGCGAGGGCTCGTTTCTGATCTCAGCTCCACACATCTGGAGCACTGTAATGCAAGACACTGGATATATGAGGGTATGTCTACACTGCAGCTGGGAGCATGCCTCCCAGTCCTGATAGGCAGGCACATGCTAGCACCACTGAACTGAGTATGCTAATAATAGAAGTGTGGCTATTGCAACACAGGTGGTGGCACAGGCTAGCCGCCTGAGCTTGGACCCAGGGGATCAAGCTACTCTGCTGTAACCTCCAAACTATCATGTTTAGTATGTTAACTCCAGAAGAGCTAGCTCACAATTGTCTACTTATACTGGGAGACTTGTTCCCAGCTGCCCTGTAATATTCCCTGAGTGTCTAATAGCACCAGGCTCTTTTCACAGCTGTAGATATGCCAAGACACTGACATCTCTGAAACACACACTGTTTATTAGGTATATGGCTAAATTATATATTGTCAAAAGAGTACTACGTAGTACATGCAAAACTGGATTAGATGATACGCAGGTTGCGGCAGCTCCTTGGCCCCATTCCACTTGTTTTGCACTTTTTGTAAAACAAACAGCTGCTGGAAATTCAAACTGATCTCATCTGTGAATTTTGCAGGGGTGGAGTAGACCTGCATAGCCACCTAGGTCAGCCCTGTACCTGAATGTTGACATAAGGGTCTTACCAGAGAAAAGATGACAGTGCATGTCTGATCTCTAGTGAGCTGCAGCTGTGAGCTCAGCCCCTGACATATGAGGGGACATGAACAGTACATTCTACATGACTACTATTGGAGAAAAGTGTGGATCAAGAAATGGAAACAGAATTAAAGAAATGAAGCAGAAAGGAGCTCTGCCTTGACAAGTCTCCTATAGTTCCAAAAGAGCCAATTTAGCATTATTTAAGAACCCATAAACTACTCAAAGGACTTAGCTGTATTGTCTTAGCAAATTCATTGTGTATTCAAGAGAGTAAGCACTATGAATTTGGAGAACAATCACTAGATGATGCACAAAAAAGCAGTTTCTCAAAACAAATTGAACCAGGGCGACACTGTGGCACCTTCATAATAATAAATGGGCTAGTATTTCACAAATATCTATTTAAGGATTATTTAAAATTATTAAACAAGCCACATCCACACTGTAATGAAACAAATAAAATGAGAATTCTCATTGATCAAAGGGAAACACTGTAGGCACTGACAGTCATTTTTGTGTTTGTTGTATCTTTACTTTTCCAATAGCACTGAGATGAAAAGTCAATCTCAAATTTTAACCAATCTATAATTGGGAAGAAAGGAGGGGTGGAGTAAATCAGGTGAATCAAAATGTTTGGTTTTGATTTTGACCACTGATTTTTTTATAACTTTTTAAAACATAAATTAACTAACATTTTAAAATGTGAAGTTGGTTTGAACCAAAAAGTGTCATAATGGGGCACTGTGACAATTTTAAAACATTTTTCCGAAAAAATTTCTAATCTAAAACCTTTCCCGTGAACAGTTACAGTTTTGATATTTTCTGTCAGAAAATTCCTGACCAGTTCTGAGTTGTCAGCCACCAATAGTGACAAATCTTAACATCTGCATGCAGAGTATGGGAGGAAGAAAGATAAGTAATGTAATGGTCCTGTAAAAAATATGCTAACATCTGAAATGCAGAAAACAAATGTTGTCATTACATTTTACAAAAGGAATTGTTAATATGATAATCGACATTTTATTACATGGTATAGTTAAAGAATACTCAGAAACAATTGCTAAAAAGGTCATGCAATTGATACTCTGCTCAAAATTTTGAACGTGAATGGAGTTCAATATTTTTGAACAAATTCAGTATTTCTTGACCTCGGGAGTCATTCTTCTTGTTCTGCTTTTAACTTCTCATTAGCATTCTCCTGTAACACAGTTCTATAATAAAGCAGCAACCATTACAGTCTCTGACAAATGATGCCACCAGTGAAAATAAGAAAGCAGTGATAAAAAACAAGTTTAACACAAAACACCAAGAATAAATCCATAATGAAATATGACACTCGCGGAGAATTGTCTTATATTTCATACCTCTTATAACATGCCTCGGAGGCATTTTAAGCATATTCCCATGGAATTTAAAGTTGATGTCTATTTGTTTTGTTTTAAATGAAATACCCAACAGTTATGTGCTGAATGCTTCAAATAGCTGCAGGTAACATGGGCATTCAGCACAAAGCCTTCTTGAATGTGGATAACTGTGAAGAGTAATAGCCAAGTGTTAATATAGCACTTTCTATGCATAGATCTCAAAACATCTCACAAGGGAGGAGCGGTATCATTATCTCCCTTCACTTTGAAACCTAACTGGGAGGGAATCCACGAACCTGGCAGCAATTATTTTTAGCTAGCTTCTCAATTAGCTCACTTTATAAAGGAAGATTGGAAAATGAGTAGTAGTTGGTGAGGTTGCTGCTATCAAGGGGGTGGTTTCTTTAGGACTGGATGGACCCTTTGTGTTCGCCAGTGGGTGATAGGTTAGGTGGGGAAGGGATGTTGATTGATAGGCAGCTGCTGAAGATGACTCTCCCTACTAGCTTTAATCTAACAAGTGCAGTGCAGCCCCAGCAGCATGGGTTGGAGTGCGAATTTGTTCAATTCCTCCTGGGATTCTAGGTACTTACTTGGGTGACTTGCCTATGCTGAAGTCTATGGCTGCAGTGGCTTCACTGGTATTGGTATTCATGCTATGTAGACTAGCTCAGGCTTGTCTACACAAGCTGCAGTCCCACCTCTGATTGCAGGGTAGACATACATTTAGTATGCCTCTTCTTGTGCCTTCTGTCTGTCTCTGGTAGATCATGCCTTCAGCTCAAATTTCTGTCAGTAAAACCCGACTGGCCTGCTTTACTAATGTTTGACCCCCATCCAGTATTGAGACAAAAGCAGATGTGGTTTTGTTTGGTAGGAGATGGGGGACACCTTAATTAAAAGAGTGCTGCTGGCGTGACCTCCTGCTCATAGTGCATGTGGGGTCACACTGACGGGGGCAGGGTCACACCATTCCCAGAAGCACTTGAATGTCTGGTATTTCAGGAATGTCTGAATGACACTCCTACACAGATGATCTTTGAAATTGGACACTTAGGGCATGGCTACACTTGCAGATGTAGAGCGCTTTGAGTTAAACCAGCCTCAGTAGGGAAAGCGCTGGAGTCTGTCCACACTGATAACTTCAAGTGCATTTGTACTGTTCACTCTGTCTTCCTTTTTTGGTCTGTGGGAATAGAGCCCGAACTGCCGAGGAATATGCTGACTAGTCTCGCCAGCATGTCACATTTGGCAGTCAAGTTACTTCTTAAGATCCAAATTGACAGTGAGGATTCCGACGATGATATCAATTCAAGTTGTGCATACAACATGAGATTCCTTTTGGCATTCATGGACATGCTCACCATCATGGAACGCTGGTGGTGATAGAAGGCACAAGAAGAGGCAAACAAGCACAGAGAGGCGGGATCACATCGTATAAAAGAGAAGTATAAAAATACCGCTCAGGCATGCAGGAATGAAATCAGAAAGGCCAAATCACACTTGGAGTTGAAGTTAGCAAGAGATATTAAGAGTAACAATAAGGGTTTCTTCAGGTATGTTAGCAACAAGAAGAAAGTCAAGGAAAGTGTGGGCCCCTTACTGAATGAGGGAGGCAACCTAGTGACAGAGGATGTGGAAAAAGCAAATGTACTCAATGCTTCTTTTGCCTCTGTTGTCACAAAAAAAGTCAGCTCCCAAATCACTGCATTGGGCAGCACAGTATGGGGAGGAGGTGACCAGCCCTCTGTGGAGAAAGAAGTGGTTCAGGACTATTTAGAAAATCTGGATGAGTACAAGTCCATGGGGCCAGATGCACTGCATCCGAGGGTGCTAAAGGAGTTGGTGGATGTGATTGCAGAGCCATTGGCCATTATCTTTGAAAACTCATGGTGATCGGCGGAGGTCCCGGATGACTGGAAAAAAGCTAATGTAGTGCCCATCTTTAAAAAAGGGAAGAAGGAGTATCCGGGGAACTACAGGCCAGTCAGCCTCACCTCAGACCCTGGAAAAAATATGGAGCAGGTCCTCAAGGAATCAATTCTGAAGCACTTAGAGGAGAGAAAAGTGATCAGAAACAGTCAGCATGGATTCACCAAGGGCAAATCATGCCTGATGAACCCAGTTGCCTTCTATGATGAGATAATTGGCTATGTGGATGAAAGGAAAGCAGTGGGCATGTTAATCTTTGACTTTAGCAAAGCTTTTGATATGGTCTCCCACAGTATTCTTGCCAGCAAGTTAAAGAAGTATGGGATAGATGATGGACTATAAGATGGACAGAAAGCTGGCTAGATCATTGGGCTCAATGGGTAGTGATCAATGGCTCCATGTCTACTTGACAGACAATATCTGTGCCCCAAGGGTCGGTCCTGGGGCCGGTTTTGTTCAATATCTTCATTAATGATCTGGAGGATGGCGTGGACTACACCCTCAGCAAGTTTGCAGATGACACTAAACTGGGAGGAGTGGTAGATACTCTGGAGGGTAGGGATAGGATACAGAGGGATCTAGACAAATTAGAGGATTGGGCCAAAAGAAATCTGATGAGGTTCAACAAGAACAAGTGCAGAGTCCTGCACCTAGGATGGAAGAATCCCATGCACTGTTACAGACTAGGACTGAATGGCTAGGCAGCAATTCTGCAGAAAAGGACCTAGGGGTTATAGTGAATGAGAAGCTGGATATGAGTCAACAGTGAATCAAAAAGGCTAACAGCATTTTGGGTTGTATAAGTAGGGGCATTGCCAGCAGATCAAGAGATGTGATCATTGTCCTCTATTCGACATTGATGAGGCCTCATCTGGAGTATGGTGTCCAGTTTTGGGCCCCACACTCAAGAAGGATGTGGAAAAATTGGAAAGAGTCCAGCGGTGGGCAACAAAAATGATTAGGGGGCTCTCCTTCCTTAGAGATTTTTAAGGTCAGGCTTGATAAAGCCCTGGCTAGGATGATTTAGTTGGGGATTGATCCTGCTTTGAGCATGGGGTAGGACTAGATGACTTCCTGAGGTCCCTTTCAACCCTGACATTCTGATTCTTTAATAAGCAGAATCGGCGGAAAAGTATAATCAGGTTTCCCAACCACGACAGGAGAAAAGCATCAGAAAGGGTGTTAAACCCTCCCATTGATGTGCTCATTCAGGAATAAAGCAGATTCAGTTTCCTGTAATTTAATCCTCAGGATTTGGTTTACATTAATCCTGAGGATTCAGTTACAGGAAACTAAGACTTGATCTACATTACAGAGTTAGGTCGACGTAAGGTAGCTTACATCAACCTAACTTTGTAAGTGTCTTCGCTACAACGATGCTTCCACCAATGTAAGTCTCCCACAACACCGACCTAATAACTCCACCTCCAAGAGAGGCATAGAGATTAAGTCAATATAGTTAATATGGCACAATGTCTGTGTAGTACTGTGCACACCGGCACTTAGATCAATGTAATTTATGTCGCTCAGGGTGTGGCTTATTCACACCCCTATTAACATAAATTATACCGAAGTAAGTGATAGTGTAGACATGGCCTTAATTTTGTAGTGTAGACAAGGCCTAATGCTATTTTATTCCAGAGTGAAAGCACCTACATGGAGGTTTAATGTGCTTTAATTTATACGCATTGACTTGATACCATTGGTTGATTTGCCTGCCCTTTTCTGAATGTCCCCTTGTAGATGAGCCCATAGAAAGAAGAACTATCTACTGATGTAAGAGCCAGTTCTTTATTATTCTCCATTCCTACATCAAGAGAGATGGTAAAACCTGTATCCGGATTCCAATTTTACAGCTGGCTGCTATGCCCCTAAATTTTTCATAAAGTTCAAAAAAAGCTTCCGATGTTAGAGCCTGGGCTCGTATTATCTTATCAACTTAAATTTTTTATCATGGTCAGTTCTCCTTCACTATCAACCAACTGCCAAAAACTTTTCCGGGAACTGTCTGTTCAACATGATTTCCCTTATTTTCTGACAGGAGAATTACACTTAGAAAAAAAAGTCCTGCTGATAAACCACAGCAAAAGCAGGAACTGGTTCTTGTCATTTCAGGGGACATAATACTTTGTTTTAAAGTGTTTTATGAATGTATGTCGACATGTACAAGGCCACATTCTACTCACATTTAGACTGCTGGTGCCTTTGGAGCAATACCATTGAAGCCTGTGGTGTTCCTCTGGTTTGGAATTGTAAATGAGATCCAAATCTGGCCTGCATTTTAAGTTTATTATTATTTTAATTAATTAATTACTTTTATTATTACTTGAATTTTTCCATTCCATTTTCTTCCTGCCCAGTTCCACCCCTCCCCCGAGTGCAGCCCATCCCCACTCCTCCCCCCAGCACCTCCTGCATGCTGCAGAACAGCTGATCATGGCAGGTGGGAAGTGCTGGGAAGGAAGGGAAGGAATTGATTGGTGGGGCCGCTGGTGAGCAGAAGGCGCTGGGGGGGGGGGGGAGAGACAGAGAGGAAGGAGCTTGCTGCTGGTTGGGCTGGAGCACCCACAGAATCGGTGTCTATGAATCAGGTCATGGTTATTTTGGAAGACACGTCTTTTAGCATTTCCTGGTGAAGATGGGATATGGTGAAGTGTGCTAATCAGTCCTTCCAAGACATTGAAAGGAAATTTGTCTTCAGGACCAAGGGTTTGTATACACTTACAGTGCTACAGCAGCACAGCTGTATATTTTTGCTGATAAAATCTTTTTTACAGACTGAGGGCCTTGTCACTGAGACACAGGGTATGTCTGAATTGCAATCTCAGGGTGTGACTGCAGCTTGTATAGATGTACCCAAGCTAGCTTTAAACTATATTGGAGCAGTGAAGCCATGGCAGCTCCAGCATGAACTAACCTGGTGAGTAATTACTGAGCTCTATACTGCCCACGCTACAGAATGTGCTATTGCTCCGGGGCCTGATCTAGCTACATTAAAGGCAGCTCAAGGATGTCTACTCAAGCTGCAATTGTTTTATAGACATGCCCTGAGTTTGTTCAAGCATCCTTCAGCAGATATTATGTACATTACGTTAAGGCCCTTGCATACTACCAGAGTGGTATAAAGGGGCCTTAGTACAGATGACAATCTGGTCCTTAATAGAACAAGCTAGCAGGAAGAGAAGCGACAGACCTCAGGTGGAATGGAGCTCCACACTTTATGGCCACTACAGCTGAAGGCAGGCTCGCCCGCGGTCCTGAAGCAAACTGCTGAAGTCCCTGAAAGCCCTGATGATGTCTCAGTGCAGACTGCCATCAGGACACGTTAAAGAAGAGGTCTCCGGTATAGCCAAGATTTGGCTATACCATTAAAATAAAATGAGAAAACAATTAATTTCTCTTCAATTATTCCACTACATAACTTTCTCATTCAATTAGTATGAATAAATAAATATAGTTCTTGAATTATTAATCTGCAAATAGGAGAGAGATTTGCATTTAATTTTCTACAGTTCCTCATCTTTCTCTTTGCTTGAAGGGTTGATTCAGATGACTCCTTGGAAGTACTTATATAATCTTAACGGTTTCCAAGCTTCTAATTCTTCTCTATGATAACGTGCTTATAAGAATAATACACCTTTAATTTTTGGAAGCTTTTTTATTCTGAGATGTAAAGGGCCAGATTATCCTCTGGTGTCACCCCCCAGAACTGCATGGAAGCTCTGCACTTTTGGATATCAGGACACCTATTTAGCTGTTTACATATGGATGTAGGCTCCCACTTAAATCTTGGTCTTAATCTTTTCCTCCATGAGCTATCGAAGAGTAAACCATGACTGATTAGTCTACCAAGTAATCCCTCTCTTTTCATAGAGCACTCAGAAACAAGCATTAGTGAGGGCTAGAACATGTCATACTTGTATCTAAGGGTATGTCTTCATTACCCGCCGGATCGGTGGGTAGTGATTGATCTATTGGGGATTGATTTATTGCGTCTCGTCAAGACGCGATAAATCGATCCCCAAAGGCACTCCTGTCGACTCCGGAACTCTAGCTAGCCAAAAGGTGCAAGCAGAGTCGATGGGGGAGCCTGCTGCCACCATGAGGACACCAAGTAATTCAACCTAAAATGTGCTGACTTCAGCTATGTTATTCACATAGCTGAGTTTGCATATCTTAGGGCAACACCTTCCCCCGCCCCCCAGCTAGTGTAGACCAAGCCTAAGAGTTTAACTACATGGGGCAGAGATTGATAGTCAACTATTCTAGTCAAGAAAGAGAAATATGCTAGACCCATAGCAGCTCTTTGACTTTGAACTTCGAAACTGAACCACCCCTCACAAATACTGAAGTAAACATGCAATTAGCAGAGATATTAATTCCTATTGACATTCCTTTAAAATTCTCAGTTATACGTGATTTAAAGGATACCTCATTTCTCTTTTAACCCATTTCCTGTTGATGCCCAGCTAGGAGACAGTTCACAGTATCTTACAATTTTTCTCTTTTTCCTTTTCTACAATTTGTCCCTTTAATAAAGACACTGAAAGGACCACTTGAACAATGGCTCTTACTTCAGAGCCAAGCAAAAACTGGAAGTGCAAAACAAGATGTCTCGGGAGTCTGGTCCTGAAGGAGCCCGAGGGGGGGGGGGGAAACCGGCGCCGGGCTGCTTGGGCGAGCGGGGGGTTCGCGGAGCTGTTTGGGTGGGTGGGGGGTCCGGCGCGGGGCTGCTTGGGTGAGCGGGGGGTTCGTGGAGCTGTTTGGGCGGGCGGGGATCCGGCGTGGGGCTGCTTGGGCGAGCGGGGGGGTTCGCAGAGCTGTTTGGGCAGGCGGGGGGTCCAGCGCGGGGCTTGCTCGGAGGTCAGAGGCTTAACATCAGATGCCTCTTCACTTACTGACAATAGACGTAGAGAAGTCTTCGCTCATCAAGCAGGAGTTACAAAGTCGATTTTGAGTGCCCTTTAAATCGATTTTAAGGGCATGCAGGTGAAGACAGGTACACGTTTAGTTCGACTTAACATCGTTAAAGTCGACGTTAAGTCCTAGTGAAGACATGCCCTAACTCTCAGTTTCCTCTACCAGCAGCAGCTTCTTCTCTTGTAAGGCCCCCGGCTTCTCGACCGCCTAGAAACCTTGGCAATCTTTTCTCTACTTGCTCGGGGTCTATCCTAGGTCTCCCTGCCTGGAGACCTTTGTATTTCCTCCCTTCCCTTCTAGCTTCCTGCTGCTGTTTTTATGAGACAGCCCCTCCTCAGACAGTTAAGTGTCCCACACTCCTCTGAGGTGTGGCAGGCAGAACTAATTAGACAGAGCTGGCCAATCTTAAACCTCTGGCCCTTAAAGGGGCAGGCCACACCTTTACAGGGCTGTAGGAATATTGTTATGTATATAAAAGGATGAAAGCTAAATGCAATGTTTAGAAGATGATAAATTTCTGCATCCTTAGGGAACGAAGTATATTTCCAGCTGTCGTGTGTGTGTGTGAGAGAGAGAAAGAGAGAGAGAGAGGGAGGAGAGAGAGAGAGAGAGAGAGAGCGCTCACATTTGAGGTCAAGCGCTAAATCTGCTTGGAAGAACTAAAGAACAACACTTAATATTTGCTGTAATGATGCTGAAACTTTGTATTCAGTATAAATTTTGAAATAGGTTTCCTTTTCCTTGAGTGTGTCAGACTCCAAAAGGAAGAAAATCATACAAATTTAAGCTGTGACATTTTTGTATGATTTTCAGTTTCCTTGGCACTGAAGAGAAAGAAACACATACCTCCATCAAGGTATTATTAGGGGAAGAGTTCAGAAGTCCTTTGAATCCTTTTTTTTTTTGGGGGGGGGGGGTTTAAAAAAACAGTGTGTGTGAAAAATAACAAAAGTAATCTCTTCATTGGCAAGCTGGAGTTAAAGTGTTCAGTACAGTTGGAGAAATGAAGCACATTCAGATTTAGACAATGGCTGCTACCATTCTTATTTACCATTTGAAAATCACCCCCTTTTCTTCTAGAAAATAATATAGATCTAGACCACTGCAGAGATGCTTCATAGCAAGGAGGAATCAGAAGTCTGAAATTGACAGTATTCTGCAAAGTAACCTTTTGAAAAATGGAAAGAATAAAAAACCCCTCTGTGACAAATACTAGATGTTTACAGCTAAGAAAGTTTTCCTGCCACATTTATGCTGCATGTCCTTTTTTCCCCAGGGGGGCGGGTCCGGGGACTAATGTGTCAGGGTCACAGGTGGCTTTAAGCACTGTAACAGTCCCGACTTCAGGAGGATACTGATTTGGAGACTGTCCTGGTAGCTGAAAAAATAAAATACAAATGTAATGTGCATGAACTTCAAATGATGGAGCAGTTCTGAAAAGTAACATATAGGAGGGAGGAAAGCAAAGAGAGGAGTGGAAGAAAATTGAAAGGTAGAAGGAGATAGCCAGAGAAGAGAAAACCAGTGAAGGCAAGAGAAGGCTAAGTGACAAAGAACAAGGTGAGAGAGAACAAGAGAGTTGGATAAAGGGAAAAGGAAAGCTAAGAGGGAAAGGCTTGAGAAGGGAAGTGTCTAACCTGTGGAGGCCTAGAGAAAGGTAGGTCAGCAAGGTGAAGAGGCAAACAAAGAAGCAGTAAATAAGTCACAAAAAGTAATAGGGGTGAAAGGGGAGGGAGAAAGTGGAAGGTAAGAACAAAAGAAAATGCAAGGGAGGGATTCCTGGCATTTCTGACTAGCCACCAAATGGGGCAAACTTATTACAGGTTAGTTTGCAATGCACCTCTACCGGTATGTCTGTAATGGGACCATTTATGTGTGTAATAAAGAAACAAAAGTTAATGTTTTGTTTGTGATTTGGTAGGAGCTAATAGTTATGTATTTGCTGAAAAGATCCCAAACTGTAATTTTGCTATTAAATCAGATCTTTATAAATGACAATAGGATATCCGGATAGGTGGCTAATGATGGTGTGGGGAAAAAAGATAAAACTGCCACATAACGTAGAACAAAATAGAAAGTGATGTAATTCTTTTTAGGTCAGCTTTCTTTTTTATTTACCTTTTGTACCATTTGGTGTGTTTTTTTGACATATCTTATGCTTATATCTAATGTACTTTCCTAAAAATTAAATCTGAATCCTTCTTTAAAGGTCGCTTGTATAGAGAGAGAGCATTCCAGTACCATGGCCTTTTTTCCCTTTGTTATTGTCAGAATGTAAATCCTACATGAAAATGAAAAGAATTGTCAGATTTCTTTTTTTGTCATTCTACATGATTTAAATAACAAGAGATACTTACAAACCATATGAAGTATGTGAACTCTTAGAGTGAATAACATTATTAGAAGATATTTTATTTAAAGAAGGAGAAGCAGGTTACCTATCTAAAAATGGGCCAAATTCATCCCTACAGTACCCTGTTGACTTCAGTGGAGTTATACTCCAGGTATAGATTGGCCCACGATTAATAGGCTAAGTGCAACAAGAATTC
This sequence comes from Sternotherus odoratus, assembly GCA_032164245.1. Lineage (NCBI taxonomy): Eukaryota > Metazoa > Chordata > Testudines > Kinosternidae > Sternotherus > Sternotherus odoratus. The sequence continues at coordinate 152,392,954 of JAVMKO010000001.1, read as the reverse complement.
TTGGCTGCTTTAGCTTAAATGCAGATCTTGAATTGAGCAGGTGTAGCTAGTTATTTCATACAGTCACTTCTCATTGTTGCCAGTTGAAAAGTAGGTAAGTTAAAAAAACCCTAACCCCCCCCCCCCCCATTAGCATGGTTTTTCTGAAATCAGTATTTTGGCACAAATATGTTGAGGCCATTTAATAAAATGCAAAAATGAGTAGGCTTCTATATGTATAAAGAAAAAAGAAAAAAAAGAAAGAAACACCCATTGAAAATAAAGATGATCTCTCCCAAAGGAGGAAATTATACTAATTTACACATAAGCAAAATTTAGAAAACTGAGAAAACTAAAAATGTGAATAAAACCAAAACTAAAATTTCTGATCTGGATCTTGTGGGTCTGATAACCTAAAATTTCACTGTCCATACCTGCAGCATTAGGCCTTATTTACTTCTGATTGATCTGTACTCGAACAACTTCTTCAGTGTATTACACAGAACCTTCTTTTTATTTTCACATTCTCTTTCCCGCTATCCTTACCATGTGTTTGTTTTAAATAGACCAGCATCAGTAACTAAGGCCAGGGGAATAAACGAAGAAGGATAGTCTGGCAACATTTAATGATCCCTGGTAGTGGTAAGGTCTTATTTGGTGGATTAAAATTGATTCCTTTTTATATTGGCATTCAAATGGCTGATCTATGTGTCTTGGCCTGATGAAACAAGAGAGCTGTGGTGCCAACAGAGGAGGACCTGAAGGCAGCAGATTTAAAGGATTGAGAAACAGCAGCAGTCGCAACACAGGGCTGGACTGTGAATAGCCATTCTCCAGCTGTGTTCTATGATCAACCATTTCCTGAGCTGCTCATGAGAATGGAAGATATTTATTTTTTGCTGAATTCCTTAGAAAAATTCCTGGGTCTCCATCATGCTAATCAGCTATATACTACTAGGACTAGCGTATGCATGATGTTTTCCTTCCTCTACACCTTATCCCTGGAAAAATTCTTCTTCTCATATGCATATACCAAGGAGTCTCAACTTTTCCTTTCCATACCTATTTCCTTCTGTTCAGTTTTGCATTTCTCCCTGCCCCTCTGATGTCATCTCCAGGATGGCTCCTCCTGGAAGTCTCATCATCTCAAACTCAACACAACTAAAACTCAGCTACTAAGCGTTCCTCCTAAATTCTCTTTTCCACCCCCATTGCCCATCATGAAAGGAAATACCTACATCACTGAATCCTGCCCATTCTTTTTTCATAACATCTCTAGTGTTCTAAAAATCTTTTCCTCTCTGTGCCTGCAACTACTTTTAGTCCACACCCTAATCATCCCTTTTTTGACTCCTTTCTGTGGAGCCTCCTCACTCCCATTTAAGAAAGTAGTCAATGCCCAGATGTGAGGCATATGTTTGGGTTGTTTTTTTGCATGACCGCCTTACATAATGAGGGTGGAACATCAACTCTCTGTTCTTGAAATATGATTCTATCCTGCACACAGCTCATCTTCAATTTGAAAATATGGTTGTGCTCCTAGAAGTACTTTTGTTAGCTCCTTCTCATACAATCATCTCTTTATTTTTTTCCATGCTACCCTATATGCCAGAGCATATTTGCCAAGCTTCCACCCAAACTTCACTGCAGTCCTTTCTAAAGACTCACTTTACCATGGAGCCTATAAGAAGTGAACTAATTAATATATTCATTTTTTAAAAATACTTTAACTGCTCTCTGGGGTCCTAATGCAGCAGAGTACTTAAACATATACATAGCTGTAAGTACATGAATCATCCCATTGAAATTAATGGTCTTGGGTTTTGACCATTGAAGTCAATGGGATTAGTAATGTTCTGAAAGCTATGCCCAAATGGATTGGGATTTATGATATACACTAACTTCAGTCTCCACAGGGTTTTATTTATGTAGCTAAGTGCATCACTATCTTGTTCTTCCCTTTTGTCCATTTATGCCTTCTCTTATCCAAATTCTAGATTTGTTTTTAAGCCTTGTGGAGCAGGAACTTGATTGCATATCTACCCTGTGAAGTACCTAGAACACCTTTGGGTGTTGTGCAAATAATAATAAAAATGTCAACAGCCATTTATCCTGATGTGGCACTGAAGAGGTTTTGAAATCTCAAAATTTTTATGGGACAGGAAAATTGTTTCTAGTATGAGTATAATGCAGTATATTTGCAAGTGAGCGAATGTGTTCCTTGCGTTTAACACTGAACATTACAAGAATGGAGACTAAATCACTTTGTGTCAGGATGATATGAGTAAACTGAAGGTCACTTTGAGCATACTTTAGCATGCCTTGTAGGCAATACTGATAAGGAAAAAGACAAAAGGACAAAGACAAAATTAACTTTTAATTTCCCACCAATGCTACAACTGATGGGAATAGGGATATGAGTGGAATCTCATGGAACATACAGTACAGGATTGTATATTAAACATCTTATCTGGTTTAGCTCATCAAAGATACCAACCATGTAACTATATATTATATACATACCCCACCACGGATAAATTTTAGTGACACATTTTTATATTTAGTTTCAGTCCAATATCTTTCTACCCTTAATTAGATGAACAAATCTGATATATTAATCTTCTTTTGAGAATGCTTCAGTAATTACTTACAAAGTTATTTACATGCTGCTATAAGGCATTATACATAAAGAGTTGCAACTTTCTCCTCCTCAAAGGTATTAGGCACCTAATGTGCTATACCTTATACACAGTAATGTAGTTTTGCTGTTCTGTATGATCACCAAATACATTACTGAAAAAGAACTTGATTTTTTTATCTGATTTATTTTATGGAACTAGATAAAATGCAGCTAGTGTGTGGTGCACACACACATACAGACAGCCTGATATGGGTATGGTATATGCTATTTTATAAGCAACTAGCATAAGTGCCCGGCGTTGCTCGGGTCAGTCGGAGGTGGGGAGGGGGCAGACAGTTGACACCCCCTGACCAACCCCAACACCCACCCTTCACCCACCCTGACACCTTCCCACCCCCCCGACCAACCCCAAGACCCCCCGGCTCACTTACCCCCCGACCAAACCCGACAACCCCACCTGACCCCCCAAAACAAACCCAACACCCCCACCTCACCCCCTGAGCAAACCCGACTCCCCCACCTCACCCCCCGACCGAACAGTGTATTTAATAATCTGTGTGCTACACAGTGCACCGTGAGCCGGGGGGGGGGGGGGGGTGGGGTGTCGGGTTTGGTCGGGGGGTCAGGTGGGGGGTTGGGTTTGCTTGGGGGGGTCAGGTGGGGTTGTCGGGTTTGGTCGGGGGGTAAGTGAGCCGGGGGGTGTAGGGTTTGGTCTGGGGGGGTGGGAAGGTGTTGGGGTGGGTGAGGGGTGAGTGTTGCGGTTGGTCAGGGGGTGTTGCGGTTGGTGGGGGGTTGAGGTGGGGGTGTCAGGTTTGCTTGGGGGGATGAGGTAGGGGTGTCGGGTTCGGTCGGGGGTAAGTGAGCCGGGGGGGTGTCGGGTTTGGTCTGGGGGGGGTGGGAAGGTGTCGTGAGGGGTGAGGTGTGGGTGTTGGGGTTGGTCAGGGGGTGTTGTGGTTGGTGGGGGGTGAGGTGGGGGTGTCGGGTTTGCTTGGGGGGGTGAGGTGGGAGTGTCGGGTTCGGTCGGGGGGTAAGTGAGCCGGGGGGTGTCAGGTTTGGTCTGGGGGTGTTGCGATTGGTGTGGGAGGGTGAGGTGGGGGTGTCAGGTTCGGTCGGGGGGTAAGTGAGCCAGGGGGTGTCGGGTTTGGTCTGGGGGGGTGGGAAGGTGTTGGGGTGGGTGAGGGGTGAGGGGTGGGTGTTGGGGTTGGTCAGGGGGTGTTGCGGTTGGTGGGGGGGTGAGGTGGCGGTGTCGGGTTTGGTCGGGGGGTAAGTGAGCCGGGGGTGTGTGTTGGGTTTGGTCTGGGCACCCACCCCAACACCTTCCCCCCCCCAGACCAAACCCAACACCCACACCACACCCCTCACCCCCCCGACACCTTCCCACCCCCCCAGACCAACCCCGACACCCCCCCGGCTCACTTACCCCCCGACCAAACCCGACACCCCCACCTCACCCCCCCAAGCAAACCCAACACCCCCACCTCACCCCCCCACCAACCGCAACACCCCCTGACCAACCCCAACACCCCCACCTCACCCCCCGACCGAACCCGACACCCCCACCTCACTTACCGTCCCACCAAACCCAACTCAGATCCGTCGCAGGGGGGAAGGGGGCCCAGAGCCGAGGGATTCCGAGGACCTTCGCAGGTGGGGGGGGGGGGGCACAGAGCTGATGGAGTCCGGGGTTGAGGTGGGAGGGGCAGAGAACTGAGGGCTCTCCGGGGTTCCGTTGGGAGGGGGAGGGGCAGAGAACGGAGGGATCTCCGGGGTTCCGTTGGGAGGGGGGAGGGGTAGAGAACTGAGGGATCTCCGGGGTTCCGTTGGGAGGGGGGAGGGGCAGAGAACTGAGGGATCTCTGGGGTTCTGTTGGGAGAGGGGGGGGGCAGAGAACTGAGGGATCTCCGGGGTTCCGTTGGGAGGGGGGAGGGGCAGAGAACTGAGGGATCTCCGGGGTTCCGTTGGAGGAGGGAGGGGTGAGCTGAGCGAGTGAGGTGTCTGTTGGAGGGGGGTATTATGACATCATCACCACCTAACCGCCCAGCCGATGTGATTGGCCCTGAAAGACTTTCACCCCTGGGGGGCGTCAGAGGTGAGATCCGAAAATTTTTCGACCCTTACCAGCATCTAGACCCCAAGACCCCTCACTGTACCAAATTTCAAGTCTCTGGCTCAAACGGTGCGGAAGGAGTTCGCAGTCATACGTACATACATACATACATACATACACACATACATACACCACTTGACTTTTATATATATAGATAAAACAAAACAGTGTAATGGCATACACAAAGTACATCTATCCCTTAGGTGCATTGTGAGACAGAGGTCAAATGACAAGTTCTTTTGACCACCCACATAGTTTCAGTCTGTAACATCTAGCATAATAGAATCCTGGTCCAGAGGTAGAGTTCTTGTTACTTATAGTGGTATTGTTACTACAACCATACCTGTGCCTTTTAAAATTCAGTATTGGTTAATGACATGTTATTAGTTATATTTTAAAAAGAAATTATTAATGCACCCCCACAGTGGGGATTATATTAGTGTCAGAAACTTTATCAAGTCAAATTCTTCCTTCCCAATGCATATTGCATGGGTCTAAGAACAGAGACAAAAACGCTTTAATTGCATAGTCGCTGCAAATGACATTGACTTTACCCATAGAAACGGAAAGAAACAAAGAAAACAAGTTCCTAAAAAAATGTCTAAGCTTAGAATCAACATGAATATTTGCCTCTGGTCTTCAGAGGACACTCGGGTATAAGAACCTGGAAAGCCATAGGAAGCTACTTCATTTGTCAAAAAGCTTTTTAAAGAAAATGTTAGTGTCTGAATGAAGCATTTTATCTATTCAATAAATGGTTAACATGCAGGAAGAGGCAATGCAAGTCTTTCCTTGCCTTCAACCCTGACCTGGAGGTCTGGTAACACTTTTAAGCATCAGAGGGTCATTCTGCGTGCCTATTCAGTTCTTGGCCTCTCTGTTGAGACTACCACCAGGATACCAGTTGTAATGATGGTTTTTGTGATGTGGACTAGGAAATGGCCTGAGACTACCAACGCATTACACACTTCAGGCCCCTGAGCAGCAATGAGATGATGACCAACTCTAGACATTATATACATGCAATGACTTTGGAGCACTAAGGAGGGGTTTGCCGGATTGTTTCTATGGGGTTGTGTTCTGATTGCACTATTAGTAGGTGGCCAGAAATGCACTAGTGGAATTGCTCCATTCCAACTACCACAGCCAAAACCTCCCCCGCCCCCATTTAGTCTCTGTTCAGTCTCTGACAGAGCTCTGCTAGCATCAGACTAGTGACTGGCTGTGAGACAGCTGCTTTCCCTGAGTTTTATGTTTTTAACTGATGAAAAATTATCCAGGAATATAAAACTTTCTACGCAGAAAGTAGCATTTATCTGTTGAAACCTTAATGCAAATGGTATGTTGGCATCTCAAAGTACCTTTATTACATAAGCCACTGTTAAATATCCTTATGCCAAAGGTGGTTAAAACTGCAATGTATTGAATTATCAAGATGGGTACTTGATAAGAAACTCTCCATGAAAGGATTAAACTCAAGGTTTTTGCAAAAGACTCTTATGGGATCTGACATAAGGCGAGAGCTATGTGGGAACGATGACTTTGTGAAGCCTCTGGAACACAAAGGGTCGGACAGGGCCAGCGCTACCTAAAGAGTCACCCCAAGCAGAAAGGGAGGAGCCAGTTTCGGCAGCACGCCTGCAGCAGCTCTACAGTCTTTCCCTCTTCGGCAGAGCTGCCGCAGAAATGCCGCCAACAGCCGCCTGAGTGCCGCCCTCGCGGCGCATGGCATGCCGCCCCCACCCCCAACCCGCTTGCCGCCTCAGGCACCTGCTTGCTAAGCTGGTGCCTGGAGCCGGCCCTGGGCCTGGACTGTGCTTTTAAGCAATGCTTTTTATGGCGGGCAATGTAAAGTGGATTCTCTGGGAGGAATTGTTGTGTCTCAGGAATGGGGCCTAATAGCTTCCAAGCATTCAGGAGGAGTACCCAGGCAGAACCATCTTTTAGAATAGTTCATAGTGCAGCCTGCTCCTGCTAGAGCTTCTGGCCTATTCCATGGGCTGTGGTGGAAGGTGTATTTCCCAACAATTCCCTTCCCCCTGGTGACAACATGCACAATTAAAGGTGTTTTGAGGAAGCAATCCCTGCTCTTTCTGTGACCGTGAGCAGCCTCTGCACAGTACCTGGGGGAGACTCTTCACACCACTCCTCCTGATGCATGCTTTACAAGAGGGCGTTACGTATAAGACTTACCAGACGTGACGTGCCAGCAGACATTAGCTTCCACTGTCAAACGGTGCACGGAACTGTGTGTTCTAGCTGGAGTTCTGAGAGTGGCACTGTCTGTCTGAAGCTTTGTTAACAATTGAAACCATTGTTCTATGTAAACAAGAATTGTATGACACAGTATTAGGGAATTATTCTGCAGGATGCTCATAGGACAAGAATATCCTGAGTATTTGCATCACTCATTCCTCTCTCTAACTCAACCAGACCACTCTGGAGGGAGGACAATAACTTCCTTGCACAATAGCTGTAGTTCCAGTACATATACAAACACATTCTCAAGGAGTAAAGGTTGGCTAGCACAGCAATGAAAACTCAGAAGCCCTTGTTACCGTAGAAGAATTCTTGAGACCACTAGTAATTGAAGAAAGTAAAGCTTGCCAGAGCATTCTGCTCAAAAAGGTTTTGTCTCGTAATGAATAGTGGGTATGATTATGCTCTCTCCCTCACCACACCCCCTCCCCCAAGCAGTGTAACTCCAGTAACTTCTGCTGTACCAGGGCATAAATGAAAACAAATTCAGACCTGCTATTTCCATGTTGGAAATTTAAATTAATTTGAAAAACTAACTTCTTAAATAAAAAGGAATACACATCCCCGAAGTGAAAAAATACACAAAGCCTTCAAGTTCTGAAAACTTTTGAAAAATTATCTTCTGCCACTTTGCATGGAAGCAAAATGTAACTTTATCTATTCAGGCCCTAGATGTGTAGAACTAGATCCTCTTCTTTTAGCTTTCAATTGTTGGAAAGACTAGACAGTCTACTAAAAGTGATTGCCATCTGTTGACTAGACATCCTAGGACAGATCTTCAGCTAGTGTAATCAATCTTTCCCAAGATTTCCCAGCCACCTTTTACACATGAAGACCTGTAACATATGAAAATTGGCAAGAACAGAATATACAAAGTACATGGCAATATGTGCCTCCCATTTAAGATCAGATCAAGTCTGTAGTGTTAAACCACTTTTTATAACAACTCAATTTTTTTTACATCACTCCACCATGATTTCTATACAATCTCCAGAATGCTGTAAGTTAGCTGTTAAATATATAACACTGCTGTAAATTTACTGTTGGAAAAAAGGTAACAAAGAGTCCTGTGGCACCTTAAAGACTAACTATAAAGTATTGAAGCATAAGCTTTCGTGGGCTAATACCCACTTCGTCGGATGCAAGCAGTGGCCTCTTGCACCCGACGAAGTGGGTATTAGCCCACAAAAGCTTATGCTTCAATACTTTATAGTCTTTAAGGTGCCACAGGACTCTTTGTTATCTCTGCTATTCCAGACTAACACGGCTACCTCTCTGATTGTTGGAAAAAAGTGATTTTTAGCATGGTATTTGAGAAATAATATAATTACTTAGCAGGCGTTTGAAACTGCTTTTCAGCATCAAGTGTCCATTACTAGCAATAGGCCAAGCTAATAATGGGAATTACTTAAGTGGAAGAGTAACTACCATCTTGCATTTAATCTATGTCTTAATGCCATTGTTTTCTCTTTCTCCAAGTAAAGTGCCTTGCAGGATGCACCTGTATAATTAATTTCCATGGAAATGAAACTTTTTAAGAGTTTTTTTTCCTGCTGTGTAAACAGTAGAGTTGCCTCAAGAAATGAGGGTGAATTGTGTCATAAATGGTTTTCCTTTCCTGACCCCTGGGCAGGGGAAATGAGGGTCAAATTGGGATTTAGTTCTTCTTCCCCGCTCCCTTTTTTTACTTTCTTCAATCATCCTGAAGGCGCATGTCTTAGTTATGAGCTCAATCAGCCCTTAAAGACACAGTGCTCCACTGGCTGGTGTGGACAGGGAATAGGGTCATGGGTCTGTTACCTCCTTTTGGGGTATTTTGTGCCACCCAGTCCTAGGTGTATGTGAAAGAGCAAGAAATTCAACCTTGTGTAGAATCCATGTACCATATAAGTCCCACTTCACCCTATACTGAGGTCTTAACCAGTGCAAAGGCCCTCCACTGGTCCCTGAAAAGGGTTAAATATCACCTCAGAGTCTTGATTCATGAGCAAAAAGTTTGGCTTCTAAACCATGGCTAAGATTTTGGCCCACACAAAGTTTTGAGAAATCTTGGGGAAAAAAAATCAGGTCTATAAGTTTAAAGCAATTCACAAGCAGCTTTGACCTCTCTGACTAGCACTAACTCAGCAGATGACTGCAGGTCTGGTTGACCTTGGCAGCAGTACAGGGTCGTATTTTGACATGGCTGAACTGTTCTTGAACAATTTCTCCAGTGCACAGGGTACAAACAGTCTTTTCTTCAGCATCAGGCATGCATGTCTTATCTTTCTACTTATTCTTTTTTTAAAGAACCATAGCTATTGTAAGACATGCAAGGAAAAACCCACTCCCTGTTCATATTGTTTGTTCTCCTGTGCCTCTACTGTTCTATATAAAACAATAATGCTCCATAGATGCTTGTTTTTACTCAGTTTTTGGTTGGTTAGTTTTAAAGGCGCCCCCTTCATGTCTCTAGCACTACAGAATAGAGTATTAGGGCCTGATCCTGTGCTATTGACATCAATGGATGGTGTGCAGTTGATTGAACTCAGTGGGAGTTCATTAATTATTAATTAATTATAATTATTATAATTATTAATTAATTATAAATTATAATTTTTTGGGGGGGAGAGATGATGGGGTGAATGAGAAAGGAGCCTTTTAATCTTCACAACAGCAGGACTAGGTCGTTTCTTTGTTTTTTTCTCTCAAAGTGCAAAACAGTAGCAAAGGCAGTAGTTTTTCAGGCATCAATATGAAGAGCTGAATCAATTTTCTTTGCATGAATCCAGGCAATATCAGTGCCCCACTCTCCAGCAGAGGCAAAATACCAAGTCATTCAGATGTCAAACATAAGTACTTTACCTATTCTGTCAATGAAGTACCAATGATCACATGTAAAACCTGGGAAATGACTCATGCCAGTGTGCATATTTTTTTTTAAAAGATGATTATTTTTAAGGGCAATGCAGGGCACCACATACACATGAAGACTATATCTGGGGACAAAAGGTAGGATTATTAATTATAAATAAGCAGATCAGAGTATGACACATTGCCTTGCCTATTTTTCACCCACCTTCCCATTTCACAGATGTTTTTGTGGGAAGCAGATAAATTTCAGATATTAAGCAGCCAAAAAGCATTATATCACAAGGCTTTTTACAACTTTATTGCTCCCTCTTTTGAAGTATTCCCTGATTTTGTCCTTGTCATTATGTTTAAGCTTTATAGCTAATTCCTGTGTCAGAGAGATAAAAAACGCATGTGTTACATGTATTTTAACTGTGCCAATTTAGGCCATGATTTAACAGTGTGTAATGTTACTTTAAATAATGATATCTGTGTAAGACATCTATTTCTAATCTAGAATATTAATCTTACATAAGAAATTTGCCAATAAAATTCTATTAGGATCTCCCTATTCAATTAAATGAAACTACTACATAATGAATAATGTAATGTACTATGAAGCATAGTGGAAAGCATCCATGTTCTCACAGGCCCGGCAGACCAGGCATTCTGCACACAATCCCCATTGAAATCATTGGGAGTCAGGAGTAAGGATTGGCAAATCAGAACAAGTGCAACAGTTTAATCCACATTTTTCTAAATTACCCCAAATTTTCTGTAATCTCACCAAGCTGCCCCCAGGCTTGAGCTTCTCCCTGACATTTAAGATCTGGAAGTCTCCTTGTGTTCTTTTGTGGCAGTGGAAACCCCAGTGGACCAGCTAGCATCTAAATCCCAGATCTCCTAGGGGGAATGAGACTGTCTACACAGGGCTACATTACTCCCATTAAGAAATACGTACATATCTCCGAGGGCAGAATTTGGCCCATAGGGTTAACATAAAACATCTCTTTATTGAAAGCGAGGAATACTTGTAGCACTTTAGAGACCAACCAGTTTATTTCAGCATAAGCTTTTGTGGACTATAGCCCACTTCATAGACTGGAACAGAAGTAAGATGCATTTATACACACAGAAAGAAGGGGGGGGGGGGAAAGTTGTACATTAGCATACCAATTCTAAGAGGCTGTTAAGTCTGGATGGGCCATTATCAGCAGGAGAAAAAAATATCTTTTGAAATGGATTTCTGTGTCTTCATGAGATAGCATGTGTTGAAGGTAAATTAACTCAGGAAATACAATACAAAGAGCTCGGCATGTCCGCCGAAAATCCACCGAAAGCGGAAGCGATCGCGGCGGTGGCTTTTCGGCGGAAAAATGAGCTCGCGACCCTTCAGGAAGCGGTCGGCGACCCCCCGAGGGGTCGCGACCCACAGTTTGAGAACCCCTGGTCTAGATAATATTTAGTCCTGACATGAGTGACGGGGTTGGAATAGATGATCTCTTGAGGTCCCTTCCAGTCCTATGATTCTATGATACCCTGCCTATGTTGCTCCTAGTCTGTTTCCCTGTTCTCCTTATACTCTCATAATATTTCCTGGACCCTTGCCGCCGCCTCCTCCTCCTCCTCCTCCTCCTCCTTCTCCTTCTCCTCCTCCTCCCTTCAATAGTGACAATGGGGCTAAATGAAATCTTTCTACCACTATCTGTCTTGTATCAGCTTCATGACTTCATTTATCCTTAATCCTTTTTGGTCTGTCAGTCTTGACCATGTGTATACAACACATCCTTGGCTGTTCTCTATTTCTAGTTCCTTGTGCTCTGGTGTGTGATGCCATTTATGGTAACCTTTGAGTTCATTTTTGACACCTGTTTAAACTGTCACAGTTGTCTTTCTTGAATCTTCTGTAACAGGGTTATTTTTTGATCCAGCTGTTTTCTTTTTACTTCATTTTTTATTTCCTACAATCTTGAAACATTCAGTATTCCCCTCAGACCGTTCGTTTCTGCAGTCAATATTGTTTATTCCTGGACTCCTGTCTCTCTGCATTTCCTACCATGTCCTATTAGCCCTGTCTCTTCTGACTTTGATCAGCAGCTACTGAAGCAAGCCTGGAGTGAGCAACAGGTACATTTTTCTATTTTTAAATGTTCATATTATACAGATTTTTATACTATAGATCTCTTAGGCCAAGTCTATACAACAGACCTATAGAGTGTGAAAAATCCATATCACTGAATAACATAGTTATTTCAATCTCACCCCCAGCATGGACAGCACTATGTCAATGGGAGAGCTTCTCCTCTTGACATAACTACCACTTCTTGGGGAGGTGGATTAACTATGCTGATGGGAGAATCTCTCCCATTGGCATAGTAGCATCTTCATGAAAGCACTACAGTGCTGCAGCTGCATCAGTGCAGCTGCCCTGCTGTAGTGCTGTACATGAAGACAAGCCCTTAGTAATCCCCTATTAATTCTGATCTTCCCCCGCACCTTATCCTGGCAAGCATCCCCTTCCTAACAAACAAAATATCTAATGTGCTGAAAGGCATGTCTCATAAAGACCAAGAAAACAAACCACATTTAGATTCCATAGGCCATGCTATAGTGGAAATACAATGTGCCAAAAGCAGGGGCATTTTTTAAAAAAAATGAACAACTGGGGCAGTTTTAAAAGATTTTAAATTCCTTTCCTGAATTTTATCAAACTTCCTAGTAGAGTCTACTCACAGGAGCGTAACACAGCAGGATCCAGACTGGTTATGGCCTCTTGGAACCACAACAATATAATGTTAAATAATAATAAACAATGAGCTGTGGTAAACACAATTCAAGGAGGAATTTTTGAGGTGAGGGATTAGTTGGAAGGAGGAAGAGAGGGGGTGTAATATGGGGCTAGTAATGGGATGCTAACTTCAGTTTTAACTGTGGATTGGATTCTGCTGTTCCATTATAGTCCTCTAAAAACCACTGTCACCTAATCGAGCAAAACTCCCATCAAGTTTTGCTTGATTAACAGCTATAGACTTTGGCTCAATATCCTTGTGATGAGAGATGCTACAGCATTTAGGGTCAATCTAGGCAACATTGAACTCCACAGCGGTTGGTCCACAGATGCTCCCCAGCCACAGTGGTTGCTCTCCATTTGGGGAGACAAGTTATCTCCTCGAGCAGCTGCAGAATGTCGCATTAGGCATTCTGAAGGGCAAAAACATAGACTGGCAGGCTTATATGGCAATTGAGCTACTGGGAATGATGGTTAGGAGATTCAAGGACCGTAACATTTCCCTCCCTTTCAACAGAGCTGCAGTTTCACTGTCAAGGAGGTTTTGTTGTTGGCTGTTTTGTTTTTTATTTGAGTGGGATATTTGTGGGATTTGTGCATAAAAGTTATATGATATTTTGCACTGGATAAGGCCCTCTGTGCATCTGTCTAGATGACAAAAGAAACTGCTTTTTTAAAAAATTGAGTTAGGAAATTACAGGATTTCAAACACCCCATAGTAGTTAGTGCATTTTAAACTTATTAAAACGTGATCTGCTAACATGATTGTAAAGGTATTATATTGAGTCTATACTAGGTGCTATGGAGTGTTTGAAATAATGTTCCTTTAGACAGATCCTGTGTGTTCCACAATAATTAATACATAGATATCTTTCTAATCACACCATACAATTTAAAATTCTGCCTCAGAAATATGCTGCATGGAAAAGCTGTAGTATTAGTTCATGATTAAGGCTAAGTTTTAGTCACAGTTATTTTTAGTAAAAGTCACAGCCAGGTCATGGGCAGTATACAAAAAATCATGGCCTGTGACCTGTTCATCACTTTTACTATATACCCCTGACTAAAACTTGGGGTGGGTCTGCCCAGGGGTGCCATAAGTGCTTGGGGAGGGCAGCCCGGGTGCTGGGGGAGGACAGGTGATGGCATGTGGCCTGGGACTTCTGCTGGTGCTGCAGGGGCTGGCGCTGCATAGCCAGTAGGTTCTCTGACTGTTTCCGCACCTCCCCTGCCAGCAGCAGCTGAGTTTGGATGTGGGAAGTGTCAGGAGGCTGGGCCATGGGATAGAGTGAGGCGGGCTCTGGGTGGCGCTTATCTGGGAGTTCCCCGGAAGCAGCAACATCCCCCTCACTCAGCTCCTAGACCGAGGCGTGGCCAGGTGGCTCTGCATGCTGCCTCTGCCCAGAGCTCTGACTTCACTGCTCCAATTGGCTGGGAACCACGGCCAATGGGAGCTGCAGGGGCAGTGCCTGCAGGTGGAGGCAGTGCACAGAGCTGCCTGGACATGCCTCCACCTAGGAGCTGAGTGAGAGAGGGAGTCCCCAGGTAAGCACTGTCCAGAGCCTGCCTCACCCCATCCCATGCCCCAGTTCCCCCTCCCACACCAAAACTTTGCTGTGGAGGGCATGCAGTGGTCCAAGACTCCCCCAGTAGCGGCCAGTGTGACTGGCATAGCGAGTGCCAGAGCTGCCCCTGAACTAGGTGCATGGGGCGTTGCAAAAGTCATTAGGTCATGGAAAGTCACGGAATCTGTGACTTCTGGGACCTCTGTGACAATCTCGCAGCATTATTTAGGATGTTATTATCATGCACAACAGTCACTAGTATTATGCAGAACATATTCTGTGATCAGAGCTGGCCTTCTAAAAGTGAAAATACTGTGATGCACTTGGATAATTAGCCACAGCCATCTTTGCTTGCACAGGAACTCATGAAACATTTCTTTGTCTTGAAAAATCAAAACAGAAACGTTGTTCATGCAAAAAAGCAGGTATTGCATAGAACAGTTATAAAAACAACCCCACAACTCCTACTTAGGCTCTGAATTTCAACAAAAAGTAAGTTTTAAATTCATCTTATTAGTGACGTGTACATGTAAGGCTTATGGTTTTTTAAAGAAGAGGTACAATTTATGAATTAGATGTAAACTATCCTTGTGGTTTACTGAAGGCAGGTTGGGAAGACAGGCTGGGACATCCTATGTCAGTGATGGCGAACCCGTGGCACGCGTGCCGCTGCCGGCACGCCGAGCCGTCTCTGTGGGCACGCCGTCAAAACGCCGGAGCAGAGGGGCGGGGTCAGTAAGAGGCGGGCGGGTGGTGGAGGAGGAAGTGAAAGGACGGCCGGAGCCCGGGAAGGAGAGCGGAGGCGGGGCCGAGGCAGGAGGCGAGGCAAGGCAAAAAGGAGAGCGGAGGCGGGGCCGAGGCGCGAGGCACGGCGCGAGGCAGGAGGCGAGGCAAGGCAAGAAGGAGAGCGGAGGCGGGGCCGAGGCGCGAGGCAGGAGGCGAGGCGCCGCGCGGCGCGAGGCAGGAGGCGAGGCGAGGCGAGGCGAGGCGACGCGCGGCGCGAGGCGAGGCGAGGCAAGGCAAGGGGAGGCAAGGCAAGGGGGGGGAAGGCAAGGCAAGGGGAGGGAAGGCAAGGCAAGGGGGGGAAGGCAAGGCAAGGGGAGGCAAGGCAAGGGGAGGCAAGGCAAGGGGGGGGAAGGCAAGGCAAGGGGAGGGGAAGGCAAGGCAAGGGGGGGGGAAGGCAAGGCAAGGGGGGGGGAAGGCAAGGCAAGGGGGGGAAGGCAAGGCAAGGGGAGGGAAGGCAAGGCAAGGGGGGGGGAAGGCAAGGCAGGGGGGGAAGGCAAGGCAAGGGGGGAGGCAAGGGGAGGGAAGGCAAGGCAAGGGGGGAGGCAAGGGGAGGGAAGGCAAGGCAAGGGGGGGAGGCAAGGCAAGGGGAGGCAAGGGGAGGCAAGGCAAGGCAAGGGGGGGAGGCAAGGCAAGGGGGGGAGGCAAGGCAAGGCGAGGGGAGGGAAGGCAAGGGGGGGGAGGCAAGGCAAGGCAAGGGGGGGGGGAGGCAAGGGGAGGCAAGGCCGGGGGGGGGGGGGGTGAGCCGCGCTGCTGAGGCCGGGGGGGTGAGCCGCGCTGCTGAGGCCGGGGGGGGGGGGGGTGAGCCGCGCTGCTGAGGCCGGGGGGGCGGTCCCGAGTCGAGCGGGGGTGTTGGCACTTTGAAAAAAACCACGTCGTTTTGGTTTGCAGTTTGGGCACTTGGGCTCAAAAAGGTTTGCCATCACTGTCCTATGTAATGCTTTCTCAGTATCTCAAATGCTGTTCGGTATCAATGTGAAATAGTTTATGAAAAGAAATGCAAACAACATATTTGCAAAGGTTTTCTGCTGTTATGCCACCATAATCTGTTATACATGCTTTGTAGGCCAGATCCTGAAGTCCTTACCATAGTCCAAACTCCCATTGACTTCACCCGCATCAGCATAGTGTGAACAAAGACTTCAGGAAGTAGCCCAGAAGAGAAGAATTGTGGTAGGATATTCAGGGCTGGTTCAGACAATGTTGCCCAACTTATATCTTCAAAGGAAGCCTTGGGGCTCTATCTACCCCAGCAGGGTCAAGAAGAAATGCTACAGTGATGTTTACTGTTTATGTTCTGGTGTCACATTTAGTGATGCATGGGCTCCTTCATGCTGACTGAAATCTCTGGGGGAATAATTTTATCCCCTCGGATGGAATTTATTTATTCCCCCTTTATTATCGTCCTGACTAGAGGTTGTTGCAGATTCCCTCACCTCCTGTTTAAAATCCATTATTGCCCTCTCTTCCTCCTCAAATACAGGCACCAATACATTTCTTGTCCTCTCACCTTCTCTTCAACCATCAGAGCAATTTGTGGGGTTTAGGGGTGGAGTGGCTAAGGTGGAACACTGAGTTTTAGGACTTAAAGCCATGGATGGGTTGAAAACAAATGGATTTCCTGGGATTGGGGAGGCACACACATTGGCTTGATGCAATGCTGGATTGAAGGGAAAGAGCAAAGTGATAGGAAATATCAGAGGGGTGTTTGTTTCGTTTATTCAGTTACAAGTGTCTTAGTATATAATGGGGTCAAATTAATTCCTTAAGTCATTGGAATTGCACCAGTGCTGAACTTTGCATCAAGTATTTCCAGTCTGGATGGTGACTTTTAAAAGACGTGAATTTCTTTCCTTCTTCTTGGAATCTGTCCTAAAAATGTACAAGTGCCCTTCCTCCCGCTCTATCTAGCTAAAATTATAGACCTGTATCCCAGATATAGTAGGCCAAAATCAGATATTGGTGTAAGTAAGTGTAAAGGGGAGTCTGTTGGTGTAAGTACATCTTCTTTTGGCTCTCTCAGGATGTATGTTTCAAAAACTTAGGCTAGATTAACACTAGAAAAGGTTTGCTGGCATAGTCATACCAGTAAACCTTCCTAGCAGAGAGCAGTTTATATTGACAAGAAATGCTTTTACTGGTGTAGCTTATGCCAGTTTGGTGAGAAAAATAAGACATATGGCAAAAGTATTTTTGTGCTGGTTTAACCACACCTATACTAGGCGTGGAAATGTCACCAAATTTAAACATCCCCAAATGACATTACTGTACTGGCATGTAGTGTAGTTGTAGCCATGCCAGTCCCAGGATACTAGAGTGACAAAGTGGGTAAGGTAATGCCTTTTTTGGACCAACTTCTGTTGGTGAGAGAGACATTACTGGCAAATGTTTATAGAGCAGGGGTCCCCAAACTGGGTGGCACAGACCCTTAGAGAGGTGTAGAAGAATTCTGGGCATGGGGGAGGCGTGGCAGGGCCTAGGCTAGTCCTCACGGGGGTAGGGGGAGGGAGCACCACCCAGCCCCTGCCCCACACTGTCCCCAGCTCCACTCTGTCCATGCCACCCTTGGCTATGGCTCCACCCCCAGCCTTGCCACTGCTCGATTCCTGGCTCCAGGGGGGCATGGATACATTCTATTACTGATAAGGGGGAGCACAAGAGGAAAAGTTTGGGCACCACTGTTCTAGTATATGCCTGGCCAAATACTCACAGCTGCTAGATAATGTTTAACTTTCCCATTTCTCATCCCTTTGATTTTGGCCCACTGAGGCTAAGGGGGTCTATGCTGGTGTAAAAATTCTTGAAGAGCTGAAAGAGAGTAGCACAGGAAGAAAGAGAACTAACTTGAAGGTTTAAGAATGCATGTAATTTATCTTCTACTTACACTTGCATATTCTTACACTTTCTTTTGTCTCCTCAGCATATAAATTACATCAGTTTAGACTATATTTCCTCACATAATGGCAAGCAGATAAAACAGACCCATGGAAGTACAAGAACAAGGTACTCTTAATTTATATTCCCTTACATCTCCCCTCTGAATTTTTCCCACTATGTAAAGCATTGACTTATTTAGAAGTAATCATATTTGTAAATTAAATAGAAACTGCTACTCAGCCTTAAATATTGTGTGACTAGGTTCTACCCAATAATATACAATACTGTCATGTTTGCTTTAGTGTATTTAAAAGAAGAAAGAAAAGAAAGGGAGGGATGTGGAAATTACCATAATACCTTTTGTGGTATCCTTACACTACTCCTCTACCTGCTTCCAGAGAAATTCTATGCACTCTGCTGTGTTTGATTTTACTGCTCTGCTTCATTGTAGAATTCTAAGAACTTTACTTCACTGCATATGTTGATCATGAATTACAAGGTTACTGTTAAGTGTTGGTCCAGAGTTGCGGGTGGGGAGGGGAGTAGCCAGGATTTTTGTTTGTTTGTTTTAACCAGATTTTTTTAAACTATAAATCCACTTTGATATTTCTGACAGAGGAGCTACAACTGCGCCAATTGAACTGACTGATTATAACCATAATAGGACTCAGAATCATATCTGGCTTTGAAAAAAGCAAGTACATTGAAATTTCCCAATGAGTGTTTAAACGTTTTACCAGTGCTTGAAAGGACTCTAGAATTTAGTGATGATGAATACTGATTTATATACTGGGCCCAATCTTGCATACCTATAACTGCAGAGAAATTAATTGCAGTTCTAAACAGGGCTGGCCAGAAAACAAGAATTCATGAAAAGTTTTGAGGTTTAGAAATCTGTTTATGTTCCACATCAGAACAGAAATGAAACCTTGAGAAATGTTTTGTTTGAGAAAAAAAATAGGGGAGAGAGAAAGAGAGACATCCATTCCAGAACAGCCAATTATATGATGGTTAGGATGCAACTAGGAGGCAAAGACCCAAGTTCAAACCCCTGTTCCTAGGCAGAGCAAGAATATTAAACTGGGCCTCCTGCATCCGAGGGACATATCTTAATTATCAGGCCACTGGCTATTCTGGTGCCCCTCTCTGTGCCTAGACATTCCATCTTGGCCATGAAAAACCTTCCAGACAAAATATTTTGATTTGACAAAATTACCTTTTATTTATGGAAAAATGTTGTCAATATTTTTTCAAACAGCACTAGTTCTGAATACATAAAGATGCAAAATGTCTTCCTATATAATCTGTTTTGGCTCTTTACATTAATATTATGTTGGGGTAGTGTTAAGAATTCTTTACTTTTGAAACTCACTCCTTACAGAGGGATGGCAAATGGATACCACATAAGTTCTTAATATAGGAGAATTAAGTGAGACTTAAGCAAAGCATAGGTCTTAGAGCCGCTGTGCAGGGTTGAATTTGACTCCATATGAATGTTCATTGGTATTAATTGATGTATAAAACTGAATAAACTAAATTGCATCTCAGGTAGTAACTGTCCAGCAATTTCTTCTTTGTTTTGAAAAAAAACTTTCCAATTATCATGGATTGTTTCCAAATGTTGAGCCCAATCAAATATTCATGAAAATCACAATAGCTCCATATACTTTAACATTTGCTCATTTACTTCAGCTGAAGATTTTGACCCACCGTTGTCTAATGACAAACCTTGTCATAAATGTCATGTATTTTAAATATTCATTTTAGTAGTTGGTGAATTTAGAGTAGTGAAGGGATGTATATATCTTCAGTTGGATAACTTTGTTCATTTAAAATTCAAACTATAGCATTTTTTTCTGTGTACCAAATTCTGTTATTCCTTTTGTGCTCTTTATATGAATTGAATTGAATAAAGGGTCTGCAGTGAAGAAATATAGAAAGAACTGTGTATATTTGTTCCAAAATGAAATTAAAATGGTCCTAACCAGCTGCCTGAACATGTGGCTCTGTTTAAAAAGCAGGGCACATGAAAATACAATAACTCAGTAGGAGGCATAACACAGATTTGGCTCATCTAGAAATCCCTTTGGTTTCTTTTTCTTTCATGTGTGATACTATTATTTATAATTCTAGTATTGTTTGCAGGCCTCTAACTATAATGTTTACTCCCAGGAATTGTTTTGTGACGGCTGATTGCCCCAAATCAAGGATGGCAAGATAACCTTGCCTTCAGCTAAAATCACTTGGTGTTTTTCAGCAGATGAAATACAATTATTGATAGAGTACAAAAATCAAATATTTCTCCTATTATAGCTAGGAAGTTGCCTATAGAAGGTCTAATTTTTTTTTACAATAATTTGCAGCAAAAACTCCATTCTTGGTAAACTTGATTATTTAGTTCAAATTTAAACTAACATTTTTTTTCATCTTTCTTGTGGGTTTTTTCTCCATCCCCTCAGACACACTATTAAAATGTATTCACAGAGCCTAATGGAATAACAACTCCCTGGAGAATGGGAATGATCTAAGGAAAAAGTAGTTTCCACTTCACTGAGTCAAAATTTTAATCCAAATATATTTTACTGAACATGTGGTTAGTAGTAAGTAACCAAATAGTCTCTGCAATCTGCTAGAGATATAATCACTCAATCTCTTCTCACATATCCCTATATTCCCCAAAATATTCTGTGTATGGATTAGAGATGGCTTTGAATCAAATCTCTGGATCTAATACATCTAGCTATAGCATGTGGAGAATCCAAAATCCATGTTCAAATTGTACATCTTGACTTTCTCAAAGTCCACCTTTATGTGGCTGGTGAAGATAGTACAATATAGGACTAACTGTCATTACTATGGATTGCTATTATGTGTATAGAGATAATGTTGGTACACTGGAAAGACGATCTGTTCTTCCATCTATGTTCTTATACTAGACTCATCAGGGTACTAACTGAGTGCCTCACAGAGTACAAAATTGACAATGATGATTCAAGCCCATGCACTCAGACAATAAAATCTGCATGCTCATGTGTCATGAAGAAAAATGACATTTTTCATAATTGCCAAATGTGGACTGTTGCAACTTGGAACCATTGTTCTAATCCTGTGAGATCTTGCAAGACATTATTACATTGTTAGAGCTGAGGAGAGGGGTGGCAGAAACCAGTTTCCATGTCTACAAAAACTTTCAAGAGTTTGAATTTTTTTCCCAAACTGAAAAGGGCCAAAAGAGTCAAAATCTACAATTTTATAAACTGAAAATCTGAAGAAAAAAAAATGTTTCATGTGAAAGGAAGCATTTTTTTGATGTTTTATAATGTTTCATTTTTATTTTTAAAAGGCTTTTATTATACTATACAGTTTAATTTTCAAAACAGTCATTTTGAACTGGAAAACTGGAATTTTTCATTTCATTTCAAGAATATTTGAAATTATTTTTTTTAAAAGTGAGTAAAAAATTATCAAAACTGATTCTTTCCCACAAAAAGTATTTCAGGTTTTAAAAAAATGAATAAAAAATTCCCAACCACCTATAATCATAACCACACTTCATAGGAACACATAATGGAAAGCCTGAAACCACTAGATTCATACTGGTGCTTTTCTCTCCCTTCCCTTTTTCACCTTTGTCTTGTGTTTTGGTTTCCTTCTTTGACTTTCAAGTTTGACACATGGATGGAATATGTTAGTTTGCTTGCAAATTAGAATATATATACATGTGTAACTGAGAATATATTGTATGCACTTACTAAGTGGATTCCTTTTTGTATGGACAAAAACTAACTACATATTTATTGAAATTTATATTTTAATAGCTGTTTTAAAATATTCTTTTAATGATTGCCTAAGATTGATATGATGGCATTAGAAAGGCAAGAGAGTGTTAAAGTATTGTTTTAAGAAATAATGTGCATAAATATGAAATTATTATCTTTGTCTTGATTTGTGCTCTGGTCTAGAACTTGATGGTGAACCAGTTTTTCTGTACCTTTTGGGCATTGCCATGGTTGCTGTCTTCAAAACAAATAAAAATATCAGCATTTGTGAACAACTGCAATTACCACAGATTTTCCCTACACATCATCAAGAAGGTAACTGTAGTGACCATGTGGTAATGATTGGAAAATGCTGAGTTTTGAAATGACTTCCACTTTGCATATGTTATCTGAATAATTGTTAGCATAAGCTGATGTAATGCCAGTGTGAACTGCATAAAGCTTCAAGTGTTCCATCTGGTAGGTGGCCAAAGTTCAGTGTTGTATGTGTGCAAGCCAATTTTCCAAGTGACAAAGGGTAAATTTTTCAAAAGGGCCTATGTGTCTTTGGAGCCTCACTGAAAGTGGACGGGACTCAAGCGTTGAAATCCCTAAGGCACTTTTAAAACTGTTATCTGAAGTGCTTTGGGATCCCTTGGATGAAAAGTACTATATAAATGTAAGATTTATTGTTACTGCTCTGTATATATTCTGCGTTGTGAGAGGAAACAAGCTATTAGTGCAAAAGTGTATGGTGTTATTAAAAAGAAAAGAAATGAATAAAGACAGGAAATGTGATAGTAAAGATAGTAAAATGTAAGCTCTCCATGACTGGATCTGTGCTCCCAGCATACAGCCTAACAGGACTCTGAGGTAAATTTCAAACAGTCTCATTGGTGTGTCATGCATGTTTATGGGCTGATGGGGTGTTGTACAATGGTCAGTACTTGCTTTACTGCCATCGCTGTTTTTTTTTATTGCTGATGAAGAAGGACCTCTCTGGCAGCTGTTGCTGCAGGTTCTCCTTTCATCCTCCCTTCTGGTCTCTGACATTATTCAGATGTTTTGTCAGTTAAATTTTCCTCTTGTCTGAATTAGTCCTAATTTAAAAAAAATGCTGTGAGATTCTTTGAGGCTTTGAAGAAAAAGGCTTCTGTTTTAACTAGTTTGTCTTTTTATTTGAGTTTCCTTTGTTAGCTGTTGCTCATTAGTTTCCATTTCACTGTTCAGAATGTCCAGTGCGCAGCCCAGAATCATTAGGTCATACTTCAGATATGATCTGAAGCTCTATCTCATGGATGTCTGAGATCAGTGCTTCTGTTGGCCTATGGCAAATCTTGTCACTTCTGGGTTTTAGGTCTGCTCAAGAATGTTTCCTTTGGGTCCCATTGGATTTACATTAGACATTGACTGATCTATAAAACTACCTGTAAGTCTGACTCTAAGTCTGTGTAGAAGACGTGGAGGCAGAAATCTTCTAAAGTCATTTGAGTACTCCAGTTAAAAGTACATGACTGGAGTACTCGGCAACAGTGATGCTTGTTCCAGAGCATATCCAGCTAGTTAGTCCCTCCATTGTTTTCATGTATATTCATAGATTAGAAGGCCAGAAGGGACCACTGTGATCATCTAGTCCAGTGATCGGCAACCTTTGGCCCGCAGCCAAAGGGAAGCCCCCTGGCGGGCCACTGGCCGCGTTTCGCTGTCCCAGCCAATGGGGGCTGTGGGAAGCGGTGGCCAGCACATCTCTCGGGCCGCGCCACTTCCTGCAGCCCCATTGGCCTGGAGCGGCAAACTGCAGCCAGTGGGAACTGTGATCGGCCAAACCTGCAGATGCAGCAGGTAAACCAACTGGCCCGGCCTTCCAGGGGGCTTACCCTAGCAGGCCACAGGCTGAAGGTTGCCAAGCCCTGAACTTGTGTATAACAGAGGCTATAGAACTTCTCTGAATTAATTGCATTTGAACTACAACAGAACTTTTAGAAAAACATCCAATCTTGATTTAAAATTGTCAGTGATAAAGAATCCACCACAACCCTGGATAAGTTGTTCCAATGGTTAATTACTGTCAATGTTAAAAATTTGCACCTGAATTTGTTTAGCTTCAGCATCCAGCCATTGAATCATGTTATATCTCTCTTTGCTACATTAGAGAGACTGTTATCAAATATTGGTTCCCCGTATAGTTACTTATAAACTGTGATCAAATTACCCCTTAATCTCCTTCTTGTTAAACTAAAGGGGTACGTCTTCACTACAGCAGTAGGTCGATTTCCCTTAAGTCGATTTTCTAAAGTAGACTTTATAAAGTCGACTTAGTGCATCCCCACAAAACACAGCAGGTCGACAGTGTCTGTCCTAGAACTTTTGCAAGGGTCGACGTAGCCTGCATTGCACTGTGGGTAGATTTCCCACAGTGCCAGGAGTCCCCAGCAGGCACCACCTTTTGGGGCAGCCAGGCATGCTCCCCAGGGGACCCCCGCCCACCCGAGCAGCCCCGCGGACCACGCCCCCCCCCCCCGCCCGAGCAGCCCCGCGCCGGCTCCCCCCACCCAAGCAGGCTCCGCCCAGGGCGCGGACTCACCCCCGGGATGGGAGCAGTGGAGCCCTGGACGAGGCAGCGTGTGTTGGGGTGTGTGCTCTGGGTGTGAGGGGGGTCCGCGGAGCTGCTCGGGGGTCCGCGGGGCTGCTCGGGCGGGCAGGGGGGGTCTGGCGCGGGGCTGCTCGGGCGGGCGAGGGGGTCCGCAGAGCTGCTCGGGTGGGGGGGTCCGGCACGGGGCTGCTCAGGCGGGCAGGGGGGTCCACAGAGCTTCTCGGACGGGGGGAGCCGGCACGGGGCTGCTCCGGCGGGCACGGGGGTCCGCGGAGCTGCTCGGAAGGTCGGAGGCTTAATGTCCCATGTATCCTCACTAGCTCACAATCGACCCAGAGAGAGGTCGATTTTAGCTACTCCTCTCGTTAGGGAGGAGTACAGAAGTCGATTTTAAGGTCTCTTTAAATCGACTTTAAGGGCATGCATGTCAGGATGGGTACAGGCTTAAATCGACATTAGCTTGCTAAAGTCGACGTTAAGCCCTAGTGGGGACCAGGCCAAGGATTGTTAGCTTGAGCTCCTTAAGTCTATCATTATAAAGCATGTTTTCCAGTCCTTTCATCATTCTTATGGCTCTTCTCTGAACTGTCTGCAGGTTACCAACATGCTTCTTGAATTGGTTCTAGACACAATACAGGAGAACCCCACAATACCCCAACAATCGTGGTCCAAAAAAAATCTACTGCTGTAAACGCGGGGCATGGTATTGCGGGGTTCTACTGTATTAGAGTAGCAGTTACACCAGTGCCAAATCCAGAGGTAATATAACCTCCCTGTTGCTATTAGAGATTCCCCTGTTTATACATTAAGGGATTTTATTGGCCACAGCATCACACTGGAGCTCAGGTGCAGCTGATTATCCACCATGACCCCTAAAATTCTTCTTTAGAGTTCCCCATTCTGTAAGTATGGCCTACACTCTTTGTTTCTGTAGGTATCACTTTATAGTAAAATATTTCATCATCCTATGATATGACAAAATCATCTGTTTTCCCCCATATATAAAATGCTCTCCTGGCCAATGGGAGGTTTTGTGTACTTTTGGGTCCACTTGGGTTCAGAAGCATTAGCTAATTGTCATGATGGATCAAGTATTATCCCTACACTTTCCAGATTGGGAAAGTAAGTGCATCTGAGCCTGGGATTAGCTATGCTCAGTCTCCAGGCATATGGATGAACACAGGTGAGTTTAAATGCAAATTAAGCAAAGAACATATTCTATTGTTGAGGACAGACTTATGTGCCAACCTCAGTTTGGAACACATGCTAATAACACTACACAGTGGAATCTTAACCTCACAATGTTGCCACCCACTTCTTACCAGGATACTAATGATGAGCAAATTATGAGTTTTCAAATGATACCTCACAGGCATATTTGCACAAAGATTATTAAAATAGTGTCTGGGGTATGGACAAGGGAACATTCTGTCAGACTTTGGCTCTGACCTATGTCTATCACTCCTGGTTTCTGGATCTGCCCCTCAGTGCTCTTCCTGGTCTCTGAGGGTTTTTGCTCTGACTACTAGGTCTGAGCACCCATACCCCAATCGCTGACACTAAGACAGAAAGATTAAATAACTTGGCCAAGACCATAGAGAGTCAGTGTGACAGCAAAGCTTAAAAAGGAGGAAACCTTTGTAATTTGTCCCATGCTGACCTTACATGGCTTTTCATGTTTTTCTGCTGCCTTGTTTCCAGAGGGAAGGATACCTGCAACCATCAGCATTGCCATGCGCTTATCTGGGATTCTCCCCAAAATTGAGGGACTTGTGGATATGTATCCAAAAGGTCAGCCCTTGGATCATTGGGCTGGGACACTGAATAACTCATAATCATTTGGAAGAATCAATTACAAATGTTCACCTCTAGTAATTGGTTACACTTTCAATGCTCTGTCTCTCCCTCTCCCTCTCTCTCTGTCCATCCAAGTAAATGGCTAATAAATTAATTTTAAAAAGAACCAAAGGAAAAAAATCCTGACATATCTAGGTCTCCCAAATCAGGGAGGCCCATGTGTGCAAGCATTGCAACTCCAAAGCTCGGTTCTGAAAGCTGAAGCACTGCCTGGTTAATGGGTATCCCAAAAGGGAGGGATTGATATGTTCACATATAGTAAGTACAACAAGAGCTACCTGCCTGCTAGATGAATGTGATTACTTAGCATTTCTTTTTCTGTGTTAGTAATATTATGAGCTGCTGCTTTTTCACAGTAATTTGTCTTGTCTTGCCAGTCATGTAGTAGTCAAGGCAATGAAAATGGGGGAGGGGATATTGCAGAGATCCTCATTATGATGCTGACATGCAGTGAAATGCATGAATGTAAGTACAACTCTCCTGTTAGACTGATCTTTGTCACTAATGGAAACCAGATGTATGTTGGAGGTATGTTCTCTGTTCTCTGATTGTACTAAAAACATCAAAATAATATAGGAATATGTACTTGAGACTCAAAGTTCAAGAGGCAAATGTTCACTGAGGGCAATGATGTTAAGTAGGAATGAATTCGTCCCTAATTTTTAATTGTATAAAGCAACTTGGGCTTAAAAAATGTATTACTTTTCTAAGCCACTGAGTATTATTGCTTTGCAAAGCACTACATTTCTAAAAGCTTAGCATGGAAGATATATAAAGCATGGACCTGACATGTCTGAACAAGTTAACACGGAGCCAAAACTAACATACTAGCAGTCAATGAACAAAAGATTTGGCCTTCAGAACCATTGGCCATTATCTTTGAAATCTCATGGCGATCGGGGGAGGTTCCAGAGGACTGGAAAAAAGCTAATGTAGTGCCCATCTTTAAAAAAGGAAAGAAGGAGGATCCAGGGAACTACAGGCCAGTCAGCCTCAGCTCAGTCCCTGGAAAAATCATGGAGCAGGTCCTCAAGGAATCAATTCTGAAGCACTTAAAGGAGAGGAAAGTGATCGGGAACAGTCAGCATGGATTCACCAAGGGCAAGTCATGCCTGACTAACCTAATTGCCTTCTATGATGAGATAACTGGTTCTGTGGACGAGGGGAAAGCAGTGGATGTTTTATTCCTTGACGTTAGCAAAGATTTTGATACGGTCTCCCACAGTATTCTTGCCAGCAAGTTAAAGAAATATGGGCTGGATGAATGGACTATAAGGTGGATAGAAAGGTGGCTAGATCGTCGGGCTCAAGGAGTAATGATCAATGGCTCCATGTCTAGTTGGCAGCCAGTAACAAGCGGCGTGCCCCAAGGATCGGTCCTGGGGCCAATTTTGTTCAATATCTTCATTAATGATCTGGAGGATGGCGTGGATTACACCCTAAGCAAGTTTGCAGATGACACTAAACTGGGAGGAGTGGTAGATACACTGGAGGGTAGGGATAGGATACAGATGGATCTAGGCAAATTAGAAGATTGGGCCAAAAGAAATCTGATGAGGTTCAACAAGGACAAATGCAGAGTCCTGCACTTAGGATGGAAGAATCCCATGCACTGCTACAGACTAGGGACCGAATGGCTAGGCAGCAGTTCTGCAGAAAAGGTCCTAGGGGTTACACTGGATGAGAAGCTGGATATGAGTCAACAGTGCGCCCTTATTGCCAAGAAGGCTAACGGCATTTTGGGTTGTATAAGTAGGGGCATTTCCAGCAGAACTAGGAACATGATCGTTCCCCTCTATTCAGCACTGGTGAGGCCTCATTTGGAGTTCTGTGTCCAGTTTGGGGCCCCACACTACAAGAAGGATGTGGAAAATTTGGAAAGAGTCCAGCGGAGGGCAACAAAAATGATTAGGGGCCTGGAGCACATGATTTACAAGGAGAGGCTACAGGAACTGGGATTGTTTAGTCTACAGAAGAGAAGAATTAGGGGGGATTTGGTAGCTGCTTTCAGCTACTTGAAAGGGGATTCCAAAGAGGATGGATCTAGGCTGTTCTCAGTGGTAGCAGATGACAGAACAAGGAGTAATGGTCTTAACTTGCAGAGGGGGAGGTTTAGATTGGATATGAGGGGGGGGAATTTTCACTAGGAGGGTGGTGAAGCACTGGAATGGATTACCTAGGAAGGTGGTGGAATCTCCCTCCTTAGAGGTATTTAAGGTCAGGCTAGAAAAAGCCCTGGCTGGCATTATTTAGTTGGGGATTGGTCCTGCTTTGAGCAGGGGGTTGGACTAGATGACCTCCTGAGGTCCCTTCCAACCCTGATATTCTATGATTCTCTGATTAAGCACTGATGCTTCCTTTCACGCCTATCACCTACATGGCTGCTTAGAGCTAAATTCTACCGTTTGATGTGAAGGCAGGCACTCATCACTATGTGTCTTGTAAAATTTACTCTGCTCTCTATGCCACTGGATGGAACTTGAGAGATCTGGGTTCTAATTTTGGCAATCTTCTGGGTTGCCTGTGTGATAGTGAGCAAGTCACTTAATTTATCTAAGCCTCTGTAAAATAGAGATAACACTTAGTAACCTCTTAGGTGTGCTCTGAGCTTAAATTCATTAATGTTTGTAGGGTGGGCACTATTATGCTAATGAGCACAATTGAAATAAAGGATACAGCTATACTGCAAGTGAAGATGTGATAGTAACATGGGTAGGCATTCACACACACCTTTAATCTAACCAATGCAAGCATCAGTAGTAGTGAAGTCATGGTGGCATACAGTTTATCGCAGGCTACCCATCGCAGAAGGTCCCCAGATTCCCCAATAGCCTTGTACAGGGGTGGCTGGCCCACACTGAAAAATGTGCCATGATGTCTTCAGTACTATTGTTACCTGCATTATAATCAGACCTTGATTTGGTGTGAAGATGTACATACCAAATCCTGCTCCCGCCTTTATGGTTGTGGATGATCTCAGATACAGCAACATCAATGCACCACTGCATCACGACTGAAGCTGGTCAGGATTAGCAAAGTTTGTGCAGCCTTGTATGCCAAGAAAAACATGCTCCTCTGCTGTGGAATTTAGGGGCAAGGAATTCATATCTGAAGAAAATTCCCTTTGTGCCAGCTATAACTGACTCACTATTAGTACTGTTCAACGTGCAAATTTCTTCATACAGAGAATAATAATCTGTGACCATTAAATAATCCTTTAATTGCCAGGTAAATAATTCAGTGCCTATCTTCTCATAAGGCCTTTGTGGATGAGGTCTCGGTGTCTCTGCCTGTTGGCATGGCTTGTATTTCAACCATGAAAAGCAGTTTCCTACCACATTAGTGATGTGATTGATCCGCGGCTGATACAGGATCTCTCATCTTTGTTGTTTGCGTGTCTCACTTCCTAAATGATTCTCGTAGATCTTCTATAGCATTTCTTTTTGGAGGCTCATTGAAATTACCACTTTCCTGAAAATCACTCCATCCATAACAGTAAGTTTATGTCTGCAGTTCCAATAGTCTTTTATAGTTGGACAGCAATTGCTTATTTCTTCAGGTTACCCTTTATCACTTCTTCTAGGATTCCCAACGATTCATATTTCTATGTTTCCCCTGCAGCTCCACAGAGCCCCTAGCATAGGGATCTAACATCATATTGCCACCAGCTTTAACCGCCACTTCTGCCACATACATGGGCTCACCCGGGAAGCTCCTTCTGCCAGCAGGAGGGGGAAGTTGGGCCCCAGTCCTAGGAGCTCTGCAAGGCTGCAGTGAGACAGCTCATTACCCTTGGCTACCCTGTCCTCCTGCCCCTCTGGCCCCAGCTCATCCTGATGGATTCAGTGCTGGAGATCTCCATCCCCAAGGGCCCCCCATCTTTTCTCATAATTCAAGCACCCATGACAAGTGAGGTTTGAGAGTACATGTGGGCTAGTAATTCCGATCATTACAACCTGGTCTAGGCCGGATTTAAGGTTCTAGCCAATCAATTTTTTTGCCTACATTCTAGAAACATAATTACAATTTACTGCTGAGCTTCTTTTTGATATAACCAACAAATGGTAGGCAAAGCAGAGTTCAGACTAGCATGCCAACACTTTTCACGGTGGAAAATTAGTTAAAAAGCAGGCACTATGCACCAGATTCTTCTCTGCTCTTCATCTTCTGTAGCCATTTACATCTGTGCAAAGTGGGTATGAAATGTTGCCATTCTGACCTAGTAGATTTTAACACACACTCGGCACAGATGCAAAAAAATATACAAGAATCAAGACAATGGCGAATCGGGTCCAATAGCTTGAGTTCCTGCCTTTGGCAGTTTCCGTTAATTCACAGCGCTCATGTTAATACTGCTACAGCTTTGCCTTTTGATATTTTTCTTCTTTTTTAATAATAATTATTAATGTAATTACCTTCCTTTCTATTCTACCTCCTGTCCCTGCCTGACCTCATCACCAAAGGAAAAATTATAGGGTGCTACTGTACTTGGTAAAGAAAAGACCCATCTAAAGGAAAGCTTCAGAAAATCTAATGATTACAGTGCTGGATAGCAAAGCATAAAAAGGAAAAAAAAAATCAACCCTTCAGAGAAGCTAAAGGCCTAGTGATGATAACACAGCAAGACTAAAGCGTGATTTATTAATTAATAACATTCTAAAAGCATAAAAGCATTTTTATAATGCTCCCCAAAGGAAACAAAGTTCAATCATCAAATGCTTTAGAAATCCTAATAATTAAGATATCCATTTACTGCATGTAATTATTGTCCAGCTTTCAGAACTGACCTTTCAGCCATTTTCTTCATTTGCGCTGGGATGATTGGCAGAGGGGAGAGTTTGTGATAATGATCCATCCATTTTACTGGCCTGAAATATCCTATAAGGCATAAAACCCACAAGTACTATAATTATGAGAGCAAAATAATGCAACATAGTTTAGTGTACTGTATATTAAATCAATATACAACATGCTCATTTTTTTAACTAGATCCTGCAACCTTTACTTACCCAACAATTGGACACTGTGGGCCAAACTGTCATCTCCTCATCTGCACTGTTTACTCTGCATCAGGCAGGCAGCACACAATATACCTACTACACCCAATTAATAGAGCAATCTCCTTACATGGGGGAACTCCGCTGGCATAAGGTCTATGGAGAAGTCAGAGCAATCCCGCCTCCTCTTGAAGAGGACCTCTTCCAGATATGGAAATGGAAGGAGGCATAGCGCTGAGGTGGAAGAGCTCCGCCTGCTATGTCTATCTTTCAACGGTGATCTTATACTAAGGGGCTTAAATTAGAGCAAGTCCCTGACTGCTCTAACTTCCCCTGAGCCCAGCTGGCACTGGATCTGGGAGTCTTAACCAGCTTCCTTGGCCCCCTGCTCCCATTCACTGAGCCATTGCTCAGGAAAGGTAAAGAATCCAGACCCATGTCATGTTTAGTGTTAATCATGAATTTAGAATGAATGTTTTCTTAAGACTGTATTCCGAGAATCATTTCAGGATGTTCAGCAAGATTTGTTTTGGGTGTTATTTTTTTCTTTTCAGACATCGTGGTTAAAAATAAATTACTAAAGTGAGTTTTGGAAGGCAGCATTATCAAATCTTTGTACCACAAAGTCTGTACTTTGATGGCATTAGACAGTTTGCATGAGGCAGACAGTTCTGCTTTTTCTTTGCGTAAACTCAGAGGACTAAATTACACCAGCATTGCACCCTTCAGCTTGGTAGTGTTTGAATTTACAACAATGTAAGACTGGACTATGAACCATGTTTTTTTCCTTCCTATTAAAGGAATACAAGTGCCTGAGATAGGTTGAAAGCATTGCCAGTGAGGTAGCAAAGTTTGCAGATGATTTTAAAAGGCTCAAGATAGTTAAGACCCAAGCAGACTGTGAAGAACTTCAAAAAGATCTCACAAAACTAAATGATTGGGCAACAAAATGGCAAATGAAATTTAATGTGGATAAATGTAAAGTAATGCACATTGGAAAAAATAACCCCAACTATATATACAATATGATGGGGGCTAATTTAGGTACAACTGATCAGGAAAAAGATCTTGGAGTCATCATGGATAGTTCTCTGAAGATGTCCACGCAGTGTGCAGCAGCAGTAAAAAAAGCAAACAGGATGTTAGGAATAATTTAAAAAGTGATAGAGATGGAGAATATTTTATTGCCCTTATACAAATCCATGGTGCACCCATATCTGGAATACTGTGTACAGATGTGGTCTCCTCATCTCAAAAAAGATATACTTGCATTAGAAATGGATCAGAAAAGGGCATCTAAAATGATTAGGGGCTTGGAATGGGTCCCATATGAAGAGAGAGTAAAGAGGCTAGGAATTTTCAGCTTGGGAAAGAGGAGACTAAGGGGGGATATAATTAGGCTGAACATATGTCCCATTTTGAATGGGACAGTCCCGTTTTTTACATATTTTCAGACTGTCCCGTCTTTTTAACATAAATATCAAATTTGTCCCGTTTTTGCTTTTTGCAGGGACCCACGGCCGGGTTCCGCCTCCTCCCACCCCCTCCCACAGCCCTTCAGTCCCTTCCCCTCACGGCCTTGGGCCCCCCTCCCCGGCCTGCTCCCCGCTCCCCTCCGCCGCCACAGAGCCCGCGCGGTGCGATTGGCTGGGCCGCCCCCACGTGGGGCTGCTGGCCGTGCAGGGGCCAGGACCGGTGACAGGGGGGTACTACGGGTAGAACTCTACCGGGCCCCGGACTTTAGGGGGGCCCCGGCACACAGCAGTACCCATAGTCATCCCCCCTTGTCGCCGGGCCTGGAGAGCGGGGAAGGGGCGGGGAGGTGGCGCGGCTCTCCCCCGGACGAGCGCGCGTGTACCCGGCAGGAGCAGTGAGCCCGGCCGGCGGCAGCGGCGCAGTCCGGGGGAGAAAGTGCGCGGGGGGGGGAGCAGCAAGGGTGGCTCGTGCCGCCGCCAGCCGCTGTCAGCTGGGAGGGGAGCGCTGGCTGGGCTGGGGGGGGTGGCTGGGCTGGGGGCCCCCCAGCCGCTGTCAGCTGGGGGGGGAAGTGCCAGCTGGGCTGGGGGCCCCCCCAAATGATCAGAGTAGGGGCCCCCCAAATTTCTGTCACCGGCCCTGGCAGGGGCTGCCTGGTGCCTCGCTCCCCCCTCCCCATGTGGAGGAAATGCCACATGCGGCCCAATGAGGGGGTGGCACGGGAGGCGCGAGCGTGGGGATTGCAAGCTCAGGGAGCCAGGGGGCGAGGCCGGCAGCTAGGGCGGGCGCCGAGCGGAGCCGGAGGCAGCGTGAGCCCAGGCGGGGAGGAGGCGGCGACGCCCCGGGCCCCATGGATCTGGAGAACATCGTCCGCAACAACACCATGCTGCTCAAGGCGCGCGAAGGGGGGGGCATGGGTGGGGGGGCATGGGGTGGAGGGGGGAGGGAGTATGGGGGGGCCATGGCTGCATGTGAGGGGGGCAGGGGGAAAGAGGGGTGCGTAGGGGCCATGTGTGAAAGTGGGGGGCACAGGGTTGTGTGTGAAGGGAGGTGCTGGCTGGGGCTGCATGTGAAGAGGGGCACAGGGGAAGTGGGGGGGCATTGCTGCTTGTGAAGGGGGTGGTAGGTGGTGGGCATGAGGCTGTGTGTGAATGGGGTACTGGGGGGCATGGAATGGGGGGCACAGAGTTGTGTGTGAAGGAGGGTACTGGGGGGGGGTCCAGGGCTGTGAGTGAAGGGGGTGGGGGGGCATGGGGCCATGTGTGAAGGTGTGGGGGGAAACCCCAAAGTGGCGGGGGGCTGAGCGCTCGGCCTGCTGCTGCTTTAGGGTTTCCCCCGCTGGCCCCTTGCCAGCTGGAGTCTCAGCCTGCAGCCAGCCTGGGTGTAGGAAGCCCAGGCTGGTAGTGGGAGCTGAGACCCCAGCTAGCAGGAGCCTGCGGGGAAACTCTAAAGCAGCAGCGGGTTGACAGCTTGGCCGCTGCCGCCGCTTCTCAGCTCTCTGCCACTTTAGACTTTCCCCACAGGCTCCTGTCAGCGGGGGTCTCAGCTCCCACTGCCAGCCTGGGCTTCCTACACCCAGGCTGGCAGCAGGAGCTGACTGGGGCAGGCAGCAGGACCGCGGCTGGCAGGAGCCTGGGGAGAGAGCCCAAAGTGGCAGCGGTCTGAGCAATCAGCCTTCCGCCGCTTTGGGGTTTCTCCCGGTGGATCCCTTGCCAGCCAGGGTCTCAACTTGCTGTCAGCCTGGGTGTAGGAAACCCAGGCTGGAAGCAGGCTGAGACCCCGGCTGGCAGGAGCCTGGGGGGAAAACCCCAAGGCGGCGGCAGGTTGAGTGCTCAGACAGCTGCCGCTTTAGAGTTTCCCCGCAGGCTCCTGCTAGCCGGGGTCTGAGCTCCCGCTGCCAGCCTGGGTTCCCTACACCCAGGCTGGCAGCAGGAGCTGACTGGGGCAGGTGGTGGGACCACCACCTTCCCCCCCCCCACACCCCAGGGCGGCGGCGAACCCCCCCCCCCCCCCAGTAGACACTTGATCATCCGGGATTTTATTAACCGGGATTAAGGTTTTCCCGATCATCCCGGATAATCGAGAGTCTACTGTATGTTCATGTAATAAAACTTTTTTTATCATTTTACTTTTTCATGAATACAGAATATTACATAACCCTGTCCCGTTTTTGCTATCCCAATGTTCCGTTTTTGTCTCAAGGAAATATGGTCAGCCTAGATATAATAGAGGTATATAAAATCATGAGTGGTGTGGAGAAAGTGAATAAGAAAATGTTATTTACTTGTTCCCATAATACAAGAACTAGGGGGCCACTAAATAAAATTAATGGGCAGCAGCTTTAAAACAAATAAAAGGAAGTTCTTCTTCACACAGCACACAGTCAACCTGTGGAACTCCTTGCCAGAGGAGATTGTGAAGTCTAGGACTACAACAAGGTTTAAAAGAGAACTAGATAAATCAAGTCCATTAATGGCTATTATCCTGGATGGGTAAGGAATGGTGTCCCTAGCCTCTGTTTGTCACAGGGGGGTGATGGATGGCAGGAGAGAGATCACTTGATCATTACCTGTTAGGTTCACTCCCTCTGAGGACCTGGCATTGGCCACTGTTGGCAGACAGGATACTGGGCTGGATAGAACTTTGGTCTGACCCAGTATGACCATTTTTATGCACATCATCACATGTTCTCTCACTTGCTCTGTGAATGTTTGTTGGTGACTTTATTATATTGACCATTGTAATTATTTTCCATACCATGTTGACATCTTGGGACCTTCCGGGGCTAGAAGTGACTGCTGGTTCCCTTCAGGAAAGCAGAATCTCCCCTTTCCCATGGTATAAAGCTCTATTTCTGGCTTTGCATGGGCATATGAAAAGTCATGACATATTAATGTATAGTAAAGCTATCATTGGGATGGAGCTGAATCTTACTCTATCCTGGACCTCAGGCAGATAGAATTTTTGAAGTTGATCTTTTATTTTTAAATGGTGACTGTTTGAAGCAGCTTAAGAATTGCAATGTAAGGAAAATCCCATGAAAATGGATTAGTTGGCTAACGGCAGGTAAGATAGTCAAAGAGGCAGGATAAATTCACTGTTGCATGGTCCCACATCAAAGAACTACAT
The DNA here is from genome assembly GCA_032164245.1 of Sternotherus odoratus. NCBI lineage: Eukaryota > Metazoa > Chordata > Testudines > Kinosternidae > Sternotherus > Sternotherus odoratus. The sequence goes on along the minus strand of JAVMKO010000001.1, from coordinate 152,357,316 downwards.
GACAGAACCCTAACTCTGATCTGTCACATTGTTATATAACATACTATCAGGGCCAGCGACAGAAATTTGGAGGCCCCCTACTCTGATCGTTTGGGCCCCCCACAGCCCAGCTGGCACTTCCCCCCCCAGCTGACAGCGGCTGGGGGGCCCCCCAGCCCAGCCGGCGCTCCCCCCCAGCTGACAGCGGCTGGCGGCAGCGTGAGCCCGGGAGTGGCGCGAGCTGCCCTTGCACTTTCTCCCCCGGACTGCGCCGCTGCCGCCGGCCGGGCTCACTGCTCCTGCCGGGGACGCGCGCTCGTCCGCTCCGGAGAAGAGCTGCACCGCCTCCCTGCCCCTTCCCCGCTCTCCAGGCCCGGTGACAAGGGGGGATGACTATGGGTACTGCTGTGTACCGGGGCCCCCCTAAAGTCCGGGGCCCGGTACAGCTCTACCCATAGTACCCCCCTGTCGCCGGCCCTGCATACTATAAATGTATGTTTAGAACATATTTGTGTAAGGTTTTGTTCAGCAGTGCGTATTGTATAGCTGATAATGCTTATCTTAAAATTGTAATGCAAATATATACAGTCAAAGTTTGTTCTGTGGCTTTGAATCAGTAAGAAATTCTGAATACACAATCAGCTTTGCATTCTTTTGTTTGGTGTACGGTATGACTGGCAATTTTATAATCATCTTGTTAATTAAATTAGAAAAGTTGGCGCTCTGAAGCCTAAGATGCGGGGCAGGCTGCAGAGCCTGAGTGCCAGTCTGAACCACAACTTCAAAACACTCTCTACCCAGTTACATTTACAGCATGAGTGTGAGCCCCAATAGCTCAAATCTGTGGACCCAGGCTGGGAGGCTCGCTTCTGTTCTGGGGGCTGTGTAGACATACTTTATATAGAAGCTGCTAGAGTCTCCTGGCTCTAATAACACCTGTAAAATGGCCTGTGGAGAGGAAAATGGAAGGCCTCAGAGATGGGAAGTCCAGTCAGATACTCAAAGAAGCAGAGCCTGTGTGGGAATAGGGGATGAGGAACTTCTCACCATGCTGAGGGCTGTTTGCACCCTCATTGGCCCCATTCATGGCTGCCAGCTCCATGTTGGAGCTTGTCTACTGTGTGTGAGAAGGCCAGAAGACTCATTATATTTATCCCCATCTGTTGATCAACTAATGGGAGACCCCAGCCTATACCCAGGGATATCAGATGGGCACAGCTGGACCAAGCACCTCAGAACACTAAGACCAGGATTTGGGTCTTAATGTGGATAGAGAAAATGAAAAGACTTTCTGTTTGTATTCTATTGTATTTTTGCAACGGAAAGCACATCCACAGCTGTGGGGCTGCAGATGCTATGCTGACCTATTGCATAAAAGAGTCTGCTCCCTTTCTGAATGTTGTACTTCCTCTCTTGGTAGAGGACCATATAAATGGCCACCCAACGTTGTCCCCTTACAGAGGAATCAGAGAGGGCCGGTGCTGTTTCCTACTGGATTAGGCCACAAGAAAAGAAGGTTGCATAGAATGGCTGACACCTTTGAAAAACAGGAGTGTGTTTTCACATCTCTGTCTCTTTTGCATAACTCGTGATATCTGAATTATGTTTTATGACATATTAACACTCTGGAGCTGACAATATACTGTGTTGTATAATACATTATGTATGACTTTTATGCTATTTATCAGTTGTGCTGAGGTTTCATCAGCCACTGTCCTGAAAATGTCTTTTCCCCTGACACAAATCTTAAATAATATTGAATCCAAATTCTGTTGGCTGTATTTAATTTTGCATTCTTCATCTAATTTGCTGAAACTATTCATATTTCAGCCATACAGCTTTCTTCTGTCTCTCCTCCACATACTTGTCACAAGTCCCCATTCCACATCTTTCATATTGCACGTATTCCCCTAGTGTTGTGTTGTAATTTTTGTTTGTAACATAAGAGGTATTAAAATTGGGATAGCTTTGTTTGGGCATAATGTGCAAAAGAATAGTGCTTAAACATTAACATTTCTAACAATGCACTACAAATAAATGGTTGGTATTTTTTAAACACCAGAACAGGGTTTTCATTTTTGCACATTCAGAGTTAAAGCTTCTAAATATAGTTAAGATGTAACTGTTTAAGGGTTTTTAACCAGTATTTTATCTAAAGTATGTACATTGGCAAATATGCAGTTAGAGATTTACTGGTATTAATATAACTGGTCTTAAGATAACTTAAATCCATTCTTTTTTTAAAAAATTAGGATCTTGGAACATATTAATTATGGACATTTCCCCAGTAATGTTTCTATGAATGTGGGATTTCTGCTTCTAGTTACGCATGTAAATCCCTAGAGTTCTCTGCAATTACTTAAGCTGTATTTTTATAAACAATATGTATTGGACGATTAGAGAGTAAGGGTATGTCTATATTTAAAACTGAGGATGTAATTCCCAGCTCAAGGAGACATACCTATGCTATCTCTAAAAATCTATATATATAAAAGTCAAGTGGTGTATGTATGTATGAGTGCGAACTCCTCCCACACCGTTTGAGCCAGAGACTTGAAATTTGGTACAGTGAGGGGTCTTGGGGTCTAGATGGCCATAAAGGTCGAAATATTTTCGGATCTCACCTCTGACGCCCCCCAGGGGTGAAAGTCTTTCAGGGCCAATCACATCGGCTGGGCAGTTAGGTGGTGATGATGTCATAATACCCCCTCCAACAGACACCGCACTCGCTCAGCTCACCGCCCCTCCCTCCTCCAACGGAACCCCGGAGATCCCTCAGTTCTCTGCCCCTCCCTCCTCCAACGGAACCCCGGAATCCATCAGCCCTGTGCCCCCCGCCCCCGCGAAGGTCCCCGGAATCCCTCAGCTCTGGGCACCCTCCCCGCCTGCGAAGTATCCGAGTTGGGTTTGGTGGGACGGTAAGTGAGGTGGGGGTGTCGGGTTCAGTCGGGGGGTGAGGTGGGGGTGTTGGGTTTGCTTGGGGGGGTCAGGTGGGGTTGTCGGGTTTGGTCGGGGGGTAAGTGAGCCGGGGGGTGTCGGGGTTGGTCTGGGGGGGGGAAGGTGTCGGGGTGGGTGCCCAGACCAAACCCGACACCCCCCGGCTCACTTACTCCCCGACCAAACCCGACACCGCCACCTCACCCCCCCACACACCAACCGCAACACCCCCTGACCAACCCCAACACCCACACCTCACCCCTCACTCACCCCGACACCTTCCCACCCCCCCAGACCAAACCCGACACCCCCTGGCTCACTTACCCCCGACCGAAACCGACACCCCCACCTCACCCCCCCACCAATCGCAACACCCCCAGACCAAACCCGACACCCCCCGGCTCACTTACCCCTGACCGAACCCAACACCCCTACCTCATCCCCCCAAGCAAACCCGACACCCCCACCTCACCCCCCCAACCGCAACACCCCCTGACCAACCGCAACACCCACACCTCACCCCTCACCCACCCTGACACCTTCCCACCCCCCCAGACCAAACCTGACACCCCCTGGCTCACTTACCCCCCCACCGAACCCGACACCCCCACCTCACCCCCCCACCAACCGCAAAACCCCCTGACCAACCCCAACACCCCCACCTCACCCCTCACCCACCTCGACAACTTCCCACCCCCCCAGACCAAACCCGACACCCCCCCCCCCAGCTCATGGTGCACTGTTCGGTCGGGGGGTGAGGTGCAGGTGTTGGGTTTGCTCAGGGGGTGAGGTGGGGGTGTCGGGTTTGGTCAGGGGGTCAGGTGGGGGTGTCGGGTTCGGTCGGGGGGTGAGGTGGGGGTGTTGGGTTTGCTTGGGGGGGTCAGGTGGGGGTGTCGGGTTTGGTCAGGGGGTAAGTGAGCCGGGGGGTGTTGGGGTTGGTCAGGGGGGGTGGGAAGGTGTCGGGGTGGGTGAGGGGTGAGGTGTGGGTGTTGGGGTTGGTCAGGGGGTGTCAGCTGTCTGCCCCCTCCCCACCTCCGACTGACCCGAGCAGCGCCGGGCACTTATGCTAGTAAAATATAACCATGACATGAGCAGCACAAGTGGCTACTCCTGCCTGTCCGAGAAGCTAGATGTACTCAGGCAACTAGCCTCTCCCACTACCATGGTAATGCTCTATTTTTAGTGCACTAGCCCAGTCAGAGCTACTGCATGTATGTCTCCTCAAGCAGAGAATTATACTTTCAGCTTGAAAATATAGACATTCTAGAAGAAGAAGAGGGAGTTTAGGAAGTTAGTTAGTTGGTTGCTTGATGGTTCTGGAATAGAATCTCACTGTATTTGTGCTGCATGTCTGTGTTTGCTAACAACATACAGAAATATTATAATACATAAATTCCTTAGAACTTCCTTATGGTTTTTATTTAAAAAAGAAAAGAAAAAAGTATCATTCTTCTTTAAACTGAATGAAATGTTAGAATATCTTTTTTGTTTTGTTTTTTTAAAGAACCATTGTATTGATGAATTCTTGTACTAAATAAATATAACTGTACAATTAGGAATAGCACAATCCTTTTTGCTTCTGGTATTTATCAAAATGGTAAATTAATTTCAGCACCAAAAATTGTCCTGGAAAAGTCATCCTATTAAATTAGCAGAATTAAAAGGTCTTCAGAGAAGACACTGTTTGTATATTTGTACAGCTCCTATCCTGATTGAGGCCTTTGAGCACCAGTGTTATATAAATATCCAACAATAACAATATCGTCCATCCTATATTGATGTAAGAGCACAAGGAGAGAGGCTGTGTCTAAGGTCCTTCTCCCACCAGTTTTATACCAGTGTCACTGAAATCAGTGGAATTACTGCTGACTTATAGTGTTAAATGGAACTAGTTATTAGGCACACAGTCTCCAAGTTTCATACATATTAATGTAATCGATTTAATAGAGTTTAGGATTGGAATGGATCATCATGATCATCTAGTCTGACCATCTGAATAATGCAGGCTGTAGAATTTACTGTGTGATTCCCACCCAGCCTGGTTGAACTACAGCATATTTTTTTGAAAGACGTTCAGTTTTTGATTTTTAAGCCTCCAAGTATTGGAAAATTTACAGCATCCCTTGATCATCTGTTCCAGTGCCTCCTTAGCTTTATTCTTAGAACTTGAACCTTTTTTCCAGTTTAAACTTTGCTGACTTCAGTGTCTAGCCATTGGATCTTGTTGGCTACAATGGAACAGTTTCAACAGGAGAGGTTGAGGGAGCCTCACATCAGAATATCCCATAGCCAATTGGTTAGGGTGCTCGCCTAAGAGGTGGTGGAGCCTTGTTCAAATTTCTTCTTCCGATGGAGGGGGAACTTGAGTTGAGGGTCTCCCATGTCTTGGGCAACCACCCTAGTCCACTGGGAGGTCTGCCACTGACTCCTCCTCCTGCTGTTTTGTATGAATGTGCTTGATGGGCCTTCTTTGGTAGGCTTGCTCAGAGGCTTCTGCCTGAACTGGGCCCCACATGCAACTTAGGTGGCTGAATGCCTATTTTCGCCAATTTGTTAATTGCTCCGGGGTTTAGGCATCCATGTCCTTAGGATGGAGCAACAGCACACGTGCCAGAGATACTTGGGAAATTTTCCTGCCACCGCTTAGGTGCTGAGTGAATTTAGGCATCACAGAGTTCAGCAAGTGTTTTGTAGCAGTGGTGCCTAAAACTGGGATTTAGGTGTCTAACTCAGAGGTTTGGGCATCTATGTACTTTTGTGAATCTAGACCTTTGATCCTAGGAGCATGACCTTGCATTTGCCTCTGTTAAAATCCAGGATTGTGCCCAGTTTACCAAGTGATCCAGATCAGTCTGTATTACTGACCTGTCCACATACAAAGTAATCTGGATTGCTTGGTGAGTTGGGTGTAATAAAAAAAAAAACATTCATGTGCTGTACAGGACCCAAACCACAAAAGGCATTATTGGTTAAAGCCTACCAAGAAATGAACTGAAAGCAGTGCAGACATTGGATCACTGCTGTGATATGTTTCAGATGATCCACTCTATTAAGTAAATGGACTGCTAAATTCTACATAGATGTGTATTTCTTGCTGGTAGCTTCTGTTTTAAGACTGTCAGCTCTTTGGGGCAGGAAATCTATGCCTGTTCTGCTTGGAAAGAGTATAATATGCTGTAGATGTTACTAGAAATAAGAATTAACAAGAGCTTGATCTTGCAGTGATCTTTAGGGTGGCCCCATGTAGGGAAAGCAATCATCTATGTGAAAAAGGGATGGATAAATGTAATAAGGGCCACTATGAACAGGAAAAGTCACAGTTTCCTAGTCAAACAAAAGAAAACAACAAATAAAACTCTTGCAGGCATCCCAGCCTGCTTGGCTGTTGTGAAAGAGCTAACAGAACTGTTCTCCATAGTCATATTAGCAGAATACAAATAACTCCACAGTGAACATAAATCAAATTATAGAATTACGTAGGAATTATGAGTCTTTCATATTATAAATCAATGACTTAAGCCTGGCAAGCAAACAAATCAATTCAAATAAAAGAGCCACCAGCTTTTCCTCAGAGAACCTAATGAGCTGACCCACCTCATCTGATTAATTGTTTCCCAGTCCTAGCCTGCAGCCCAGTTTCAGACAAGGGGATATCTCTCTTTATTCATAATTTCTCCCCTATCCTCCTTCTGCAGCACTATCCTGCTTTCTTTGGGGCTTTCCTCCATCTTCCCTTTCTGCATCATTTTGTTCTATGATAGGGAAAGAAAAGAAAATAGAAAAAGATGCCAGCCTCCTTAGCACAAATGGGAAAGAAAAAGGTGAAAGATTCATACTAGTTTCCGAGGAGGAACAATTTTGAAGGGACAGTGCTGAGGGGATGTACAAAGGAGGTAACAATTCATGGAACACTTCTTTCCAGGACACTATAACAAGCTTTGTAATATCTGAAGCCAAAGCCCAGATCAGGTGTTTACTTTACTCTAGCTATATTTAAAAGGTCTCCCTGGACACCCTCAAATCTCCAGACCTCTTTCTAACTCTATGGATACACACAATGCAAACATTCATTGATAATATCCAGAATGCACATAAGATGTGTTAAAAAACATTTTGGGTTCCAAGTAACATATACACCTAAATACACGTCCGCTTTTACCAGGCTACCACACAACAAGTAACCAAAATGTCTTATATGGGTCAAATCCTGAATTCTTTACTCAGCTCTTATCAGACAGACTTGATCAAACTCTCATTGTAGTAAGGGCCACAGGATATGGCATCTTATGAAGCCCACCCCTAGTGAGAGTATAAATGTATACTCTATGCTGTCCAGATTAGAATGCATTACTGTTAAATGCATGGAAGCCAAGCATTGACACTTCCATCATTTCTAGAAATAGCAAAGAGCTGTAATTTGAGGTCCTTAAAGAGCACATACTACCCTTAATCATTTTAGAGTAAAGTAAGTATGATGTACTGTCCATAGTGATGGGAGTTTTGTTATTAGTAATGGAGTTACTGTGCTAATGAGATGATGTAAAGTTAGCATGAGAATGCAAATGCCTGTGTCAAACTTCTGAGCATGTGAACTAGATGTTTCCAGAAGCAGGAGCAGACTCTGAATCAACTATGTGGTGCATCTAGTTAAAGTCCCTTCTCTAATGAAAAACTGACTGTTCCTGAGGCATAATTTAATTTTGGTAATTACATTCTGCCAACCTTAAATGCCTCCTGTAGTGTCTATTAGATAGGTTCACTTTTCCGCCTAAAAGTACGACAGACAAACCCCATTGTGGCAGGCCCAGAATGCCGACTATGTTCCATCCAGACCTGGTTTCTGTATAGATGGTCTACAAAACTCTTTCAAGACCAAACGTTTATATTAAAAGGCAGTTGTTATTATCATTAGTATTGGTTACAAAAACTGAACTCTTCAAGAAATCTGAAACAGCAAGTATCCACAACGCTCATGAAGATATATAAACATTAGCAGTTTTGTTATTTTGTGTTGTTTTTTAATAAGTAATATCTATTCATCAGGTTAAAAACCCATGCTTTAAATCTTCATAAACAAAGAACTCTACTCAAGGAGGAGATGTTAATAAGTAATCAAACAAAGAGCTCTGTTATAGAGATTAAATGCTCCTGTGTCTAAGTACAAAGTTCATGTTGCAAAGAGCAGCTGTTACTCTGTTCATAACCCTTCAGCACCTTTAGAACCCTGGTTCAAAATCTGTCTGTCTGCTTTCCTGTTACCAAGCTGACTAGGGCAAAGTCCAGGCCAGGTTCAAAGTTCAGTGTCTGAAGGCTTGCTGATTGTGTCTTTCGTGCAGAACTGACAAGTTTTAGATAAGCCATGAGCTGCTTATTTAAGATTATTAGTACAAACAGCTGAAAAGCTCCTATTTTAGGTTCTTACAGTTAAGGTTTGGTTACAGCAGTTAAATGTAAATGGGGCCACTTACTAATTTTAAAAAATATGCACATTATAACTGAGACTACTTTAAATAATGCCTTTTGAAGGAATAGAACAGTGAAAATAGCACCTGCCAGAAATAAAGCCCATTTTAAATAAATCTCAGTAGAGGAAAAATAAGCTAAAAGTATTTAATTCTCTGTATGCAAAGAGGTAGATTAGCACTAAAAGCTGACCTGTGAAAAATAAAGCTGATCATTTTGTTTGTACCATAATAAAACGTGCTTTCATTTGTTAAACAAGACAGGGGTTGGAGGGTACATCAAGATACTCTAATTTCCTACTTTCTTTTCCCCTTACAAGGCTTTGAATGGAACTGACCCCAGGTGTCTGCTTGAGGAGGGCTGAATATAATTCCCTTCAAAGTCTGTCTGTGCTGCTGCTTTAATTGGCCAGTGGGGATCTGTGGTAACAGCAAAGACCATTCCACCAAGTACTGGCTGTGAGCATGCTGTTTTCCCAGAGAGAGGAGAAAGATCGGTCCTCAGTCCATACCTTTGTGTGGCAGTCCCTTGTCACTACCGCTGTCAGGGTGGTACAGTAAAATGCACGCCATAAAACAATAAAGCCCTGGGAAATGAAACCCTAGTAAACAACATGATTATACTGAGTATATATCTATTTAGCAAAATGTTACCATATGTGTGTGTGTATTCACTACAAGCAGTCTTGTTAAATGGAAATGCCAGTGTTTATCAAACGCTGCATAGCTCATGTTTACTTTAAAAAATGTAAGAAATACCTATAAAGTTTCAGTGTTTTCATGACAGTGTTTGGCTCAGAGTTTCCTTCATAGAGGCTGCCATCTTTTGTGTCAAGGGAGAGACACAAAAGAACTGAGATAGAGAGACTCTTGCATTGATTTCATTTGGAAAAATGCTCCAACCTGAACCCATTTTAAAAAATACATTTTAACTTGTGTTTAATTCTTCCCGTGGGTGTTAAGTAGATTTTGTTGTTTAAAATTAGCTTGTTCTCTTTTTCATAAGCAGGTGGAATCTATGAACCAGTTTGCCCTGTTCACTGATAGAACCCACAACCAGACCACCAGGAAAACAGAATTCCCCAGGAGCACAGACTGCCAACAGCCCTACCAGAGTTGGGAGGCAAAGGTTTAAATGTGGGTAAGGACAGCCAAGGTGGCAATCCTGGTCAGAATTTAGAGCTATGCTTCCACTGGTAAAACTCCTGAAATAAGGCAGGAGCAGGACTACTCCCTGCCCTCCTCTGGGCTAATTCCCTCTCTAGGGAGAGTTTGGGTGCAGGGAGTGCACACAGAGATCTGAGAAAGCTGTACATCAAAGATACAACTTTCCTTGAGGACTTGTGTTCTTATGAAGAATTTTCCTTACCTGCACTTCCTCCCTCTCTCTCACACCCCTTCAAGGGCAAGGCCAGGAGAGAAGCTTCCCATCCAGCCATCATCTCTCCTGATAGTTTAACTCAAATGTCTCATTGGGAATAACAAAGGAAGTTCCTTTGGCAGGAGTACTGAAAACTAACAAACACGATTAGTACAAAATGGGATTGGCACATTGATGTGAAGTAGCTTGTTCTATTACTCCTCTTTGCTTGAGAAAACTCCTTTGACATTTTCAGTAAGATTTTCAAATTTGACCTCACCCACACCCCATGCTTGAATTGGGGGGATAGACAGAGAGTATGGACTTATCTACGGAGACTTGTTTGCCTTTTTAACTATTCTGGTACAGGTAAAGCAACACTGTTCCTCAGGGCTGGTGCAACCACTAGGTGAACTTGGCGGCCACCTAGCGCGCCAAGTGGTTGGGGGCTCCAAAAAGCTCGCTCAGCGGAGGCAGTGGAGCGGAGGTGAACTGGGGCAGGGGGCGCAGGGAGGGCAAGTAAGCAGCAAGTAACGGAGGGGGTGCAGGGGAACCGCTCCCCACCCCAGCTCACCTCCGCTCCGCCTCCTCCCCTGAACACTGCAAGCCTGGGAGGCAGGAGAAGTGGAGCGGCAGTGGTGTGCTCATGGGAGGAGGCGGAGCAGAGGTGAGCTGGAACGGGGAGCTGTCACAGGGCTCCCCGGGTGGAGGGGGGTGGAGAGCTGCTGTAGGGTTCCCCAGGTGGAGGGGGGTGGGGAGCTGCCACAGGGCTCTGGGTGTGTGTGTGAAAGGTGGAAGTTTCGCCTAAGGTGCGAAATATTCTTGCACCAGCCCTGCTGTTCCCCTCTTCCCCCTCCAGAATGAATGTAGTTTTATTGGTAGAGAGGTGCTTATACTGGTATAGCTATTACAGGTTGGGAAATTAAATACCTTATCCTGGTATAGGGCCCCTTTATATCAGTATAGTTGTGTATTCACTAGGGATTTTATCTGATATAACTATGTTGGCAAAAATCACCCTCCTAACCAAAATAGTTATACTGATAAAATTTTAAGTGTAGACCAAGCCTTAGTGTGATAAAGTGGGAGTAATAAAATGGGAGTAAAAGAGGCATATTATCTATATTTACTTATAATAGTGGATAACATCTTGTCCTTCAGTAAAGAAAAAAAAGTTAATTTAAATAAAACAATATTTACACACAAACACTTTCATCCACGCACATACGTATTTTTAAAATATATATTGAAATTTATCTAAAAGGAACATTCATATTTCAATGCTGTCTCCAAATTAATGGAAGAGAGATAGTCTCCACTACAGTTAGCCAGTTCACAGGGAAGATGGGAGCTTTTTCCAAGATAATAAATTAAGATGCAACTGCCTATTCACAAGTAGGATTGTGACCTGAATATCTGATTTTTAATCCACATAATCAGAGGTCAGGTTTTCCCATTTTGCACAAGGTATTACAGTGTAATTTGTCATGGCAGATTTTTATGACCAATGCCCTGATCCTGCAAAGAGATGCACTAGCATGGAACCTTTGCTCATGCAGTGATCTTTTGATTACAACCAGACTCCATGCACATGAAGATTATGCACCAGCCGATCCATACACAGGAGCAGGGCCCTCGTTTGCAATACTTATGGATGCAGCACCTCATATTAAAGATGTAGCTTCCATAATAATCTTATTATGGGGACACAGGTTACAGTACCATAGTTAAGGTTGAGTCAGAAGGTTTCAGTTTTCTCTGAGCTTTAAAATTATGGTTTTTTAAAACCTCAATGTAATGGCAAAAACCAAAATGTATAATCTAAACCTTGAGTACTATTTGAATATTTCATGGTGGTTTGATGAAAAACTGAATTGATACAGAGAGACTGATTAGATTTCTAATATCACCCCATATGGCAATTTTTCACAGGCTTGTCATCATCTTTGTGTGTCTGCCCTTTAATATTCTGGGATCCATCCTTTGTCTACAATGATGTTTCTCGTGTGCTGATTGCATTCACATCAGTTATGAATAGGTAGTATTTATCAACAAAGCATTTGATAACTATGTAGCCATAACTTAATATTTGTGTGCCAAGCTCAGCCTGATGAATTAGGCCTTGTCTACACTACGAGCTAATGTTGGCATTCTAGAGTTCGAATTAAGAAAGACAATGGTATACATTTGATTGTGTGTGTCCCCCGTAAGCGGACTAATTTGGCAGATTGCATTCATGGTTCTGCAGCTAGCGTCGACTCTCACAGTGGCGCACTGTAGGTAGGTATCCCACAGTGCCCGCAGTCCCCTTGGCCCCTGGGAATTCTGGGTAAATCTGGCATTGCATGATGGGGGCAAAAACAGTCTCGAGGGTTTTTCGTTCGCATTTCCCATCACTTGTCCCTTCCTCTGTGCAAGGTGCGACAGACAGTCATTTCATGCCTTTCATGCCTGCAGACAACATACTGCTTTCAGCAGATAGAGCAGTGATCAGCCAGCCACCACTCTCCTATTGTACTCCAGGCAATCCTGAAAGTACGTCAAAGCACCTGCTGTCTTTCCTTGCTCCAGGCACTCATGAAAAGTACGTGAAGTCTTGTGGCCAAGTGGCATCTGTTCTCTTCTCATCTCTTCTCTCTTCTTTATTCGAATGCTTCCGCTGCCAACTCTGCCCTTTTCCATGGATTGCCCAGAGGAGTCTGCCTCGAAGGTTCTATTGTTCTGCTGGAATATCTATTCCGGTGGCGGCAGCATAACTTGTCCTGCTATGCTCCAGGCACTCATAAAAAGTACGTCAGTTGTGGCGGCTTCTGCAGTTTCCACTCAGTGGCATCTCTTCTCCCGCCAAGTGGCATCTCTTCTCTCATCTTTCTCCTTTCTTCCTTAGATGAACACTTCCACTGACAGCTCCGCCCTTTTCCCTGGACTGTCCATGCAGACACCATAGTAGTGTGGGCATGAAGCTCGCTCAGGTTATCGCAGCAGTTATGGGCATTGTAAACAGCTCGCAAATTATCGTGCAATGTATTCAGACAGGGAAAACCCATGTGAGAACCCGAAGGTCATGAGAGTCAGGAGGACATGGACACAGACCTCCCCAAATGCAGTGCCACCAGCAGCTTAGGGATCCTGGTGACAATGGGGCAGGCACATATAATGGAACGGTGATTCTGGGCCCGGGAAACTAGCATGGACTGGTGGGACTGCATAGTGCTGCAGGTCTAGGACAATTCCCAGTGGCTCAGAAACTTTTGCATGCATAAGGGCACCTTTATGGAACTCTGTGACTTACTTTCCCCTGTCTTGAACCACCAGAATACAAAGATGCGATCAGCCCTCACAGTTCAAAAACAAGTGGCAATAACCCTCTGGAAGCTTGCCACGCCAGACAGCTACTGGTCAGTTGGCAATCAGTTCGGAGTGGGTAAATCTACAGTGGAGGCTGCAGTGAAGCAAGTGTCCAACACAATGATTGAACTGATGCTGTCAAGGGTAGTGACTCTGGGAAATGTGCATGTCGTAGTGGATGGCTTTGCAGCAATGGGGTTCCCTAACAGTGGCAGGGCTATAGACAGAACACATATCCCTATCCGGCACCGGACCACCAGCGCTGCGAGTACATAAACTGCAAGGGGTACTTTTCCATGGTCCTGCAAGCGCTGGTTGATCACAGGGGACGCTTCATCAACATCAATGTGGGTTGGCCAAGCAGGGTTCTTGATGCTTGTGTCTTTAAAAACTCTGGCCTTTTTAAACAGCTGCACAAAGGGACTTTCTTCCCAGACCAAAAAATTACTGTCGGGGATGTTGAAATGCCAATTGTTATCCTTGGGGACCCGGCCTGGGATAACTCCTATAGGCTGGTAATGTCGAATTACATCCTCACTTGTTCAACCCAGAAATGTCGATCTCAATGCTACACCCCTTGTCGGGCAGGAGTTTGGAAATCGATTTAAAGACTCTTTTAGGTCGACCTAAATGGCATCGTAGTGAGGACAGCAAAGTGGAAGGATCAATTTAACGCGGATAAATTTGGCTTTACCACATAGCATAGACCAGGCCTTAGATGACTAACCTACTGAGGTGAAGATACCATCAAAGAGACAAAGAGAGACTTCCATAAATAGTTCTTGCATTGTTGTTGTAACTGTGTCAGTCTCAGGATATTAGAAAGATAAGGTGCATGAGGTAATATCTTTTATTGGACCGACTTCTGTTGGTGAGAGAGTCTCTAAAATGTAGTTCTTGTTTGCTAATATTTCTTTGCTTATGTGTATTGAGTTTAGATTCTTAATGATATCTTAATGTAAGACTTTTGTATGTGTTTGAAATTCCCATTAATACGTAATGTTTTTATGTTGAATGTATTCTTAGTTCAAAAATAGTGTAGGAAAAACCCTGGTACACCTAATTTCTCCATTGTAGATATTTACTCTTTGTGCAAAAATTGAACCATAGTTCTTCCTTATCTATATGAAAGATGAGTAGTTCCCTTTATGGACAGAATGAGAACAAAAAGGGGAAAAATTAGGTGCACTGTGATTTTGTCAGGTTGAGAAGCTGTAGAGACTCAACTCTATTACTGTGGCTAAAATTACATTTGCTTGAGTAGAGCCTGTATTGTACATAAAAACTTTTAAGAATAAATTTGAATTTTAAAAGGACTTAATATGACTTTATTCAAGTCTATTTCACATAGCACATAAGGTTAAATAATGTAATGTTGATGATAAGGTATTTCATGTATTAGGTACACCTTGCTGAATGAATGGGGGCACGATATAACATTTTGTTATCATAAATAAGTAACTTAATAAAAAGACTTTTAAAGAGCAACTTGATTTAAGTATAACCAGAACTGATCTGAGATAAAAGTGTTGGCCAATGACGTATTGGTTTGTTTTTCAAAGAATCTATCCAATATTTGAAGCGTGTGCTGTGCGCCTGGAATTTTGGCCTAAAATCTATATTTTGTATGAGAGTAGAGTTCTGTAATCTGGAATATCATACTGATACAGGACCAGAATGCTATACCTTCACAGTATATTTATACCTCAAACAGTCCCACTGAGATCAATAGTGGGGACTGGGGCATGGATGAATATGAGCTGGTTGAGGCTCAGTCTGGACAAGACAGATGTGATACTGGAAGAAACATCTAGAAGAGATAGCAAAGATTATTTCTATCCGTAAAATTGAGGGTGTTACTACTTGCCACCTGCCAGGTGGTAATCTGAGTTTATCACTGGTAGCCAACTGATATGTTTCAAAGATCAAGTGGGAATGATCAAAAGGGTATTTTACTATTTACACCCATCCAGATGATATGGTCTTTTGTTTTCATTGTAGATCTTCCTACCATCATCATTGCCTTTGTCAATTCAAGACAAGACCATTGCCATGAGCTCTAGATGGGGCTACATCTTAAAACTATTTGGAACCTGGCACTGGCACAGACTTCAGCTATCTCCTTAGTAAGTGGAATGTCTTATGGAAATGCTACATGGGACGAGTGGATTATAATTAGGCTGACCATATTTCCTTTAGACAAAAACGGGACATTGGGAGGGCAAAAACGGGACAGGGTGGGGGGGGGGGCATGGCCCCACCTGGGCCCCCCAGCACCGGGCGGGGGGGAGGCAGAGGGGGGTTGGGGGGGATGGATGGAGGAATAAGCAGAACAGGGATGGGGGATGAAGAGGATGGAGGGAGAGAGAGAGAGAAGGGGGGATGAGGGATGAAGATGATGGAGGGGACGGAGGGAGAGAAGGCACGAAGGTGAGAAAGGGAGAGGATGGATGGATGAGAGAAGATGGGGGTAGGGAGCAGGGTGGATGGAGGAGGCAAGGGACAGCGAGAAGGAGGGATGGAGAGAAGGGAGATGGAAGAGGAGGCAGTGGACGGAGGGAGAGAGAGAAGGGAGGGATGGAGAAGGGGGATAGAGAGAAGGAAGAAAGGGATGGAGGGATAGAGAGAAGGGAGGAAGGAAGGGATGGAGGGATGGAGAAGGGGATAGAGAGAAGGGATGGAGGAAGTGAGAGGAGGCAGTGGACAGAGGGAGAGAGCAGGGAGGAAGGGGGGGATGGAGAGAAGGAGGAATAGAGAGGAAGAGGCTGCAGCGGGCGACGGGCTGGAGGAGGCGGCAGATCAGAGCTGTCAGGAGCCGCAGCTGGGAGCGGAGCGAGCCGGCGGGGGGGGGGGGGGGGGCTGCCGGCCAGGTTTTCTGAAGAGAGAAGGGACGGAGGGAGTGAGAGGAGGCAGTGGACAGAGGGAGAGAGCAGGGAGGAAGGGGGGGATGGAGAGAAGGAGGAATAGAGAGGAAGAGGCTGCAGCGGGCGACGGGCTGGAGGAGGCGGCAGATCAGAGCTGTCAGGAGCCGCAGCTGGGAGCGGAGCGAGCCGGCGGGGGGGGGGGCTGCCGGCCAGGTTTTCTGAAGAGAGAAGGGACGGAGGGAGTGAGAGGAGGCAGTGGACAGAGGGAGAGAGCAGGGAGGAAGGGGGGGATGGAGAGAAGGGAGGGAAGGAGGAATAGAGAGGAGGAGGCTGCAGCTGGCGGCGGGCTGGAGGAGGCGGCAGATCAGAGCTGTCAGGAGCCGCAGCCGGGGGCCCGAGCGCGCCGGCGGCGGCGGCGGCGGGGGGGGGACATTTTATGATTCCATGTTTTTTCTGAGTCCTGCCCCAAAAACGGGACAAAATTGATATTTTGGTCAAAAAGACGGGGCGGTTAAAAAACATTAAAAAAACGGGACTGTCCCGTTCAAAACGGGACGTATGGTCAGCCTAATTATAATGCATTTTATTTTTGTAATTTTAAATAATTGGCAGAGTGCTCGGAGCCTGTGTACAGATGCTTTTAAAAAATATCACAGTTTGGCTCACAGTACAGATGAAATTTAGAATAGAAGAGAATGTCTTCTTCTTTTTTTTTTTTTACATGAAATGTGCCTTATTCAGATAACTACAATTTTTAAAATGCAGTGACCAAGATTAGATCGACTACTGCTTTCACTTTATTATTCGGTATGGACCTAATCCTCCAAGCACTAATGAGCATAAGCTCTAGAACAGGGTTTCTCAACCTGGGGGTCGCGACCCCCCGGGGGGTCACTGAGTGCTCCCCAGGGGGTCGCGAGCTCCTGCCGCCGTAACTCACAGCCGGCAGCCCACCCGCGGCGGGGGACGGGGGACCGGGGCGCACGCAGCAGCCCGCCCATGGCGAGGACGGGGGACCGGGGCGCTCCCGGCAGCCCGCCCGCGGCGGGGACGGGGGGACCAGGGCGCTCCCGGCAGCCTGCCCGCGGCGGGGACCGGGGACCGGGGCACACAAGTGTTTTGGGTTTTTTTGTAATTCGGCGGCTTTTCGGCAGAGGGGTTGCGCCGCGCCGCCGGATCACAAAAAGGGGTCACGGTCTCAACTAGTTTGAGAACTGCTGTTCTAGAAGAAATAGCAGGGATCTGTCTGATACTGTTTGTTTACCCCCTTTCAATACAGCAACGGGGGTGGGGGTTGATTTTTGTTTGGTTTTTAAGTTTTATTGTTGTTTTCTGCATTCTGAATCTATTTGGATTTCTGGGCCTGCAGTGCGGGTACACTGAAGAATTAAAATATGATGGCTGACTTGGCAACAGCAAAAAAAAAAAGGACATTTACTCAAATGCAATAAAGATATGCAATAGATTTCTGTGATGCATATAGTATAGACTATGCTCTCTTGCTTGTTCTTTCTTCTCTCAGCAAAAACCCAACAAGAGAGGAAGGAAAGAAAAAAAAAAAGCACATGCAGCAATTTATCAAATAATTCAACCAGCTCACGTCCATCAAAATGTTCTAATATAGGCAGAGATATAACCTGAAAAACTTGGTGCATCTTTTCAGACCTACTTTTTAATTGTGGAGTTGGTGGCAGAGGGAAGACGCTGACAAAGGGGCCTGATCTTACATTCCTTGCACATCTCTGCCTCCCACTGAACTCACTTGGAGTTCTTTGAATGTGCAAACAGTACAGAATTGGGCCCACAGTGTTTAAACATTTACATTTTCCCAAATAAATTTAGCAGTTTCTACTGAGTCAGCATCAACCAGGCAAAGTGATATGTGTCTAAATTCACATTATTTAAATAATAATGGTAACTTTCACATAGAGGGCAAGAGTTTAAACTTCTTGTCTTCACCTTCAAGACCCTTCACAGCTCTGTGTCTCCCTATTTATATTCCCTCGTCTCTCATCCCATGGGCCCCCACTTTCCCCTCTTTTTTTTACCGTCAACTTTAATGGCAGCAAAGTTAAATTAACAGTGTCCGCTGCTGAAAATCCTCTCCTAAATTTATAAAGCATCAGTGTAATGCACCCACCTTTGCAGTGAAGAGTTGGCATCACCCAGCACAATGAAAAGCAGCGTGTGTGCCGGGGGAGAGGGGGGGGGGGCTTTAACTAAATAAACCAAGACAAACCTCTTTTCTTGCAAAAAGTGCCAAGGGATTGTTAACGATCAGACAGAGCAGAGAGGGCCTTGTTTTTTAAAGCTCTCATCTGAAAAACCCTTGTGCAGTAAATTGAAGCAGACTGTAGTGAGGGTAGTAATATTTTTATGCTAATAAATGTGTCATAAGTAATTTGTCAACAAGAAGGTGGAATATAATCTGAAGGAAGTCAGATAATATTTTCTTTTCACATATAAATAGGGTGAAGTCATAGCAAATATCTTGTTAAAGATTTATCAGGGTTTTCTTTGGAGGGTGTGGGGAAGAGATACTTGTATATTTAAATTTTATAATGCACCCATCACTGTGGTATCTGAGCTAGCCCATGCCATTTAGAGTACAGCCCATGGTAAGAGGAGGTGCAGGGGCACACTGCACTATGGGGAGCGTCAGGAGGCACACTGCCTCAGGGAGGCACAGTATTTACTAGAGCACTACTACACCCTAGTGCCCTAACAAGATCAGCCGGTCTTGGTGGCTAATGTGAAGGTGGATGGTGCCATGGCCATTTTTCCTCCCTTCCCCCCATGCATCTCTGGAGAAACAGGCAGCCCCTGTCCTTCCCAGCATGCAGGAACTAGAATTCTGTCTGGCCCTTGCACAGGGCACATAAGAAGGGAGAACATTTCCCCTGCTCACTGTGCACCAACATAATGGCCTGGAAGTTTCTGGCCTTCACACCCATTTTTGATTGACCTCAGTGGCAAAACTTCCATTGACATCAATCGGGCCAGAATTTCATCCTTTAATGTTTTGTTTCCAACCTCAGGAGTTACTGCAAATAACCTTCATCCTTTTCCGCTGTGTGCATCCAACGGTGTGGGTTAAAGTCCAGACTGGCAATTTGGCACCGCTGTGCATAATGATACCATGAAACAGTCATCCAAAGGTCAGTGACTTGCCATAACTCTAGAAGTCTGAGCTGAGTGGAAAATAGATTTCTTTGTTTTAATTTATTCTTGCTTTTAACAGATTTTGAAGGGGTGACTTAGGAACCCAGCCATTTTTATTTAAAAGTTGTATGTGAATGTAGTGGTCATTAAAGATGCCAGATCAACAATAGAGGATATGGAAGCTTTCTGTTTATCCATATGATAGGTATAGTACAGACAGGCATATAGCCTTGTACTTACAATATGACCTGGTGATGAGGGATGGGGAAAATGGTTCATTTTCCATATCCATCCTGGAAAACTCTACTGCAACTGCCAATATTTTGAGCAAGTCTGGCATCTTGTGTTTGCATGTTATTTGTTACTCTAATTGATTAATTCTTTTTACGTATGTGCAACTCTTTCCTATGCCAGGAGCTCTGTACAGCCTTTCCCGCTCAGTCTCAGGTCCTCAGTGGAGTATTCTTATCAGTTTACATTCTCCTCAAAACCATACGTCTCACTGAGCAATGGAATAGGGCTCCCTTTAAAACCCAGTTAGCCGATACTGCTATAAGACTGGCCACGGGGGTTGATACAGAAATGTGACACAATTCTTTAATCCAGAAACTGAGTACGTGACCTCCAAAAACATTCCCTATCTCAGCTAATCTGGGAAGTGAAAAATGTAACCACGTTCTCTCCTGTAGGAGTACAAATTCCACCCACAGGGCCATCAGGTCAGTTTGAATATCTTACTCTTTCGTTTGTTCAATAATAAAATAACAAATGCGGTATGAACAGGCATACACCATCTGGCATGCAAATGCTAATTTCTTAGTGCCAATTTCTTGGTGATGATTGTCAGAGATTTCTTTGTTATTCTGGACTTATTAACATTTTGCTTGATCACTACATATAACTTCTCCTTTATATTAAATATGTTGTGCGTAATGGCATGTCTTTATTGGGGAAGATTATAGGCAGATTTCAGCCTGAGTAGTGGATGAACAAATCTGTCAGTGTGTATACAAATTTAAAAGTGCTGGCTACTCACCCAATGAGCTGTGCAGGTAAATAGGATAATACTGGATGATTATGAACTTCCTTTACAGAGGGTAAGCCATAAATATTACAGATGTACTATACACTTAGTCTCTTTTTTCCTCTTTAGGTTTATAATGGCATTTCCCTCCATGTGAAATAAAGAGTATAAAATATGCACTAACAAAATAGTCAGTTGTCCTGTGGCTGAAATACACTAAAGCAAAAATAATAAGATTTAAAGTTAGAAGATATGAGCTTCAAGAAAGCCACTGCAAAAAGAAAAAGTCTGAACTAAGGTGTGAAATGTATGAGAGAGGTTAGGTGGGGAAAGGGACAGATTGCCTGGGCAGAAGATAATTAATGAACCAAAGGGTGTGAGGCCACATTCTAAAATAAACAGCTGATAATTACTCAAACAGCTAGAGGAAGATACAGAATGGATAATAATATGGGTTTGGGAAGAAATAAGTTTGTTAAACAAAATGAAAAAGAAAATAGAACAATAACAATCTACTGACAGGAAGTTTTCTTCCTAATGTCTAACCTAAATCTCCCTTGCCAAAATTTAAGCCCATTGCTTCTTGTCCTGTCCTCAGTGGTTAAGGAGAACAATGTATCACCCTCGTCCTTATAATGATCTTTTATGTACTTGAAAACTATTATGTCCGCTCTCAGTCTTCTCTTCTCCAGACTAAAAAACCCATTTAATTTTTTTTTTCCTTGGAGGTCATGTTTTCTAGATCTTTAATCATTGTTGTTGGTCTCCTCTGGAGTTTCTCTAATTTGTCCACATCTTTCCCAAAGAGTGGGACCCAAAACTGGATACAGTACTCTAACTGAGGCCTTATCATTGTGATTAGAGCGGAAAAATTATTTCTCCTCTCTTACTTTCAGCACTCCTGCTAATACATTACAGAGTGATATTCACTATTTCACTGTTGACTCATATTTAGTTTGTGATCCACTATAATCCTCAGATCCTTTTCTGCAGTGTTCCTTCCTAGACAGTCATTTCCATTGTGTGTCAATGTAACTGATCATCCCTTTCAAAGTGGAGTATTTTGCATTTGTCCTTATTGAATTTCATCCTATTTATATCAGACCATTTCTCCAGTTCTCAAGATCATTCTGAGTTCTAATCCTGTCCTCCAAAGTCCTTGCAGCCCCTCTCAGCTTGATATCATCCACAGACTTCATAAGTGTACTCTACGTCCTTATACAAATCATTGATGAAGCTATTGAATAGAAGGACAGATCCCTGTGGGACCACACTCAATATGTCCTTCCAGCTTGATTTATACACACATCTCAGTTGATACAGATATTGGAAAAGGAAGTAAAGCATATTGCTGGGACACGTTTATCCCAGATCTGTCATGTATATGAATATCATTTCATCACTGTTTACTCAGACATCATTTAAGAGAAAGATATATTGAAATACTTAAAAAAAAACAGACTCAGATAATTAATTCATCAAAATGTTCCAGTTTTAGAACTAGGATTCCATAGAAGAGGAGAGCCAAATTCTGACACCATTATTCAGGCTGAGCATCACCTAACTGCACCAAAAGCCTCACTGAAGTGAATGGAACTTGAGGGAAGTAAAAGGCCATGCAGTATGAGTAAGGGTATGCTGATTATTTGGCACTTGCAACTCAGGCCCTTAAGAACTTAAAGTGACCCTTACATCTGACCTTAACATCATAGCGGAGTACTTCCAAAAGTGGTGGCTGAGACCAAATCCCAGCATATTGGTAGTCTCTACTTTCCACCTTGGTAACAGAATCGCACAAAAACACCGGCGAGTTTTGCTCTAAAACTGCGTTCTGACCCAACCCAATGTATCTCGGTGTCATTCTTGACTGCACCCTGACCTTTCATGATCAGTTCAAGAAAGTAGCCTCTAAATCAAACACTTGTATCAACATTATTCAAAAGTTAGCAGGATCAAACTGGGGATTAGCTCCCCCAGTGATACTAACATTGGCCTTGGCCCTGGTGTACTCTGTTGCAGAGTACTGTTTACCCAGGGTGGACAAGAAGCTACCATACCCAACCTGTGGATAGACAGCTGAGTCAGACCATGACCAGGGATAGCATCAGCCTCTTCCTGGTGGGGAGCTGGGGTGACCTAGACAGAAAATTGGGAGGCTGTGCCTCCCTGCCCATGAGGTGTCACCCCTCTCCGTGCCCCACCCCTGCTCCTTCTCAATCCTGGCCCCACCTTCTCCCTACCCTCCCCCCACCCCAGAGGTCCTGTCCCCTGGCTATGGCTGTGGCTTCTCCTCAACTCTCCACTGCCCTTTGTCTGCTTGCAGTTGGTAACACCCACGAGGATGGGGGAGACCGAGAGCCAGCAGAGCCCTTGGGGAGCAGCAACCATCAGGGGTGGGGCCCAGAAGCCCAGGCCACAGCAGGTCAGTGGGGAGTCCTGCACTCTTCACCTGTCCTGAGGGCTGTATCCCAGCAGGCAGGGACATGGGCCAGGGTTGCTATCGGGCCCTCTGGCCTCTCGCCCAGGCTTAGTCCTGCGCTGCTGTTGATGGCAGTGCTGCCACCTTCAGAGCTGGGTGTCTGGCCAGCAGATACTATTTTTTCCACTCTGCCTTCAGAACTGGACAGCTGGACAGCAGTGGCAGCTATGGAGTGGGGGAAGGAGGCTAAGGCAAATTTTGGGGTGATTATAGCCCCCACAAGCTCCCACTAGCGCCACCTCTGCACATGACCACCTCATGTCTCTGGATCTGGCCAAGGAATGGCAAAGTGTCTGGACCTCATCTACCATTCCAAATAAGAACATTATTACTGACTCAACAAGCCACCCTTCTGGTTTCAACCTGCCATGCAGACTTTGTACCACATCTGAACAGACTATGGAAGATGCAGCTACTTGATGCTGAGAAGGAAAATCAAAGACTCCTCTTCATGCAACTATGATGAAACATCAAATACATCATAATGCAGTGCTCCAAATATGGATTCAAGGGTGAATTGGACGATATCCACAATATCACAAAGGAGGCCTTGAAATAGCTTATGGACCTACCATGACAGCTAGAGAATGTTGCTCTGCAGATGCCACATGTACATTTGAGAGACAATAAGGGTATCAAAATCTGGTCCCTAGAAATTAAAGAAGGAGGAAATGCAAGGCAGAAAGTCAGTTCCTTGCCAGAAGAATTATTTCCTTCATTATAAGCCAAATTCTGATAGGTAACACCTAACATGAATAAACAAATAGTCCTACTGACTAGTCAGAGTAAGGTACTTCTAGCGAGAGTAAAGGAATCAGAATCAAGGCCTTTATTTGCTAGTGTTCGATGCACTCTAATTTTAGAGTTCTGAAGCAATGGAACTTCTATTACTTTCCTTCCGAGATAATTTTTTATACAAACTAATAGCTCTCCCCCTCTTTCTTTGAGGTAGTTTTGATATTCAGTCAATATTTCTCTCTTTAAATCTTCTCCGTTACTTCTAGATATATCACCTTCTCCTCTCTGTAAGTAATCCTTCTCATTTCTTGCTGTTTACCCCTTAAGGCAATTCTCATGCCATCTTCATATACTTAGCTGATACACCGCCACACTACACATATTTAGCAGTTTTAATTTTACCTCATAAATCAATCACTGGTTCTAAATCAGCTTGATTTTTTTCTTAAAGCATCATTCAACATAAAGACTGCATTAATTATGTGGTTTTAATGTATAAACAATGTTACATAATTAATTTCACTTTGAAAATTGCACAACTATGATTTTCTATAGTAGTAGATATACGATGACAGCATTAATCAAAGCACTGTTACTATGAATTGCCACCAGTAAGGCAGTGGTCTATTAAATGTGCAATTATTATAGAAAGAAACTGTATTTCTTGAGCAGATTTATTCTTTTATCAAATACTTTTCCAAAAGGTTTCACTTTGTTTTGCATTGCTGTACATTAATGGTAAAGAGGAAACTAACTTCATTCACTAGAGTAAGTAATGAAAAGGCACACCAAAAGCATTCTAAAATGTGGGAAGCGGCTTGTGCCAGGGGATGTGCTTTCTGCCACTTCCTGCAGCCCCCATTGGCCTGGAGCAGCGAACTGCGGCCAGTGGGAGCTGCGATTGGCCAAACCTGAAGAGGCGGCAGGCACACAAACCAGCCCAGTGCACCAGAGGCTTTCCCTGAACAAGTGGTGGACCACAGTTGAGAACCACTGCCTTAGGTTGACTTAATTTTGTAGTGTAGACTTGCCCTAAAAGATATTCCCTCACCCATCTTGTCTATCATTTTAAACAGAGAACAAGGGTCAACTATACATTCACTACTGTCCTTTTATTATTCCTCATGGGTGGCAGCCTCCATTGTTACATAATAGTGCATATGTAGAGCCAGATCACCCTTTCCTGCCGAAAAACCCTGGGAGGGGAACTAGAGGGGGAGGAAAACTCCCAGATTCCCTGAGGAAGTTTTCCCCACATCATTTTGTCAGGATGGAGAAGCTAATTCCCTGTGTGTAAAACAAGGCCCATACTCCGTGTGTCTTGTCAGTGTGTAGGAAGACTGCTAGGGAGGAGGATCTGTTGACCCAGGGCCAATACAGTCTCTGGGCCATTAACACCTCTCTGCAGCTTCCTATCAGTGTAGCTCCTACAGAACCATATTACTAGTTCTCTTTCTTCAGTCTGCTAAATAGGGTGTTCCCCACTACAGAAAAGTATTTGGGCTAGTGGTTTTATACCCCTTTTTTCCCCTTAGACAAACTGCTAAGGACTGTCGGAGGGATGGTGTAGATCTCCTTTCCTGAACCTGATGGCACCTTTCCTGGCCTGCTCAATTCCTGTCCCTTCCACTCACCCCAATGTGGGCCCCTCTAAGAGGTCTGGGTGGAAGATATGATACCCCTGTGTAGTGATTAATTTCCATCACCTTCTTTCTTCCACCTGAAGAAGTGGAGAATCACATGTAGACCAGGAAGTCATGCTCATAACTCGTCTACATCTTACCACAGCCAGAAGTTTTACTATACAAAAGATTAAACTCATGGATATAGTTGCTTTAGTCACAGTATGTATATACATTAAAAATAAAACACTCGCATAATTTACTGGCTTGGTAACAGGTAATCCCCTGTAATGTAAAACACAACCACTAAATTTTCTAATATAGCATACCTGTTATTTCACTGTGTATTTGTTTTAACTGAGGCTTACAACGCAGTTGAATTTTACAGTATGTAAAATTCAAAGTCTGCTGCAGTTCCAAATTTATAAAATAACTTTTTATAGAATGTAGGCCTATTAATTTTACAGCCTAATTTCTGATTAGGCTTAACAGCACCTCTGACGAACTGCATAGATTCTGCTCATTAAAAATGATGACTATTCAATTTCATCATTTTAAGTATAATTAAGCCCAGTATTGCCAAGTATGATAATATCATAGAAAAAAAATGAACCAATATTACAAAAAAACCCAAAACACTTTGGTAGTTCTGTGTGGGAATATTGCATTTGCCATTTGTGGCGCTGATCACAATATCTTAATGCATTAAAGATTCGGTGGGCCTGATCCAAAGCAATTGAAGTAAGTGAAAAGATTCCCTTTGACTTTGGATCAGGCTGACACAGGGATATCAGTAATCATTTCTATAGAACTGGATAGAATCAATATTTTCACTGGCAACTCTCAAATTTATAGAACTGGTTGGAAAAGTTTTGACAGAACCATTTTCCATTGGAAAATACAGCTCTGTTGAAAGAGAAATACTTTGCAAAATTGCGTTGATCTTTTGCCAAAACTTTATTTTGGAGAAAAGCTGGGGGATTTTTTTGACAGTCTCTAAATATTCTGTTTTGATATTTTCAGAATAAAATGTTTATTTTTTTCATTTTGAAATGAGTTTTCATTTAAATGTTTTCATTTTCTATTTTATATATTATAACATTTATGAAGTCATAACTGAAAAAAAACATGTATATTGATCTAAAATGAAATGGGTTCCGAATTTTCCATCCCAGAGATTTTTGAAATTTTCAAGTTTAATTCCAATTCAAGTGAAAGACTCATTTTAAAATCTCAAAATCCTTCACATAAAATTACTGTCCTCTACGCTGTTCTGTACATTCATGATAGTACATATATATATATATGCACAAGGCCTGATTATGAAGCCCTTGCTTGCCTGAATATTCCATTCAATTTAACTTTAATAAAATGGTAGGATCGCCACGGACTTTAGAGACGGGATCAGACCCTTACGCAGTACCTTAGTTATTCTCATGTCATGGCAGCAGCAAAATTTGTTGCCAGTGGACTGTCTCAAGAGAGAAAATTTCCAGTAACTTCTCCCTGAGAATTAGTCTAAAAATGCTGTCCAGCTGGTGGGATAATAATCTGGTATGTTTCTGAAGAAAGGGGTCTGACTGAACTGCGCTGATGGCACCAGAAGTCCCTGATGCCTCGTTCACTAAACAGAACTGGCAACTGACTCTGGAGATAAAAGTACTTGACATCTTTCCAAGCTGGAGGAATGGAACTGAATTCCACATATAAAAATATAGGGGAGGAAATTGCATGGTCTTGAATGACAGAGAAGCTTCCATGAAAGGCTTGCATGGAGTTCAGGTCAGATGTGATGGGGAATTTGTTGCGACTGGATAACATGTAAATTTTCTATCCCTAGGATGAAACAAAGTTTCTCTGAAATTCCAGAGAAAAAACACATTATTCCCACTTAAGTGGATAAAAATAAAGAATACAGATGTTTATTTTCACTCTTATAATTAACCTCCAGATAATGGCTACTGTAATTCATTTTCAAGGAGATTGGCACTCTGTCCATTCTAGGGAAATGTATTTCATACAAGACATTTGTCATTTCTCTGTTATTTTAATTCATGATCTTATCCTTCCTTCTTTTCCTTGTGCAAGCAAATAGTAACAGTACTTTTAACTTGAGACTTCAAACGTAAACATGTTGTAAAGGGGTCCACACTTCCTTCTGCTCTCAGATCTCAGCCAAAGTCTTTGATCATCAAAGATGCTCAAAGATTGGGGCAACTTCTTAAGAATTGGGTTACTACACAGAAATCTCTTGAATATCCATGTTAATATTCAACCAAAATTAATTTTAACGTTCATAAGTATTTTAATTTAATCTCTTATAACAATTAAAGTGATAGTCACTGCTTAAACTTTTTGCTTAGTATAATAAGACTCCTTCTCTCCCTCCATACTGTAGTTAATATTGTGTCACCAAGAAAAATTCTAGATTTCAGTGATTTTGAACTTTGCTGTAAAAAGTTGTTCTTTTCAATCCAGAAATGAATACACAATAAAAGAAATATGCCATTTAAGCGACAGTTTAAAAATACAACAAAATAGTTTTATACTTCTAAAATGAATTTTGTGCATTTTTATTAATTAGCTTTCATTTTTTAAGTGAAATTTTGTAGGGCATGATGTAAATTAGATACTTTTGATCTCTATCAAGCTCTCTGAGTGTATTTAGTGTGGAAATTACTGCAATCAAAATGTGTTAATCTTCAGCATATCCCTGTCACGGGGTCCACAGACCCATAGGTCACCTTCCGTGGCTGCTCAGGGGATTAGCTGCACTCACATCCAAAGCCCATTTCTGTCACTCATTTATGCAACTTGCTGTCTCTGTCTCTGCAACGCTAGGTGCTCTCTCTTTGTGATTTGGCCCTCTGGCCAGGTCACTAAAGTCCTTTCCTTCCAGGGTAGGCAAGTCCTACTAGAATATTATCTTAGGCAGTCTGCTGCTCCATAGTCTGGCCTGTACAACTTCTCCAGTGGCTGGTAGGGGAACTCCATGGCCACCCACTCTTCTGGGTTCAAGCCCAAGGAGCCTACAACCAGCAGCACTGTCCCAAACCTTGCTACTGTTTCCCTGGGGTGCTCCTACTTTGCCTCTATCAGGATCTTTCTCCACCCTCCTCTGGATACACCCTTTTCTGAGGGCCAGAACAACAGGGCCTCTAATCTCTCCCTAGTTTCTTCCTTCCCCATTTAAGGCTAGAAAGTAACTGCAGCCCCTTTCTGTTGCCAACTTTGATTTTATCATAGCCCTATCTGTTCCTTCTCAGCTGGGCTAATCAGGAGTTGCTTGTCCAGTCCAGTTTCCCTCTGATGTGGCTTATCAAGTTAATTGGTCCTCTTCTCAGTCTCATTAACCCTTTTGAGGCTGATGTGGAGTAAACACCCTATTATAACCCCCTGAAGGACCATATTCTAAACTTCAACTTCAGGGGGTTGTTGTTTCATAGCTTGTCTTTTTTGTCAAGTATTTAAAGGAGCAGGAGGATTTGCTAGTCACAGTAGTGCCATCTCTGAAAGAAAGGCCTACAGCAAACAGATTCTGA
Organism: Sternotherus odoratus; assembly: GCA_032164245.1. Lineage (NCBI taxonomy): Eukaryota > Metazoa > Chordata > Testudines > Kinosternidae > Sternotherus > Sternotherus odoratus. The sequence goes on along the minus strand of JAVMKO010000001.1, from coordinate 152,328,799 downwards.
AAAGAGAGGAGTCTTACAGAGTGTTCTGAATGAGAGAAGACAGGAATTCATCTTGATTACCTGTGGCTAAGGGTTCCCCAGCAGAGTGCCTCTCCATGAGAACCATCCTGTTTACTGTCAGTTGTATCATATCTGTTGATTGCAATAATGCTGGCGTTCTACAGAGAGAAAGGTGGTCTTTTAGGTAGGTGGGACCTATCCCATTAAAGCTTTTGAAGATGAAGACCAGGACCTTGAACTGGACCATTACAAAATAGAGCCACAAGTGTAAGCAGAGTAGAGATGTGGTGTGGTTTCATGCACCTGTTCTGCTTAGGGGATATGTGTAACTGTGTGGACTGAGCATTGCAGTAGTCCACCCTTCTTCAAAGACTTAAATCTCTCTGATCTGGACTTGGTGCATGAGAAACAGGTTTAGTCTTTTAACCAGCTGGAGATGGAACTGTTGGTTCCAGCCACTGCTATAACCTGAGCATCTGTTTGCATCTGAGAATCAAGCTGACTGCATAAGCCTGACTCACCATCATGCTACTTTGTCATAAGACTGATTTACCAAAATGGTCAACCAAGCCTAAGACTACACACCTTCCAAGCTATCACCTGCCTTGGATTCTATACAATATTAAAAATACTCCCCCCTACCCACAGCATCTTGTCTGTCTTACTTGGGCTAAGCTTGAGACAGTGCTTATTTCTTTCAGAGACTGAGATAGCTGGGTAATGCCATGATCTGCTTCAAATGAGAATTCTGTGTATGGATGTGGATAGCTGGTATTTGAGAAAATCAACACTAATTGAGTGAATGTGTGAAAATAGAGTTTTAGTGGTATCTCCCAGGAGTCTGAACTGGGGACAATCCTATTCAACATATTCATAAATGATCTGGAAAAAGTGGTAAACAGTGAGGTGGCAAAATCCCACCGTCTCCCCAAAACAGCTAACAGACAAACATTCCTGTTTCCTAAGATCTCAGGAAGGTTGCTATTGTCTGTTTCTTTTCACATTTATTTAGGTACTTATATACAAATTTGGGACCCTAACTTTAGACACTTAAATTTTGGTCTACTTTATTTTAATAGAAAAGAAATATTAAATATATGATTTAAACCAACAAAATCAAGGAAAGTCAGTGCTGAGGCTGGAACACTCAGCTTCATGCCCAGTCCCCCACACACTTTCTCATTCACATTCCCTTATCTTCCACACACACTCCCTCATTCACACTCTCTCTGATGTGATGAGGTATTATGAAGATTGGCAGTTCATACACGCGGTAACTTGCAAAGGTTACAAAACTTAAAAGGATATACTAACAGTAACTGAAGTTACAAAGTCTGCAAAAAAGGTTACAGAACTTAATGATACAAGTTACAGATCTTATGATCGCATTTGAGCGGAGGTTTTACATAACATTTATGTATTTAATTAGTTAGATTTATAATAGAAAGGTGTGTTTACCCAAGGCTCTTGGTGCCCCTGCCATAAATTAAAAGAATCAAAATAAAATTAAACATCAGTTTACCTCTTGACAGCCAGCAGAACCCAAACCCTGACAAAACACAATCCATGCAAACACCCAGATCTAATCCCACTTTCTTCATCAACTAACACAAATGCAGTGCATCCTTAGGTCAATGTGTGAAAAATGTACACAAAATATAGACTGCAGCTGAGAAAAAAAATGTGTAAAATAAACAACTAATTTACCAAATACAGAGCAAGAACTTATTCTTGAAGTCATAGGACATAAGAGCGGAAAGGTGCGTCCCACTATTCATATCATAACTTTAAGAACTTGGAACAATGATCATATAGGCTGGGTCTTAACCTGTTTTCACTGAAGTCAGCAGCAAAGTTCTCATTGACTTCAGTGGTGGCAGAATCTGACCCCTAATGAGTATATCTCAATATAAAATCCAAGATACACCCAGCGCCATACTCATGAAAGATTTTGTAGGTCAACAGCAATTATAGGTAATGTAAATCCCATGGGTCACAGATAACCAGTGTGTCGATGCCAAGATGTATAATGTATTTGTTTCTCTGCACAATATAGGCCCTGGAAGCAGAATTGGGTATACAAGATGAAATATGATAAGCAGTCTCATTGGCAGATCAGCAAGGCAGGCATTACAGTAAACTAGTCTAGGGAAGATAAAAGTGCGAATGAGCAATATACAAAGCAAAATACATTTATTTCAACTAATAGAACCTTAATCTTCTGAATGCAACACTAAAAGGAGAGCTTGCAATCAAAAAACAAAACAAGGTTTTTAACCGATGAACCCAAGTTGAATTTCACAAATGGGTTAAAAGTTCAAGTGCCAGTCATAAACAACTCTGCTTTGTTTGATTTTTAACTAAAGAAAATTGATGCTCATATAGCTTTTATAGTAACGAACTTGTCAATATGGTAATAGCATAGTTTGAAATTGCAGGTTTAGTTGTCACATAGATCTGTGCCGTGTCGGCATAGAAATGAAAACCAATATCGTACCAAGGAATAATCCTGCATAAAGGCAGTTTACAAATGCTGAATAAGAGCAGGGCCAAAGTGGAACCCTATACAGCACAAGAAATAAGTGCACCAGCAAAAGGACACAAATTGCCTTTGGAAATATACTGCAGGTAACTGTTGGATAAATATGATTCAAGCCAATTTAGGAATGTTCCAAACAGAAAGTCCCTCAGGCATTCAGAAAGAACATTGAGGTCTAGCAAAATTGAGAATGAACAGAGAATGAAAATCTGCCTTTAGGAATATATTATTTCATTTATAGTTTATTACAAATTTTAAACATACAAAGACAGAGCATATGGGATTTGATCCTTCACCCACTAAAATAAATGGCTGCTGTGATATGAGATTAGACCCGTGCAGACTAAAATATTGTTCATTTAGGGACATCTTTTTTCCAGTATAATTATAAATAAAATGATGTGCATGTTTCATTTCTTACTCATTATGACATCAGCTCAGAGATAACACTTCTATTTACTACTACTCCTCTACCCGCTGATATTCTGGTCTTTATCAAGAAGCAAATTTGAAGTGTATTGTAGTGAGGGCTGAGGAGGAAAGTAAAGAGAAAAATGAGTCCCAACCCAAATGAAATGTGTCAAGTTTTTGATCTAATAGATTGTAATTGAATCCATGGACAAGATTATTTTCTGATCACTGAAAATATATCTCTTTGGCAGGATCCTTCTGTTCTACCTAGTGTAAAGCTATAGGATGGCGTTTCTGCTCCCAAACAAAAACAGATGTGCTCAAAGTATCACAGTCATTAACAGAAATCTTCAGGCCCACCACAATAAATGGCATAGATTTGTTTTTCTTTTGGTTTTTTTGCAATTAGAGTTTTCATAAAAAATTCAAATTTTTACAAAAATATCACAAAATATTTTCATGAAAAATTCCCCTTCACCCACCCATTTTTCAACCAGGAATGGATCTCATTGAAATTCTCAAGTTTTGATGATGTTTTTTGTTCATATTTCAGTTAACGAAAAAAGAGGAATGGGAATTTGCTATCTTGGAAGAATTCTATTGCATGATCCAGTGCATAATTCTTCCCCACCTTACATCTGGGCGGTGCAAAATCTGGCCCTTGAGGAAGACAGGAGAATTTTTAGTGAGAGTGAGGCTGAGAATAGAAATTAAAAAGTGTAAATTATAGATAACAGAAGTCTTTGTGTTTCAGGTAGTAATTTGTACAGTCTTTTAGACATGTGTGTGTAAGAATAATTCACTTGTTGAATCATGCTGGAGCCTCTGCTTCTGAAAAAAGAGCACAGTCCAGTGTAATGAAAACCAATTTGCATGAAATTATAAGTAATATTTACCTTGTCTCTTCCTTGTAAGAAATGAAGGAAACCTCCTAACAACTGAGGAGATAGTTCAGAAAACCATAAATATTTGTTGTAATAAAAACTTTGAATTTGCTTCAGTGGTATTTCTGAACTCTTTTCCCAGCTTTCCTCAAACATTCATATGAGTAACTTTCTGTTTGTGGATATAGAGAGTGGTGGGAATACGTCTGCAGGGTTTGTTTTTTTTACACCAAAAATGTTCATTTGGCAATTTTGAAGTTTTTTGCAGGCCTGGGAATCATCCAGTCAGGGAGAACAATTAATATCATGTAATTAAAGTGATCCATCAAACAGAATTAATTACAAATGGCAAATAAGTGAAAAAATAGTTTGGGTGAATAGGTCATGAGGTGTCCCCAGGTTGAAACCCATTCATTTAGGGACTGAAGCAGTGTGGTGAAGTCAATCAGTTCACAAATTATTGTCAAATACTTGTGAACAATGAACATATTAATAAGAGTTGGTCTGTTCATAGATAAATCACAAATAAAAAACTAATAATTATTTGTTGCAAACACATCATTCCATTCTAAACTCTTCTATATCTCTTTGGCAACTAGACAGAGCTACCTGCCAAAGAAATAGATGAAACGTACTACTGCGCTAAGATGCAATATCTTTTCAAGTAGGGAGGCATGGTTTGGGATAATGATCCAAATCTTGCTTTCCTACCAAAGGAAGTTAGCTATAGCCCATACTGGAATAAAACCAAATTTCAAAATCTCAGAATCCTCTGTGAAATGGAATTACCGTTCTCTGCCCAACTCTACAGTTAAATAACATTCACTCTGCCACTGAGGCTTCTGTGTAATGGATGCCATTTGGGAAGCAATGTATTTATTTCGGAGTACGTTGTTTGAAGAACATTGACAGGAGGACTGTGTGGTGTGAATCCAAACCCCTGACTGTCTACGGAAAATGCTCTCAAGTGTGTTTTGTTTTATTTCATTATACATCAGACAGGAAAAAGCTGCAATCTTGACTAAATTAAATTTAGAAATTCTAGACACAGCCTGCAACAGCTGAAGTTTATATTTGGAAACAAGTCATGTGCTTCCTAAAGGGTTTTTAAAGCAAGAGTAATCTTGTGAAAGCAGTTCTTTGATAAGACAAACAGTATGAAAAATAGCAAGAGAAATTCCCCCACTCCTGTCAGAAGGACACACCCTGTATGAACATAACTGTTGCCATCTGGTATATGGTGAGTCAGACTACTATCCTGGTCCTGTCAGCTTTATGTGACATACAAAATCACAGTATTATGATCAACAACATCAAAATCTGATTTGTCATGTATCTAACATTTACTAAGACCATCTTCTCCTAATATGACTTGAATATTGCATGTTAATAAACTCACTGAGGGGTATTCAGTTGGCTCTGTCTCTGCCATGAATGTGATTATAATAAAATAAAATAAATAAAATAACAAACACACACACACACACACAAATCCACATAGGGCCTATGTTGTCAGAAATGCCTAGTGATAGTGTGTGTTTCAGTTTTTGGGTGCCTAATTTAAGGCAACGTAAAGTGTTCTATGTTTCTGATTTTAAAAATGTTGAGTGCCCAGCAATCAAAGGTAGCCAAAATCACTAGTTTTATGTATGTAGGGCGAGATTTTCTTAAGAATTCCGCACCCACAATTGGAACAAGATTTCAGAAGAGCTCAGCTCTCATTTAGGTATCCAAATGATGTGTCCACATTTTCAAAAGTGCTCGGTGCAGTCAGTGCATGCGGGCTTTATAGGAGGTGTCAGCGATATTCTGGTAACACTGCATCTTATCTTCACTTTTAGTCCGTTTTCCTGTATTTGTCAAAGTTGTTAATTGCAGGCTTTTTAAAACAAAATGATTTGTCTTTATCCTCATTCATCGTTGGACAGGGAAACCCTATAGGTCTTCACTTCAGCACTCAGTAGGCTCTGAGGTTTTTGACTCTCACAAAATCCTTGGGAAAGAGGATCTCTTACTTTTCCACTTACTAGCTCTTTTCTTAAGGTCTCAAGACCTGGTCCTAAAGACAGAGACATTTTACCAGTAATTATTATGGCCCAATCTTCTGAGATTGCTAGGTGCCCTCATTCTCAGTTATTTGGTGAATTTGGCAGTGTTCTGCACACACATGAATAGGTCCTACTTACTTTCTCTCAGGTGTTCTGGGAGCCTCAGACTTAATAATTCTCAATTTTTTTCTTTGAGGAAAAACAAACTGAGATATTAAAACATCAAAACTTTAGTTACTTTACTCTTAAATTTAAGAATATAAGTGTTCAAAAGTCAGTAGAGAGAAAATGAGTGTCCATAGTATAGTGTAATAACTTTGATACATTGTACGTTATATATTTTCTATTTCTGTTATTCCTTTAAAGATGAACCATCATATACCAATATATGTGTTGTTAAAGATATAACATTAAATATACAAGACATGCAGCACAGCTGAGTAAACACCATCATAACATCCTCATTTCCTGAGTCACAGCACTTAAATTAGGAACATTTATATTCATGTACTTTCTTGATTTTAATATGTAATTAACATAGGTATATGTTATGAAACATTTACTTCCTGCATAGTTTATTTTCAAAGTTGAACACAGAGTACAACACTTAGTTTGTCCTTTCAGTTACTTCCTAATGTTCATGTCTCAAACTTTATTCTTTTTATTGTTGGGCACTGGCTGCCAGGTTTCAGTATGTATAATTTGTACATAGTGTTCATTTTATTATAGAACGTACAGTTTCAGCAACGTGGTTTGCCTCATCTTAAGAACCAATACAAAGGGTTATCCAGATCAGATGATAGCCAGCCAGCAACCTAATACTGTGAAACAATGGTGGTGTACTCAGATAACCACTAGCTGTTTAGTCTGATGGAAGGCCAGGTCCTTAGATTATTACTCAGTTTGTTCTCCCTGATGTGAGTGACATCTTTGCCTGAGTAAACAGAGGAAGACCAGGGTAAGGACAAAGTCCAACAAAGAATGTGCATAGACTACAGATGTTGCAGATGCAGCCATAAAAAACTGGGACATCTCCACATGTTGCAATACCATTAACCCATGGATACCATGTTTTTTTTCACTCAGACTTTTATACCTGCTATACTGGTGCTTTCTGATGTCATCCCTGGAAGTAACAACTCCAGACTATTTTGCTTCTGGGCATCACTTCACACTATCAATAATGGTGATATGTCAGTGTATTATAACATCATCTTGGAAATACAACATTTTTCAGGAATTTTTTGGAGAGTGACATCAAACTACAGTAGTTTTACAAGTACTTTACTCCCATGAGTAAAGACAGAAAGCAAGTATTTACTACCCAGATATGTTGAAATGATAATTATTTAAGCTTAATCAAGTAACGTTTGTACAGCTCTTTGTTATTCTTACAAGAAATGCGTTACAAGGGCACAAAGTGTTATTATTTATTATTAAGGCTACTAGTCATGGGTATTTTTAGTAAAAGTCATGGACAGGTCATGGGCAATAAACAAAAATGTATGGCCCATGACCTATCCATGACATACTATAAACATTCCTGACTAAATCTTGGGGGAGGGGGTTTTCCTGGCGGGGATGGGGGAATTCTGGGAGACCTCTGCTTGTGGGGGAACTGGGCCCTGCTGCTAGGGACGTCTGGAGGACTTTGCTGGGGGGCTGCTGCTGATGGGGAGCCAGGGCCAGCGGCTCCATCTGCTGGAGGCCGCTGAGCAGTGGCTGCACTGGCCGGGACCCCTGCTGGGGTCCACCGAGAGCAGCTGCTCTGGCAGTGGCTGGTACGGCTGGCTGCGGGGTCACTGGAGCTGGCTGTGGAGCTGTTCCAGCAGCGTCTGGCTGGCTGTCCACAGGGCCACCTGGGCAGCTGGCCTTGGAGCCAGTTGCTTGGGCGGCCCTGGGGTCAGCCACACTGGCCACCACAGAAGTATATGGAGGTCATGGAAGTCATGGATTCCATGACTTCCTCGAGCACCGTGACAAACACGGAGTCTTATTAATTATTTCCTGACACAAAATGGCAGTTCCTACTTAGGAGTAGGCATGATCGCATGCATGCACATGTGCACACACACACACATACAAACATGCATATGAGCACAAACAAGCTCTAGTGTGTGTATCAAAACAGATACAGTACCCTGGAGGCCTGGACAAAACCAGCCCATAGTGCAAACATATAATGTCTCCATAAGAGTTTATAGGGTACAGCTGGCTTCACATGTTTTTGTAATTGAAAAGACTTTAACATCTGGTCCTTGGGTTATTACACTTAGATCAAAGAGTCATGATATGAAGTCTACTTTTTAATCATCCAGAGATTTCTGATACTGAAATAGTGAGAAATATTTGTTTAGAATAGCCCATCCAGCTGAAAGAGAAAATCCAGAAACACAGAAAAATATGAAAAGAAGAAGAGCATAAATATTGGCAGGAACTTGAGGAGCTGAGGGTACCTCTTGTGGAATGACTTTTCTAGATAATATTTGTAAAAAGGATTTGGTCTGAAAAGCAATGCCGAGATGTATGTTAAAAGAATTCACAGAATCTCTGTAAATACACAAAGTGTTTTATAATATTTCCAAAATGTAATTTGGTTCATTTTTCGAAGACAAGTGGTCTATAATCTTTTTTGATATTTTTTATTTATATACAGGTTTGGTGACTCCCCTTTACAAATCTATATATATAAAAGTCAAATGGCGTATGCGTGTGTATATGTATGTATGTTCCCTTACTACTTCCACACCGTTTCAGCTAGATACTTGAAATTTGGTACAGTTATAGGCATTAGGGTCCTAATCAGGGTAAGAATCGAAAATTTTTAAAATCTCACCTCTTACACCCCCTAGGGGTGAAATTCTTTAAAGCTCATTAACCTCAACTACATAGCTCACATAACATCATCTGGGCTGCAGGTTAACACATGCTGTTGTCTGTGACATAGTTATGATGTAATAATACAGATAACCAGAGAGCTTAGTGTTATGTAGCGCAAACATCATTAAATACACTGTTTTTTTCTTAAAAAGGACCCTATTCGTTATGCCGCGTAAAAAGCGAGTGTATCGGAGAAACCACATCTAAATGCAAGAGAATGAAATTAATTAGACAAAATGAGACTTCTGAACAAAATTTGTATTAATAAAAAACATTGTAGTCTTTTTACATCCCAGTTTCCAATTACAAATACCCCGAGCAACGCCGGGTATTTAACCTAGTACCCTTATATAAAGTTACAATTACTTTTCATTTACAATGATTATAGACTTAGAACTCATATACACCAAGCAGTGTATGAACAATGGAATGTCTACCCAGAAATTATCACTTGGAACCAAATTCAGCCCTCGGTTACATCAGTGCAACTCTAGATATTACTACTGATTAGAACAGGGATCGGCAGCCTTAGCACATGGGACCTCAGGGTAAGCACCCTTAGCTGGTCCCGCCGGTTTGTTTACCTGCCGCATCCACGGGTTTGGCCGATCCCGGCTCCCACTGGCTGCAGTTCGCTGCTCTGGTCCAATGGGGGCTGCGGGAAGCGGTGGCAAGCACCGGGCTGCTTCCTGCAGCCCCCATTGGATCGGGACGGCGAACCGCGGGCAGTGGGAGCTGCGGTTGGTGAATCGCAAATAAACAAAGTGGTGGGGCTCACTCAAGGTGCTTACCCCTGCTCCCGCATGCCAAGGTTGCCGATCCCTGTATTAGAAGGTAGATGCTGATCTCCTTATTTGAGATATATCAGCGGTTCTCAAACCTTTTGAGACCGTGACCCCCTTTCCGGCTGGGTGGGCGCGGCGCGACCCCTCCAGTCCCCGCCGGGGGCAGGCTGCCAGCTGCACCCCAGCCCCCCGCTCCCGCCACGGGTGGGCTGCCGGCTGCGCCCTGGTCGCCCCTCCCCGCTGCGGGCGGGCTTCCGGGTGCGTGCCGGTGCCCCCTCCCCACCGGGGGCGGGCTGCCAGGTGCGTGCCGGTCCCCCCTCCCCGCCGGGGGCGGGCTGCCGGCTGCATGCCAGCCCCCCGGCCCCGCCGCAAGTTGTGGCGGCAGGATCTCGCGACCCCCCGGGGAGCGCTCGGCGACCCCCTGGGGGGTCACGACCCCCAGTTTGAGAAACCCTGAGATATAAGTATGAAGAGCACTAAATAAGTGTCATGTGTTGTTATTATTATGTATTATTATTTAGGCAAAACTCTCGTTAAGTCAGTGATGCAATAAATAAGATGTACCAATGTGATTTTCACACTACAAGTTGCAGTATTGGGTGATCTCATTGCAGTATTGAAGGGACCTTCCCAAAAATGGATAATCGGACATATTGTATGAATTGAATTGAGCTGAATCAAGGATGGAATTTAATCATTTGTCCATGAACCTAACAAACTATTTTAGAATAAGATTTTTTGTGTAAGTATATTTCTGTGAGCAGGGTCGGCTCCAGGCACCAGCTGAGGAAGCACGTGCCTGGGGCGGCACATTGGAAGGGGCAGCATTCTAGTGAGTCTTGGGGCAGCAATTCTCCCTCCCCCCCTTATTTTTCTCTGACAGTTCAGGCGGCTTTTTTTTTTTTTTTTTTGCTTGGGGTGGCAGAAAGGGTAGAGCCGGCCCTGTCTGTGACACCATCTAACTTCTTAAGCTTGCCACAAGTATGCTTTAAACTTTAAAACTAGCCGAATACTGCTCCAGTTGAAGCTCATGAGAGTTCGGAAGTTTTGTAAGATTGCTTTTACAAATCTATGGTCCATGTGGGAAGAGATGTTATCCACTTACGTATTTTATTTCAACGCCAGACAGACAATCTTTTTCTAGCTGGAATTGTATGTAGATTTGTTAACCAGTTATGAAAATAATTTCCTCAGCATAAAGGTGATCAAATAGAAAGTTATCTATAAGTCAAAAATTTTAAAACTGTTTTCACGTAGCTAAATAGAAAGATCAAATTTGTACTTCAAAAATGTAAAAAATTCAATTACATTTTGATTTTGAAGGGGTTAGTAATACAGAGGCATAATTTGCTTATGATCTATTTTGAAATTTCTGGTGAGAAATGTAATATGTAAGTAGAAATGGCTCACTGGCTTTGGCAAATATGAGTTTATACTTTGCAAATGTTAAGCACAGTACCAACAACTTTCCAGTAAGTGCTTGTAATTCTGGGAAGCAATTCAACAGTAACTTCTATAAATTTATATTTCTTTCAAGAGCAATTCAAGAGTAGTCTGCTTTCTAGCTGTCATAAATCATCTAGGACTTGTAGATGACTTGACAATGAAGAAGCCCCCTAAAGCAAAAATTAAAAAAATAGCCCTCTATCCTTCACATTGTCTGTAATGAAAAAATGTACTTAGATTATCTACTGTGTGTATACATCACACATGCACATATGTACACTGTCTATGTTGGGGAAATGAACATGTATTTGGCTTTGGTTGAAGACTAGATACACAAAGACCCAATAAATATATACAAATAGCTTGATAAAGTCTGGCAGACTGATTCATTTTTTTCATTATGGGCTAGATTCTTCCACCTTTACGTATATGGAGCAGTACCTTATTTGGCAGTGTCATTTGAACTGCCTAATGAGATCTCGGTGTGAGTAAGGGTGTCAGAATCTAGCCCTGTATAAATATGATTTAAAATACCGAAAATAAACTGGTTTGTAAATAACAACACTGCTTAACAAAATCTCTGCTGATAGCGCCACATAAAAAGATCCTTTCCAACCCTGTTCATTTTATATTTTTGCTAAAAGTCCCATTACAGAATATTTCAGATAAGCATTCTTACTATTGCTTGTTCACAATTCCTCATTTTGTAGGTTCCTTCTCTATGCAAGACATTCCCTAAGGTTAAGAATGAAAAGGCATCTACTACACACATACTTGATTGAAATAGCTGGTAAATTGCTGCAGTAATGAGAAAATTCCCTTTTCCCTTGGATAGTCCAATTTCTTAGCACTGAAGCATTTTTCAGATAAAGAATTTTAAACAAATTAAAAATTAAAGAGATTTTCTTTAAAATCACAAACAAAGGGCCTGCTCCCATGGAAATTAGTGGCAAAACTCTCTTGCAATGTTAGGCAAGATCAATCCACAAGCCATAACAGTTTATGCTTCATAACAGAGAGACTGATTTTACAGGCATTCTGATGTGCAAATGCAATGATGCCTTAGAAAATACTGGTGCTTCTTAAAAAATGTGGTTAAAAAGATGATGAAGTTCGCCAAATCTCTGATTGGCTTAAAAAAATAGGTCAAGTAATACATTATTACTTCTACTAGTATACAATTCCTACATTCCAAAGTACAAGAGATTTTGCTTAATATTTCAGCAACCTGCTTCATTCATTAGTCTGTAGATTGAAATATTTGGCTTTAGCCATGGGCACCTCTCTCTTTTGTTTTTTAAATGGGAATCCAGATACTTTGTGTAGTTATGTTATGAGATATGTCTATTTATTTTTAAAAGATGTTTGAAGTCATTTGTGTTTTTTTAAAAATGTGTCTTTTTTGGTCTGTTCTATCTCTAGAATGTTTGCCTGTGTTTTTGATGGTTATTTCTGTGTATGTAGTAGGAGATGTATCATTTTCTTTCTTCCTTTAATACTTTGTTTTTAAAAAGGCAAACATTCCGTGTTCTTTTAGAAAAGGCAAGCATTACCATGTTTTTTGCTGTGTACATAAAAATCTTAAAGTGTGCTGCAAAGTACTTATGAACCCATTTGTTATGTTTGCAGACTCTGAGCACAAGCACTCTGTTTGTACAGACAGGATGTGACCAAGGTCAGACATTTTGTGGTTTTGCATATATAAAACAAAATAAAGCAGCAGCATATCCCATATCTAGCTTCATCTTTTTTCCACAGAATGGCACTAGAATACCTGGAGCAAGAGAAATTTAGCATTACATTGTAATGCCTTGGGGGCACGGACAGTGTCTTCTTCACATAGGTTTGGACAGCACCTTGCAAAATATTTGGTGGCCCTGAATAAGTTAAACACAAAGCTCTGCTGGACCTTAGCTATGGGTGTTACTATCAAAGTACCACTTCACTGAAATATTAGAACTAAAAGCAAAGATTCAAGGCCAATAACAAGAGTTTTGTCTAGCAGTGAAAATGCTGGTTCAACTGGCAGGACTTGGAAAAGAAGGACTCAAGTTTTCTCTCCTGCGTTTCCTTCATTGCTATTGTCAACTCTGGAGAACTCATAGAGGGGCTCACCATATTTGCTGTCTTTCCTTAAATCCCAGCTGCTGGAGCCATGTGATTGGGGAACCCCAAAGTCTCAAAACCAAGAAGGCGATAAGAACCCCACGTTTATTATTTTCTAAAATCTCCTTTGTTTTAACCAGTCTGAGGGGTTGGGGGGGGGTGGGGTGGCTCCATGATTGTGGGGTGCTGGGGGTTGCCAGCACTGACCCTTTCCAGTCTCACTCCCAGGGCCGCCTTTCCTCTCTTTGGGTGCTCGATTTCAAGCCAGCTTTATTCCGTGAGGGCCATTTCCCTAAAATCTCCCTTCTGCACACAGAGCCAGGATGAGACGCAGCCCCGCTGAGCAGGAGGCCGGGGAAGTTCCCTGTCTCGGCCCCTCCCTCGCTGTGGCGGGAGGGGCCAGCAAAGGGTTAAGCAGAAACTTGGCCGAGGCGCTGAGCGGCATGGAGAGGGGAGGGACTGGGCTGCGCTCAGCTGGGCGGAGAGGGAGGGGAGGATGAAAGTCAGCCTCCCAGCCATTGCAGCAGAGCGCGCCGGGGCGGAGGGCAGGCAGGGAGGGAGCTGTGTGTGTGTGTGGACGCGCGCTGCCTGGCTGGGGGAGGCTGCCCCGCTCGCCGCGCCGCCGGGGAGGAGACTCCCGACCCCCCACCCAGCAGCCCCCCTGGAAGCGCGCCCCGGGGGCCGGCCCTAGAGAACGCGGCTCCGCGGGCGCCAGAGGGACACGCCGGGCGCCTGCGGGCCGGAGCAGCGCCGGGCTGGCGGCGGGGGTGAGTGTCGGCGCCGGCCCGCGGGGGAAGGGGACTGGTGGCCCCGCCGGGTGGGGAGGGCGGCGGCGGCCGGGAACAATGCCGGGGTGGCCGCGGAGCGGGCGCTGCTGCTGGCCGGGCGGGGAGGGATTGTTTCCGGTGACACCCCGCCTCCCCCGACCGCCAGCGCCTCGGGCGGGCGAGGGGAGCGAAAAGTTTGGCTCGAAATTGCGGCTTTGGGGGGAGCCGGGAGCGTGGCAGAGTCTCTGTGTGTCCCCGCCGCCCCGCTTTTCTCTGCAACCCCCCCCGCCGGCCTCTGCCCCGGTGCAGGGCTCCGGCAGCGCCAACTCCGGGCGCCCTCGCTGCACGTCCAGCATCTCCCCGGGGGCGGCGGGGGGAACAAACCGGGGGGGGGGGGCAGAAGCGTTAGACGAGGCTCCCTCCCCCCCTCCCAACCCCGCTGTCTTCCCCCGCCGCTGCTTGCATGGCAGCAGGCAAGGCCACGCTTCCCTCTGCTCGCCCCTCTGGTTGTTCATTTCCTCCTCCCGTCCCTTCCGAAGGGGCCCACAGTTTATTGTGGGCTAGGAACCCGGCTCTCCACCCCCATCTGCTGTGTATGACACACAACTCTCTTCTCCCCCCCCCCCCCCCCCGCCTCCGCAAAAAGGTGCCTTCTCCCCATTTACTTTCCATAACATGCAGCCCCTGGGGGCACCTCTTCTTTGCTTTTTCAGCGGAAGAGATGTATTTCAGGACTTGCCACATATTTGGTGTCCCCAAAGCCCTTCAAGGTTGCCTTTTGTCCCCTACAAAATTATATTGATTGTGGGTTTTCTTTACTTCTCTCAATTAGTAACAAAACTGAAATGTACAGAAATGTACGGTTGGGTTACAGGGTAATACATTTAGGATTACACAATCAAACCTTCCTGATGTGCACTGTATTATGTTGTTTGGCCTTGGGGCGGGGGTACATCTCCCTTTTGAGTGGTGGTGAGCATATATATATTTTTTTTTAATTTAAAGCACCCGGGTGGTACTGAAAATCCTCCACACATGGAGATGGTGTCCTAAGAACTATGGAGTTACTGACTTTGGGAATGATTCAGCGTTAGGGAGGCTGGTATGCAGTTGACTCATTCTGCTTATTACTCCTTTCACTCATTTTGTGGCAAGATACCTTTTTCAAAAGAAAGTTCTATTTGAATTATTTGATTCTGGGAGTCTCTTGTGGGTATTTGCTATATTCAGTTGATAGTACACATGCCAGTTGGAATTTAACTGAGTCATGGCAATATAAATGATCAGGTATATAAATATATGGAGTTTGTTTACAAAGATGGTAATATAACACACAGAATTTTCTTAGGAAAAATGCAGTCACTTCCAAAAAGGGGGTGATCTTTCCTTGAATTTGATACAAAGCCTGATTTTAAAAAGTGCTACAATCAGTTGATGTCTTTAATGGCTGTTGGACTAGAGACTGGAATGTGACACATCAGTAAGTGATCTCACAAACAAAAGTTGTCAGAGCTGAGAATGTTGTGTGGTTAATCATCTGATTTAATGGCATTCGAGGGGAAACTTGCTGTGAAGTGAATTTTATGAACATATTAAAACTGCAAAATTGTCAGAACTAGAGTTGACATCTCACACAATGAGCTCTCATGCAGGACACCTAAATTCAGAGCAAACAGAGTTCGCTCCTTGGGCCATTACTGCGTTCTCAAACTTCTTGTTAACTTTTCAGCATTCCCTTCTTGTACAGCCTGAGAAACAGAGTTGAAATTGACATTTAACTGACAGGAGCAGTTGACTATAAGTTCAGTACACATGCTTATGTGCAAGTTTTCATTGTACAAGAGATAACAAATAGTGAACAGGCATTCGGTAGTGAATAGGAACTCCTGCCTTTCTCTTGGACTGGCCTGCAATCCTTTATTATCATCGTCTAATGATGATGAGATCCCCTGGTACGTGCTTTTTAGACCATGAGTGCATTAAATACAAAGTGTGAAGTCAAATGCACAATATAATTAAACTGGCAAACCCAGTGAATTACTTTAGTAAAAGTCTTAAGGGTTACTTGCAACTATCACATGTACATTTTTAGAGGGAAATTTCTGTGCTTATTTTTTTTTTTTTTTAAGTTGAAGGTGGTTCTTAAATCTATTTCTCTGCAAAAGTTTTGATTTTTGATATTAAAAACTGTATTAGGTAAAGACATATAAGTGATGAGTGTCTTCATTTAGTAAGCTTGAATGGTTTATTTAAATATTGACTTTGTTAACTGACGTATCTATCACTCTGTAAATGACACCAAGGAAAAATTGATTTAAAATAACAGAGGTTCACTAAGGGTCGTCAGAGTTCAAACCTAAGTGAACTGAAATAGTGATCTTTATTTCCCTTTAGTTTTTGCTTAATATGGGATCTGTTAAAATGAAGACACACACCTGCTAGATAATGGCTTATCACATTGTCCTTGAAGAGAAAATTTGTTCTCTTTTTGCATAAGTAATGTAGGTCTGACAAAAGAAGGTTTCTAGAAATCTCAATACCAGGCCAACATTGATACTGTCTTGTGTGACCTTCTCATAAACAATCTAAATAGAAAACTGTAAGATGGGTACATAACTGGTTGGAAAACCATTCCCAGAGAGTAGTTGTCAGTGGTTTACAATCATGCTGGAAGGGCATATTGAGTGGGGTCCTGCAGGGATTAGTTCTGGGTCTGGTTCTGTGTAATACCTTCACCAATTTATGTAAATCAGGGATCGGCAACCTTTGGCATGTGGCCCGCCAGGGTAAGCCTGGCCGGTTTGTTTACCTACTGTGTCCGCAGGTTCGGGTGATCACAGCAACTCCCACTGGCTGTAGTTTGCCGCTCCAGGCCAATGGGG